>CM054120.1:947150-2147150 GCA_028673005.1 Tanypteryx hageni
ATTTCTAAAAACATCGAAATTTTTCGAAAAACTTCTAAAAATTACGGAAAATTACAAAAAAATTTGTAATATTTCGAAAAAACATCGAAAAAATTCGAAAAACATCTATAAACTTCGAAAAACAACGAAAAAATTTGACAAATATCAAAAAACATCGAAAAACTTCTAAAAATACCGAAAAATTTCAAAAATCATCTAAAAATTTCGAAAAAATAAAAAACCGACAAAATCTGAATAATTTAGAAAAATTTCTTAAAATTCCGAAATTTTTTTAATATCTACTAAAAACATGGAAAAACTTCAAAAAATTCGGAAATTTTCAAAAATCATTGGAAATTTTCGAAAAACTACCAAAAATGTCGAAAAACCGACAAAAGCTGAATAATTTTAAAAAATTTCAAAAAATTCCGAAAAATTTTTAATATCTTCTAAAAACATCGAAAAACTTCAAAAAATATTAAAAATTTCAAAAATCATTGAAAATTTTCGAAAAACTATCAAAAATTTCGAAATAATTTGAAAAACTTCTAAAAATTCAGAAAAATTTCGGAAAATTTCTAAAAACATCGAGAAACTTCGAAAAACTACCAAAAATGTCGAAAAACTTAAAAAAAACGACAAAACATGATTAATTTTGAAAAATTTCAAACATTTTCGAAAAACATTTAAAAACTACGGAAAATTTCGGAAATTTACGAAAAATTTTGAAAATTTTCTAAAAATATCGAAAAACTACTGAAAATTACGAAAAAATTTGTAAAACTTCGATATTTACGAAAAATTTTGAAAAACTACGAAAATTTCGAATAATTTCAAAAACATCTAAAAACTACGATAAATTTGGAAATATTTCGAGATATATCGAATAACTTCCGAAAACATCGAAAAACTCGAAAAATTTCGATAAATTTCGAAAAACTACGGAAAAATATAAAAAATGTCGAAAAACTTAATAAACGACAAATTCTGAATAATATACAAAAATTTCAAAAAATTCCAAAAATTTTTTAATATCTTCTAAAATCATCGAAAAAATTTTAAAAAAATCGAAAATTTTCAAAAACATTGATAACTTTCGAAAAACTATCAAAAATTTCGAAATAATTTGAAAAACATCGAAAAACTTCTAAAAATTCAGCAAAATTTCGGAAAATTTCTAAAAACATCGAAATTTTTCGAAAAACTTCTAAAAATTTTGAAAAACTACAAATATTTCGAAAACTACGAAAAATTTCGAAAAACTTCAAAAAATACGAAAATTTTTAAAAAACATTGAAAATTTCGAAACTACAAAAACATCGGAAAACTACGAAAAACATCGAAAAACTACAAAGATGGTCGAAAAACTTTTTAAAAACCTACAAAACATGATTTATTTGGAAAATTTTCAAAAATTGTCGAAAAACATTTAAAAACTACGGAAAATTACGAAAAATTTAGGATATTTTCGAAAAATTTTGAAAATTTTCTAAAAACATCGAAAAACTACTGAAAATTACGAAAAACTTTGTAAAACTTCGAATAATTACGAAAAATTTCGAAAAACTGCGAAAATTTTGAATAATTTCAAAAACATCTAAAAACTACGAAATATTTCGAGAAACATCGAATTACTTTCTGAAAACATCGAAAAACTCGAAAAATTTCGAAAAACTAGGGAAAACTATAAAAAATGTCGAAAAACTTAAAAAACCGACAAAATCTGTGAAATTTAGAAAATTTTTTAAAATTTTTCGATAAACTTCGAAAAACTTCAAAAAACTACGGAAAATTACAAAAAATTTCGAAATATTTCGAAAAAATTCGAAAAACTACCAAAAATGTCGAAAAACTTAAAAAACCGACAAAATCCGAATAATTTACAAAAATTTCAAAAAATTCCGAAAAAAATTTTTAATATCTTCTAAAAACATCGAAAATTTTCGAAAAACTATCAAAAATTTCGAAATAATTTAAAAAACATCGAAAAACTTTTCATAATTCAGAATAATTTCGGAAAATTTCTAAAAACATCGAGAAACTTCAAAAAACTACCAAAAATGTCGAAAAACTTTAAAAAAACCACAAAACATGATTAATTTTGAAAAATTTCAAACATTTTCGAAAAACTTCCAAAAACTACGGAAAATTACAAAAAAATTTGTAATATTTCGAAAAAACATCGAAAAAATTCGAAAAACATCTATAAACTTCGAAAAACAACGAAAAAATTTGACAAATATCAAAAAACATCGAAAAACTTCTAAAAATACCGAAAAATTTTAAAAATCATCTAAAAATTTCGAAAAAATTAAAAAACCGACAAAATCTGAATAATTTAGAAAAATTTCTTAAAATTCCGAAATTTTTTGAATATCTACTAAAAACATGGAAAAACTTCAAAAAATTCGGAAATTTTCAAAAATCATTGGAAATTTTCGAAAAACTACCAAAAATGTCGAAAAACCGACAAAAGCTGAATAATTTTAAAAAATTTCAAAAATTCCGAAAAATTTTGAATATCTTCTAAAATCTTCGAATAACTTTTAAAAAATTCGAAAATTTTCAAAAAACATTGATAATTTTCGAAAAACTATCAAAAATTTCGAAATAATTTGAAAAACATCGAAAAACTTCTAAAAATTCAGCAAAATTTCGGAAAATTTCTAAAAACATCGAAATTTTTCGAAAACTTCTAAAAATTTTCAAAAACTACAAATATTTCGAAAACTACGAAAAATTTCGAAAAACTTCAAAAAATACGAAAAACTACCAAAAATGTCGAAAAACTTAAAAAACCGACAAAATCTGAATAATTTACAAAAATTTCAAAAAAATCCGAAAAAAATTTTAATATCTTCTAAAAACATCGAAAATTTTCGAAAAACTATCAAAAATTTCGAAATAATTTAAAAAACATCGAAAAACTTTTCATAATTCAGAATAATTTCGGAAAATTTCTAAAAACATCGAGAAACTTCAAAAAACTACCAAAAATGTCGAAAAACTTTAAAAAAAACCACAAAACATGATTAATTTTGAAAAATTTCAAACATTTTCGAAAACTTCCAAAAACTACGGAAAATTACAAAAAAATTTGTAATATTTCGAAAAAACATCGAAAAAAATTCGAAAAAACATCTATAAACTTCTAAAAACAACGAAAAAATTTGACAAATATCAAAAAACATCGAAAAACTTCTAAAAATACCGAAAAATTTCAAAAATCATCTAAAAATTTCGAAAAAATTAAAAAACCGACAAAATCTGAATAATTTAGAAAAATTTCTTAAAATTCCGAAATTTTTTTAATATCTACTAAAAACATGGAAAAACTTCAAAAAATTCGGAAATTTTCAAAAATCATTGGAAATTTTCGAAAAACTACCAAAAATGTCGAAAAACCGACAAAAGCTGAATAATTTTAAAAAATTTCAAAAAATTCCGAAAAATTTTTAATATTTTCTAAAAACATCGAACAACTTCAAAAAATATTAAAAATTTCAAAAATCATTGAAAATTTTAGAAAAACTATCAAAAATTTCGAAATAAATTGAATAAAACTTCTAAAAATTCAGAAAAATTTCGGAAAATTTCTAAAAACATCGAGAAACTTCGAAAAACTACCAAAAATGTCGAAAAACTAAAAAAAAACGACAAAACATGATTAATTTAGAAAAATTTCAAACATTTTCGAAAAATTTTGAAAATTTTCTAAAAATATCGAAAAAACTACTGAAAATTACGAAAAATTGCAGAAATTAACGAAAATTTTTGAAAATTTTCTAAAAATATCGAAAAACTACTGAAAATTACGAAAAACTTTGTAAAACTTCGATAATTACGAAAAATTTTGAAAAACTACGAAAATTTCGAATAATTTCAAAAACATCTAAAAACTACGATAAATTTGGAAATATTTCGAGAAATATCGAATAACTTCCGAAAGCATCGAAAAACTCGAAAAATTTCGATAAATTTCGAAAAACTACGGAAAAATATAAAAAATGTCGAAAAACTTAAAAAACGACAAATTCTGAATAATATACAAAAATTTCAAAAAATTCCAAAAATTTTTGAATATCTTCTAAAAACATCGAAAAACTTCAAAAAATATTAAAAATTATAATAGCAAATAACATAACGAACATACCTGGTAACCTGTTTAGGAAAATGGAAGAGCGAAATTTGTTTATCAACTCGGAAACCATTAAAATTGGTACACCAAACAGCAGCACAATAGTTGCTCCTGATAAGCTTAGCTTTAACCGCCAGCTTCAGATTCAGAATGATGCAATGATGTCAACACCATGACAAGGAATCCCATGACAAGGAATCCCATGAAACCAAGGAATACATGAAAAACAATATGAATATATAGATTATAACAATATTAAATTTACATTAGATTATTATTTAAATTATTGAAGTTGAAATGTTGACATTTTAGAGGTAGTTATGAGAAGTTTACAATAAACCCCGAGATACGGAGGCCGCTATGGTCGGAGATGCTACTACCCTCTATAGGTATTCGCAAAAACATAGAAGTGTCAGAGGGGTGGTCATGGTACCAGAGGCAGCAATAACCTCCATATCTCATTTGTTCATACAAGATCATCTGCTCTGGGTCCTAGACAAATGGGATTACAAATACTAAATGAACTGAAAACTGTAAAAAGTATTTCAACTTTTAAAAATAAACGAATTCTTGTAGCACAAAATGTATTACAGTATAGGTGATTATATGGATGCTGTACAATGATGTCAATGTTTGGCATATACTAATTATTCTAATTTTAGTATGTTTGTTAATTTCTGTTTCACTGATTCCTCCTGTTTGACTTGTCCTATATCTATGTAATATCTGGGCCAATTAAACTACTACTACACTTTCTGACATTACATTTTGCATGTACTTTTTTAAATAAATGATTTAATTAAATGTTACTGTTCACACGCTAATATGTCCGGATCAATTGACCATTGCTGAAGAGTAGCCAAGTGGAAAAGAAAATAACCCATTTGTTCATTCGTCTATGAGCAAGCCGAGTTTGGTAATAATCGTCTCCATGGCAACAATCCGATAAAATGTGATTTAAAAAGCAAAAACTCTGTTTTAGTGAAAATACGATCAATTATCAAAATTCAGTGATAAGAATTAGAATCTATATTCTATTCACCTTATAACACTACAAACCTCACTACGACATTACAATTTTAAGATATTTTAATGTAATAAAGAAAACATCTCTGCACGATGGATTTGAGTTTTCCTATGTAAAACAAATAAGATAAAAGCGTTCCTGGAATCGAACCCAGGACTTCAATCTTTGCCAATTAAAATATAGCCTGGAGGTGGGCCCTGGCAGCACAAACCTCATACCAAGTTTCATGCAAATCGGTGCATTGGTGCAAAAGTTTTTAGCAGGAGACACACTCATACACACAGACAGGACCATTTCATGAGGCCATGTTTCCTTTGGGAACCAGCTGAATAAAGGGCTATGTAAGTCTGTTAGTTGGTGGGGCCATGCCATGCTCTTAAAATGTGAACAACTCAATCAAATATGCAGAAATAAACATTTAATATGGCAGACATAGTCTACTCAGATATGAAAATGCTGTGGCAAAAGAAAATTTATGTCCAGGGTTCGACTACAGGGGATGATTTGCATTCCCCATAACATAACATGAAAAATCGACTTTTTGACGTGCAGGCTTTTCTTCTATTTGAGTTAAAAATTGAAAAAAATAGACTCACCTATAGATCCAGACTATTTTAAAGAAAAAATTATATGGTTTCTTATTCTGTTCATTGTTTTTTGCCTTCAATTCGAAATTATTCATGTTAAACGTTTTTTTTCACATATTTTGGTGAAATCTTGCCATTTTAATGGCAAGATTTCACCAAAATAATTCGCGTAATAGTATGTTCCAGAGAGTTTAAATAGTTTTGGCCAGCTAAAGGTGTGTAGCGGAATGTTTAACAAATAATATTCTTTTTGTATGTAAGATTTGTAGCTACGTATATCACGCTGTATTTTTGAGGGAAGAATGAGAAGGAGAATGGGAGGGAGGAAGTGAGGGTGAAGAATAGGAGTGAGAGAGGGATGGAGAATAGAATGAAGGATGAGAGGGAAAATAGGAGGGAGAGAGGGAATATGGGGAGAGGAAGGAATAGAATGGGAGGAAGACAGAGAAAGGGAGGAAGAATGGGAAGTACCTTAATTTCAAAAGATAAGCTGCATTTGCTCGTCATATTTGATGGGAAATTATGCCAGTTACTATAATAAAAGCCTATGTTGCTGATGTCATCAATGGCATATTTAATACATTTATAACAAACTTCCCGATAAGATAAAAAGTTGAAATTTTGCAGGAATGTTTGATTCAGATATGAAAATTAAATTTAAAAAAAAAAACAAAAAAGACCGGATTCAACTCCAAGATTCCATTTCCCATAAGATAACATGTAAAAAGCAACTTTTCAAAGTGCAGAAAATTAAATTAGAAAATGAGAAAAATTAGAAAAAAATTATGTACAATCCTCAAATTTAAACTGTTTCGGTTAAATTAATGAAGTTTCTTGTTCTATAAATCTTTTTCTACCTACCGCTCAGAATCTCTCATATTAAACATTTAAATCATATATTTTGAGAAAATATCGGCTTTTAAATGGGATGTTGCCTTGCCAATCACGTCATTGTTAAACTTTGAGAATCAATTGCTGTCTCAACCCTCGTACATGTAATATATGCAAGTGCATTGATTGTCTTAAATTATCGTAGAATTTTTCGCAAAATTACATAATCCTAATGGGACTGGTATTTAGTTTGGGTTCTTTTGCTTATATAAACAGCTATATAAATGTAGAGTAAGAGAGAGGGGGATGTAGGGAGGGAAATAGGAAGGAAGGGATATAGAAAGAAAGGTACTACATAGAGAGTAAGGGAGGTATAGAATTACAAAAATATGGAAGAGATAATAATAATAATCCGTCTTTATTGAGGGCGATATTTAGACAATTATGTCCATTCTTGCATATAACCCTGATATTACAGGCACAAACATCCATGTCCTAGGTGGGATTCGAACCCGCGACCTTATCATCCATTTGCAGAAGTCTACCAAGGCCGACAAAAGTGACCTGATAAATTAAAACCTGAGAACATAAGTGTCATTGATGATGAAAAGTGTGTCAATAGGATAAAGTGAGCAATCAAATAATTTAGGAAAATAAAATACCACTATAGTGTAATCATGATTGTGTACATAATGCAATAGTACAAACAAGAGCTTACCTATTTTTATCGATGCATGATGCTCAGGAGGACAAGGAGAAAGTTGTTCCACCAGAGGTTATGAAAAATAAGCCAATATTTTTCAAATTTCTCCTTTATAACAATAACAATAAATAAAAAAATATTCATGTAATTGTTCTGAAATTTGTTGTGAAGACAGCAAAGATATAAAGCAGTTTTTTGTACATATCAGATTCATAGAATGGCACTAGATCTTTGAATAACCCAATGCTCGATTATAAAAAAATTACCATAAAAAATAAAAGGTGATAATTTAGAACTTTATATAAATATTAAAAGACAATTGATAAAAAATCAAAAGGAAAAACCTCCTTATAACTATGGAAAATTAAAATAGAAGTACACAAATACTGACGGGTTTAGGGGAAATTACTCCATGCCAGGGACCGAACACTCGCACAATCTCTCACATTCTGGGTTTAGGGGAACTACTCCATGCCAGAGACCCTTGTTTACAGGCATACGAATCATGCAAATAAATAAACCAAAATTCTACTTCTTTTTTTAAAAAATACCTAAATGCAAATGATGTAATTATTTCTTATATCATTGGACAAGTTAATACTTTAGCTAAGGTAAAAGTCTAAAAGGAATATTTCTAATATAAATATTACAGAGTTAACAGACAATATTATTTCACCTTGAACTTTGCCATATGCAGGTCAGGCACTACAGAAATTAAAGCTGGCACTTGTTAAATTGGAAGTTAACAAAAGTATCTTAGACACCATATGAGTGAAAATCAAGTTAAAATTGGGTTTTGGAATTCAATCTTTGAAATATTTACTAACAGATCCTAATTCAGCACAAGATATTTCAACTGCTTCTGCTAGATTAAAAAATGATATTTGGTATGTAAATCAAAAGAAAAATGTTTTGAAAAGTATGAAACACTGCTGCATAAAATTGCTTAGCAGGCTGAATCTGGTCCACTGTTTGAGCACCCAAGCCATATATGCATTGGTAATAACATCATAAGTCACTCATTCCCACATGATTAAACGTTTCATCAAAAAATTCAGCATCATTTCATTATATTTTTTACACTAAAATTGTCAAGGAATCCTAAAGGCTTGTGACACCTGTATTACAAACTTTATCTTATGTTATGGTGAGGATGATTCAGAAGACAGCATAAGTGCTATGTGTTGTTGACATCTGACTAAATATTAAAATAAGAATTGATGTAATGAAGTATTTTATGGTTCTGAGGCCGGATTTCAACTGGAAATGTAGAAGGAATGGGGCAATGATCCAAAAGGGAGTGTTCAGGAAATTCAAGGCAGTTAACGACTTTGTAATGAAAAGACTTGGATGACTGTTGTGGAGGATGCATTGTAGTCAGGTCTGTGATTAAGCAGCTGACTGCCATTGTTCAAATACAAAATAATCACTCTCCAATTAACATGTTCAGTGCAGAGGGTGAACTGGTGCATCTTAAAGAGGCTATCTCCATGGGCGGAAGAAGCACCAGTGTGTCCCACTATGAGTTCTTTTCAATTGATGTGGAAAACTTTCTGCTTAGAGATAAGGTTTTGAAAACTTCTCCTCGCCCTCAGTTATGTCCTGACCTTCCTAGAAATAATACTCGTTGTTACTTTGGTATTAATGGGACATTGCAGAGCACCTCTCTAGGGGTGAGATTTGGAATTATGTGGAGTACTCCATTGGAATTTGGTTAGGCCAGGGAAGAGAAATTTGAACATGAAGGAATATTGTACTTGGCCCCACCTGGTTGGGTAAGTTAGGTGAACTGTTCCTCCTAATGTTCACTGCTCCCCCCTTGAGTTGGGTTTGGTAGTGTACATTTACTGCTTCTCTTCATCAATATCACTTTTAGATGGAATAGATGAAGAACCAATATTAAATTCATCCATCATCACTTTCTGATTTTTGCCTTTTTCCAAATGCCTAATAATGTCTATTTTTACATTTTACATATACCAAGTATAGAGAAAGTATTGTTTTCATGAATGAAATTGAATTCAAGATTTCAATGGAAATATGTTTTAATGTTTCCTGATCACATTTTTACTATTTTCTTGATGATATCCATGAAGGTGTTTGCGACCAGAAATTCGTGGCTATTCTAACTCAAAAACTAATAATCCAATCAGCATACAATTTCATATTTAGCATCTGTATTAGAAGGTAAAGAACAGATTAGTTTTTGGTAAAAATCTGTCAACAGAAAGTGGGTGTTTACACTTGTCTCTTATTCATTTTCTGAAATATTTGCTTTAATAGTTGATGAATGTAAAAAAGGATTGAAATAATAGTTGTAGAACATTTAATTTTATAAAACCTTGGATTGAAACATTTCCCATATAATGCATTTTTTAAGAAATATTTCAAAAACTCATCTTTTAGCTGACATCAACACTCCACCTATTGTAAAAACTTGATTCTTAGTAATAGCTATAATGCTTTAACTTGGCAGCAGCAGTAGACACATTTATCATAGGATGAGTCCATCCTCGAGGTGGGATTGCCTATAGGGGAGGTGGTGTTTAGTTGTGGGCATTTGATACACAAACTTGGACTCGTGCAAACCAAAATTGTGTTACTGTGCATAGGCTCTTAAAGTTACTCCTCCCCTCTCTTCTGTCTCTGACTGCCACCTTAAAGCATGCAAGCTATACATCTTAGCAATGCTCTTTTTAATTTTCTTAATTGTCAGAGCTCTGTGGCTATATCCAATATCAGAAGGCTACTGTTTGAGTTTATTCTCTTCTTTGTAAAGTCTTTAGATTTTTCTCACAGTTCCTTAAAATATTTATTATCATTTAACCTATTTGGAATTATTAGAAATAGTGCAGTTATGGAAAGTCATGCGGTGGCCACATCAGATTTTTTGGTTAATCACAACTCTCTTTCATCTTTAGTCCTAAACTTATAGATGTTTTATTCAAAGCCATTTTGCTTGGTTTGGTAAAATTTGAACAGATAAAAAGCAGATAATTATTAAACCATCACAAACCAACTGGAATGACCTAATCACCATGGCAATCATTTCAAATTCCAAGCACAAAACTATGAAAACTTCTGATTTGGATACATGCCAGTTAATCAAGTTATCCAGATAATTAGGTGGTGGAGAGGTGAGTGAGTGGAGTGAAACCAAACCCAAACAAAACATTTTTCTGAACCCGAAGCGAAATTGAAAACCATTATTTATTTTGGCCCATGTTTTCGGTTCGCATAAACAGCAGTAGCGAAATATGGGTTTTTGCTTTAATATGAGTCATTTTTGAAAGTCTCACTTTTCAACATGGAATAAGGCAAAGGTTAATGGTTTTCTTTTTAATACCTGCTCCCAAGCCTTTGGAAAGATGCATCTTTGTGATGATATCTGTCAGTTTAATGATTGCATTTTCCATGGGCAACTCAATACACCCATCCCTTGATTTACATGGGATGCATTCTAAAAAATTGCAGTGTTAATCAAAACCATGTAAATCGAAACTATCACTTCATATAAAATTGGACAATAGGTTCCTATTTATTTAAAAATAAAATATATACCATAGGCAATGAAATTCTTATAACATGATCATATTATATAAAAGTTGCACATTCATAATATTAAAATCCATGACTATTTCTTCTCACATACCTAAGGGTTTTAGTCCCAGTAAGATTATCTAGAAAATTAGGTCCCTTGTCCGCGACTGCTTATTCGACAGGATGTCCTGCTTATTTCGCAGCTGACCCATACAAACATATGGGCCTTTCCACTATCCGCAACCTGTGGACGCGCCCAGCAGCATGGGACCAATGCTATTGAAAATGAAAATAAAAAAGAAAATTAATCATTTTGCTAACATAATTCACCATCAATAACAGTATTCTACAGGAGAAATAGTAAACCTACCTTATAGTGTTCTGGGATATGCAGCCACCCGTAGGTGCTAGCCTCATTAATGTGTGGGGCTCGCGCACTACTCTCCTTGACCACCAGTCCAAGGGGCACTGGCTACCAGAGGAGAGCCCCTTACTTCCCCGCAGGAAAGGGATAAGGAACAGGTTACAGAGGGAGACCAAGTGGGCTCTCCCAGGGGCCCTCTGGCAGCCCCAAAAGATACGAGGCCCAACTGGCACCTCCAAGACATACGGACCCCAACTGGCGCTCCGAGAGATAAGGAGACCAGCTGGCTCTCCAGTGGGAAATGAGCATGGAAATTATGAAGGCATACGAGCCCTTCACTGGGATGGGAAGCAGAGAGGGAGGGAATTTGTGCTGCTATGCTGTAGCAAATTAAGGAGACCAACTGGCCCTCCAGCCCCCAGCAGAGCACCCTCTGACCGTTGGTCGCTAAGTTTCTTGATGTCTCTTCTCCCTCGGCTGGGGGCAGGAACTGCACTACTACTCTCTGATATAGGTCCAACTGGCACCTATACAGACAGGTACCTTTACCCTCCTCAAAGATTCCTGCTCACCACCGCAAGCAGATCATCCCGTTGGAGAGTGAGGAATTGCGTGCTTAGTGAAGGAGATTGTGGTGGCACCTGGGACCCCACTCCCAACCTTCCATTCCACACCCCTGTTGGTCACTACGGATGAGGAGGAGTGCGCACTACCCATCTACTATAGACAGGTACCCTTTGTCCCGACTGGCCGCTCGAGTCGGAACGCGAGATTATGTGCTGCAACCTACATAACTCCAGGACCTAAGCCAAAGAGCCATCCTCTACTCCTCACCACTCAGATGAGATGGTTTCTTTTTTCTTGCCAGGCGTCCCTGGCCCTCAACTCGGGCAAGAGCGCACACCTGCTCTCCGTTGTGGATTCACATAGAGAACCACACAGTGCAATGGAAAGCACCTTTATTCGTCTCGGGGACCACTGCCCACCACCGTGAGAAGACAGCCCCTTTGGCGAGTGAGGATTTGCGTGATTGCGCCGGCTCCAGCATAATGAGATCCAGGCCTCTCAAAATGGGGTCACCATATATGTAGCTACACTCAATTGCCCTGCTGGTCGCTAAGAGTGGGAGCAGCGCACACCTCTCTAAGCAAAGCGCATTGCAAGTACAAAGAGAGAACCCTTTCTGCCATCAGTGAGCGGCCACTTAAGACATACAGGTTTCCGTGCATGCAAGCTTCCCACTCCCTGAAATTAAAAGTGATTATACAGACATGTTATTTATCAATTGGTAACACTATCTATTTGCAGAAAACTGAAACTTCAAGTCATTCAATTAGTTGCTGTAAAAGAATTGTTCAATGGTTAGAGTTGGCAAGCAGTACAAATGCAAAGCAAAACAAATGGACACAAGTGGTAACAAATATATAGTAAATTAACATCAACCATCAAAATTTATTATGCATAATGATGAAATTGTGAGAATGTGGTTAATAAACTGTAGCTGAAATAAAAACACAAATAACATACTATCCAGGAGTTAACTAACAATAGTCTAGCATATTATTCTATTGTGCACACAATTTTAAAATTAATAATGATAATGCAAATGAAAAGGCAAATATTGTGCATAAATGGATACACAAGTCTCAAATATATACATAAAACAAATTGGTAATTACACACATTTAATAAAACAACATAGAAAAGTTACAACATAACATATGATGAAAAGAATACATTTTTATGGTATAACAAGAACCAATTACAGCACAAAAGTACAGATTTTTGAACCCAAAAAGTTAATCCCAGTTGGCTCAGACCAGCACACAAAGTGCAGTGAACAAGGGGACCAATATGACAAGAACAAGAAGCTAGCCTAACAATGTAGCCAGTCACAAGACACAGCCCTCCAAAGGGTTACCCAATCTTGGACTGCATCCAGCAACCGACTACCACTACAGTCACAGCACTCAAGAAGGGAACAAATCCCTTCCTGCCACTGTGATCTGTGCCTCAGACCCTACCAACAATGATGCCATCCACTGCAAAAGAAATGTGCATGTAACAAATACAAAGTCTGAGATCTTTCTAACAAATACAAACTTTACAAAATCTTTAGTTTCATTCTTTCAAAATAACATAACATATGATGAAAAGAATACATGTTTATGGTACAACAAGAACCAATTACAGCACAAAAGTACAGATTTTTGAACCCAAAAAGTTAATCCCAGTTGGCCCAGACCAGCACACAAAGTGCAGTGAACAAGGGGACCAATATGACAGGAACAAGAAGCTAGCCTAACAACGTAGCCAGTCACAAGACACAGTCCTCCAAAGGGTTACCCAATCTTGGACTGCATCCAGCAACCGACTACGACTACAGTCACAGCACTCAAGAAGGGAACAAATCCCTTCCTGGCACTGTGATCTGTGCCTCAGACCCTACCAACAACAATGCCATCCACTGCAAAGAAATGTGCATGTAACAAATACAAAGTCTGAGATCTTTCTAACAAATATAAACTTTACATAATCTTTAGTTTCATTCTTTTTAAATCAAACACTAGTCTTGGTATTGCTGAAGTGTTTTCTTTCTTCTTTGAAGAAATTTATTCAGTTTTCATAATTCCTGTAATAAATATGGTGCTGAAATAAAGGGTGATTAAGTATACCCCACATGAAATGCTTAGTAGTTAACATGAAGAGATGATGAATGAAAATACCTTTATGCAAACTTTATAATTATTAATCAACCTCAATCATTGTAAACCTAAAGGAAATCTTATTGCACTATCAGCACATGATTCCAATGCTGTATTCATCATGTGTCACTAAACATAAAACTAAATCATTAATGTTAAAATGGCATTCAATGAAAATTCTTAAAACTAAGGTTTATGGTCTATAAACTATGCTACACCAATGAAATAGATGGGTAAACCATTATAATATAGGATATAATCAAATAAAGTGAGACAATCACATGCAATGGCCCCTAATAACATATAATCACCATTTCTAACACTTCACATTATATGATGACAAACTGTAATTGCACATATGTACACACAATCACATTAACCTATGGTCAAATACTATTAGCAACCTGATAACAACTGCCTACTAATAATAACTTCAAATCTTATTCATAATAAGCACAACTAAGAGATCAATATGCCTGTAAAATAAAAAAGTTGAACATATTAAACAAATACAAAAGTCTACCCTATGAACAACATCATCATACCATCATAGATAAATCACTGTCCAAGTAATCAATAAAAGTTTATAATACATGTAGATGCACCCTTAGAATTACCATAAATAAATGGTTAATCAGATATACACATACACATGACATTTCTCAGAGTATATAGCAAAATATTCTGTGCAAGTACTTTCCAAAATAATGCTTCAACTGAAAATAAAAATTATACTAAAGAAATAGCTAAAATACTTAATTTATTGCTTATATTATTTGATTAAACACTTTGTAATCACATACCTAATGAATAATAACAAATTGCCAGAATCAGATGTTTAATAATAATAATACTTTTAAAGAATAGTGAATGGCAACCACAAAATTCCACTGCACCAAAAATTCCATGGTTTAATATTTTAAACCAAATGGTGACAGAATCCTCTTGCTTTGTAATCCTTTGTCACCCTCACCATATTTTAAATGTGCACACATTAACTAAAATTAACAGATCACATGAAACGATGAAAAAATTTCCTGAAAGGAAAGCAAGCTGAAAAATAACTTTAAGATTAAAATGAGGAAACTTGCAAAAAATAAAACACCTAGGTTCTGATTAGAACAACGGTGAAATACTGGCAAATAAAATGTTAAATCGATGCAGCAGATAATCATCATCATCATCATGCTTCTGTCCGAAGACAGGTTTTAACTGAATCGCTGCCTCCATTTCTCTCTCTCCCTAGAAAGCTCTTTTATACCTCTATAAGTATTATATCCCTGCTTTATATTGTCTAATATTCCTATTTTTTTTCTCCCTCTTCCTCTTCTTCCACTAATTTATCCTTCTAAGATCGTCCTTTGTAAACACAGTCTTCTCAATATGTGCCCTATCCAATTTGCTTTTCTTTTCCTGATTGTTTTTATTAGCGTCCTTTCTTCTCCCACCATTTCTAATACTTCTCCATTTCTCTTCCTCTCTGTCCATTTCACTTTCATCATTCTCCTCCATACCCACATCTCAAAACTTTCTAAATATTTTTCCTCCTTTCTCCTTACCGTCCACGTCTCTGCGCCATAAAGAGCTATGCTCCATATGTAGCATTTTGCTAATTTCTTCCTTGTTTCTAAATTTATTTTCTTGCTTGTGAGAAGCTCCTTCTTCTCGTTAAATGCTGCTTTTGCCATTGCAATCCTACTTCTGATGTCCTGTGTACTACTTCCATCCTGTGCTAAAATACTGCCGAGATATTTGAAACTACTTACTTGTTCCAATTTTTGGCCATTTAACATTATATTTAATTCTTTATGTTCCTTTGAAACCACCATGACTTTCGTTTTTTCTGCATTGATCTTCATTCCATATTGTTGGCCAACCTCCACTAGTCTGTCTGTCATCCTCTGAAGCTCTTTCTCGCCTTCTGCTATTAAGCCCTGATCATCTGCGTATTTAATGGTGGTAATACTTTCACCTCCTATCTTAAATCCTTTCTCTTCCATCAAAGCTTCTTCTGTTATTGTTTCTGCATAAATATTAAATATCGCTGGTGAAATAGGACAACCCTGCCTCACTCCCCTCCCTATTGAAGTACTTTCTGTTTCTTCTCCTTCAACCCTGACTCTAATCTTTTGATCAAAGTAAAGGTTTTTAAGCAGTCTTTTATCTTTCCAATCTATTCCTATTTTGTTTAAAATACCCAGCATTTTATCCCATTTCACTCGGTCAAAAGCTTTCTCCCAATCTACAAAACAAAAATACATACCTTTATTGACTTCTAGCGCTCTTTCTATCATCATCCTCATACATCCTATAGCATCTCTAGTCCCCCTTCCTCTTCTAAAACCAAACTGATTATCTTGCAGCTCCTTTTCTATTTTACATTCAATTCTTTTGGTTATTATTCTGGTTAGAACTTTAGCTGTATGAGAAATTAAACTAATAGTTCTGTAATCCTTACAACATTTTGCATAGTTCTTTTTTTCCTGTGGTACCATCACAACATCTAAAGAATCTTCAGGCCATATGCCAGTATCATATACTTGGTTAAAAAATTTTGTGAGTTGCTTAACTGCTTTAGACCCCAAAACCTTAAGAACGTCCACGGGTATATCATCACTCCCAACAGCCTTCCTTCTTTTCATGCCATCAATTGCTCTTTTCACTTCAGACTCGAGAATACTTGGTCCTAGCTGATCTTCTTCCACATCCTCTTCTTCATTTAATTCAATATTTCTTGGCTTTCCTTCTTTGTCATACAGAACCTCAATGTATTCTTTCCAGACATTCTTTACATCGTCTGGCTCCGATACTATTTTACCACTTTTGTTCATGATTCCTTTACGTCCTATCTTTCTTGCTTTTTTCTTGAATAGTTCCCTTGCTTTGCTATACATGAGGTCTGTTCTACAAATTCTTTCAAATTCGACAATCTCCTCGCATTTTTCATTTATCCACTGTTCTCTTGCTTTATCTGTTTCCCTTCTTAAAGCATTATTTAACTCCTTGTACTTTCTTTGGCCTTATTCAGTGTTTATGTTCTTCCACTTTCTCCGCTCTTCCATTTTTTGCAGCATGGCTGCTGTGATCCAGGGTTTTTTGTTTCTTTCACCCGTTATCTTTCCTACCTTCTTTTCCATTACATCTTTAATGTTGCTATGGATGTATCTCCACTCCTCATCTACATTCTTCCTATTTTCTTCAGCTGTCTCCCCCAACCTTTCCTCCAGCTCAGTCATGATAGCCTCCTTGTTTTTAAGGAGTTCCTCTAAGTTCCATTTCTTGTTAACTCTTATGTTTCTCCTAACGCTCTTCAGTCTACATTGTATATTTGCCACCAAAAGGTTGTGGTCAGAATCGATATCTGCCCCTGGTAGTGTTTTCACATTTTTAATGCTATTTCTAAATCTTTCATTGACTAGTATGTAATCTATCTGGTATCGTCTCTGGTCTCCTGGGCTTCTCCATGTGTAAAGTCTCCGCTGGTGATGCTTAAAACATGTATTAGTTACAATTAATCTATTTCTATGGCAGAATTCCACAAGTTTATCCCCTCTTTCATTTCTCTTCCCTAGTCCATATTTTCCCACTATGATATCTTCCTGTCCCTCTCCGACTACACTGTTCCAATCTCCCATTACTATGGTGGTGATCCTTCCTTTTCCCTCATCCTCCAATATCTCCATAATCTGTTCATAGATTTCATCTACTTCGTCGTCGCCAGCATTAGTTGTTGGCATATACACTTGAATTATAAGCATATCCACTGGCTCCATCTGGAGTTTTACGGCTATTAATCTATCATTAACTGTCACTACCTTACTAATTCTTTCAGCTATCTCTTTTCTCATTATAATCCCCACTCCCCTTTCCTTTTTCTCCCCTCCCGAGTAAATAATCTTAAATTCGTCTGAATTTATCTCGCCTTCTCCTTCCCACCGGACTTCACTAAGACCTACTATACCTACATTATTCCTTCTCATTTCCCTTTTTAAGTTCTCTAGTTTACCCCCTGAATTCATAGTCCTAACATTCCATGTGCCTATTTTTAATTTCTCACTACTTGCTTTCTTATTAATCTTACATTTCCTCTGTGCATCCCCTAGGGTAGTCCCCACCCGGAGATCCGATTGGGGGACTATTTTACCTCCGGAATATTTTACCCCAGAAAGATCCATAGAGGTATTTTCAGCTTTTCAGCCTATCATGGGAAATATAATGAGGTAGTTTCCCCTTGCTTTCCTCATCGCAGTTTCACAGAGTGATTACCCATCTGTAGCTGTTCAGATCCACGTGATCACCACCTACAGAGGTACTGTGCAAGCAAGCAAGATGTAAAACCCCCAAGACTGCTTCTTAGTCTGACTCTTCCCCTCAGACCTTTCCGGCTTGGATGGTCCTACCAGGAGAATTATCTCCCGCCGGCATAGCTCTTTGGTTCGTAAGAGTACACAAACCCTCCCACCTCTGTAAGGTTATGCAGTCCTTAGGGAGGGCAGCAGATAATAAGATCTCATAAAAATATAACATCATCAATGTATTCTCCAGCAATGTCACACTAAACATGGATATACAACAAAAAAACAAATAACGCTCTCATGCAAACTGGTGCTAAATGTAACATAACCTCACACCCATCATCCAAGATAATTGCTCATCTTCCTCAGCATCTTGTTTAAAAATTTTCATTAATAAGCACCATCCACGTAAACCTTGCTAATCCCATATCTGCAGCAGGAGCTCATTTCACATTTACCAATGCCTACATCTTCTAAACATATCCATTACTCTAAATTCAACAGTGGCCATGTGGATCTCCATCTGAAAACAATTAAAAGGGAAGTTATTTATTTGAAACTGTAGTCAAAGAAACACAACACATATTGATGAATCAGAATTCTCCAAAAGCAATAAAATGGTCGTGAAAACCAAATGCGTACATCTGTTCAAGGCAGCCTTCCTCAGTGGTGATTCACTGATAATGAATTATAGAAAGAATTAAAACTCACATCAGACGAGCTTCACCTTTCTTTGCCTACATATCGTTAAATTAACAACGGTCAAGGCTACAGTCATCTCTAAAATTGCACACACGAAACAGCGTAGCAAAAAATTCCATGTTTCACGTACACCATACAAACATTACATCAACCATGAAAATTACCAACGTAAAAGTCAACACATCGGAGGAGGTCAGACGATATCTCACGGTCAAGCACATAAAAACTACTTAATTTAACCACGTGTACTAATTTCGAAACGAAACTTCGTGATGCACAAAACAGCACTCGGAAAAAAATGCTCTTTGGAAGATTCGCACAAGTCACGCTCGGACTTGTTTATAAAAGCCGACGTGAGAATTTCCTTAAGTTCGCTTTATCTCCGGCAGAGGAGCAGGGTGTCATAATGCCGCTTTTTCGAAAGTATGAATAAAAACACCAGACATCACGGGCTATAAATTCATTTATTTAAAAGCGTAACAGAATTTTAACGACAAAAGTGAACGCACATTTTTCAACGTGAGCTCCGAGGAACTTCTTATTGTACGTGATTACGAAATTATCGACGAGGAATATAGATTACTTATGCTTCGAGTATTCTCATTTCAGCGAGAATGGAAGAAAGTTCCCTCGTTAAGAAGAAACGAAGCGGTTTTAGATACATTTCAAAAGCTGATAACGCCGACCTGAAAACAAACTCTGTTTCACCGAGAAACGTTTACGAAAAGCATATCGGCTACCGATTCCACATGCTATATTTTGTCAGAGAACAAGACGAAAGGACAGTAAAACCGTTCACGATACGTGTGGATCACTGGAAAGTATAGCAGTTTAAGTACTGTATATCGAACGAGTACGTAAAACCGCATATTTTGTTACTGCTTTCAAGTGTGCAATAATGAAACGAATTATAGTAAAAAAGACAAGTGGAATATCGCATAACTAAACATGTAAAAAATCTTACCTCGATTTCGGCACTCCGCGAACGTCACACAACATGCGAGCCAGAGTTAACTAAAGAGACCGCGCGGCGCGTGCGGGGTCTATTTATAACAATCGTCGCAGTGACGTCAGAACATATTGACCGTTACATTTTGAAATAATTAGCGGTTCACGTAATTTCAATCACAAATCGAAAATAATAATAATAAATAGCCATATTTACTTAAATATATTATATTTTAAAAATTTAAAACACTAATATAAAGTAATTCTACGAGCAATTTCTCTACATTAAAAAAATTTAATCTCGTCCGGCTACTTGTAAAAATGGCGGGAAGAATAATAAATAGCATATTATATCAAATGAATTATTATCTTAAATGAGAATATTACTTATATTTAGAAAGAATATATATTTATTTGTTTATATAATAGAAGCTACACAAATTAAAGGCATACTTTTAACTACACGACACTGTATAAACAAATTCTTATAGCACAGTGAAAGATAAAGTTTAAATTTATGTTTTAAAATTTTAGACATCCCCTTATTCAAGATCTCGTATTTAATATCTGCTATCGAATGTACTCATAGGAATAACGTGAGTGCGAGAGGATGCCCCATAACAAAGGAAGGATTCTTTAGTAATATAAAACAAAACAAATTATGAAAAGGGAGGGTTGCGAGACACGGTAAAACAATACAATAGTAAACAAAAACTCCTTCACAGTAAATAGGAAGAGAATATTCACGCTCACGCTGCAGGTTGCTGGTAAACACCGTCGCAGAACCTAAGTCAAAAGGAGACACGCAGAAACATACAAAAGCCACTCTCACAGTAAATTCTAACAAAAAATTATAACTAGACACCGATGTTTGGACAGCTAAGCAGTCATTTTCAGTATTGACAGCTTAGCTTAGATTATATTAGAGCTATGTATATGGTGTTAAATTAAACTGTAGCCATAAAAACATGAACAGAATAAGAAACTTTTTAATGTTTTCTTTAAAATGGTTCACATCCGAAGATCGTAGGTCAATTCCTTCTGATTTAGATCTCAAAAAGAATAAAAGCCTGAACGGAGCCTGAACTTTTGAGGCCGCCATGCAAGTACGATTTTGAGGGCCCACTTTTTTTCCCTACAAGTTGTTCCAATCATGCCCGTCACGTGACCTCAGCTTGTGAGACGGTGGAGACAGGCGGAACTTTATCTACTCTCTATTCCGGATGAATTTGCTGATGTTTATTTCTGTGAGTTGGACGGAGATGGATGGAGATTCCTCAAGAGGTGAATCTCTGCCCTACGGTCCTTGTTACAACTTTTATTATCTTCATCTACATGTTACCCCGCAATTCAGATAATTGGTGGGTGGCAGGGTGTGCAATGCACCAAAACCTACCTAAAGATTGTCTATCGCAGGTTGAAAATTTCTATTGTGATCTCGTATTGTCCTAGGAAAGAACGAGCCTAGATAACGCTCCGTCCTACAATCGATCTCACGTTTCTACCCATATATGTTGGTGCTTCAATTATTCCTACAACCTTCTCTTTTAGACATTCCGAACTAAATTTCTCCAGAAGTCTCAACCTTGAGTTCAATCTTCGGCCCTCCAGTTCAAATCACTCAATAATGAGGTGTCGCATATGGTTCGCTGATGGTTCTCCTGGTATTTTATTTCTTTATATAGAACGGTATCAGCGGCGAAAAGTCTGATTTCACTACGAACTACCGAACAGATATCATTTACATAAATTAAGAACAGTAGAGGGCCCAATGCACTTCCTGAGGAACACCCGACGCAACTTTAACGGCGGACGAATATTTCCCATCGATGACAACTATCTGTTCTCTATTCGAGAGGAAGTCTCTCACCCATCAGACAACTTTCGGGTTGATATTATATTGTCCTAACTTCGCAATCGCATCGACCTGAGTATTTTTCTCTCCGCATCGCAACAAATCGTCCACGAACAGGCCGAGCTGCGTTTCGCATGATCTACCTCTCCAGAATACGTGCTGGAATCCTCTAAGCAATGAGTGATTATCTAAATAGCGCATAACAGAGCTAAAGGCTATCTGCTCAAGTATCTTGCACGATAATAAAGTTAAGGAAATCGGTCTATAATTTACGGGATTCTTTTTGTCGCCGCCCTTATGGACAGACGTAACTTGTTCCATCTTCCAATCTTTAGGAACGACACCTTCCGTAATGGATTCCTCGAATATAATTTTCAAATACGGCGCGATTTCATAAGGTAACTCTTTCAATACTCGTGCGGGTATTTCCTCCGGCCCAGGAGATTTATTTGGTTTAACTGAATGAAGTTGGAGCGCGATACCATTTTCCGAAAATATCAAATCTTCCATCGAGTCGTCCTAATGCAAACGAATAGGGGTTTCACATGCATCGTCATTAGGAGTAAAAGCTTTCTGAAAGTGTTGATTTAATAGGTTTGCTTTCTCCGCACTATCTTGAACTACATTCCCCGTTTCCGATTTCAGTGACGCAATAGTGAACTTCTCTGACGTAAGACCAAAATGCTTTTGGTTTCTCTTTCAAGTTATCCTGTAAAATCTTGTTTTTGTAATTGTTAAACGCATTACGCATTGATACTCTGGCTACGGAACGCGCCTCATTGTATTGCTGCCTTAGCGTTGCAATCTGTTCGACCGTAGCTGTTGAGGATGTGTTATTTACGCGAGAGTGGAGTTTTCTTTGCCGTCGGAGAGTGCTGCTAACTTCCTGGTTGTACCATCTAGGTTCTGCAGTATCACGCTTCAGTTTGCTTGTAATAAATTTATCTGTACACTCTCGCATGATATCTCTGAACATGAACCAGGATTCTTCCGCGTCTGCAATATCTGTTACCTCGCCGAAATTAGTATATTTATTTCGCAGAGTATACCTAAATCTTGTGAAATCGGCTTTGGCGAATACAGAAAACTTTCTTTTGGCCTCTTGTGATCGCTTATTCCCTCCGCATTAGATGCTCTCTATGCATACGCTCAGAAAGATCAGTAGCCAATAAATCTAATATATTATTAAATCTCGGGGGGAATCTCAATAACTGATGCAATATATATTTACCGAAAGTTTCAAGTAAAGCCTCGCACGATTCACGTTCTCTACCACCGGGATAAAAGCAATTATGCCTCCAATCAATTGACGGGAGATTGAAATCGCCCCCGATTATAATGGCTTTATCTTTATTAAACGAACTTAGCTTCGCTAATTGTTTCTCCTGATGATAAATAGTTTCCACGATCGCATTTGGTGATCCATAAAAGTCGTATGTATTTACAGTTTTACAGTCGCTTCCTTGCACACTACACCAAACACTTTCGACTTCGTCGTCGTTAATCTGTATTGGGTAATTATCGTATTTATTGCTAACTGCTATAAAGACTCCACCTCCCGACTGGATACATCGATCTTTTCTGAAGACGCTACAGTCACAAGGATAGATCTCCTGACTGGCTATGTTCGCTGCTAGCCGGCTTTCTGTACCTATAATTACATCAGCACGCAGACTACGAATAAAATGTTCAAATTCGGCCTCTTTCCTGCGAATGCTGCGACAGTTATCCGTGATGATTTTTAGTTTATCGCTATTACTACGTAACGATGCCTCGCGCGCTACTGAATTATTATTATTATTTACTGCCTACTTGTCCTTCCTATTACGTCGATTATTTCTACGCTTGGAATGTATTCTACTGTTACATAACATCACGTTTATAGTGCTATGACGGTCGTACGCATTACGTACGGAACTGTTGCATGGTAAATCGGCCATCCCCATACCTTCGATAATTCTGTTACCACACGAGTTTCTTACATTTTTCTCTATTGCGCTCTCAATTAATCCCATACCTTTAAGACAAATACATCCTACTCTTCCATCTGATCTACAATTGGCGTGCATCTCAAGGATTACTAAGTAATTACAATTCCTTAAATCTAATCTATCATGTGACTATTAAAACCTTAAATTAACTAGTGAAATTTCCCGTCAAATTAATGATGGTATTTTAGTCATGTCTATTTGCGGTAGTGTTTATTTGGTAAAAGCTGTCATTAACGGAAAACAGAGATAATAAATTGACACCATGTCGTCCTCAGTCTCTCCATCTGCCTCCTTCTCTTCCTCTCCTGAACGTCCTTCTCCTTCCCGCCTCGCGCTGCAGAGAACTATAATTTTCGGTGCAAAAACATCCACTGATGTGCTAAGTGCTAATGACAAACTATAAATAGAACATAGAAATATAGACATATAACAATCCAACAGTTGAATTTAAATAGATTTAAGTAATACCACAAAACAAAATACACCTCATAGGTGAAGGCAATTCGAAACGAAACTTAGTTAATGTCAGTTAAATCACATCCAATAGTTACTATCACTCTTCCGGCTCCCGGTAGGTCAATGTCCACTCAACACTGAATGTTTTCTGCTGGGTAGAATGGAATCGAGAGTGGACACCTGCGTCGACTTCACTCGTTGCTCCGCTGTGCGTCTCGTCGCTCGGAAGGCCACTATCGGAATGGGCTGTCACGTGACGCCGGTGGTGAAGGAGGGAGGTAATGACGTCAGGCGGGTAATTCGAAATGGTTGAATTATTCCCGATGATTGGTCGCCCTTCCACTGTTCTTGCATAACCATGGGAAAGAGGGAAGGTTAAAGGGGTGAGGGGTAATTAGGGTATATAAAGCAGAGAGGCGCCACGGGAGGGCGTGTCGACCGTGGCGTGGCGTTCGTGGGCGTGGTGTTCAGTCCGGCGATATCACGAATATCGGCGATATACGATAGCGGCGATATTCGAACTAGCGATATTCGTACTTGCATGTTCGTACATGCAATTCGTTAAGTGCTATCGTATAAGTGCGGGAGTAAAAGGGGGGGAGGAAAAAATCGCCACATCCTTCCTGGGAAAAATGATGAAAACGGGACCAATAAAAGTTTCAATTGGTTGGGGAGGGTAAGTTTCTAAGTCACCTTATTCCCTGCACCGTTCCCGGATCATGAATGAAGCACAGAACACACTCCTTCGTTGTCTCTTTCAAGATAGTTTATTATTATTATTGAACACTTATTTGTCAAGACACTTAAAACTGGAATATTACACGTGGTGGATTGCATGCTCTGGCAATCAGGGTTCGAGCTACTGTTACGGCTAATGTTCTCTGAAGAAGTCCACTGGTTTGCCGTGATGAAGCTAGTCGGGAAAGCACTTGTCCATTGGAATGTAGGTTTTTTCCAGGATAATCACTTTGGGGGTACATAGGGATGATGCACTTGGCATATCATGTCGGCATCTTGCCAAGCCGAAAACTCAATAACATGTAGGAATATCTCCCTCAAAATAATAAATAATCATAATCACAATATGCCAACTATCGTGGCTTAAGGAAACAAAATTGATACCCATCCTTACCTCAGGGATAGAGTGAGAATAGATTGTATGTCATTGATAACATAACAGAAATAGAATTTCATGACATAACAAAAGCAAACTTTCCTGAGCATTTCCTTCTTGGAAATATTATACATCATAGCATAAACATTAATTCTTAGGCAAGGGCAACTAGTAATCATACTGTTATTAAGCATTTGAAAAAATTATTATTAGGCAGGGCATTGCTTAATCCAGGCATAATATCTCTATTAATTAACAGTGTAATATTTCAATTGATTTGGCCCTGTGAGTCCCTTCATCATATCATATTTAAGCACATTAACAAGGTAATATTCAAATCATTAACAATATTATATTCAAATTAACTTGACTGTGGTATATTATTAAATTGGCCCCAATAGTTAAGTTCCTTCACAGTATGCATAATATTATCACTGATATTAAATTCATTAACAACATAATATTCAAATTAACCTGTAGTGTGGTATCTTAATAGGGTACACATAGTACATAAATCCCTTCATAATATGATATTTAAATTCTTAACCTAAACATGGTTTCAATTAAACTAACTCATAATATGGTATTACAATAAATTGTGGTATACTTCCTAATACATAAGGTACATATAGACATTTTAAATGTATCCTTAGCCCAATTGGGGTTAGTCTACAAAACTGGTAATTATTACCAAAAAAAAGAAACATGGCTAGGTTAGGTTGTGTTTTTTGAGCCATTTGACCTTCATAGATGTCCAGAATACCATCTATGATGCCTGGTATATTGTACGCTAAACAGCGATTTTCTTGGCATATGGCCGAATAAGTTTTTTTTTTCAATATGTTTTACCAGATTTGCATCTGGGGGCTGGTTGCGATGATCAGAATCACCGGGCGATGAGTTCGCTACCTCTACGCCAAGACAAGTTTTTCAATATATTTTACCAGATTTGCATCTGGGGGCTGGTTGCGATGATCAGAATCACCGGGCGATGAGTTCGCTACCTCTACGCCAAGACAAGTTTTTCAATATATTTTACCAGATTTGCATCTGGGGGCTGGTTGCGATGATCAGAATCACCGGGCGATGAGTTCGCTACCTCTACGCCAAGAAGATACATATACAACAAATTAAGTACAATAAAGTTTAAGTTGAGAGATATTTACAATTCTCTCCTTATTTGGGGATAGCTGAAGAACAGCTGTTACGGGAGATATGAACCTTTTGATAGGTGAAGGGCCGGCCCACTGAGGGGTTAACTTAGCAGTTCTATGGAGCATCTTGGAACTAGTAGGAAACCTTCTATATAACACTAAATCACCGATTTTAAATGGGTTCCCAGTATGGCTTTTATCAAAAGCAAGTGCCTGCCTACGTCTGGTCGCCTTGAGATTATTGAGCACTTGTTGCCACAAGGAATGCCTCTCAGAGGGAGTTAGGTCCTCAGCCAGAGCCTGAGGAGGAATTCTCCAGAAATTTGTCAAGGGATGAGGAAGCTCTCTGCCCATAAATATCCTTGCTGGAGTATAGCCCGTACTGCTATGTTTAGCAGAATTAAAAGCAAAGGTTAAACTGGGTAAGAATTCATCCCATTTCCGGTGTGACAAGATGGTTAAGGCATATTTTAGGTTACGGTGGACACGTTCAGCTTGATTAGGCTGAGGATAGTAGAGGGCTGTGAAAATTTGCTTAATACCATATTTAAAACACATATCAGAGAATGCAGTGGAACGAAATTGGGAACCATTATCAGAAACAATATATTTAGGATAACCAAATTTAGGAAATATTTTGTTAAACAAGACAGAAACCACTTGAGAAGCCAAGGGAGAACGCAGAGGTTCAATAAAATTAAATTTAGTAAAGCCATCTATTATAGTCAGGGCACAAGTGCTGCCACTGCGACTTCTAGGCAAGGGACCAATGAAATCTATATACACCTTTTCCCATGGATAAATGGATGGTGAGGAAGACATCTCACCAGGAGGAAAGGTGTTCCTAGGTTTGCAGGTTTGGCAGTCGTCACAACGTCTGACCATCTGCATTATTTCTTGCCTCATATTTTTCCACCGAAATTCTCTACATATTCTTTCACAAGTTTTAGCCACCCCCATGTGTCCGGCGGTGGGCAAACGATGGAAATATTCAAACAACATGGATCTCAGGGCCTGGGGAACCACTACACGTCCCTTCTTCAGTCTAGTGGTACCATAATACAACAAATCATCCTTGAGAAAATAGTTTGGATGGGGGCGTCCCCGTCTAACTGAGTCGATCAGCTGTTTCAATTCTGGGTCAGATGTCTGATGCTCACGAATATTAGTGAATGATAAGTGGATTTTATGGAGGAGCATCGAACAATGAATGGGTTTCTCCCTTGATTGATGGTTCACCCTAGACAAACAATCAGCCACCCTATTTTTGGAACTGGGAACATGGTGAATAGCAAAGCGGAAGGACGACAATTTTAAAACCATTCTACCAATTTTCCCTAACTGCTTAGGATGTTTAAACAGCCACGTAATCGCCCCATTGTCAGTATACAAATGGAAGGGTTTTGGTTGAAGATAGGACCGAAATTTATCCGTGGCCCAACAGCAGGTAAGACATTCGAGCTCGTAGGAGGGGAGCTTCTGCTCATAATCGGTTAAAGTCCTACTAGCATAGGCAACAGGCTTAAGTTTGCCATTAACCTGTTGATTAAGGACTGCACCAAGTGCGACTTGGCTAGCATCCACAAATAAATGAAATTCTTCCTCAAAGTTAGGAAGATGAAGTACAGGGGGAGAAGAAAGACATTGTTTGAGTTTGAGAAAAGCATTTTGATGGGAGTTGGCCCATTGGAAAATGGCATCTTTCCTTCGGAGGGCATTGAGCGGTGACGAAATTTCCGCATAGCTTGGAATAAATTTGGAATAGAAACCACACATACCAAGGAAACGTGAGACCTCCTTAACTGACTTTGGAACAGGGAAACTGGATAATGCTCGGGTTTTCTCCGGATCAGTCGTAAGTTCGCCATTTGAGATCCGATGTCCGAGAAAGGTAATAGTTTTCTGGGCCAGTTTCATCTTCTCTGGATGGACGGTAAGTCCAGCTACTCTCAATTTTTCCAGCACCAGCCTGACATGTTGGATGTGCTCTTGGAGGTTCTTGGAATAAATACACAGGTCATCAATATAGGGATATACACAGCCATATTTTAAATCACCTAATACCTTGTCAATCAGCCTAGAAAATACTTGAGGAGACGTTGTCAAGCCGAAGGGAAGGCGATTATACTGATAGAGGCCAAAAGATGTAATAAAGGCAGTATATTGCTTGGAGATCGGAGTTAAGGGAATCTGGTGGAAAGCAGATTTCAAATCAAGTATTGTAAAATATTTAGCAGATCCCAAATATTGCAGAGCATGTTCTATTGAAGGAGTGGGGAAGTTGTCTGCCTTCACTTGTTTATTCAGTTTGCGATAATCGACCACTAATCGCTCTGATCCATCCTTCTTCGGTATAAGAAAGGCTGGCGAAGCCCAATTTGAAGAGGATGGCTGGATGATTCCTTCATTTAGCAGTTTATTAACATGTTTTTTCATCATCGCCGTCTTGGGTGGAGAATACTGGTAGGGGTGTGATCTGACCGGGGTAGAATCAAGTAGTTCTATTTCGTAGGTTACTACGTTGGTCTGGCCGAGATGGGGGAGATGACGTCGGAATAGGCATCGACGAGACTTTGAATTTCCCGGGATAATACGGTGGAATCATCTTCACCTGGAGGAGGAGCCTTTTTCCCCGAGAAATGAACTCGGTTTCCAACGGGAGCCATATTCTGGCGTAGATCGTTATCAGCTGATCGCAAAGGAATAATGGGGGAAGCCGACGGCGTATCAGAATTGCCGTTAAAGAAATGTTTGTGATCCGGGCGGCATTCGAAAGAGAACGCATTATGGTAAAGGATCATTCGCGTTCGTCTTATGAAATCCTGGCCTAATATCATTTGTGCGGGCAATTCGCACAAGTAAAATGTATGCCTCCACGAAAGATTTTTTAGGTGAATTCTTAAATTGATGCATTTCGTCAGAACGAGAGGAAGACTGGTGACGTTAGGACATTTGATATTGCATCGCTGAAGACGCCCACGACGAGGAATTTTCTGCCAGGTGTCGTAATTGAGCAGCGACAGGGAAGAACCGGTATCTAGCAATGCTTTAATCTTTGCGGTATGAACTTCGCAACGTACAAATGGCAATTGTAGATATTCGGCGAAGTTGGCATTCAAAATAGCCGGATAATTTGCTCGTAGCCTCGCGGGACGATCTTCTCTCTCTCTTCTTCTCCGACAGTTACGGGAGGAATGTCCAGGCTTATGACAGAAAGAACAGGTGACATGAGGCGGTGATATTAGGGGCAGAGCGGGGGAAGGGAGTGAGATCTGGGAATTTGACGGGGAGTGAATCGCAGCGAACTCCGCTCGATTCATCATGGCCTTGGCCGCATGAGTCATCAGGGATTCCAGCTCCTGTAGGGTTTGAGGCCGTTTAGCGAAAGTTAAAGTGGCTTGGGCGATGGGACTTAAACCTTCCAATATCAATTCAATAAACTCCTTAACTGAATACGATTTTCCCAACGCCTTTGCAGCACCTCGCACGGAATAAAGAAAATCGCGAGGAGATTCGTGGGGGAGTTGGAATCTTTTCACCTTAGTAGTGACGAGTCGTTCTAATTCACTATTAGAGACGAAAGTTTCCCATACTTTCGGTATTATCTTCTCCCAGGGCACCTTTTGATTAACTACCGACAACCAAAACTGGCGACAATTGGCCGGAAGTTTAGACAAAAGTAATATCAGCAAATAATGTTCCGGAATAAGCAACAAAGACAATACATCGGACACGGTAGATATAAAAGTGAACCAATTCTCGGAGGTAGATTCCTGGAAGGGGGAAATTTCGAGTAACAGCTGGTTAGCAACTCTTACGCAATCGGAAAACTGGGGAAACATCTCGGTTTCATCGTACTGAGTGCCTTCGGCGCGCACGGTAGCCTCCGTTTTACCTCGTTCCTTCGACATGTTTGAGAGAGAGAATCGAAGAGTAACAAATAACAGGAGAATTACGTGACTGATGGAATGGGGCGGACAAGTGAAAAGTGAAGGAGAGCAATAGGACTAAAAGAGATCGAGTAAACGAGGAATAGGACAAAATCCAAGAACTACACCACAAAAGAACCAGAAAGCATAGCAACAATCAGTTTAGACAATTAACAACCTAATATTTAATATCTCTCCGGTGCCTCCAATTTTGCAGCGAACTATAATTTTCGGTGCAAAAACATCCACTGATGTGCTAAGTGCTAATGACAAACTATAAATAGAACATAGAAATATAGACATATAACAATCCAACAGTTGAATTTAAATAGATTTAAGTAATACCACAAAACAAAATACACCTCATAGGTGAAGGAAATTCGAAACGAAACTTAGTTAATGTCAGTTAAATCACATCCAATAGTTACTATCACTCTTCCGGCTCCCGGTAGGTCAATGTCCAATCAACACTGAATGTTTTCTGCCGGGTAGAATGGAATCGAGAGTGGACACCTGCGTCGACTTCTCTCGTTGCTCCGCTGTGCGTCTCGTCGCTCGGCAGGCCACTATCGGAATGGACTGTCACGTGACGCCGGTGGTGAAGGAGGGAGGTAATGACGTCAGGCGGGTAATTCGAAATGGTTGAATTATTCCCGATGATTGGTCGCCCTTCCACTGTTCTTGCATAACCATGGGAAAGAGGGAAGGTTAAAGGGGTGAGGGGTAATTAGGGTATATAAAGCAGAGAGGCGCCACGGGAGGGCGTGTCGACCGTGGCGTGGCGTTCGTGGGCGTGGTGTTCAGTCCGGCGATATCACGAATATCGGCGATATACGATAGCGGCGATATTCGAACTAGCGATATTCGTACTTGCATGTTCGTACATGAGATTTCAAAGTAGTTCTTAAAGGGAAATACGTATCGAACGGTATCGAAAGATTAGGTGATTCTCGAATTTTTATCCCCGAAACTAGAGTCTCGGGGACTATCTCGAAGTGAATGTTATTCCTTATCCAAATAATTTTTTTAATCTATACCTCGCAGATCTTATAAGACAATGGGAAAGAAATATATGGATTTTTATTAGTTGTTTGCTAAGAGAGAACCGTCTTCGCGATCGATGTAAACAAAATATGCAATGTTCTGCTTGTGATGTTCCCGAATTTTTATCTCCATAGCATAACTCGTAATTACGTGGCCTCGCGGACTTTCTTGTAGTAAATGTTGTTCTCTATCCGAATATTTTTTAAAATCTATACCTTACAGATCATATAAGAGCTAGGGAGATAAAATTTTGATACTTCATTGTTGCTTGATGGATGTTTATTAAAGTAATTATGTAAAGTGGTAGTTCTAATTGGCGGATTCATTTGAAAATCACAATTGGGCTATAAATTTTACTAAAGATCACTCATACATAAGTGGGTAGGGTACTCTGTATCTATCCCATGTTAAATTCACTGTTTTTCGGTACACTTTTTTCCGAGTGCAATCAACGTAGAGATTTCAAATAAAGAACAATAATTTTTAACTCTTATTCTACATCGTAAAACAATTTTTTCATAACTTGCATTCTTTTTTACTTTTTAGTAATTTTTATTTAAAGGGTTATTTTTTACATATTTTCACACGATTTTTTTATATAAAAAAATTACAATTTGCTTTCTAAAAAAATTATTGATTCACGATGTAGAACAATCTTGCAACTATACATGTAAAAAATATCATGCAAATACCTTTTCAGTTGACTTTAGAGAGTGTACCGGTTTAATAAAAAACATAACTTTTGGGAAAACGAATTTATTCCCTACTAAATATTTGACAGGCATACTACCCACAATTAAGGCATTCCTGTGCCATACTCGGGATCGTCAGTGTCTTCAGCTTCTTTCATTTTGTTACATAGCTTCCTTTTCCTCTGCCTTTTCATCAGTCTTCCATCTTTCCATATTTTTTCAATAGCTGCTTTTGCCTCCTCCACTCTGGTTTTGTCAACAGATCGAAGTCCTCTCGTAGTGTTATAGCTGCATTTACATCCTAGCTCCTCCAAAACTTTTGCCTTTGCTAAGTTTCCCTCATTGAATGTAACGACAGCATCATTCACACCTAACTTTAACGTATGATTTCCTAAAAATATAATTTTTGGGAGCCGCGACCAAATCACACTGTTGATGCTCTCATTGAGGTTTTGCGTCTTACCATGGAGGCACTTCTTTAGCAGTTCAGGATTGGCTATGTCTCTGAAAAATGGTTTTATAACCAGCAGTACAGGTTCTGGTAGAGAAGTTTTGTGTTCATACACAGCACCGGTAACTTTGGAATGGTTATAGCCACACCAACTGTCCTCACCTTGAGGGCATAACCCACGCTGCGGATTTTGGTTCGTTGAGAGTTTGTGAAACCATATCGCCCAGACAGCCCTGGCCATCTTTTCAGCGCTGTCCAAATTTCTCCTAATAGCAATCCCATAATAGATCTGCAATTTATCTATCGTTCTGTCTGTAAATCGTCCCCTACCCCCTAACATTTTCCCATCAGAGAGTACCTTTCCCTTCATTTCTTTGCGCAGCCGTCTTAGACGCGTTCCCATCCTCCTCTGAACGTGACCAACACATTCCAATTTCATGATTCCTATGTCACCGTAAGGCTTCGCTTCCATCACTGTTTTGAACTCCTTCGAGTCCCCATCACCAAGATGCCTGACGTACTTCACCCCACGTCTTATTACCGACCGCTTGAAGATCGCCAAAGCACCCGCTGACCTTCACTGGCTCCTTCGAAGTTTGCCTGGCAATCGTGTGCCTCATCTTGGTTCCCTTCGCATAAGTGGCAAAATTTTGTCAAGCATTCCACGTCAAGCACTCTACCAGTGACTACACTTGTAGCAGTCATCACACCATGAAGAGTTGTGTGGCCTCGCTTCTGCCACGTTCCATCAAATGCTGCAGTTATTTCACTGGAGCCATTATATTCCACTGTAGCTTCAGCAGCTACTTCTGCCATTGAAGTATCGGCTACTTTCTCCACTGCTTCAGCAATAACACGCTCCAGTTTGGAAAACTTAGTGGGTGGGACTGGTAGGTCCATAATGGAACAAAGTAATTCTCCAGAAGCAGCACCTTTTCCTATTGAGCGCAACGCATAGAGGAACCTTACGTTTAACTCATGGTGTTTCGATGGTAACTTCTTTGAGTTCCTGAAAAATGTATTGTGTCCACAACTATCACAATGAAAATAAAATGAACTAGCCATACCTTTGCGAGTGTCTTCTTCAAACGAGATCAGTGACCCTTGAAGACAATGATTGCAGACAGCTGATGCACATACATCCTCAGCCAGAAGTTTGATGTCCATTAAAACATTTCCACAAACACTCTATGGCCCAACATCAAAATCATTTGGTTTCTCTTCCTTGGAATATAATAGCACTTTTCCAGATTCATGACTAGAACGCGAAGAATGTATGCTTTGTGTGTCCGAAGTTGAGGAAGAAAGCTCAGTTGGGCTTGTCTTCTTGTTCCCGAGCAACTTCCTCTTGCCAAATCCCTTTATTCTTGGCATTGCAACTACAAATCAAAATATACAATATTTCACTGTATATAATAACCTATTCAAGTAATAACTAAGAAAATGCCTCACGAAAAACTCACAGCGAATGCCACAAATATAAACCGAACTCCGCAAATCAACCTCCCAGAAAACAAACTCCAAACACAGCAAACAATTGTATCTAAATGCTGCATGACACAGGACCTCACCATCAAATTGAAATAATCATGTATGAAATAAATGTAAACACGAAGTAAATTCCTGCAACATTGTACAAAAAGAAACTCTCCCTCCGAGTTGAAACTAATCCCAATGTGGGACCATGAAAAATTAGATTTTTTAACTCAAAGAGAGGAGATAAATGCATAAAACCATATATATATATATATATATTCTTATTTAGGAAAAAATGGAGATTTCTTTAAGCTAATAAAAAAATTTCGAATTTTTTTCGAAATCCTGGATACCTTACCCGATCATATAAGAGATAGGGAGATAAAATTCTGATACTTCAGACTCACCTTTTGACTTGGATTCGGGATTCGGTTTTCGATCATCAGGAGAAGGAGCAGAGACTTGAGTTAGGATTCTCAGACTCGACTTCGGTGATTGACTTCCACTGATTGTTAGAATTGGAATTGCATTGGAATTGCGAACTGCAGAATTGCATTGTTAAAAAGACGGTCTGTTACGGACTGCTAAGCAAAACATCTGTGTCTCTTACCACTGGAGGGAGTCCTCCTTAGGATCTTCTTACGGTGGTGTGGCTTTGACCCACTTTCAACTTGCTGACAGCAGCGATTTCTGGCCCTGAAAAGGGCATTCGCTCTTTCGGACCCTCTGCCACCATGGGGGACATCGACGACCACTTCTCTGGAAGGGGAGTCTACCTCTCACTCCAAGAAACAGTCGCCCTTCCTCACTATTGAGGACAACTTGAAAAAGAGAGCCCGGCTCTCTGACACTAATCCCACCCCGGTCGCAGTTCCGGTCTCGAACCGGTACGAAGCGCTGGTGGACGGCGTAGAAGGACCCTCTGCTGAGATGAACTCTTCCGCCACTGCTGCCATGGATGCGGAGCAGACGCCTTCTCCCGAAAAATCAGTACGCCACCCGGCGATACTGGTTTATGAGGTAATTGACTACCGCCTCTTTCTGGAGGCCATAAAATCATCAGTGGAAGATCTGAACTTCCTCTGCACCAAGACGAAGGACTGCATCAGGGTCAGCGTCCGGAATACGGCGGTCTATGACTCGGTTCTTCAGATGCTCCATGACAAGAAGGCGCGGTATAGCTCCTGGCTACCAGCGGACGATGAAATTCACCGTTTGTGGACTTCATCCAAACATGGATGTGGCTTATATCCAGGAGGGCTTCGAGTTGCTCGGATGCAGTGGGCACCAATCCTAATGAGATTTTATGGTGAAAGCCAGCCTAAGGCATTCCCTTTTCCTCTCCATTCATCAGTTAGCGCTCGACCTTCGTCCGGATCGCTGCCATTTTGAATTTGAACTCGCAGTTTTTTTCTGCATTTTTTCAGTGTGTATTTTGCAACCAGTTTGAAGCACAATGCCTATACTTTTATATATTTTCCTTTGCTTTGTGTGCATCAATTTTGCATTTTTATTTGTTGTGGCCATTGTGTCCAATACTTTTCATTAAAAATTTGATAGTTAATTAATTTCTCTATAAACCTACAGACCGGTTAAATTGTTATTTTTCTTATAAATTACTAATTTATTGACCAATAAATTTTGTTGTTACTAATTTTTTACCTGTTATGAAAGCGATATTGATACGATAATGCTGAGCTGGAAAACATGCATCACTTATTAAAATATATTAAAACTTCAAAAAAGTCAGCCACTGGTAAAAACTTTAAAATTTAATGCAGCGTTCAACGTGTTAATGAGTTATTTGTACCAATGATCATGACAGTCAGCAGCAGAGGAAGCATACAATGCAGCCCACATCAAACACAGAAACACAGTTGAGAGGCTATTTGGTGTTTGGAAAATGACTTTTCGATCTTTGTACAGAGGCCTCGCAGGGAACCTGGAAAACTCTAAAGCCATGATGGCATGATGGTGGCGTATGCTGTACACCATATCTTGCGGATAGAGTTCAGAATGGAAGGTTAACAATCTTATGTTATTTCCTAGTTTTATCCTGGGACATATTTTACCACACAACCTCATCCATTGCATAGATAAAAGTTCGACAAATCTTTTCAAAAATTATATTTTTTATTGCATAATACCTCACTCTGATAAAAAGTCATGATTTACCTATATATGTATATCTCTATAATTTTACTTATGGTCTGAGAGGGAGTTATATTACTAACAGACTGCAACATAATTATAAATTACAATCAACCTGTCCCTGTTACCTGCAATAAAATCGTTGTTAATTTTTTTGACAGAATCAGAATGCAGTGATGATGAGAGTGAAGATGAAAACTTGGAAGAAAATGACAAAGATGTGAATAATGAAATACCTACAGGAAGAGGAAATATATTTAGGAAGAACTGCATTGCTAACTATTTTGAGTAGAATATAAAGTAAAAATGAAATATTTGTTTGTTACTCTTTTATTTCATTTTTATAATTTTCAGCCCAATACAGTTTTTAAAAATTTTTAATCTAAATTCCCTCCTTTTCTATCTTCATTTTCTCCATGTGCAGCTACTATTCCCTTTCTTCCCGCCTTCTAAATGCATCCTTCTGCAACACAATTTTTCTTGTTGAAGTTGAATTATTGCCTGTTCACAAGGACACATCTCCTTACTCCATTTCTTCCCTTGTTTCTGCCTGAAAAGTCAAGAAAATTAATTAGCGATTTACATCAATTACTGCTGTCATCATCAGCACTCACGTTTATAAGTGATGGAAGGAGTATTTATACCGATGTTCACAGTTGTTAATGGAAGTGGAAGTTGTGCAATTAGTGGATAACTTAAACAAGGTAGAATGGGGGATATGACCAGGGTTAATATTCTTGTTGTTTTTTGTGTATATAAATGCTTTCATAAGCATCTTGTTTATTTCACTTGCATGCTATTCTTTATATATTACCTTGTATTGGAGCACTTGAAAGGGTGAGGAGCAGCGTTGCCGTTTTAGCGCTTTTTGCGCTATATTTAGCGCTATTTGGGCTCGCCTAGCGCCTTCTTACTGTCTTAAGCGCGATGGAGTTATTTTGGCGCTTTTCACGATTTCTAGGGCCAAATTTGACCCCTTTCTTGATTTTTCTCGAGCAATATCTTACCGAATGTCTTGCATGCCCAAATGTTTAATCCAAAGTTTACATTTGTTGAAATATGGCCCTATAAAGTGAAAAAGATTCCCCACTACACGGCCAAATGGCTTCTAGCTATCCCGGGCTTGCTTTTGAGAGTGAGAAAGAAACACCTCATTGTCTTCAGAAAGTCACGATTTGTAAACATTTCTGTAGGTTATGGGAGTAACCTCTCGCATAATTAGTTTCCGTTTTGTATCTTCATAGTGGCCGACTTAGACCTACATTTTCATCAATTCAAGTGGTTGTTTCATCTTTCGTGGAGTGTTATTGCATCGCTAGTGGTATCGTTGTTCTTGATAGAATTTTAAGTAACCCAGCGTTCAGTGCATACCGTATCTCTCGTTCTCACTCCTCATTCTAAAGATTTCTTCAGAGAGAAGATGTCGAGACATCCCCGGTTACGAAGGAGGTATCTGTGAAGCAGGGATCTCTTTGGTGTAGTTATGTGCGTATTGTGGAAGTAGAGTGAGACAGCGTTTTGCAAAAGAAGTGGAAGACAGTGAATTGTGAATTGAATTACCCCGTGAAGACTTCATTGAAGAGTGCTGATTATGCTTTATGTCTTTCCCGAGGCAGCGAGAGCTAAGGCGTAAATCCAGTAAGTCCGAAGGCTCATTTCTTTTGAATTACGGCTGAGAAGAAAATGCAATTAAAAATAATGTAAGGAAAATCACTGATAAATGTATGCAGAAAGTAATTGATCGGCTTGCAAAGAGTTTAAATAAAAATGTTTAAATTTGTAATATTTTTAGCATTTTTTTCATTTTTAGACGAGATATTTCATGATTATAAATAGCGTAATCACCAAATATTTTGACTTAAATTCTTTAAGGTCATATGATCGTGGTCGTCATTGTAGAAGACCTTGAGCAGTATCTTAGGCTCCTATTGCAATATAATTATTTTTTACTGTCCTTTTTATTTTTAAAAATTGTTTTCACTGAAATTTATATTTTATAGAGTTATTTAATTTAAATATATCTATCTATTACGGAGAAAACAAATGTAACGATGATGATATCGTCCCCTCGACAGAAAAATTCCTGATCTGTCGCAAACATCCCCTTCTGCATAAAATCCTGAGAGTGAAGCTGGGGCTGCCAAGAATTATAGAAGCAACCGACCAAAAACATAGGTGCGGTAACTCCAATCGTTTCCACGTGGGATCCATTGTTCTGAATACGTTTAATAGAGTGCTTACGATCATTTCTCCTTTTTGTTTGTGACAATTCAGATATTTTGAGCATGGGACTATTTTAAAATCTATTATAGTTTATAAGATTAAACAATAGTGTGTAATTTTATCCCTTTGTGAAAATGAGTATAATTGGTTCTCACATTCACCTGTTCAACAGGCTAAATATAAGAAGCTTTATAGTGATTTATGATTTTTGATGGAGTTCCTCCTTTGAAGTTAATTCAGTATAGTCAGACAAGATGGATGTCCATTGAAATGACAATTGTGAGAATTCTGCAGCAATGGTGTCAGCTTGAGAATCATTTTGAAATTGTTAGAAGAAACGAACGCTGTTATACAGCAGAAATCTTACATTCAATGTTTAATGATAAGAGAAATTTATTGTTTTTTTTATTTTTGAAACCCATTATTGGAGAAGTGCAAATGGTGAACAAGAAATTTGAAGCTGAAATGAATGACCCTTCAAAGTTGCTGAATGACTTGTTACATCTGATTGATTCTATGAGCTCAAAAGTTGTCATTCCAGGAATAATATTGACTACTGATACTGCAATTCAAAATAATTTAGACCCAAAGCCGTACTTGGGCTATGAATTCGAAAAGGAAATATCTGATTGTAAACTTACAGAAGAAGACCAAAAAAAAATTCGCGTTAGCTGCGTGAAAACAACTTCGTCAGCGTTTGCCAGAAAATGTTAATGTCTTACAGTCAATGTCGTATTTAAGTGCACATCATTGCCTAAATCCCGTAAAGCATGATATTCTGGATCTAGCAAAAATGTTCTACAGCGATTCGGGAAAGCTTACACGCATTGATTTTCAATGGAAAAAATTACACCACTTTAAATGGATTGAAACCTCTGAAACAACACGGCTTTGGGCAGAAATTACAAATTGCTGAGATGCTACAGGTGAAAACCCATTTGAAGATCTTTTTCAATTTGCATTAACCGTGCTTTCATTGCCACATTCTAATGCTGATGTAGAACGCTTATTCAGTCACATGAACATTGTAAAATCAAAGTTACATAACAGAATGAAACTCCGAACTCTGAACCCAGTTTTGGCCATTAAATATGGATTGCGACGACATGGAAGATGCTGTCACAATTATGAGTTGCCTGCGAATGTTTTGCGGAAAATTAGCACAACTGATGTGAATGAAAGGCAGGAACTTCAGGAACTGCTGAAAAGCAAGCAAACAGTGATGATTTCATTTATGAAAGTGTATCTTAATTTTTTTTTATGGGGTGCCGGTGGTGTAGTGGTTAGGATGCTGGCTGCTACTCGCCCGATGCTTGAAAAAGTCATCGGGTACGAATCCTGCGCGAGTAGGATTTTTTCTCAAGGTCACCTGGCCTCCTGTTTGCGTGGTTTGAGGAGACCGCGCAAATTCAGCTGTTCCATCCTTCGGAAGGGACGTTAAGCCGTTGGCCCCCCTGGTGTTCTTCGTAAGAGCAGGCAAATGCCGGCACCGTGTTTCCCTCCTCCCTTCTGTGTGTGAGTCGGGTGTGAAAGGCAACGGGAAACCACCACACCGTGTATGTATATTCCCTAGTCAAAACCAATGAATTAATTAAATGGTAGGACCTGTCGCAAGACATAACACGAATGAATGAATCTTAATTTTTATGCGATATTTTTAAGTAAAATAAGGTATTTTCAGTACATTTTAATTTTCTATTTACAAATATCAAACAATTTTATAAATGTATTCTACATGACTTTTTGAATTAATTATGTCTTTATTGAAATGTAAAAAAATAAAACGATTCGTAGATTCTTTCGAGGCGTGTTCAAAATTCAGCATGGATGTGCACTAAATTCCATTCTGCTAAATCCCACTTTGCTTCAATTTTATGATGATTATAAGTCATTTCAATTGGAATTAAATTGTGTTCCGCAATAATGTCACCTTTTTCATAATTTCTTTTTAAACTTAAAGAAAAATCTTAATAAATGTATGTAATAAATTTAAGAAAGTAAAGACGGAAAAATTTCTGTTTTTAGCGCATTATTTAACGCCATTTATTTTGAGTTTAGCTCCTTTCTAGCTCTTTTGAAGGTCGATCTAGCGCGATTTCAAATTTTCAAACTGCAACACTGGTGAGGAGGGGTGTCAACTGTTTCTATCTCCTGGTCTACATTACTTAATACTGGGATATTTTCTTCCTAATGCTCCAACTTAAATAAAACCGTGTCGCTGCACTCTGTTGTTTATCCTGCGGTTAATTAAATATAAGTCTTATTTATTATAATTTGCACAAATTAGTTCTATTATGCAAGCAAATTTAATAACTTGAAAATAAAGCCACCAGCTTTGTGAGCTTAAGAATGATAAGGAATTAAGTTCTAAACCTTAGGACTTCCAATTACTTTAAAATCCAGTATACAATACAATAGTATACAATCCATCACGTATTGCATTAATGGTATTTTTCACAGTTGGGTCATAGTTTGCTTCCAAGAATGAATCATATACTGAAAATAATCACATCGTAATAGCAATAATTTCGCTCCCTGTAATGTATTTTTCTCCGCTGAATTTTGTGGTGGATTCTTCAAGTGGCTGAAGAATTTCGCATAAATCAGAACATATCTGCCACTCTTCCTCGGAAAGCACTAGTAAGTTTGTATTTATAAGGGCAAGTGCGGTTTTCATAGCATCTCTGTTCTAAGAATCGCTTAATGATGAAAAATGTGGAATTCCACCATGTAGGAACTTCCTGGAGAAGCTTTTTTGGGTTGAAATACCCAAGTTCCATTGGTAGAAAATCAATTTTTCATTTTCCAAAGTACTTCTTCCGAAGTGTGACACGATACCCTTTATTTTATCAAGAATTATCCTTGGTCCTTTCAATGTATCCTGTACAATCAAATTTATGTATGTGCAAAGCACCTAAAGGGTTTCCACCCTAGGTCTTCCCTTATGGCATTTCTCATATCGCTAGCATTATCAGTTACTGCTACTAATACCTTATCCAACAAAGCGAATTTTTCAGCAATGCGTTTGATGTAGGCGGCTAAGTTGGCACTAGTATGAGATCCATCTATTACGGAACATTCCAATAAAAGAGACTTTAATTCAAAGTCTTTAGAAATATAATGAGCAGTTACTGCCAAATAACTGTCTGCATTCCTCGAAGTCCAGCCATCTGCTGTCAAACACACACTAGTCACAGATTCTAAAATCTGTCGAACAGAAATCATGCAACGTTCGTAGGAGGACGGGATCATGCATCCAGTAAGTAATGGTCTTCTTACTTGGCAAGCAATACGAAGGATTTAGGGCTTTTACGAATTCCACAAATCCCTGATCTTCCACTATCGAAAGGTACCCTATAAAATTGCAATTCATCTCCTGAAAGGTGACTTTGAATCATTATTTTTAAATGCCTTTGCAACAGGAGGATGTAGAAAACAAATTCTGCAAGTACAATGTTTTTAAGCCAGGTATCCTGTTAATATTAGGTAGAATAGGTATTATGGAAATAATAGGTAGAACAGATATCATGAAGGGAATATTTTGAAAGAAAAAGGCATCATAAAACTTATACGGATTGTTTTTAGAATAGGTATTATGAAAAAATATGGTTTCTTTTAAAAACAGGCATTGTGAAACTGAAGTGATACTTTTTAGAAAAAATCTTAAGAAAATGATACGGTAACGTTAACTGTGCCTATTATGTAATAACAGGGGTAATCTGGTAATAGGTATTTTAGATACCTATTAAAATTCTCTACCTGTTATAAATACCTGTTCTGTTATTTTTGGCACATCCCTAATGGGTAGTGTATTGATTTAGCATTATTTTGTAATGTTATCTGTGTTACGCGAGTGTTGTATAAATGTTTTGTTTAGTGAGTAGAATATATATACGGAAATCACATATTTAGTATGTGTTGTGTTTAAATGTTCATTGTTTGGTTTAAAAAAAATTGAGTGTTACTCTAGAAGTTGGTATATTGCTGGTTTTCTTTACACTGTTTATATTTTTTGGGGCTTCGAGACATTTTATAAGTTAATATAATTATTTTTCTCACTAAAAGTCGATTAGTGTTCTCCATGTCTCACACGATGTTTATGCATTGTAGAGTTACGAGAATGTATTGTGAGTTCTGAGAATCTTTGTTATTCGCAAAATTAATATCAGATAGGGTAGTTATAATTTCCTTCATAAACTTAGGTGCTTAAAAATTCTGAGAATGTTTTGATTCATGTAGTTATTGAGTGAAAGTAGTAGATATGCAGGTTTTGAATTGTCCATTAGGTTCCTTTTGTCTTTTCTTATATGAAATGAATATTTCTTATGTGAAACATTTGATAAGATGCAGCTATCATCTATGAATTTAATATGTTTTCACACCTTACTTTATCACATGTGCAATGTTATATTGTGATTTATTGTACAGGAATAATCCTCTCCCACAAGTTTGCTGCCCCAAGGAAGCTGAGTGAAAAGATGTGTTATTAAATGGTACTATTCCCTTTTTATTTTTGCTGTAAAATTGCTTTTTACTTATTTATTGTATAATTGCGTTGGGTGTCTTTTTCATCGAAGTCTCTTGATAAAAGCATTTTATTTCCTACATAATATATTGCTATAACATTAATGTCTCTTTTTCGTAAAAATAACTATTATTATAACTTTTATTTAACCATTTTATATTTAAATTTCTGATTTAAAAAATAAGTGCATTTTTGTAAATAGAGAAATTAAATGATACCTTATATCTTGCAATCTAAAAGTTGCTGTAAATTAATTTTCAAAAGTGTACTCAATTGTTTCTGGCGTTACTTTGTTCATTCATTATTAAAAATAAAATTAACTTTGTAAATTCCTACAATACTTTTATTAAGAGACCCTTATCTAGATTTCGACGCATTACTACTGATGATGATGTAGAGAGTCAAAATCTAGATATTCTCTTAATAAAAGTATTCTGGGAATTTACAAAGTTAATTTTATTCTTAATTTTCAAGAACTTTTAAAATTTTTTCAAAAAGTTCCAAATTTCATCATTTCTCTTTGGAACACATAATGTGTGTGTTCAGAACATCATTATACAAATTCTGATAGAATTTAATGATGATATTTTCTTGTTTATTTTGTTTATATGGTTATTATAATAAATTTTTTCTTAGAAAAATTTGCTTCAGTTTCATTTAATTTACCTGCCTTATCAGTGGAATATAGGAGGTATGCTTTGGAAACAAGACATTTTTCAGCGATGGCGTCATTATATATCGACGACTCTTACAGAGGAGGAAGATATAACATACATATAACAGGAGGATACTAATGTTTAGGCACTTCCAGATGTGCTGGAGATTCGAAATTTTTTATTAGGTAGGATTTTGTGCAAAACCGACTAGAAAAAAGGAAAATCTTGAAAAAGTGACACAATGCGGCCGCTAAAAATTCGCAATTGTTTAAACAAATTTTCAGGGTTTATGTATTTCCGCATGTGCTACGGAGTTGAAATTTTTTTTATAAGTAAAATTCTTAAAAAAACGAAAAATGGATTATACAACTTTTGATATTTTAATTTGTTTGGCAGTTAAAAATTCTTAAAGTTTAAACAAATAGATAGCTGTTTAGGTACTACGGGATGAGCTAGGAAGCTGAAATTTCCAAATTATTTACAGAGCAGTGAATTTGCACAAATAAACATTTCAATTTCACCATATATGAATTGCGGCGGCCGTTAACAATTATTTAATTTTAAACAATTAGAAAAATATTATTTTACTTCTAGAAGTGCTACAACTTTAAAATTTGGCTAAAATGTGTAGCATTATTACCTCATAATGAAGAAAGTGTAAAACTTTTAAAATTGCAACATTTGGGATTGTTTTAATAAATTATTTTTACTTGTGGGAAAAACGAAAATTGCTGCAGAAATGAAATCTTTAGAATTAAAATATTATTTGTAATGTTAAAATTTCTTCCTGAAAATGAATGTTCTTTTAATGTGAGATGAAATGCTTGCAGTATGCAAGCACCAACTACTAGTATGTTATATCCTCCTCTGTAAGAGTCGTCGATATATAATGACTAGTAGTTGGTGCTTGCATACTGCAAGTATTTCATCTCAACATTAAAAAACATTCATTTTTCAGGCAGACATTTCATCATTACAAATATTCTTTCAATTCTAAAGATTTCACCTCTGCAGCGATTTTCGTTTTTTCCCACATGTAAAAATAATAGTTTAAAACAATCTCCAAATGTCGCAATTATAAAAATTTACACTTTCTTCATTATAAGGTTCTAATGCTACACTTTTAGCCAAATTTTAAAGTTGTAGCACTTATAGAAGAAAAATAATATTTTTCTAATAGTTTTTAATTAAATAATTTTTAACGGCCGCTGCATATCATATGTGGTAAAATTGAAATATTTATTTGTGCAATAATTTACTACTCTGCAAATAATTGAAAAAATTCAGCTTCCTAGCTCATCCCGTAGTACCAAAACAGTTATCTATTTGTTTAAACTTTAAGAATTTTTAACTGCCAAACAAATTAAAATATAAAAATTTGTATAATCTCAATTCGTTTTTTTAAGAATTCTACTTTTAAAAAAAATTCAGCTCCGTAGCACATTCGGAAATGCCCAAACCCTGAAAAATTGTTTACACAATTGCGAAATTTTAGCGGCCTCATTGTTGCACTTTTTCATGATTTTCGTTTTTTCATGTCGGTTTTGCACAAACACCTACCTAAGAAAAAAATTTCGAATCTCCAGCACATCTGGAAGTGCCTAAACATTAGTATCCTCCTGTTATATGTTATCATTATATATCGACGACTCTTACAGAGGAGGATATAACATACTAGTAGTTGGTGCTTGCTTACTGCTAGCATTTCATCTCACCTTGAAAAAACATTCATTTTTCAGACAGAAATTTTATCATTACAAATATTCTTTTAATTCTAAAGATTTCAACCTCGCAGCGATTTTTGTTTTCCCACGTAAAAATAATAGATTTAAAAAATCCCCAAATATTGCAACTTTAAAAATTTTATACTTTCACCATTATGGGGCACTACTGCTACATATTTTAGCCAAATTTAAAAGTTGTAGCATTACAATAAGTATAATAATATTTTTCTAATTGTTTAAATATTAAATAATTTTTAACGGCCGCCACATTTTATATATGGTAAAATTGAAATGTATATTTGTGCAAATTCACTACTCTGTAAATAATTTAAAAATTTCAGCTTCCTAGCTCATCCCGTAGTACCTAAACAGTTATCCAATTGTTTAAAGTTTAAGAATTTTTAACTGCCAAACAAATTAAAATATCAAAATTTGTATAATCCGTATTTCGTTTTTTTAAGAATTCTACTTAAAAAAAAAAATTTCAGATCCGTAGCACATGCGGAAATATATAAACCTTGAAAATTTGTTTAAACAATTGCGAATTTTTAGAGGCCGCATTGTTGCACTTTTTAAAGATTTTCGATTTTTCTAGTCGGTTTTGCACAAAATTCTACCTATGAAAAAAATTTCGAATCTCCAGCTTATCTGGAAGTGCCTAAACATTAGTATCCTCCTTTTATATGTTATCATTACATTTCGACGACTCTTACAGAGGAGGATATAACAGGAGGATACTAATGTCCAGCCCAAACTACAAAAGCTAGAGAGCTCAAAGTTTCAGTTTTTGTAGAAATGATGAAGAACCCTACAGATAAAATGAGACTTCTTACGTAAGTGACATGAGTTGGACTCCAGAAATTCCGAAAGTTGCGTTTTTTCCCATAAGAAAAGCATTGCGCCATTTTTGTAAATTAATTATGGGCACTTACCGGTAAACTAGAAAAATGAAATTAACAGTGTTGCTAGATGGCCGCAATATCTATTAGGAATTATTGTTACTTTTGCTTACAGTTTCTTGGGTTCGACTCCAGAGACCCCGGAATATCTCCCATAAGTTAGCATGGGAAAACGTAATCCAGTGTGTAGAACAATCTAATAAGTTTAGGAAGCTGAAATTTTGCAAGATTATAGAACTTTTCTCATAACCAACTATAAAAATGGAAAATTTTAAAATTGTTAATTTTTAGGGGTTGTTTCAACCCCATTTGAACATTAAATTTTAATAATTTTTTAGGTACTACGGGATGATCTAGGAAGCTGCGATTTTCAAATTATTTACAGAACAGTGCATTTGACAAATAAACTTTTCAATCTCTCCATATATATATTGCGGCAACCGTTAAAAATGTTTAAATTTTAAACAATTAGAAAAATATTATTTTACTTCTAGAAGTGCTACAACTTTAAAATTTGGCTCAAATGTGTAGCATTAGTACCCCATAATGGAGAAAATGTAAAATGTATAATATTGCAACATTAAGGGATTGTTTTAAACTATTATTTCTACATGTAGGAAAAACGAAATTCAGTGCAGAGGTGAAATCTTTAGAATTAATAGAATAATTTTAATGGTGAAATATTTGTCAGAAAAATTAATGTTTTTTCAAGGTGAGATGAAATGATTGCAGCATGCAAGCACCATATACTAGTATGTTATATTCTCCTCTGTAAGAGTCGTCGATATATAATGATATCCTCCTCTGTAAGAGTCGTCGATATATAATGATATCATTATATATCGACGACTCTTACAGAGGAGGATATATATAACATATAGGAAGATACTAATGTCCAGCCCAAACTACAAGAGCTAGAGAGCTGAAGGTTTTAGTTTTTGTAGATATGTTGGAGAAACCTTCAGATAAAATGAGACTTATTACCTAAGTGACATGAGTTCGACTCCAGAAATTCCGAAATTTGCGTTTTTTCCCATAAGAAAAGCATTGCGCCATTTTTGTAAATTAATTATGGGCACTTGCCGGTAAGCTAGAAAGATAAAATTTTCAGTGTTGCTAGATGGCCGCAATAGCTATTAGGAATTTTTGTTGCTTTTGCTTAAAGTGTCTTGGGTTCGACTCCGGAGACACCGGAATATATCCCATAAGTTAGCATGGGAAAACGGAATCCAGTGTGTAGAACAATCTAATAAGTTTAGGAAGCTGAAATTTAGCAACATTATAGAACTTTAATCATAACCAACTATAAAAATCCAAAATTTTAAAATTGTGAATTTTAGGGGTTTTTAACCCCATTTGTACATAAAGTTTAATATTTTTTTAGGTACAACGGGATGAGCTAGGAAGCTGCAATTTTCAAATTATTTACAGAACAGTGTATTAGCACAAATAAACATTTCAATCTCTCCATGTATATATTGCAGCAATAGTTAAAAATGTTTAAATTTTAAACAATTAGAAAAATATTATTTTACTTCTAGAAATGCTACAACTTTAAAATTTGGCTGAAAGGTGTAGCATTAGTATCCCATAATGGAGCAAGTGTAAAATTTTTAAAATTGTAACATTTGGGGATTGTTTTAAACTATAATTTTTACGTGGGAAAAACGAAAATCGCTGCGGAGGTGAAATATATAGAATTAATAGAATATTTGTAATTATGAAATATCTGTATGAAAAATTAATGTTTTTTCAAGGTGAGATGAAATGCTTGCAGTATGCAAGTACCTTGTACTAGTATCATTATATATCGACGACTCTTACAGAGGAGGATATATATAACATATAGGAGGATACTAATGTCCAGCCCAAACTACAAAAGCTAGAGAGCTGAATGTTTTGGGTTTTGTAGATATGATGGAGAAACTTTCAGATAAAATGAGACTTCTTACCTAAGTGACATGAGTTCGACTCCAGAAATTCCGAAAGTTGCGTTTTTTCCATAAGAAAAGCATTGAGCCATTTTTGTAAATTAATTATCGGCACTTGCCCATAAGGTAGAAAGATGAAATTTTCAGTGTTGCTAGATGGCCGCAATACCTATTAGAAATTATTGTCACTTTTGATTTCAGTGTCTTAGGTTCGACTCCAGAGGCCCCGGAATATCTCCCATAAGTTAGCATGGGAAAACGCAATCCAGTGTGTAGAACAATCTAATAAGTTTAGGAAGCTGAAATTTTGCAAAAATTATAGAACTTTTCTCATAACAAACTATAAAAATCGAAAATTTTAAAATTGTAAATTTTAGAGGTTGTTTTAACCCCATTTGAACATTAAAGTTTAATAATTTTTAGGTACTACAGGATGAGCTAGGAAGCTGCAATTTTCAAATTATTTACAGAACAGTGCATTTGCACAAATAAACATTTCAATCTCTCCATAAATATATAGCGGCAACCGTTAAAAATGTTTAAATTTTAAACAATTAGAAAAATATTATTTTACTTCTGGAAGTGCTACAGCTTTAAAATTTGGCTAAAATGTGTAGCATTAGTACCCCATAATGGATAAAGTGTAAAATGTTTAAAATTGCAACATTTGGGGATGGTTTTAAAGTATTATTTTTACATGTGGGGAAAACGAAAATCGCTGCGGAGGTGAAATCATTAGAATTAATAGAATATTTGTAATGATGAAATATCTGTCTGAAAAATTAATGTTTTTCCAAGGTGAGATGAAATGCTTGCAGTATGCAAGCACCTTCCACTAGTATGTTAAATCCTCCTCTGTAAGACTCGTCGATACATAATGACTAGTAGTTGGTGCTTGCATACTGCAAGCATTTCATCTCAACATAAAAAAACATTCATTATTCATATTTCATCATTACACATATTTTTAATCCTAGATATTTCACCTCCGCAGCGATTTTCGTTTTTCCCACATGTAAAAATAATAGTTTTAAACAATCCCCAAATGTTGCAATTTTAAAAATTTTACACATTCTTCATTATGGGGTACTGATGTTACACATTTTAGCCAAATTTTAAAGTTGCAGCACTTTTAGAAGTAAAATAATATTTTTCTAATTGTTTAAACTTAAATAATTTTTAACGGCCGCCTCATTTAGTATATGGTAAAAATGAAATCTTTATTTAAGCAAATTCACTACTCTGTAAATAATTTGAAAATTTCAGTTTCCTAGCTCATCCCTTAGTACCTAAACAGTTATCTATTTGTTTAAATTTTAAGAATTTTTAACTGACAAACAAATTAAAATATCAAAATTTGTATAATCCATTTTTCGTTTTTTTAAGAATTCTACTTATTAAAAAAATTTCAACTCCGTGGCACATACGAAAATACATAAACCTTGAAAATTTGTTTAAACAATTGCGAATTTTTAGCGGCCGTATTGTTGCACTTTTTCAAGATTTTCGTTTTTTCTAGTCGGTTTTGGACAAAATTCTACCTAAGAAAAAAATTTCGAATCTCCAGCTTATCTGGAAGTGCCTAAACATTAGTATCCTCCTGTTATATGTTATCATTATATATCGACGACTCTTACAGAGGAGGAGGATATATTCTTAATATTCTTTTTAGAATATTATACTTATTCCATTTTAGGGTACTAATGCCACACATTCCTCCAAAATCATAAAGTTAAAGCAAATCTAGAAGTGAAATAACTTTAATTTTTTTAATTAAAATTTTTTTACACCTGTCTTACCATCTTCATGAAGATTTTCAAATGTTTAATTTTGCACATGCACTAATCGCTAATGACACTTTATTAATAAGTTATAATTATTAATTCCATGGTATATAAATTATTTACAGGTTATTACTATTATTTTTATAAAGATGCTTAACCAAGTCTTCTTTAACATCCCGTTTCCAACTTACTTGGTCTCACCATTTATTACAAAGTATGCATTGCCTATGAATGTTGATACATTGGTTGGACTACTATTTGTCAGGCCTCTCCCTACAGATCTTCCTGGCACGGGTAACCCCACCAGGAGCATTTGCTCCAGCCAGTATAGCTCTCTAGATCCTTGGGACACACAAACCCTCTCGCCACGGTAAGGCTGTAGTCTTAGAGAGGGAAACTAACTACAATTTACATTTTTTTATTGTTTTTTATTTTTTAAAAAGTATTTAATAATATATAACAAAGAACACTTATATCATATTTATTGGACTAAACAACTACAAATATTCATATATTATTCTAGATTTTAATCAATGCTATAAATTAAAATGAAAATGAAAAGTATTAGTGGAACCAAATAAAATAAAAAAGGACTTGTCTTCCCAATGCAACTTCCAGCTCTTTTGGTAGTTTTCTGTTGCCATGTGGATGACTGGGTTCCAATGTTAATGAACTGAAACAGTAAACAATACTGTTAGACCATATCAGTGACATTTTTTAAAAAAATCTAAAGAAATTACTTATTCCTTTTCATTATATGAAAATAAAGAATAATGGGATATAATAAAATCCAAAATAATAAACTCATATGATATATATACATTATGTACAATCTAAGTATAGAATAGAGAATCTCCTTTATTACCTGTGTAAGATGTGAATGTACATTAAGGAAAAGCTATCTAAGTATGCTAAAGAAGGGAGTGGTATACAATATTAACTGTGTGACCTATTTCATCTCCCAATATTGTTACTTGGGACTAAAGCGCATATGTGGTCACGATTTCTAACTCGACCTAATGCCACGTACAACTGTCCATGTGCAAAAACATCATTTCTCAAATCTATGCCTACTATTTCTATTGTCTGCCCCTGAGATTTATTAATCGTCACTGCATATGCTAACTTTAGGGGAAATTGCCTACGCAGTATTGTTATGCCCGAGCGACTTGCCTGAAATTTAAAACAAATCCATGGGATAAAAACACTGGCTGATTTATCCTTTCCTGGAATATAAGCCTCAATTAATCTTTTTGAAATATTTTTCACAACTATTTTAGTGCCATTGACTAAACCATCATTAAATGAAAGATTTCTAATCAAAATACATACTGCACCTCTCTTAAGCACTATTCTATGATCTGGTATACCTGGCTCTGTTAATACATGCAACAAATTTGAATTTAACAGCTCAGCCTGCCGACTGTCATCTGAACCCTCGCATCTATCTGCACTATATAATTCTACCGGTTCACCCTGTAATTTCCCTAGGACTAACGAATTGATTTCATCTATACAACTATTTGTCCCAGCCAATATAGCCCTTCTGCTACAAATGGCAGGATCTGATAAAATGTCCTCAGGATAAACAAACTTAATCAAGTCTTCCAATTTATTTATACTTCTAATTAGATCTAATGGAATTACCTCATCTCCATTCATAACAACCCAATTGACTCTATCCTCCCCAACCTTAAGAATAAACTCAGAATAATCTTTATCTGCATGTGACCTAATTGGGCTAGTTAAATTAAACATATGTACGTTCTGCCACAACTTGGAGTGTTTCAAACTGGATGATACAGAATCCATCACTGACCCTCCTTTAACTATTGGAGCTACTTGCCTAAAATCTCCAGCTAGCAATATTATTTTCCCCCCAAACAGGTCATCTAATTGACAAATATCCCTGAATGACCTCTCTAATGTTTCTAAGTTATTTTTAACTTCCATTGGTGCCTCATCCCATATAATTAAGCTAGAAGATCTGATTAATTCTGCCCTCTGACTGTTACCTTTGATGTCACAGTATGACTGGGGATCCTGATTCTCAATAGGCAGCCTAAACATTGAGTGTGCAGTCACTCCTCCATCATGGTTTAAGACTGCTATGCCGGTCGAAGCTGTACATAAAACAATATGGCCTTGCCTACGTAAACCTGCAGTTATTGTCTTTAAAAGAATTGTTTTGCCTGTACCACTTGGTCCATCAATGAAAATGAAATTTTTTCTAACACTTGCTTTACCCTGAACCATCTCAATGACATAAATCAAAAACTCTCCTCTGATCATCATTTAAGCATGGCAACCACTCATCTAAAAAATGCTGTAGTTCCTCACCTGACCATCTAACTGATTCCCTACCAACTTCTGTAGAATCATCTGTTGCTGGTGGTAAACCAACTTCTTCTAGCGTCCTACCATGACTTCTCAACCTACTCTCAATGTCAAGCAATGCAGAATTGTATGCCATATTTTCATCACCTGCAAATTTGTCCAAAAAATCCTCAGAAAGCTCACTTTTGAATTCACTCCATAAAATCCCTGCAGGTGCACCTGCTATTGTTAAACATGAAAATAATAACCTAAGCCCACTGCCAGTTTTAAAAACCATTGCTTCTTTAATGGCCTCCCTATATTCATTTTCATTTTCCAATAATCCTAATGCATTAGCAGCTTCCTGAAAAGACTCGTACACAACCCCATCCACTCTCCTTAGATCCTCATAACTGTAAGCAGGGAATTTCATTAACAACATTCTTAAATAATATACCTCACCTAATGTTGACAACAACCACTGTAATCTAGCTACACACTGACGTAGAACTTTCTTCGTTATCCAGTGGCAGCCTGAAGTATGCTCAATAACTGGAACTCGGCTTCTTTCACGTTGCCTAGTGTCAACATTGTAATTCTCAAAGAAATCTAAATATGTTAGGTGCTCAAACTCGACTTCTTTTGGTCTTTCAAAATACAGCATCAATTTACTCTTACTAACTCTCAAGGCTAGCTCCTCCTCACCTGGCCTAAAAACTACCTGGTCTCTATTAGGTAAGTGTACTGGCAGCATAATAACACTGGGGGATGAATGAGAAATATCAAATTCTAGTATGCGCCACATGGCCTCGGATGCACTAATATATCTTAAGGATACATAATCTTCTATTTAATCTATTTTTTCTACATTTTCTGCCACTACAGCAACTCTAGCATGGTCTGGTCCTTTATGAATGTACTTAAAAAGATATTTAATGATTTTAACTGAACTCGCTATCTCTACATTGCAGTGGCACTATAACATCAAAAGTAAAGCTGGATTATAAGGAACAATCCAATTATCACTAATTACTCTACCGGATCTAATTTTAACCTCATATGTACCTGGGCGCTTATAATGTACATAGCCTTTTTCATCTATAAAAGTGACCTCACGAATCGGCTTAGGAAATCCTTTCATACAAATTTTCTTTTCTACATCCATACAGGGAGCATTCTGCTTACCGTGCCCACATGGTCCATGAACCATATGCTGTAGGACTAATTTTCTAAGCCGACCTCCTGCATCTTCCTCTGATGGAATTGAAGCCTTTATATATTCATCTATTTCTGTAATATGTTTTGGCTCACCTTGAACCTTAAGTGCTATGTGGGCATGAGGTAAACCACGTTTCTGAAATTCAATAACATACATTACATATATTAAACTACCAAACAATTTGCCACTACTAATCAATCTCATTATTGCTGCTAATTTTAGCTGGAAAACCCTATTACACAAGTCTGGCCTGTCTGTCGCACTTTGATTTGAGGAAAGGCTACTCTTTATTTCTACCCATTGTGGATTACAGGTAATTGTTATAAAGAAACTTGGTTTTCCATTTCTTGAGACTAATGCCATACCATTCTGCATTTTCACTTGCATGTACCGTGGACTATGTGTGAAAGAACTTGGTAAATAAACTTTTCCTGCCCTAGGTCCACCTTCTGCTTCAATAGTTTCATCTATTTCCTGTCTAGAAGCTACCCTAAACAACTTTGCCTGGTTATTCCTGCACCATTGAAGCCTTTCCTCTTCAAACCTGGAATACATATCAACAAAGTACTCTTGCGCTAACCTTTGCATAGATGTAAACCTACTCTCAGATAAAAGAAGCCTCCTATAATATTTAACCTGACTAAATTTATTCCCATTTCTATCTTTGAGGCCAACATGCCATCCAGATGTAGCGTGAGGGAAAAGAAGAGGATACTGGAAAGCTTCGTACGTTTCACTGAAAATGCTAACAAACTGTGGCTCACCTCTACCATGCTTCCAAATTAATACCTGTCTTGGATCACTGTTAGGCTCCATTCTAATAATGGCAGCGATTTCATCAACTATTGGAGTGTCTCCTAAAACTGGTCCATGAGTTCGCCTATTAGTTTTTTCAAACGCAATGTATGCATCCTCAGATGCATGTCTACTTAAACATTTCAAAGAATACACTATAGGGTTAACCAGATTTAAGAAGCTTTCAATTTCTTGAACGATTTCTGCATTAAGTTGCCTGCCTTCTGCTATTCTCCTACGCTCTACCCCATCATCAATATAAAGAGCTACATTATTGACACTATTGCTTCTTGACCAACCTAAATTGAATAGTATGTGGTAAGTCCTCCCCTGTATCTTAACTGAAGACGGTCCTTGTCTTCCTGGAGCATCCTTAAAACCATGAGATACCCCCAGAGCAGAAAATGCAAAAATGTTACTATAGCTCCTAACATTCTTAAGGAAGTCACTGTTATTATAAAATGAAGCATCTAATTAAGGAAGGAAACCCAAAAAATACCTCCCACTCCCACAACACCATTCTTTCCTGCTTTTCTCCTCTTCAAAAAAGATAGCTCCACAGCGATTACACTTTGAACATTTGGTATCTAAAAGGGAAGAAACTTTAAGCTTGAAACATGCTATATTTAATTCATTTCCTGACCTATTTCCTAAACAGGACATAAGGGGAACAGTTCTTATGATTGGTGGCACATTATAGTACCCCCTCCGACGTGCAGCTTGATGTAATGGAGTTTTCTGTTGGAACTGACTTCTTGAATATTTGACTCTCTCTGGGTGTATTTTGCGATAGTTTTCTCTCGATTCCCTGACACATTCAGGATGAATAACCTGATATCTTTTTCTAGATTTTATAACTATCTCTGGATGTATGGTCTGATATCTTTCTCTAGATTCTCTATCTCTTGATGTATGGTCTGATATTTTTTAACAGATTCTCGAAATATCTCTGGATGTGTACTCTGATATTTTTTAGTACATTCTCTAACTATCTCTGGATGTGTACTCTGATATTTTTAGTACATTCTCTAACTATCTCTGGATGTGTACTCTGATATTTTTTAACAGATTCTCGAAATATCTCTGGTTGTGTGCTCTGATATTTATCAACAGATTCCCTAACACTTTCCGGATGGGCAGTTTTGTATTTATCTCTGGATTCTTTGACCTTTTCGGAATTTTTAAACCGGTATCTCCTGCGTGCCTCTGCCTTCTGTTCCTCTTTTGAGGATATTCGAGTTTTGGGTCGTCCTAATTTTCGCTTTGCAGGCCTTCCTCTTTTAGGATTTTCACAAGGTGAATTTTCGGTGGGAAACAGCATTAATGTTTTAGTCCTAAATATATTCATTAAATGCGCTCGCATCACAGCAGTGACAAACCTCAGATTGGAAGGGTTCTGACCCAGAGCAACAGAAACAGCGAAAGCAATCGCGAAAACGCCACAATCATACGCATTATCTTGCTGCTGCACATCTTCATACACAATTCTAGGTCCAAGGGGGAATAATCTCATAAGAAAATCCACTTGTTCTAAAGTTAACCTTCTATCACTTGAAGCACTATCATATACATGAATAACCTCACCGTCAAAATACGTACAAATCCAGTGAGTTACACGATCGGTAGCTTCACTCGGAAGAATTTCAATATGCTCGCAGCTAACTGGTCTAACCTCATCGAGCAAATTCCACATCAGTAGAGCTTCTTGTGGACGAAAACTGGTATGGAAGGCCAAAATCTCATTGAACTTGCTGACGTGATCACTCGAGATGTAATCATTGCATTCTATCTCGTTAAACAAAGAAGCTGATAACGACAAAATGGGTACGCAATCACTCATTGTGACTCACTGAGGGTAAATCACTTTCGCAAAACACAAAAAAAGAAACACCTATAATAAATAAATACTTATTAAGTAATAAATACTTTTACACAACTAAAACCACACAATTTACAATAACACTATAGCAATGAAGTGAACAATAACAATGCACAATCAACACTTTCACGGAACAAAAAAAGAAGCGAACACAATCTTGTTATAAAAAATACTTAATAAGTAATAATTACGTCCACAAAACTAACTCCCGCGTTGTCCACGATAAAGGTGCACCGATGATAGGGATGAAAGCTCCAGAAAAATCTGACAATCACTTTAAGATGGAAATGCAGTGAACACAAACACTCTGCTCGTTATCTCTCATCGAATGACGTAGCGTCGGTGACGTCAGTATATTTAGCGAGAAGTTGCCGCTTGCACATAAAGAAGCGCAGTCGACGATGGACGCCATAGTCCGTGTATTCCAGACAGGGAACGATTTGGATGTGGGATTATTACGCAGTAAAAAATAAGGACGTGACGTAACAGAAAAACCGCAAGTCATGTTCCGCGTATCCGAGCTAAGGAACGATATAGATGCAGGAATAATTACACATTAAAAAATAAGGACGTGACGTCATAGAAAGCGAAAAATCATCCATTTGAGAAAATATGTCGTTCCCCGTTTTCGAGCTTAATTACGCAGTAAAAAACGACGTGACATCATAGATAAAAATCAATATAAAATTCTTGTTATTGTATGAAATTTATATTTTACTCAAAAATAACATAACGTAGGTTATTTGCAAATTTTCATCGCCTTCATAGTAAAACGATCCCCATTTTTTCAGAGTTGGGTTCTTATAGATACTCATTTCTGCCAAATTTTAAAATTGATTTTTCTAGTCGGTTTTTTACAAAATCCTACCTATTGTAGCGGTCATAGCCATTAACGCCTTCGCGGCGCATAGCGCTTAGGAATTGTCTCCGCAGTTCCCGGCGACGCCACCAGGGGCGTTAGAGAGAAGAGAAGGTACGCCGGCGAGGGACGACACTTCCACTTCCGCCTGAGTCTTCGCCGGACTAATATCAGCCAGCGTCCGGATGAGTCAACGTGACACGCCGGACGAGTATCAGCCAGCATCTGCCACTGCTATTGATTGTTATCGTTTCGTTGTTATTTATTGTAATGTTTGTTAATCATTAAACAGCACAAAATCCATTTCGTTCGTTTCTGTATGGAAAAACCCCTTCAGTGGTGACCCCGACGTGATCGCGTGCCCACGTGGTTCGGACATCGTGAAACTTGCAATGGAGGGTGAGAGTAGGAACGAAATCAATCGTGTAAGTGTGCGCGTGCCTCCGTTCTGGCCCGAAAAACCACTCCTGTGGTTTACACAGTTAGAGGGACAATTTTTCTTGGGTGGAATCACTCAGGACGCTACAAAGTTTTGGCAAGTTGTTAGCCAGTTGGAGCCCAAGTACGCGTTAGAGGTGGAGGACATAATTGCAAACCCTCCGCCGACGGGTAAATACGAGAAGTTGAAGGAGGAACTGATCCGGCGCCTCTCGCTCTCGCAGGAGCAAAAGATACGCCAACTCTTGGAGCACGAGGAGATTGGCGACCGGAAGCCATCGCAGTTTCTTCGCCATCTGCGTGGCCTCGCCGGCGTTACCGTCCCCGACAGTTTCCTGCGGTCGTTATGGCTGGGCCGATTGCCGACCTATCTACAGGCAATTCTCACCGCACAGGACGCGATGGACTTGGATGGAGTGGCGCAGCTCGCCGATCGAATCCACGAGGTGACGTCCAGACACCAGGTGGCCAGTGCGTCTCCGGATTCCACGCTCGAGGCTCTCGTGAAACGCATGGATGAGTTGAGCCAGCAGGTCGCCGCATTATCGGTGAGCCGAGCTGCACCACGCGCGCGCCCACGGTCCCGGAGCCGTCCCCGCGGAAACTTCCGCAGAGCTCCCTCTCTCAATCGCCGCGACAGGGAGGTGTGTTGGTACCATCGGAAGTTCGGTCCGAAGGCCCAAAAGTGCACTCAGCCCTGCTCCTACGTCGCGGAAAACTCGGAGGGCGGTCGGTAGAAGCGGCAACCGACTACTGCCCGTCATCAAGCCGCCTTTTCGTGACCGATATCCCGACGAAGACGCGCTATCTCATCGACACCGGGTCCGATCTTTGCGTCTTTCCTCGGACGTTAACGAAGGGACCAAGAGCGAAGTCCAATTACGAACTCTACGCCGCGAACAACAGCGTCATCTCCACGTACGGTTGGTTAGTGGTGAATCTCAATTTGGGCCTCCGGCGGGAATTCGCGTGGCGTTTCGTGGTCGCCGATGTCTCCAAGCCAATCATCGGCGCGGATTTTCTCCGGTTCTACGGTCTTCTCGTCGATATGAAAAATCAACGCCTTTTCGACAGCATCACCACGCTCCACGTTGGCGGCAGGGTCCCGCGTGCCCCCATGGGTCACATCAAATGCGTAACCGGCGGCGGTAAATACCATACCCTTCTTTCGCAGTTTCCCGAGATAACGCGGCCTGCAGGAATGCCAAGGGAGCCGAAACATTCCACGGTACACCACATCCGCACGACTGCCGGTCCTCCCGTCTCTTCCAAGCCACGACGCCTGGCCCCGGATAGGCTTGCCATTGCCAAGAGTGAGTTCCGAGCAATGTTAGCCGCCGGCACCGCACGGCCCTCCGAGAGTAGCTGGTCTTCCCCCCTCCATATGGTACCAAAGAAAGGCGACGGTTGGTGCCCCTGCGGTGATTACCGCGCCCTGAACGCGCGGACGGTGCCCGACCGCTACCCCGTACCCCATATGGAGGATTTCTCCCACAATCTAGTAGGTAAGACTGTTTTCTCGACAATCGACCTCGTTCGGGCGTACCAGCAGATTCCTATTCATCCAGACGATATCCACAAAACGGCTATTACCACTCCCTTTGGCTTGTTTGAGTTCCCCTTTATGTGCTTTGGATTGTGTAACGCGGCTCAAACCTTTCAACGATTTATGGACGCGATATTAAGGGGATTGGATTTTTGTTTTGTGTACCTCGACGATGTGCTGGTGGCCTCTACCTCCGAGGAAGAGCATGCACGGCACCTAGCAGAACTCTTTACGCGCCTACGAGAGTACGGTGTACTTGTGAATACCGCGAAATGCGTCCTGGGTCGCCCTACAGTGACATTTTTAGGCTTCGTGGTTTCCGGGGACGGTGTAGCGCCCCCTCAGGAGAAAGTGACCGCGTTGCGCGATTTTCCCAAGCCGAGTGACGTAAAAACCTTGCGGCGATTCCTTGGTATGTTAAATTTTTACAGGAGGTGCATCCCTCACGCGGCCGCGCTTCAGGCACCATTGCACGCTGTTTTACAGGGCCGACAAGTTAAAGGGAACACACCCATAGAGTGGACACCGGATTTAGATTTAGCGTTCGAAAATTGTAAACAGAGCCTCGCCGTTGCTACCCTCCTCAACCACCCGGACGTCACTCTTCCGTTGGCGTTGTTCGCAGACGCGTCGGATTTCACGTTGGGCGCCGCTCTTCAGCAGCATACCCCGCAAGGTTGGCAACCCCTAGCCTTTTTCTCCCGGAAGCTGAATTCCGCACAACGCCAATATAGCCCCTACGATCGCGAGCTGTTAGCCATTTACGAGGCCGTACGTCACTTTCGACACATGCTCGAAGGCCGTCATTTCATTGTGTATACAGACCACAAGCCGTTAGCTTTTGCCTTCCGGCAGAAACCGGAGAAGTGCTCTCCGAGGCAATTCCGTCACCTGAATTATTTAGCACAATTCACAACGGACATTCGCCATATCGCCGGGAGTGAAAACGTCGTCGCCGACGCCCTCTCCCGCGTCGACTCACTGACGCCCGCGATCGGTCACGAAGCACTAGCAAGGGCGCAGGCTGATGATGACGAACTAAAGGCATTGCTCCAATCGGATTCTTCCCTCGTCCTCCGGAAGGTTTCTCTTCCCGACTCGGAAGTAGAACTGTATTGCGATGTGTCCACCTCCATTGTTCGCCCGTTTGTGCCTGCCCCACTGCGACGGCAGGTTTTTAATTCTGTACATAACCTTTCCCATCCCGGCGTCAAGGCGTCCGCTAGGCTCGTCTCCACACGTTTTGTTTGGCCCGCAGTGCAGAAGGACTGCAGAGAGTGGGCGAGGGCGTGTATCCCCTGCCAGCGGTCCAAGGTGACGCGACATGTTTCCTCACCCGTAGGCACTTTCCCTACTCCCGTAGGCAGATTCGACCATGTGCACCTAGACTTGGTTGGCCCCTTGCCCGTTTCCAGAGGTTTCCAGTACTGTCTGACATGCGTCGATCGCTTCACCCGTTGGCCGGAGGCTATCCCCATCGCAGACATCACGGCAGAGACGGTGGCGAGAACCTTCTTCCGCGAATGGATGTCGCGGTTTGGCATGCCGCTCCGTGTAACTACCGACCAAGGACGTCAGTTTGAAAGTCAGCTGTTTCGGCAGTTGGCAGATCTCTCCGGCGCCACACATCTGCGTACAACAGCCTACCATCCAGCCGCCAACGGGCTCGTAGAACGCCTCCATCGGCAACTGAAAGCCGCCATCCGATGTCATGAAACGGCAGATTGGGTGGACGTCGTGCCGGCAATACTGCTTGGATTCCGAGCTGCGTGGAAGGAGGATCTTGGGTGCACGTCTGCCGAATTGGTGTATGGAGAGACACTCCGGCTCCCTGGTGATTTTTTTTCACCGCCAGCTGGCCCGGTCCTCGTGACGCAAACAAATTACGCCGTGCAGCTGAGACAGCGCATGGGGCATTTATGTGCCAAGCCTGCTTCTCGACATGGTGAGCGTCCAACATTTATCTTCAAGGCCTTGCCATCCTCATCGCATGTTTTTGTGCGAAATGATGCCACACGGGCCGCATTGCAACCAGCCTATGAGGGCCCATGTGAAGTCCTGCAGAGAGGTGAGAAGAATTATGTGGTGCGACTCCGTGGCCGTGAGTTGCGAGTCTCGGTTGATCGGCTCAAGCCAGCATTTCTCGCAGCGGATGATGCCCCAGCTGCCACTACGATGTCACCAGCAGACACCGTGTTCAACCGCCCAGGAGATGCAATGGATTTTCCAGCCCTGCCTGGACAGCAGATGACGCGGGCAGGGAGAAGAGTTCACCTTCCTGCACATTTACAGAACTTTTCCACCTAATTCACCCTTACCTCACCTGCATTATTGTTTTGTTACCTTTATTTCTCCTTGTTTTGCCATCATTCCTTTCTATTACAGATAGCCTTAAGCACTGCCAGAGGGGTGATGTAGCGGTCATAGCCATTAACGCCTTCGCGGCGCATAGCGCTTAGGAATTGTCTCCGCAGTTCCCGGCGACGCCACCAGGGGCGTTAGAGAGAAGAGAAGGTACGCCGGCGAGGGACGACACTTCCACTTCCGCCTGAGTCTTCGCCGGACTAATATCAGCCAGCGTCCGGATGAGTCAACGTGACACGCCGGACGAGTATCAGCCAGCATCTGCCACTGCTATTGATTGTTATCGTTTCGTTGTTATTTATTGTAATGTTTGTTAATCATTAAACAGCACAAAATCCATTTCGTTCGTTTCTGTATGGAAAAACCCCTTCACTATGATAAAAATTTCGAATCTCCAGCTCATCTGGAAGTGCCTAAACATTAGTATCCTCCTGTTATATGTTATCATTATATATCGACGACTCTTACAGAGGAGGATATAACATAGTAGTAGTTGGTGCTTGCATACTGCAAGCATTTCATCTCAACATAAAAAACATTCATTATTCATCTTTCATTACAACACATATATTTTTAAATCTAAATACTTCACCTCCGCAGCGATTTTCGTTTTTCCCACATGTAAAAATAATAGTTTAAACAATCCCCAAATGTTGAAATTTTAAAAATTTTACACATTCTTCATTATGGGGTACTGATGCTACACATTTTAGCCAAATTTTAAAGTTGTAGCATTTCTAGAAGTAAAATAATATTTTTCAAATTGTTTAAAATTAAATAATTTTTAACGGCCACCACAGTTCATATATGGTAAAATTGAAATAATTATTTGTGCAAATTTACTACTCTGTAAATAATTTGAAAATTTCAGCTTCCTAGCTCATCCCGTAGTACCTAAACAGTTATCCAATTGTTTAAATTTTAAGAATTTTTAACTGCCAAACAAATTAAAATATCAAAATTTGTATAATCTCTATTTCGTTTTTTTAAGAATTCTACTTATAAAAAAATTTCAACTCCGTAGCACATGCGAAAATACATAAACCCTGAAAATTTCTTTAAACAATTGCGAACTTTTAGCGGCCGCATTGTTGCACTTTTTCAAGATTTTCGTTTTTCCTAGTCGGTTTTGCACAAAATCCTGCCTAATAAAAAAATTTCAAATCTCCAGCACATCTGGAAGTGCCTAAACATTAGTATCCTCCTGTTATATGTATGTTATATCCTCCTCCTCTGTAAGAGTCGTCGATATATAATGATACTAGTAGAAGGTGCTTGCATACTGCAAGCATTTCATCTCACCTTGAAAAAACCTTAATTTTTCAGACAGATATTTCATCATTACAAATATTCTATTAATTCTAAAGATTTCACCTCCGCAGCGATTTTCGTTTTTCCCACATGTAAAAATAATAGTTTAAAACAATCCCAAAACTTTGCAATTTTAAGAATTTTACACTTTCTCCATTATGGGGTACTAATGTTACACCTTTCAGCCAAATTTTAAAGTTGTAGCATTTCTAGAAGTAAAATAATATTTTTCTAATTGTTTAAAATTTAAACATTTTTAACTATTGCTGCAATATATACATGGAGAGATTGAAATGTTTATTTGTGCTAATACACTGTTCTGTAAATAATTTGAAAATTGCAGCTTCCTAGCTCATCCCGTTGTACCTAAAAAAATATTAAACTTTATGTACAAATGGGGTTAAAAACCCCTAAAATTCACAATTTTAAAATTTTGGATTTTTATAGTTGGTTATGATTAAAGTTCTATAATGTTGCTAAATTTCAGCTTCCTAAACTTATTAGATTGTTCTACACACTGGATTCCGTTTTCCCATGCTAACTTATGGGATATATTCCGGTGTCTCCGGAGTCGAACCCAAGACACTTTAAGCAAAAGCAACAAAAATTCCTAATAGCTATTGCGGCCATCTAGCAACACTGAAAATTTTATCTTTCTAGCTTACCGGCAAGTGCCCATAATTAATTTACAAAAATGGCGCAATGCTTTTCTTATGGGAAAAAACGCAAATTTCGGAATTTCTGGAGTCGAACTCATGTCACTTAGGTAATAAGTCTCATTTTATCTGAAGGTTTCTCCATCATATCTACAAAAACCAAAACTTTCAGAACTCTAGCTCTTGTAGTTTGGGCTGGACATTAGTATCCTCCTGTTATATCATCCTCTGTAAGAGTCGTCGATATCATTATACTAGTAGAAGGTGCTTGCATGCTGCAAGCATTTCATCTCACCTTGAAAAAACATTAATTTTTCAGACAGATATTTCATCATTACAAATATTCTATTAATTCTAAAGATTTCACCTCCGCAGCGATTTTCGTTTTTCCCACATGTAAAAATAATAGTTTAAAACAATCCCCAAATGTTGCAATATTATACATTTTACACTTTCTCAATTATGGGGTACTAAAGCTGTGGCGATTTTTCCTCCCCCCCTTTTACTCCCGCACTTATACGATAGCACTTAACGAATCGCATGTACGAACATGCAAGTACGAATATCGCTAGTTCGAATATCGCCGATATTCGTGATATCGCCGGACTGAACACCACGCCCACGAACGCCACGCCACGGTCGACACGCCCTCCCGTGGCGCCTCTCTGCTTTATATACCCTAATTACCCCTCACCCCTTTAACCTTCCCTCTTTCCCATGGTTATGCAAGAACAGTGGAAGGGCGACCAATCATCGGGAATAATTCAACCATTTCGAATTACCCGCCTGACGTCATTACCTCCCTCCTTCACCACCGGCGTCACGTGACAGTCCATTCCGATAGTGGCCTGCCGAGCGACGAGACGCACAGCGGAGCAACGAGAGAAGTCGACGCAGGTGTCCACTCTCGATTCCATTCTACCCGGCAGAAAACATTCAGTGTTGATTGGACATTGACCTACCGGGAGCCGGAAGAGTGATAGTAACTATTGGATGTGATTTAACTGGCATTAACTAAGTTTCGTTTCGAATTGCCTTCACCTATGAGGTGTATTTTTTTTGTGGTATTACTTAAATCTATTTAAATTCAACTGTTGGATTGTTATATGTCTATATTTCTATGTTCTATTTATAGTTTGTCATTAGCACTTAGCACATCAGTGGATGTTTTTGCACCGAAAATTATAGTTCGCTGCAAAATTGGAGGCACCGGAGAGATATTAAATATTAGGTTGTTAATTGTCTAAACTGATTGTTGCTATGCTTTCTGGTTCTTTTGTGGTGTAGTTCTTGGATTTTGTCCTATTCCTCGTTTACTCGATCTCTTTTAGTCCTATTGCTCTCCTTCACTTTTCACTTGTCCGCCCCATTCCATCAGTCACGTAATTCTCCTGTTATTTGTTACTCTTTGATTCTCTCTCTCAAACATGTCGAAGGAACGAGGTAAAACGGAGGCTACCGTGCGCGCCGAAGGCACTCAGTACGATGAAACCGAGATGTTTCCCCAGTTTTCCGATTGCGTAAGAGTTGCTAACCAGCTGTTACTCGAAATTTCCCCCTTCCAGGAATCTACCTCCGAGAATTGGTTCACTTTTATATCCGCCGTGTCCGATGTATTGTCTTTGTTGCTTATTCCGGAACATTATTTGCTGATATTACTTTTGTCTAAACTTCCGGCCAATTGTCGCCAGTTTTGGTTGTCGGTAGTTAATCAAAAGGTGCCCTGGGAGAAGATAATACCGAAAGTATGGGAAACTTTCACTCCCCGTCAAATTCCCAGATCTCACTCCCTTCCCCCGCTCTGCCCCTAATATCACCGCCTCGTGTCACCTGTTCTTTCTGTCATAAGCCTGGACATTCCTCCCGTAACTGTCGGAGAAGAAGAGAGAGAGAAGATCGTCCCGCGAGGCTACGAGCAAATTATCCGGCTATTTTGAATGCCAACTTCGCCGAATATCTACAATTGCCATTTGTACGTTGCGATGTTCATACCGCAAAGATTAAAGCATTGCTAGATACCGGTTCTTCCCTGTCGCTGCTCAATTTCGACACCTGGCAGAAAATTCCTCGTCGTGGGCGTCTTCAGCGATGCAATATCAAATGTCGTAACGTCACCAGTCTTCCTCTCGTTCTGACGAGATGCATCAATTTAAGAATTCGCCTAAAAAATCTTTCGTGGAGGCATACATTTTACTTGTGCGAATTGCCCGCACAAATGATATTAGGCCAGGATTTCATAAGACGAACGCGAATGATCCTATACCATAATGCGTTCTCTTTCGAATGCCGCCCGGATCACAAACATTTCTTTAACGGCAATTCTGATACGCCGTCGGCTTCCCCCATTATTCCTTTGCGGTCAGCTGATAACGATCTACGCCAGAATATGGCTCCCGTTGGAAACCGAGTTCATTTCTCGGGGAAAAAGGCTCCTCCTCCAGGTGAAGATGATTCCACCGTATTATCCCGGGAAATTCAAAGTCTCGTCGATGCCTATTCCGACGTCATCTCCCCCCATCTCGGCCAGACCAACGTAGTAACCTACGAAATAGAACTACTTGATTCTACCCCGGTCAGTTCACACCCCTACCAGTATTCTCCACCCAAGACGGCGATGATGAAAATCTGTCGGAAAAATGAGTGTTTTTTCAAGGTGAGATGAAATGCTTGCAGTATGCAAGCACCAACTACTAGTATGTTATATCCTCCTCTGTAAGAGTCGTCGATATATAATGATAACATATAACAGGAGGATACTAATGTTTAGGCACTTCCAGATGTGCTGGAGATTCGAAATTTTTTTCATAGGTAGGATTTTGTGCAAAACCGACCAGAAAAAACGAAAATCTTGAAAAAGTGCAACAGTGCGGCCGCAAAAAATTCGCAATTGTTAAAACAAATTTTCATGTTTTATGTATTTCCGCATGTGCTACGGAGTTGAATTTTTTTTGTAAGTAGAATTCTTAAAAAAAACGAAATAAGTATTATACAAATTTTGATATTTTAATTTGTTTGGCAGTTAAAAATTCTTAAAATTTAAATAATTGGATAACTGTTTAGGTACTACGGGATGAGCTAGGAGGCTGAAATTATCAAGTTATTTACAGAGTAGTAAATATGCATAAATAAACATTTCAATTTTACCACATACGATACGCAGCGGCCGTTAAAAATTATTTAAATTTAAACAATTACAAAAATATTATTTTACTTCTAGGAGTGCTACAACTTTAAAATTTGGCTAAAATGTGTAGCATCAGTACCCCATAATGAAGAATGTGTAAAAATTTTAAAAATGCAACATTTGGGGATTGTTTAAACTTATATTTTTACATGTGGGAAAAACGAAAATCGCTGCGGAGGTGAAATATTTAGAATTAAAAATATATGTGTAATGATGAAAGATGAATAATGAATGTTTTTTTATGTTGAGATGAAATGCTTGCAGTATGCAAGCACCAACTACTAGTATGTTATATCCTCCTCTGTAAGAGTCGTCGATATATAATGATAACAGGAGGATACTAATGTTTAGGCACTTCCAGATGAGCTGGAGATTCGAAATTTTTTTCATAGATAGGATTTTGTGCAAAACCGACATGAAAAATCGAAAATTTTGAAAAAGTGCAACAATGCGGCCGCTAAAAATTTGCAATTGTTTAAACAAATTTTCATGGTTTGTGTATTTCCTCATGTGCTACGGAGTTGAAATTTTTTTTATAAGTAGAATTCTTAAAAAATCGAAGCTGTTTAGGTACTATGGGATGAGCTAGGAAGCTAAAATTTTCAAATTATTTACAAAGTAGTGAATTTGTGCAAATAAACATTTCAATCTTACCATATCTGAGTTGCGGCGGCCGTTAAAAATTATTTAAATTTAAACAATTAGAAAAATATTATTTTACTTCTAGAAATGCTACAACTTTAAAATTTGGCTAAAATGTGTAGCATTAGTACCCCATAATGAAGAAAGTGTAAAATTTTTAAAGTTACAACATTTGAGGATTGTTTTAATCTATTATTTTTCATGTGGGAAAAACGGAAATCGCTGAGGAGGTGAAATCTTTAGAATTAAAATAATAATTGTTATGATGAAACGTCTGTCTGAAAAATTATTGTTTTTTCAAGTTGAGATGAAATGCTTGCAGTATGCAAGCACCTTCTACTAGTATAATGATATCCTTCTCTGTAAGAGTCGTCGATATATAATGATATAACAGGAGGATACTAATGTTTAGGCACTTCCAGATAAGCTGGAGATTCGAAATTTTTTTGTTAGGTAAGTTTTTGTGCAAAATCTACTAGAAAAAACGAAAATCTCGAAAAAGTGCAACAATGCGGCCGCTAAAAGTTCGCAATTGTTTAAACAAATATTCATGGTTTATGTATTTCCTCATGTGCCACGGAGTTGAAATTTTTTTGAGGTAGGATTTGCAAAAAAACGAAATAGGTATTATACAAATTTTGATATTTTAATTTGTTTGGCAGTTAAAAATTCTTAAATTTAAAACAAATAGATAGCTGTTTAGGTACTATGGGATGAGCTAGGAAGCTGAAATTTTCAAATTATTTACAGTATAGTAAATTTGCACAAAAAAACATTTCAATTTTACCATATATGAATTGTGGCGGCCGTTAAAAATTATTTAAATTTAAACAATTAGAAATATATTATTATACTTCTAGAAATGCTACAACTTTAAAATTTGGCTAAAATGTGTAGCATTAGTATTCCATAATGAAGAAAGTGTAAAATTTTTAAAGTTACAACATTTGAGGATTGTTTTAATCTATTATTTTTACATGGTGGAAAAACGGAAATCGCTGAGGAGGTGAAATCTTTAGAATTGAAAGAATATTTGTAATGATGAATTGTCTGTCTGAAAAATGAATGTTTTTTCAAGGTGATATGAAATGCTTGCAGTATGCAAGCACCATCTACTAGTATGTTATATCCTCCTCTGTAAGAGTCGTCGAGATATAATGATAGGAGGATACTAATGTTTAGGCACTTCCAGATGAGCTGGAGATTCGAAATATTTTTCTTAGGTAGGATTATGTGCAAAACCGACTAGAAAAAACGAAAATCTGCAAAAAGTGCAACAATGCTGCCGTTAAAAATTCGCAATTGTTTAAAAAAATTTTCAAGTTTTTAATTATTTCCAAATGTGCTACGGAGCTGAAATTTTTTTTTGAGGTAGGATTTGCAAAAAAACGAAATAGGGATTATACAAATTTCGATATTTTAATTTGTTTGTCAGTTAAAAATTCCTAACTTTTAAACAAATAGATAACTGTTTAGGTACTACGGAACGAGTTAGTGAGCTTAAATTTTCAAGTTATATAGAGTTTAGACTTTATAAACATATAAACATTTCAGAGTATGTATGAAATTTTTATTGCGGCCGTTAAAAGTTATTTAAATTTAAACAATTAGATAATTGTTATTTCACTTCTAATTGTGCTACAAATTTCAAATTTGGCATAAATGTGTGGCATTAGTAACCCAATGTGAAAAATGTATAATATTCATAAAATTGCAATAATTAGCAATTGTTTTACTCCATTATTGCCACTTTTTTTTAAAATAATCCAAAATACCCACTGTTTTAAAACAGGTAAAATTGGTGTTAGAGTTAGTGTTACATTAGGGTTAGAGTTAGGGTTGGTGTTGTGTATATTTTTGTTATTACCTCTAACGTTTTGTTATAGTTATTTTTAACATGTTTTTAAAAACAGTGGGCATTTTGAAATATTAAAAAAAAACCGTGGGTATTTTGTAATATTTCATTTTTGGGGGGGGGCACCGGGCCCGTGCCCCCCCCCCCCCCCAAAATAAATTTGGGCAATTCATGTTTTGAAAGAGGATTTAGGCAACCAATTTAAAAAACATTCGTTGCGTTATATGCGAGAAGGAATAAATTTGAATGTAGAACATTAATTATTCGCATATTAAAATCACAGAATCATCGTAGGTGTTCGAGACATGAAACAACGTACGCCTAAATAATGGAAGTTTGTTTTCCTGCCATAGATTTTTTAATACACGTCCAATCGATCAATGGATCGGCTTTTAAAGTTGCGTTTACACTATGTGAGCACAAACGAAGAATATCTTGTAAATTATGGCATTATGCCATTATGGTATTAACTCTACTTCGATTCACAAAAGGAGATATTTGGCTTAAAAACGGTATAGGTGGCTTATAAACTGTATTGGTGGCTTAAACACTGCATTTGAACTTTAGATATATTGAGAGAAATGAAAAAGGCAACAATACTTTCTCTATCTACGTATATAGAGAAAGTAAAAATTCATATGAAGCAAATGATTTAGTGGAATTTTATTCGATTCTATATGCCGCAATACTTTCCAAAAATTAGCCGATTTGTCTCACAAATGATTACGATATTTGGATGCGATTACATTTTCGTAAAAAGTTCTTACGAAAAACATTCGCAAAATCTAATTTGCTGACGAACATTTTCACGATGTTTTAAGAATTTTTGTGACGAATATTGCTGTTAAAATAACTTATATCCCACAAAATCTGAAGGTTCCCAATGTTCAAATTGACATTTAATTCAAAATATGTAATATCATTGTTTTTCTAATACTACTATTTCTTATTAGTTACTGGCAGGGCTGTACTTTGCATAGGTCAGCTAGGGCCGCCAATTCCAAGAGATCCGCCAGTTACATCTACATCTACATATTACCCTGCAAGTCACCTTGACGGTGGATGGCAGGAGGTGCCGCGCACCATGTTCCTAACTAATTATTATTCACAGTTATCTATTGTGGTCACGTATTGTCCTAGGGAAAAAGGACTCCTTATACCTCTCCGTCCTACTATCTATTTCGCGAATCTTGTCCTCATTATCCCTCTTTTTGAAAGAGGGAAACTATTTGAGAGGATTAGTCTCATTTGGTTTCTCTTTGAAACAACATCAATAGTTCAAGTTCGTATGTTTCGTTTAGACTGAACACTGGATACTTCGTTTCAAAATAATTAATTTTCATGGTTTGATCTCAACATTTTACGTTGATCACGAGTGTTTCTCTACAGACGAAGGGAACAGCTTCGGAAGTTCTTGCTTGCCGACAAATTCTTTTTCCCGGATACTTTCCCAAAACGGCCACTTTTTACAGTACCCAATTAGCAGTATTTGGTAAGTAAAGCTAATTATTTTATGATGCGGAATTTTGTTTAATTTTCGTTGTTAATAATAATGTCCTTTAGGAGACTGAAAGCCCTTCTGTAATGTAACTGAATGATTTTCATAAGGTAATTTGAATTAAACTTATAAAAACTTTAATAAAATGTTATCGTAATTTCATTTATTAGAAGAACACATTGAAACAACACCGTTAGTAGATTTACTAGTACTCACATCAGCTTCATCTATATCCTTAACAGAAACTCGGTTTGAAAAGTCAGAATCATGTAAAATTAACTGTAGTGATATTGGTCTGTGGCCAATACCTCTGATTGATAATCAGCTAGTCTTTGTAATTGATAAAGGTCCAAACAGGGATAGTAACTTTGACTTTCCTGTGAATGAGAGTAATAGGCGTTTTTCTGTATAATTGTACACCTGGAAACTTTTAAACGGTGAATTCATCGATCATCGTTGGCTAGTTTGTTCTTAAAAACTTGACTGCGTTTTCTGCTTCTTTTGCAAGTTGTTTTCTGATTTTAAAAACAAAATTTCAAATTCTGGATTCAAATATTGGAAAAATCTTTCTATATTGATTATTTTTATTACATATATTACACGCCAAATTATTTTTTATGATAATATGAATTTCAATTATTTATTATTCTGCCCGCGAATATGTTATTCCATATTACTGTTCAAAAATAAATACTGTAAATTTTTATTTGAAAATATAACTATTATATATTTCAAAGGTTAAAATTTGTGCATATTCTCAGTAAGCTGTTTCCAGGTGTCACGTTTCCACGGAATAGCCGTTCTTATTCATTGAAAAAAGTGTTAGTCTCATTTGGCCACTACATTTACGAGGTAAAAGTTCACTTAAAATTGTAAAATTAAAAGTTTTAAGTCAATAGCATTAATTTTTCTCATGCTAAGTATTGCAATTATAAGAAATAATTTATTCAAAAAATATTTACAGGGGTAATGGATGATAAAAGAAAGTCGGGAATAGGATCGATATTCAAGTATTTGACCAAAAAAACAAAATTGGAAAACAGGATAGTCCTATCAAAATCACCCGAGACGGGTGAAAACTTGCAGACTGCATCGAATAACACTACTGGAACATTAATTAAATCAGATATCGCGGCTTACAAGAGCTTACTTATAAATTAAGATAAAGTGGATTTTATACAGAATTTGTGGAAACCAGATGATCTTTTTCCATTTCCATATATGACTGAAAAAAATGGAAAGGAAAGAAAATTTCAATTGCAATGGTTGCACAGATATGAGTGGCTTGCTTATTCGAGACTAGATATATGTTTTTGTAAATATTGTTGCTTAATCGCGCCAAAAGAAATTGGTAAAAGTAAATCTCAACCTTTAGGTCAACTTGCATCAAGTGGGTACAATAATTGGAAACATGCAGTTGAAACATTTGAATCTCATGAAAAAGCGTTATATCATTCAAATTCATTATGTTCTTATGAAAACCTATGTGATATAATGATAGGCAAATGAATACCTATCAACAAACAGCTCGATACGATGAGAATGAAACAAGTTATTGAGAATCGGAAACGCTTGGAACCCATAATCATGACTATAATGTTATGTGGACAGCAAGGTATTGCACTACGAGGTCATGTGGATTCTGGAGAGTTTAACATTGATAAAAAGCCTGAGAAAAATTAAGGTAATTTCCGTGCAATCCTTAGAGCAAGGCTAGAAGCTGGTGAAACCGATTTAAAAAATCACTTTAAACAATGCGGGCGAAACAGTACCTATTTAAGCGCCAACATCCAAAAAATAGAAATTTGTAATGATTTGATTCTGAAAAGACTTGTTAAAGAAGTAAATGATGCAAAATGTTTTGCCATTTTTGCAGCTGAAACAACAGACATTTCAACAACTGAACAATTGACATTATGCGTCAGATAAGTAGATAAGGAAATTAGAGTTTGCGAGAAATTTTTACAGTTTGTTCCAGTTATCGACACTAGTGGAAAAGGTTTGGCTTCTACCATTATAGATAGTTTACTAAAATTTGGTATTGATATTTCCTATCTTCGAGGTCAGGGGTATGATGGTGCTGCTTCCATGAGTGGCAAATTTGAAGGTGTTCAGGCACATATACAACAACAGCTCCCACATGCATTATATGTACATTGCACCTCGCATTGTTTAAATTTAGCCATTGGAAACAGTGCAAATAATCAAGATATAAGGAATTGATTAGGAATTATTGAAAAATCATACACTTTTTTTAACACTCCAAAGCGATTAAATATATTATAAAAAAAAATTAGCGAGTGTATTCCCAATTGTAGGCGTCTACGATTGAAGCAGATGTGCCCAACTAGATGGATAGAGCGTCATGATTTTGTCATGGTAATGGTGGAACTTTTAGATGCAATTTACTTAGCGCTCGAAGAAATAAGTGACTGGAATGACAAAGACACTTCATCTACAGCACAGATTCTTCAGAATGCAATATTCCAAGGAAAATTTTTGGTGTCTTTGTATAGTATACAAAAACTGTACAGTTATACGCTGCCATTAAGTAGAGTATTACAAAGTGAAAACATTGACATAATTTCCGTAATACATCTCGTTGAAGATGTAACATCTGCTCTAAAATGTATCCGAGGAAACGCTGATACAAACTTTGCAAATATTTTCAAAGAGGCAACAGTAAAAGTAGGAGATTTTGGGGTTGAAATTACAATACCGAGGATATCGAAATATCAACAAATAGAAATAATATTCCTACTGAATCAGCGGAAGTTTATTACAGGCGATCTATGTTTATTCCATTTTTGGATTGTCTTGTGAAACAATTAGAGACGAGATTCTTGGCTCATAAAAGTATTTTAAAATCCTTCATGTGCCTCCTTCCAAAAGGATGCAGTACTACATCAGACGTAGTTAGCCTATCAACTTTGGCAAAATTTTATTCCGTGGAAGTATGCGATTCAGTCTTAGAGAGTGAATTAAAGCAAAAACGGTACGAAAACAGGATACCCCCTACAAATGCATTAGAAGCATTAATGCAATGCAATCAAAATATATATCCAAACATTCATTATTTATTAAAAATATTTGCAACTCTGCCGGTATCAACTAGCACAGCAGAGAGAACATTTTCAACGTTAAGAAGAATGAAAACGTACTTGCGTAATTCCATGGGACAGGAAAGACTGAATGGTTTAGCGCTCCTCAACATTTATAGGGAAATGGAATTGCTCCCCAAAGACATATTAGATGAATTACAAAAAAAGACCGAAGATTAGATATAAAATTGTAATTGTGTTACCCAATTAATTTTTATTTTATGTTTTAGCAGACAAAACCTATAAATATTAATTTCATGATATGAAAAATCGAAAGATTTATATTCAAATTCAATGTTAATATACATATTTCTATGAGAAACTGAGAATGTTTGTTCTAAATAACATAAATTTGTAACCAACATTGTTTTTCATTTTATATGTTTTTATGAATGCCTATATGCAGAGGCTGATTTATGCACAGGCGCTAGCTGGGGACCTTGTATTTTTTATGACAACTTATTTTTTTTATTTGTAAATCAACGTATTTTCTTTTGGCTGTAATGGTATAAATGTTGTAATTTTTAAATTAAATATGTTTTATCCACAGAATAATAAATGTGTTGTTAAAAAAATGTATTTTCATACACTAAATCGATGAGTTTCATTATAAATATACCACTGTCTATGTATATGTTTGTTTGTGAATACATGCATGTGTGTGCATGTTTACATATAAAAATGTAAACATGGAAATGAGTGTTTACAATTGTGGGCCCGCCCCAAACAAACAAAAATCCAGGGTACGTCTATGCTACAGTGGATGGATGGATGGATGGATGTCATGTCACCCCTGCCAGGGCGCGAAGAGCAGTTCCCAGCGCTACCGCGCTGTTGCCTGCTAGGAATCCTGAAGTGTAGAATCACGGTGCTTGAGTCACGGCACAATGAAAAGGGAGGTAATTTAATTTAGGTAACGGAAAGGGATAATTTTGGTTTTTTATGTGGGCCTGCTGCTGGCAATTCATAATCCCAGATTATATTTGCATTTGGAGCAGATATTTATTGTTTAGGCGCCGTAGGAAGTCGGGAAGGGGAGGGATTTTCAGGTCTTTATGTAGATCATCGTTTCTTTGAAACCATCTGGCGCCAGTTATTAACCGTAGCATTTTATTTTGGAAGACTGTTAATTTCTTGATTTTGGTTTTACCGCAATAAGACCATACAGGAGAAGCATAGGTCAGTATCGGGCGGATCATTGACGTGTAGAGGATGCATTTGGTCTTCATTGACATTGGGGAGCTTCTGCTGAGTATGCTATATAGGCCTTTCTTGATTCCGGTTGCTTTCTGGAGTGTTTTCTGCAAGTGGGAATTCCATGTTTATTTTTTATCCATGGTGACCCCTAAAAACGTTGCTTCATTCTTGCGAGGTATAATGGAGTTGTACAGTTGGAGAAGGGCGCCTTCGCCTTTTTTGTGGTGACGGGAGAAGACAACATTGATACATTTGCTGGGGTTAACTTTCAGTTTCCATACAGTCATCCAATCCTCAATTTGGCACAAGTGGTCCTGGAGTTGATCGCTGGCGGAGTTTGCATCCCAGTGGCGGGCAGCGATGGTGGTGTCATCCGCATACAGGTAAAGTTGGGTGTTGTCTGAGCGCGGGAGGTCGTTGACAAAGACATTAAATAGATTTGGGGAGAGAACGGACCCTTGGGGTACTCTGCCAAGGCATGGAAAGGTGGGGGATGAGGAGGTGTTGATATTAACAAAGGATTTACGGTTCTTGAGGAAGGATTGCAGGATTTTGAGGAGGTAAAGCAGAGGTTCATAGGCAGACAGCTTGAAGAGGAGGGCCTGTGGCCAAACTTTATCAAATGCCTTTTCTAAGTCAAGAAAGGCGGCAGTTGTCAATTGGTTAGAGTTAAACCCATCTGTGATGTATTCGACGAGTCGTAAAATCTGGTGGGAAGTGGAGGTGCGTGATTGAAACCCGGCTTGTTCATTAATAATGAGGCGATTGGAGCGAAGAAATTGTTGAAGTCGGTTGTTGATTATCTTCTCAAAGACTTTGGCGAGCGTGGGAAGGAGACTAATGGGACGGTAAGAAGAAGGGTTGGTGGGATCCTTTTGTGGTTTTGGTATCATGCGGATCATGGCGATTTTCCAAGCTGAAGGAAAGTAGGAGCAGAGGAGGCAGGAGTTGAAAAGGTTAGATAAAAAGGATAAGAATTCATTGGGAAGGTTTTTCAGGACTTTGTTTGAGATCTTGTCCGAACCTGGTGCTGATTTTTTCTTGCTGGTTTTGATGATTTCAGCCACTTCTCCAGGGTAAGTGGAGAACGGGTCAGAAGTAGGGGAATATTGCAGGTTTTCAATAAAAATATTAACGTCATCCTGATGCAGGGATGGTGAGGTGTTTTGGAAGGACTGCTGGAGATGTTCCGCAAATAGGGAGCATTTTTGTTGGTCAGTCGTGGCGGTCACTCCATTTTGATGCAGGGGGGGAGGTTATGTCCGTTTTTCTTTCAGACTTCGGGCAAGTTTCCAGACAGAGTTGTCTTCGCTGGATAAGTTACAGATGAGGTTGTTCCACGATTGTTGGCGATGGGTTTTTACCAAGGAACGGACTCAGTTTCTTAGGGCATTAAAGAAGTTCCTGTCAACTTGGTCTCTGGTCTGTTGCCATGTTTTGCGCGCTGCATTCCGTCTTCTCATAACTGAAATTATCTCAGGGGGAAGATGTTCTGGAGATTTGATGGGGACATGGAAAGAGGCGGATTTCAAGGAGGAATGGATGGCTTGGGTCAGAGTTTCTACTGCATGGTCGATTGAATCAGGTGAGGACAATGGAAGGGACACAAGAATGGGTAGGTGGGAAATGATTGTGCGTTTGAAGTAGTCCCAGTTGATAGCAGTTGGATATCAGATAAGGACGGTGAGAGGTCATAGATGGAGAAGATTGGAAGGTGATCAGATGCAGAGTTATCTAGTACAGTGAAGGAGGGAGGCTGGGGAAGATTAGATGTAAGGATGATGTCCAGGATATCAGTTGATAGGTCGGTGATATGCGTTGGCTGCAATGGAGAGAAGATTGAGAAGTTATATTGGTATTGCAGTTGCTGAAGCCTAAGTCCTCTACGGTTCGATACCGAACATCCCCAGGCAGTGTGCTTTGCATTAAAGTCCCCTGTCAAAATGCTACGTTGCTTGAGAAGATGAAGCAAAGCTTTTCGATCCTTATGGGGATAGGTGGCGCCTGGTGGGTGGTAAATGAACCATACAGAAAAATGACCTCTGTTGGTTCGTATGTTAACACCCACTAGCTCAAGGGATTTGGTAGCAGGATTGGGGATTTGGAGGCATTGAAGGCCTTTTCTTACCAGAAGAAGAACTCCACCTCCACGAATGTCAGAGGCGCGGTCAACCCTGAATTGGTGAAAGTTGGGAATGTAGAGGGAGTGGTGGGGTTTGAGGCTGGTTTCCTGGAGGGCGACGATATCAGGATGGTTCGCGTCGATGATTGCCAGCAGCTCCTCACGCTTGGTTTTAATGCCGTTACAATTCTATTGCAGAATCTTCAGCTGATTGACGTTGCAATTAAGGGCCATTGAAGTACGTTAGAAGAATTTGCCAGATTTCCTCCAGGATCACCTCTAGCTTCGTTTTCCCAGGGGGAGGAGGAGTAAGGAACTTGGAAAAAACTCTTTTCAGAGCATACATGAAATACTTTTGGATATCACCATCGAGAGAGCAGGAAGGGATGTAGGAATGGGATTGTGTGGGTTGTGAGGAGGAAGAGGTTTGTTCGGCTGCAGGATTAGGTTGGCGGGATAGTAAGGAAGGGAAAGCAGAATGAGAAGTAATACAAGGAGCAACTTGGGTAGAAGATAATAGCCGTCTTTCTCTCAGTTTCTCGGCATAGGTTTTGTAAGCCGGACAGCCTCTGAAATTAGCAGGATGGGAGCCGTTGCAGTTGGCACATATAGCAGGTTGTGACACATCCAACGGGCAAGTAGAAGCAGCGTGGAAGTCCCCACATCGAACACAGCGCTGTTTTAGCCCGCAGGTCTTGTAAGTGTGACCAAATCTTTGACATTTGGTGCATTTGGGTGGGCCTGGAGATGGTTTGTATGGGGTTATGATTGCGCGGATGGACCCGATGTACGGGTTATTGAACAGTCGTTGGGCTTCATCGTCGTTGTCAGCAATCAGTTGAAAGGTGGCAACAGGACGAAGAGGAAAAGGTTGCGGCAGAGATCCTGGATTTAGAGCCTGTTCTTCCTCTCGTTTGCGGAGCATGTCAGGAGTTGGGCGGTTAGTTTGAACTTGACGGAGGCTATGAACTGTAATATTTTTAGATTCTACTGCATATTGAAGTTTGGGAAGGGGATAGTCTATTGGAAGTCCTCTTATTGCAATGACAGGCTTTTTGTCCTCCGCTAGCCGGTACGTTAAATATTCAATGCCATTAGCTTTTAAGTGTTTTACAACCGCACGGAATTCATTGCTGCAGGAGCACTGAATTTTAATCTGTTTCCCTTGCAGAGAGGTATCAGGCTTCATCGTGCAGGCTTTTAGAATTCCATCTTCTTTAACATGAAAATTGATGGATTCAGGCAAAAATATTGGCGGAATATTGCCTGTATGTGGGTTTCGGAAAATCTCAGTAGCAGGGGTAGGTTTGGGACGCGATGGCGGAGGTTGAACCGTAGTTGAATGTGAGGTAATTGGGTTGAGAGGGGATGAGGTATCCATAGATTCAGAGGCAGATGCAAGGGCGGCGAAGGAATTACGTAAGAGAATTGTTTCACGTACAACGACTTTTTTAGGCTGAAGGATAAGGAGGGAGGCAGCCTTTCGTTTGGGCTGTACAGTGATAAAATCATTACCCTGATCGCCAACGGATGCATTAGAACCTTGGGTCGGTTTTGAGCAAGTGACTAAGGCCAAGAATTGCGGGTTGTCAAGAAGGTGTTCCGGAATGTTAATATTAACCGTACCAGCAGCAGCAGGGGGGAGGGAATCAGTTATGGGAGGTGGAGGGGGAGGGAGTATGCCGTGACTTGCCAAATGATGACTTGGGCAAGACGATACGTCCCTCGGAGGCAGACCGGGAGAAGCTTCGGTTAAGCAAAGGGTAGTGGTTGGTCGTGGAAGCGTCCTTATCTCAGGTTCCGAGGCCGCGTTGCCATCCGATAAAGTGGGAGAGGGGTCAGATGTAGCGGGCGGGCATTCACTTCCACTCCGAATCCAAGACTCGCAGTCAACAGGGCTTCGGCTTCGGTCCGATGCCAATTCCCGTAGTGGAGGGTGGGAGGATTCCCAATCGGGGTCCATCTCAGCCGAGTCTGTAGAACAAAATCCCAGTCCGAAGCACTCTTAAAAGCGCAAGAAAAAGCAGAACAGGTTGCTCTGGAAGCACGTCCGCTCTCCACCGCGACTCACTCGCGACTCCCTATGCTACAGTGTGTCACAAATAGGCATGTTTCGTAGTAAATGTTTCCGATCAATTTTCCATTATTACATCTGTAATCTAATGAGTCACGAGATGTAAACAAAAACATGACTCATGTATCACTCAGAACGATTGCGTGTGCCGGAGGGTTTAGAAATGAAACTTCAGTATAATGAGTAAATAGCGCGAAACGATTTTTCAGAAATAATGCCGGGGAAATATTAAATTTTTATTTTCCGATTTATTTTCTAATCAATTGTAATTAATCAATTTTTAGAAAAAGATTTAAAACCTCATTTGAATTAAGTATTTTTAATGTAACTTTGTTCCTTCGGCGTAAATTATACATTTCCTTTACGTTAATAAGTGCTGCTTAGCCATGGAAGATCATTAAACGTATTTAAGGAATTATAACAGATCTTAAACATATGATTTGCTACGAAGATTGTTTTATTTGAAAGATATTAAAATAAACGGCGCAATATACATTGTACAAACCTTTTCATGTACTTATACGTTTGGTCGACTGTGTACGCTAATAAAAGAAAAACGTAAATCAAAGTTAACCATAGCTTAACGTATAATATAATGCCACTGAACGGTATATAGTAATTTTTGTGACATATGGCTAAGTTAGTATTATTTGTAACATCATACTCTTCAGTTGAAATGATTTTATTGAAAATCCTTATATGTAGCCATTTTTGAGTAAATCGAATTTTGTTTCAAAATATCCTAGAATGAAGTACACTTTTGTTGCGCAATATCATCCATCTCTTCAGCGTCTTTTATGGATGATGTTATCCACAAATATGAGATATCATGGAAGACACGGACCGTTACACTGACCTTTTTATATGTACCAGACACGTTCAACTATCACTAAACGATATAATTGTATTTCTATTTAAACTTCCAATCGAATCCGTGATAAATAATGAAAAATATTTTGCCAAAAACCGTACGATTTTTTACCCAGTTTTTATAAAGTGAATAGTGTAAACAAATATATTTGTATGGACAAACAAGTCACGTTGTTATATGAAAGGAGACTACGAGAAAAATTGAGAATTTACAACAAACTCTTAAACCATATGAACCTCAAAAACTATTTGAGGTAAAAAATTAAAATATATATATGCACTGGTGGTGTAGTGGTTAGCGTGTCGGCTTTCTATTGCAAAGTTCGGGGGTTCATAACCCCTCGAATGGAGGTTTTATTAAAAAAAAAAAACTATCATCAGTGCCTGGCAGTAGGCAGCAGTACTGTCAGTATGGTATAGAGCCGAAAACAAATGATGTTGGTTGGGTCTATATCCAATACAGCTGTAGGCGTGATCAGGACGATTTGAACGGCTACAGTACTGCGATGTGGAAAGCGAGAGGGAAACTACCACATTACAATCCCTAGTAAAGATTATATGGTTGGATAATATGAGTTCTCACGAGGTAAAACAATCCGGAGGTAAAATAGTCCCCCAATCGGATCTCCGGGCGGGGACTGCCTTGAGGAAAACATTTGTCGAAAGTAAATTACGAATAGGGACTTGGAACGTAAGAACTATGAGAAAGGCAGGAAAGCTAGAGAACCTGAAAGAAGAAATGAGAAGAAATAGAGTTGACATTATAGGGCTAAGCGAAACTAGATGGGAGGGAGAAGGACAGTTCGACTCGGAAGAATTCACGGTAGTCTATTCTGGAGGAAATAGTGGGGAAAGGGGAGTAGCTCTGGTACTTAGGAAAGATATGATGAAAAGCGTGACAAAGATAATAGCAACGAACGATAGACTGATGGCAATAAAGCTAAAAGCAGTCCCAGTGGACATGCTGATAATCCAGGTATATATGCCAACGTCAGCTCATGACGATGAAGAAATAGATGAGATCTATGAGCAAATTAATGAAATTTACGAAGAAGACGGAAGAGGAAAGGTAAACTGCATAATAATGGGAGATTGGAACAGCATAGTCGGAGAAGGACAGGAAGAAAATGTTGTCGGGCAATACGGACTTGGGAAGAGAAATCGAGGAGGGGAGAAACTCGTAGAATTCTGCATCAATAATGACCTTGTAGTGACTAATACATGGTTCAAAAACCATAAACGAAGGTTATACACATGGAAAAGCCCAGGAGATAGAATGAGATGCCAAATAGATTACATCCTTGTAAAACAAAGATTCAGGAACAGCATAAAGAACGCCAAGGCATTGCAAGGAGCAGACATTGATTCAGATCACAGCCTTCTAATACTTGACGTGAGTACAAAGCTCAAACAAATAAGAAAAACGAGAAGAGAAAGACAGACCTGGGACCTAGAAAAACTGAAAGAAAGGCAGGATGTAGTCAGCATGAAGTTGGAAGATAACCTAAGAAAGTTGGAAAACAAACCGAAGACCGTTGATATAGAATGGGATGAAATTAAAACCAGTATCAAGGATACCTTGGATAAAGAGATTGGAAAACAAGAGAAGAAAATCAGAAAACCATGGATCACGAAGGAAATGCTGGAGAAAATGGATGAGAGACGAAAATGGAAAAACATTAACAGTGAAGAAGGTAGAGCCAACTATAGGCGTATAAACAATGAGTTGAGAAGGGTAACAGATAAAGCTAGAGAAAATTGGATAAAAGGAAAATGTGATGAAATAGAACAAATGGAGAAGTTAGGACGGTACGATATGATGTACGCTAGGGCACTGGAATTAGAAGATAAGAAGTCTAATGGAATTTGTGGTAAAGGAATTATGAATACGGATGGGAAGATAGTCTCAGAAACAAAGGATGTAGCGCAGGTATGGGAAGAATACATTAAAGAATTATACAGCAAACAGGCAGGAGCGGCAAAAATAGAACTGGAAAATGAGGAAAACATTGAAAAAGACAACTTAGGACCAAGTATTATGGAGAGCAAAGTAGAAAAGGCGATAGTGGAACTAAAGAAGGGGAAAGCCACGGGCAGCGATGGAATACCGGCTGAGATACTTAAAGTCATAGGATCAGAAGGACTAAAAGTGATCACGAAATTAATTAATAAGATTTACGACACGGGAGAGTGGCCTCACGATTTCCTAGAAGTAACAATGATCCCTCTAAAGAAGAAGCCAAAGGCAATGCAGTGTAAAGATTACAGAACTATAAGCCTTCTGTCACACACATCGAAGATCATCACGAGGATTCTTAATAAAAGGCTGGAGAAAAAGGCAGAAGAAATAATAGGGGAAGATCAATTCGGTTTCAGAAAAGGACGAGGAACTAGAGATGCTATAGGAGTAGTTAGAATCATATCAGAAAGGGCAATAGAATACAGTCAAGATATCTGCGCATGTTTCGTAGACTGGCAGAAGGCCTTTGATAGAGTAAATTGGGTAAAGTTGATGAAGATATTAAAAGATATAGGTGTAGACTGGAAAGACAGGAGACTGATTAGGAATCTATATGAGAATCAAGTTGTAAAGGTCAGGTTTGAGAATGTGGACACCTGCGGAATAAATATCGGTAGAGGAGTAAGACAAGGCTGCTGCCTATCGCCAACCCTATTCAATATATATGGAGAAAGTCTAATGCAAGAAGCTTTAGAAGGCACAGGGGATTTCAAAATTGGAGGAAGGATTATAAGAACAGTGAAATACTCAGATGATCAAGTACTTCTAGCAAGAAAGGAAGAGGAGCTACAAAAAATGATAAATAGACTAGTGATAACAGGTAGAAAATACGGTATGGAAATAAATACAGAAAAATCCAAGGTCATTCGAATATCGGGTAAAGAAGAGAATCTGAACATAACTATTGGGGGAAAGCCATTAGAACAAGTTTCAGAATATAAATACCTTGGAAGTATCATAACACGAGAGGCAAAATGTACGGATGAGATCAAAACTAGAATAGGAAAAGCAAAAGCGGCTTTCAGGAGAAAGAAACAACTACTTACAGGGAATATAAGGGAAGATATCCGCAAGAAGTTGATAAAATGCTACGTATGGAGTATAGCATTGTATGGGGCAGAAACATGGACGCTAAGGAAAAATGACATCAAATACTTGGAAAGCTTTGAAATGTGGACTTGGAGGAGAATGCTGAAGATAAAATGGACAGATGGGATGAAAAACGATGAAGTGCTACGAAGAATAGGAGAGAAGCGAATGATTATACAGACTATCAGAAAGAGGAAGGCTAACTGGGTTGGACATTACCTGAGGAGAGAGAGTATGATTAAAGACGTGTTAGAAGGAAAACTAGATGGGAAAAGGGAAAGAGGTAGGAAAAGGTTTCAGCTGATAGACGATTTGAAAGGGAAAGAGAGTTATCAAGATATAAAGAGGACAGCGGAAAATAGGAGTATATGGAGAACCAAGTTTAACCAAGGATAATCACGGACCTGTCTACGGACAGACTACCTATGATGATGATCATGTTGAGAGAAAAAATGTTTTCACGCCAGGGACTTGATATCTCAAAAACATCTGGTTTATGCATCTCATGACAATGACAGTGACCAAAACAGACTAAATTCAAACACATGTTCTCATACTCAAAGGCAACATATATCAAGTTTATGGAAAAATTGTCTCATGCCAGGGACTTGATATCTCAAACAAATGTCTGATGGTTTATGCATCTCACGACAACAACAGGGACCAAACAGACTAAATTCAAAAACGCACACACTCAAACTCAACCACACATCTCTAAAAAAAATTTAAAATAAGGCTAGTATTCTAATTCTAAATGTACATTTCAAGAATGAAGCTCTCATCATTAGTAAATGATAGTGACAAGACATGTCATAAATATATGTATGAAGAGGCAAATCATTGTAAAAAAATCTGATGTGGCCAATACATGACTTTCTCCAAGCCTGTAATAATTCTAATAATTCCAAATAGGTTAAATGATAATAAATATTTTAAGGAACTGCGAGAAAAATTTAAAGACTTAAAAAAAACAGAAATAAACACAAACTGTTGCCTTCTGTTATTGGATATAGCCCTGAAGCTCCAACAATTAAGAAAATAAAAAGGAGTGTAAAGTGATTACAGTAATAAACTTTGTATGGAGAAAGACATAAATATTTACATAAATATACAAAGGTGGGATGCTCTGTGGATATATGGCACTCTTATTTGTGGGACAGTATCTTCAGTTTCTGCTTCCATGCCACCTTATCATATCTTTAAGATGTGCCCCTATTAATTTTCTTCGCCCACCACGTAAAACTAATCTTACATACTAAATTTAAGATGGCGTCAGAAACACATATGTGGTGTTCTGAACAACCATCCTTGAGCCAATCATGGTTGATATCCCTCTTTATGGTTGCAACAACTCTTTGTTTCACTGACCCTAAATGAGCCACCTCGCAGAGTAGTCTCTCGGCAGTATTAGTGGCAGACCCAACGAACTGTATGAAGTTTTCACTTGGATACAGTAGGCCAGGCCTGTCGCTATATGCCTTGAAAACAATACCTGCAAGGTGGTAATCATCTCGTGAATCAGTGGTGAGCATAGCTCGACAGTTGCTGCAATTGCCACCGCAGAGGATTTTACTGGCTATGTAACCTGTGACATAGGCCAATGAAAAATTTTTTTTATCATCTTCTACATCTAAATCTAATTCTTCAGCTAAACTTAAAGTATTACAATTTACAGAAATGTCAGATTGTGAACATATGAACTCTCGCATGTTGTTAAGCAAAGATTTACTGTCCTCACCTTCACAATTTGAGCCTTTCAAATCCCTGCTAATTAAACCCTGAATTAGGCATGTCTTCAATGCGGCTACAAATTGTGTTACTGTGGGATTTTTGTTTGACCCAGAGCGGGCATTTCTCCCCCTTCCTCCCAACAAAAGCCGCCCATTAGAGGTACCTGTTTGGAAAAAAAATATAGTTTGCTTTTATCATTTGCCCTAGGTTACATAATTATTGAGCAATTATCACTTAAGTCAATGTAAGGTATTGGGGGTAATATTGCCATCTTAAGAAAAATCAATTTATATTACCTTGAAAATAACTAATACAGCCACCCGCTAGTGATTATCTGACCATATTTAAAAAAATTTACCATTGGTAAAATCCGATTTGTTACATAAAGATAACCTAAGGCATGGCTATATTGCTCTCACAACTTGCCTCTACTTGCATGAAAGACACACGAACATTAACAACATAATATTCATATAAGATTAGAAAGAGGTATAATTTCTCTACAAAATGGGTAATTCGGTTATCCCACAATTATTTTGTTAGAAAAAGTTGTTTATTTGGTGAAATATGTTAATATTAGGTTATCTATGTCAAATAATATAAAATAAATACTTTTAAAGAAAATAATGGATATTTTATAATTACTTCACAACTGTAATAAAGGTTTTGTTACCTTGTATGTTTAGCATAACCAGAGGAGAACATGAAGCTTACTTGTGTTTACAACAGCCTTTCACTATAGCATACAATCTTTTGTAGTTCAACACGCGCCTGACCATCACCAAAATGCTTTGAAAAACTCTTTATCTATTTCAAACATTTAGTGTATTAGCTGATATAAATGCATAATACGAAAATAAATATCTGTAAAAATAATTAATATTTTATAATTACATCGTAGTTGCAATAAAAAGTTCTTAGTTACCTTGAATCTTGAACACAGCTGGACGAAAACGCGATACTAACTTACATTTACAATGGCCTTTCAATGTAACATACCAACTCATGAGAATGGCAGAGGAATGGTTAAAGGCAGCAGTGTGCTGCCAAATACTTAACAACCGACTCGTTCATATCGTCGCCCCTGGCAGTTATGTATCCCACCTGCCATCTAATTGATGACGTTTCTGATGGTCCTGAGTTTGCATTATCTGTTCTTTGAAAGAATATGAAAATATTTCCATATAAACAAGACAATATCGTAAATACAAATTGAATATTTATTTTAAACATTTTAATAACATTAATGATTATTATATTGTATATTTAATACATTTATAACCAGTGGTGTGCTGGTCAATTTTTAACCACAATGAATGCATATATGTACATAAGTTTTATATAAATTGTACTGATTTACAACAAAGTGGAGCACAAAATTTTCAAACAATAGTAAAATATTCAATATTCTTTATTGTAAATTCCATATAGCCAATTGATTCTCACAGAATGCTTTTGTTGATTTTTGCCGAACTCTTGTATCTGTAGCCAATCTATGGTTGCGATTCAACCATGATTTGACAAATGGAGTTGCATCCCAATTCACTAACTCTTTTCCCAATAAATTTATCGTCATTAATTCCGATATGTGATCTACTGTCAAACTATTTCTCACCCTCGTACAAATTATGTTCATTCAACTAAAGCATCTTTCAGCTTCAGCACTACTGATTGCAATAGTGCTAACTATCTTATTAGCTTTTTGTATAGTTGCAGGAATTGAAACATTGCGTGATTCTAAATTATTGTCTACAAAATCCCGAAAATCGTTCAAATCAATTTCATATTTTAAAATTTCATTTAAACGATGCAATTTTTTTCACCAGCTATCCATGGTGAACTTAGTTCTTCATAAGGCCAAGTAGATGGTTCTAATAAATCTAAATAATTATAAATGCTTTCATCATTATGAAAAAGTTCTTTTTTTCACTATGAGTAAATTCCACAGGGATGAGCCTGACCTCATTATTGATATTTGCTTTCATCATTGTTTCTGTCTGATAAAAGACGGAAATTCATGTGTTAAATTATATTTTCTAATAATATATTCCTAGGAAGAGCATTGAACTTATTATTTTTATTAAATGGAATATCTTTAAAATTATCTGATTTCATTAAATCTTCCACTTGAGATTCATGCTTTCCAGTACAAACCTTTAAATTTTCCAAAGCTCTTATGGTGCGTTTGATTAATTTGTGCACTTTCTGAATGTTAGTTGATCTTGACTGCAGTGCAATTGAAAGTAATGAAAATTCTTCAAGAATGTCAATCATTAAAGCAAGGTCTTGCAAGAAATTAATGTTAGCTAACCTCTTTGCCAGACCAGAATAAGAAGAACAACGAGAAAAATGCATATATAACGCAGGATATGAGCACCATACAGCAGTAGCAGCTCGTAAACTATGGGCCGCCCATCTTGGTCCCAGTACCCGACCAATTTTAATAATCTCAATTTCAAGTTCTTTAGCTACAGTTTCTAGCTCGGTTTGATTTTTATTAGATTGGTGATAAATACTATAAATTCTATCTAAAAATATTTTTAAATGATTAACTTGTTTTATTTCGGATATTGAATCGTTGAGTGATAATTGCAATCGATGATTTAAACAGTGCCAAATAACGATTTTAGGAAAATCTTCTAACAACTTGGTAGCTACTCCAGACTTTCTTCCCAACGTTGCCTTAGCACCATCAGAACAAAATGCGATTAAATTAGCTTTCAAGTATTCGTTGTTAAATCCACAATCATTTAAAGTAGAAAGTAATGAAGTAAAAATACACTCTGCTATGGTTGACATCAATTCTTTTAAAGCGACAAATAACATTACTGGTGCGGAAGCGGATTGAACTGCGCACTGGAGATAAATCACTAGAGTGCTTTTTTCTAAATTGTTGATGCTTCGTCAATTAGGATACATATTTTGGCATTCACTTCTATAATATTCTTAAATATCTTCATTTTAATTTCTTTTGCGATATGTGCCGCTATTCTTATTGCACTGTATCATGAATGCAAACAATTGCCTATATCTACGCCATTTTTGTTTTGTAATTCTAATGATGCCTCAATATAGAATAAAGGCCTCTTACGTTTTATCCTAACTGTAAACAGTATTGAAAATTTTTACGGTAGCATCAATATTTTCATTATATAGTTTGTGTAAATTAGAAATTGAGTCATTAGCCGATTCTTTTAACAAACCTTGAATTTTAATATGGGCTTTAGAAACATCGTGTTCCCTATTTTTTTCATAGAGAAGCTTGCCTAGTACTTTTATTACTGTCATTTGGGATTACTAAATATGCACTCTATTCTTTCGACAGATGGACAGTCTTTTCTGCTGTCACTCCTAAATGCTTAACTATTGAACAATTCTTACATCCTAATTTACCTTCCTTTACTTGAAGCCATTTGTACTGTTCTATAAACACACTTGTTTGTTTTTCGTTCCAAAAATCCGGGAGGGCAAGAATATCTATTTCTTTCATTGACGAACATGACGGTTTTTCTTCACTGACTGGTCATTCAACTGGTTCGAAATTTGGTTCCATTGGTTTCGACACTCCACAATGATTTTCGTTACTATCATTATATTCTGTGTCTGTTTTCACCGTCTTCACATTTTAAAAACTTAATAAATTACTCTGTCGTTTTGACATTTTTGGGATCAGGATCTGAAAAATTATTTATGACTAATTTCAAATTTTTGATGCGATTAATAGCATTTTGTAAATTAAAAGTACGACTTCTAATTTAATTATGTTAATTTTAACAAATAATTTCTAACGAATAAGCAAATTGTTTATTATTGTTCAACATTTTAACGTCAAAACTTCTGTTAATGATTTCTTTGTATAATTTAAAAAAGAACGGAAATGTTGAGCTAAAACACCTTATTTTTCATCTTACACCCATAACTTCCGTTATATGAAGAAATCAAGATAACATGACAACACTTTTCATGAAAAGCATTGCAACTTACAAAAACACTGATTTACTCAATCACCATATACAAGCTTTTCGCTCAAATGCCTTGAAGTTGGTACAGCGCAAAGAAGTTGCTTCTTTTCTGATTACTTGAATACACACGTTAAGATATCAAATTTATACTAACAAAACAAGAGATATAATTTACTTTGTGATTACTTAAAAAAATCAGAAAAAATTAGAATATATGAAGTCAGCGGAAGAGGACACTAGCATGGCTCCTGCCCTAAGGTGTTGTAATGCTGGTGGAGGTTTTCGGGTTTCGCTGCATTGGCAGCATTTCTTCATCTCCTGAAGATGCAGACTGCAATGCCTGCGAAACGTCGAGAGCCAGAAATGCCACCAACGCAGGAAACCCGAAAACCTCCACCAGCATTCAGCAATGCTGCAAAAGCAGGTGTTGTAATGATTATGATATCTTCTGAGTGAATTATGAAGTATTTCAACCCAAAATATGGCATAATCAGGAAAAAAACAACAAAAGATACTGTGATGTAAGTTGAGTCAGATTGAGAAAGAAATGTATGCCCATATGGGATAGGTAGTGCCAAAATAAACATGCTAAGTTACCTGAATTGATTTCAGTTTATCGAATATATTGGCAAAAGTTGGCATTCCTAAGGCATCCTTCCACAGAGAAATAAATAATTCTCCTAGTTCATTTCGAGCTATTTGGGTGTTTGTTTGCATATTGCCATGCTTTAACACAGTTCAGCTTACTGTTTACCCCATGATTTTAAGCCATAGATTCATTTAAAACTTTAATTATGTGAACCTGCCTTGAGTTGTCTTTTATGCAATCTATATAAATAATAATCTAAGAAATCCAGTCACGCTGTTGATCAATGGCAAGACTAACAAAAATTCTTATAACTCAAAGATTTACATTCTTTTTCAAACTTTCAAGGAATTACATGTCAGCACTATTTTAACATTTTAAGCTGCGCACCCTTTATATTGAGGTCATGGGTTTCATTACACGAGCATTCATTTTCTCTATTTGATCAATAAGATGATCAGTGTAGCAAGTTAATCATTTGCATATTTAATTTACTTACAAACATCATAGGAATTTAGAACTGAAACAACGAATGACTGAAGGAATGAAATTCCAATTTTTGTCATCGATTTTTTAATACACGTGGAAACAGTCAACAAATATCTGATTTATGGAAAAATATATTTAAAATCTGATAAATTATGCAACCATAGGGGTGCATCATATATAAGGGAGCGCCTTGTACACCAAGAAAGACGGTATATCCTGGAGTCAAACACAAGTCTTTTTTTGGGGCTTATTTTTTGTCACTGACTTTAATGATCTTAAATGCCATTCGAAGAATGTTTTTTAATCAATACCTTTTATTCCTCCATCTGTCATTATTGTCAAAAGCACTGACAAAATGAGACACTAAGTAAGCTCTCTCCCCTCCTGGCCAATGCTGCCAACTGTCACTTCTTCGGCTTATCAAGCACGACAGAGGGAACCAAAAAAGGGTTTAAAAGAACTAGAAGAGTTATATATCTAGGATTACAAAAAACTGAGCAAATGTTATTGAATACATTAAGAAAAATATATTTCAATTTGTGAACATTTACACTTTTGATAAACAGCATTTAAACTAACTGCAAAATGAGAAAATGTAGAAGTTATACTTGGATTAACACGTTGAACGCTGCAGTAAATTTTAAAGTTTTTACCGGTGGCTGACTTTTTTGAAGTTTTAATATATTTTAATAAGTGATGCATGTTTTCCAGCTCAGCATTATCGTATCAATATCGCTTTCATAACAGGTAAAAAATTAGTAACAACAAAATTTATTGGTCAATAAATTAGTAATTTATAAGAAAAATAACAATTTAACCGGTCTGTAGGTTTATAGAGAAATTAATTAACTATCAAATTTTTAATGAAAAGTATTGGACACAATGGCCACAACAAATAAAAATGCAAAATTGATGCACACAAAGCAAAGGAAAATATATAAAAGTATAGGCATTGTGCTTCAAACTGGTTGCAAAATACACACTGAAAAAATGCAGAAAAAAACTGCGAGTTCAAATTCAAAATGGCAGCGATCCGGACGAAGGTCGAGCGCTAACTGATGAATGGAGAGGAAAAGGGAATGCCTTAGGCTGGCTTTCACCATAAAATCTCATTAGGATTGGTGCCCACTGCATCCGAGCAACTCGAAGCCCTCCTGGATATAAGCCACATCCATGTTTGGATGAAGTCCACAAACGGTGAATTTCATCGTCCGCTGGCAGCCAGGAGCTATACCGCGCCTTCTTGTCATGGAGCATCTGAAGAACCGAGTCATAGACCGCCGTATTCCGGACGCTGACCCTGATGCAGTCCTTCGTCTTGGTGCAGAGGAAGTTCAGATCTTCCACTGATGATTTTATGGCCTCCAGAAAGAGGCGGTAGTCAATTACCTCATAAACCAGTATCGCCGGGTGGCGTACTGATTTTTCGGGAGAAGGCGTCTGCTCCGCATCCATGGCAGCAGTGGCGGAAGAGTTCATCTCAGCAGAGGGTCCTTCTACGCCGTCCACCAGCGCTTCGTACCGGTTCGAGACCGGAACTGCGACCGGGGTGGGATTAGTGTCAGAGAGCCGGGCTCTCTTTTTCAAGTTGTCCTCAATAGTGAGGAAGGGCGACTGTTTCTTGGAGTGAGAGGTAGACTCCCCTTCCAGAGAAGTGGTCGTCGATGTCCCCCATGGTGGCAGAGGGTCCGAAAGAGCGAATGCCCTTTTCAGGGCCAGAAATCGCTGCTGTCAGCAAGTTGAAAGTGGGTCAAAGCCACACCTCCGTAAGAAGATCCTAAGGAGGACTCCCTCCAGTGGTAAGAGACACAGATGTTTTGCTTAGCAGTCCGTAACAGACCGTCTTTTTAACAATGCAATTCTGCAGTTCGCAATTCCAATGCAATTCCAATTCTAACAATCAGTGGAAGTCAATCACCGAAGTCGAGTCTGAGAATCCTAACTCAAGTCTCTGCTCCTTCTCCTGATGATCGAAAACCGAATCCCGAATCCAAGTCAAAAGGTGAGTCTGAAGTATCAGAATTTTATCTCCCTATCTCTTATATGATCGGGTAAGGTATCCAGGATTTCGAAAAAAATTCGAAATTTTTTTATTAGCTTAAAGAAATCTCCATTTTTTCCTAAATAAGAATATATATATATGGTTTTATGCATTTATCTCCTCTCTTTGAGTTAAAAAATCTAATTTTTCATGGTCCCACATTGGGATTAGTTTCAACTCGGAGGGAGAGTTTCTTTTTGTACAATGTTGCAGGAATTTACTTCGTGTTTACATTTATTTCATACATGATTATTTCAATTTGATGGTGAGGTTCCTTTGTCATGCAGCATTTAGATACAATTGTTTGCTGTGTTTGGAGTTTGTTTTCTGGGAGGTTGATTTGCGGAGTTCGGTTTATATTTGTGGCATTCGCTGTGAGTTTTTCGTGAGGCATTTTCTTAGTTATTACTTGAATAGGTTATTATATACAGTGAAATATTGTATATTTTGATTTGTAGTTGCAATGCCAAGAATAAAGGGATTTGGCAAGAGGAAGTTGCTCGGGAACAAGAAGACAAGCCCAACTGAGCTTTCTTCCTCAACTTCGGACACACAAAGCATACATTCTTCGCGTTCTAGTCATGAATCTGGAAAAGTGCTATTATATTCCAAGGAAGAGAAACCAAATGATTTTGATGTTGGGCCATAGAGTGTTTGTGGAAATGTTTTAATGGACATCAAACTTCTGGCTGAGGATGTATGTGCATCAGCTGTCTGCAATCATTGTCTTCAAGGGTCACTGATCTCGTTTGAAGAAGACACTCGCAAAGGTATGGCTAGCAGTGGCGTCGCGTGCCCATTTAGGTTGGGTGTGCTTTTATTGGGGAGGGGGTTATGCAACCCGCGCTACAAAATTCACGTGTTAATTTGAGCGTACGATTGCATTTTTATCGACGTGTGAAAGTTTTAAGAGAGCATAGCGCAGCAGCGCTCTTCTTAATTGGTCTAATGCAATTAATCGTAGAATAATTTTGAATACTTTAATTCAGTAACTGATATAATTATGCATCACGCGCGCCGTTTATGGGAAAAGGGTTAACGCTTCGTTGTGAGAAGATTAGGATATCATTGGCAAATACTAGAGTGAAGCACGAATTATCTGTATTTTTCTACGATTTTTAAATATGTACAACTATATAGTACGCACAGAAATCTGAAAAAGTAATCACTTGGGAAAATATTATTTTCCCGATTGAATCAAAGAAAGGCTTAAAAAACTCATTTCACTTACTTATTTATACACCAGTTCCAATCTCCTGTTTTGCCTTAGGAATTGTGTTAGCACATCATCATAAAATGAAGGTCTTTTCTTCAGTTCCACCAGCAATGTCTTTTCAATGGCGAGTGAACTTAGGCCGCATAACCTTTCCTGAGTTTGTGTTCCTCTATAACACGTATGTATTCTCTTCATAGCCGAAAAAGAACGCTGGACTGTAGCAGTAGAACTCGGAATCGTCATGATAAGTTCCGCTAATTTATAAATTTCCTTGAATGCAACCTGAAGCTGATTTTCTTGCATGAATTTTAATAGGTGATGCACTGGTTTCCTCGCAAATTCATCAGAAGAAAAGAGCACTTTTAGTTCATTTTTTAGGCGAACGTAGTCAAAAACTGGTCCGTAGAAATCCTTTAATTTTTCTAGAATACCATCAGGAAAAGTATTCGCATACTGATCATATCTTTCGCTACAAAGGAGTTGAAAAAACTCAAGTTTCGAAAGTGAAGAGTATCTTTCTTCCATCTCCAGGCACATGCAGTCGACTATTCTCTGGTATAATCGAAGGCACGCGCTCTTCTCCTCTTCTATAGATCCTTTTCGTCTTTTAGGCTTCGACTCCTCAACCGTATGCTTTTCCTTTGCAGAAACCCAAATATCATCAAATCCATGTTCCTTGTCATTCCTAAGCTGTTTCATAGTATCATGCACCTTTTTACAACAGTACAATATGTCATAGGATGATGTTTGCAATATATTATTCAAAACATCAGTATAGCCAAACAGAACAGAAAAATTGTTTGAAAATCTTGCAAGAAATACAAAAAACCACGAGCTTTGATTACAGCATCCACGTCCCATTCCCCAGAATTCTCCACAATGTGTTCAAAAAATTCAATAAGTTGACTTCTGTGGCGTTTTACTGTGTTTGATAAACGGGATGTAAAGTTCCATCTGGTTGGTGCGATGGAGGGTAATTTTTTAGCAACAAAATCTTACAAAGCATTTACTCTTTTCGATGATTTAGAAAAATATGCTGCCAATCCACTGATAGTTTGGAAAAACAATCTACATTCCTTGATATTCGAGAGGCTTTGCTTCAGAACTAAGTTCAAAACGTGAGCGTAGCAATGCGTAAATATTGCTAAAGGATAGGCCTCGATAACTTTACTCTGCAACCCATTAATATGTCCACTCATTACACAGGCACCATCATAAGTTTGGCCGACCAACTTGTCCTTAATATTAAATTCCTCAACTCTGTTTACAACATGTTTAAAAAGACCGCTAGACGTTCTATCATCACTTACGTCTGTAAATCCGATAAACCTTTCGTGTGTTTGCCCATTATGGACAAAACGAAAAACAGTTGATAGCTGCGATTTCGACATGACATCAGAAGTTTCATCCAGAAGAATGGCCACAAATGTAGCGGAAGAAATTTCTTTCTTTATAGCATCTTTAACCACATCAGATATAGCATTGATGATATCATTTTGTACTGTGGGAGAAGTTCCTCGAAATATAGTCGATGCCTTTAAATGACTGTATAAAAGAGGATCATACTCACGGAGCACATTTAAAAATTCTATATAATTCCCTCGGTTGGCTGAATCTTCAGGCTCATCATGACCTCTCAAAGGAAGCTCTTGCTTAGCCAAATAACATACAGCATCAATTAATCTTTTTAAAATGTCTCTATTATTCTTTACTTGTTCATTATGACGACTAATTTCAACTTTTCTTTGGCTGCCAATGAGAGTGTCAATTCTTTGTTTTCCAAACATCTTAAGATTTAAAAATGACTGAACATGTGGTTGGGAGCGCTCATGTTTTTGCACTGCTGCAGCTAAATGATTAAGATCGGAATACCCGTGCTTATTCCAAACACTTTTCTCTTTGGAGAATAATAAACAAGGCCAACAAAAAAGTCTTGACCGCACTTCACATCCAGTTAACCATTCTACTGGACCGTATTGTGAAACAGAGAAATGTCTCATGTACTCAGTTTTTGCATCTTTGTGCTTGCACAGTAAATTTGGAAGAGGAGGACGAGGCTTACCTTCTTCGACTATGTTCATACAATCCGCAAAAGCTCTGGCAGAAAACGGGGCATTCAGTACATCGTCAACACTGTTTACCATTGTAAATATGGGCAAAAAGTTATAAATTATATCTAAAAAATTATAAATATATGTTAAAAACTTGTCTAAATCGGTGTCATAAACACGTCGGTTCACACCTTACCCCACGCACGCAAAACAGACGAAACTCAGAAAACAAAAACAGCATCTCATGACAAGTAACAACGTTGAATTGGATTGCTTCACACAATAGCCAATCACAACCGCTAACTACTTCTGGGTGCTGTTGTCTCAGCGCACACCCTGCCACGCCTTCTGGACGGTTTAAAACCACAAGGAGGCTAAGAATTTGACCCGCTGCGCCATCTGTACGTATGTTTAAAGGGCTCAAAGCTGCTCGTATTACTTACCGCACACCCGGGCTATTAACGTGAATGTCATACAATGTTTACGCGCCGAAACTTCTCCTCTTCATGAAACATTGTATATTGGATTTGATTTTAGGAATCACGCGAAGCCAGAAAACGATTAGGGGAGTCTTTAACGGGAATAAATGCAAAAATATAATATCTGTGACACTGCGAATCCGTGGGTGTGCACCGCACACCTAGCACACCCTGAATATACGCCCCTGATGGCTAGTTCATTTTATTTTCATTGTGATAGTTGTGGACACAATACATTTTTCAGGAACTCAAAGAAGTTACCATCGAAACACCATGAGTTAAACGTAAGGTTCCTCTATGCGTTGCGCTCAATAGGAAAAGGTGCTGCTTCTGGAGAATTACTTTGTTCCATTATGGACCTACCAGTCCCACCCACTAAGTTTTCCAAACTGGAGCGTGTTATTGCTGAAGCAGTGGAGAAAGTAGCCGATACTTCAATGGCAGAAGTAGCTGCTGAAGCTACAGTGGAATATAATGGCTCCAGTGAAATAACTGCAGCATTTGATGGAACGTGGCAGAAGCGAGGCCACACAACTCTTCATGGTGTGATGACTGCTACAAGTGTAGTCACTGGTAGAGTGCTTGACGTGGAATGCTTGACAAAATTTTGCCACTTATGCGAAGGGAACCAAGATGAGCCACACGATTGCCAGGCAAACTTCGAAGGAGCCAGTGAAGGTCAGCGGGAGCTTTGGCGATCTTCAAGCGGTCGGTAATAAGACGTGGGGTGAAGTACGTCAGGCATCTTGGTGATGGGGACTCGAAGGAGTTCAAAACAGTGATGGAAGCGAAGCCTTACGGTGACATAGGAATCATGAAATTGGAATGTGTTGGTCACGTTCAGAGGAGGATGGGAACGCGTCTAAGACGGCTGCGCAAAGAAATGAAGGGAAAGGTACTCTCTGATGGGAAAATGTTAGGGGGTAGGGGACGATTTACAGACAGAACGATAGATAAATTGCAGATCTATTATGGGATTGCTATTAGGAGAAATTTGGACAGCGCTGAAAAGATGGCCAGGGCTGTCTGGGCGATATGGTTTCACAAACTCTCAACGAACCAAAATCCGCAGCGTGGGTTATGCCCTCAAGGTGAGGACAGTTGGTGTGGCTATAACCATTCCAAAGTTACCGGTGCTGTGTATGAACACAAAACTTCTCTACCAGAACCTGTACTGCTGGTTATAAAACCATTTTTCAGAGACATAGCCAATCCTGAACTGCTAAAGAAGTGCCTCCATGGTAAGACGCAAAACCTCAATGAGAGCATCAACAGTGTGATTTGGTCGCGGCTCCCAAAAATTATATTTTTAGGAAATCATACGTTAAAGTTAGGTGTGAATGATGCTGTCGTTACATTCAATGAGGGAAACTTAGCAAAGGCAAAAGTTTTGGAGGAGCTAGGATGTAAATGCAGCTATAACACTACGAGAGGACTTCGATCTGTTGACAAAACCAGAGTGGAGGAGGCAAAAGCAGCTATTGAAAAAATATGGAAAGATGGAAGACTGATGAAAAGGCAGAGGAAAAGGAAGCTATGTAACAAAATGAAAGAAGCTGAAGACACTGACGATCCCGAGTATGGCACAGGAATGCCTTAATTGTGGGTAGTATGCCTGTCAAATATTTAGTAGGGAATAAATTCGTTTTCCCAAAAGTTGTTTTTTATTAAACCGGTACACTCTCTAAAGTCAACTGAAAAGGTATTTGCATGATATTTTTTACATGTATAGTTGCAAGATTGTTCTACATCGTGAATCAATAATTTTTTTAGAAAGCAAATTGTAATTTTTTTATATAAAAAAATCGTGTGAAAATATGTAAAAAATAACCCTTTAAATAAAAATTACTAAAAAGTAAAAAAGAATGCAAGTTATGAAAAAATTGTTTTACGATGTAGAATAAGAGTTAAAAATTATTGTTCTTTATTTGAAATCTCTACGTTGATTGCACTCGGAAAAAAGTGTACCGAAAAACAGTGAATTTAACATGGGATAGATACAGAGTACCCTACCCACTTATGTATGAGTGATCTTTAGTAAAATTTATAGCCCAATTGTGATTTTCAAATGAATCCGTCAATTAGAACTACCACTTTACATAATTACTTTAATAAACATCCATCAAGCAACAATGAAGTATCAAAATTTTATCTCCCTAGCTCTTATATGATCTGTAAGGTATAGATTTTAAAAAATATTCGGATAGAGAACAACATTTACTACAAGAAAGTCCGCGAGGCCACGTAATTACGAGTTATGCTTTGGAGATAAAAATTCGAGAACATCACAAGCAGAACATTGCATATTTTGTTTACAGAATTATTTATCGAAGGTCGCCATCTCGACATGAGGTTCAATTTTTCTCGCAGTTTCTTAAAATATTTATTATGATGGGCGCGAGGCGGGAAGGAGAAGGACGTTCAGGAGAGGAAGAGAAGGAGGCAGATGGAGAGACTGAGGACGACATGGTGTCAATTTATTATCTCTGTTTTCCGTTAATGACAGCTTTTACCAAATAAACACTACCGCAAATAGACATGACTAAAATACCATCATTAATTTGACTGGAAATTTCACTAGTTAATTTAAGGTTTTACTAGTCACATGATAGATTAGATTTAAGGAATTGTAATTACTCAGTAAGCCTTGAGATGCACGCCAATAGTAGATCAGATGGAAGAGTAGGATGTATTTGTCTTAAAGGTATGGGATTAATTGAGAGCGCAATAGAGAAAAATGTAAGAAACTCGTGTGGTAACAGAATTATCGAAGGTATGGGGATGGCCGATTTACCATGCAACAGTTCCGTACGTAATGCGTACGACCGTCATAGCACTATAAACGTGATGTTATGTAACAGTAGAATACATTCCAAGCGTAGAAATAATCGACGTAATAGGAAGGACAAGTAGGCAGTAAATAATAATAATAATTCAGTAGCGCGCGAGGCATCGTTACGTAGTAATAGCGATAAACTAAAAATCATCACGGATAACTGTCGCAGCATTCGCAGGAAAGAGGCCGAATTTGAACATTTTATTCGTAGTCTGCGTGCTGATGTAATTATAGGTACAGAAAGCCGGCTAGCAGCGAACATAGCCAGTCAGGAGATCTATCCTTGTGACTGTAGCGTCTTCAGAAAAGATCGATGTATCCAGTCGGGAGGTGGAGTCTTTATAGCAGTTAGCAATAAATACGATAATTACCCAATACAGATTAACGACGACGAAGTCGAAAGTGTTTGGTGTAGTGTGCAAGGAAGCGACTGTAAAACTGTAAATACATACGACTTTTATGGATCACCAAATGCGATCGTGGAAACTATTTATCATCAGGAGAAACAATTAGCGAAGCTAAGTTCGTTTAATAAAGATAAAGCCATTATAATCGGGGGCGATTTCAATCTCCCGTCAATTGATTGGAGGCATAATTGCTTTTATCCCGGTGGTAGAGAACGTGAATCGTGCGAGGCTTTACTTGAAACTTTCGGTAAATATATATTGCATCAGTTATTGAGATTCCCCCCGAGATTTAATAATATATTAGATTTATTGGCTACTGATCTTTCTGAGCGTATGCATAGAGAGCATCTAATGCGGAGGGAATAAGCGATCACAAGAGGCCAAAAGAAAGTTTTCTGTATTCGCCAAAGCCGATTTCACAAGATTTAGGTATACTCTGCGAAATAAATATACTAATTTCGGCGAGGTAACAGATATTGCAGACGCGGAAGAATCCTGGTTCATGTTCAGAGATATCATGCGAGAGTGTACAGATAAATTTATTACAAGCAAACTGAAGCGTGATACTGCAGAACCTAGATGGTACAACCAGGAAGTTAGCAGCACTCTCCGACGGCAAAGAAAACTCCACTCTCGCGTAAATAACACATCCTCAACAGCTACGGTCGAACAGATTGCAACGCTAAGGCAGCAATACAATGAGGCGCGTTCCGTAGCCAGAGTATCAATGCGTAATGCGTTTAACAATTACAAAAACAAGATTTTACAGGATAACTTGAAAGAGAAACCAAAAGCATTTTGGTCTTACGTCAGAGAAGTTCACTATTGCGTCACTGAAATCGGAAACGGGGAATGTAGTTCAAGATAGTGCGGAGAAAGCAAACCTATTAAATCAACACTTTCAGAAAGCTTTTACTCCTAATGACGATGCATGTGAAACCCCTATTCGTTTGCATTAGGACGACTCGATGGAAGATTTGATATTTTCGGAAAATGGTATCGCGCTCCAACTTCATTCAGTTAAACCAAATAAATCTCCTGGGCCGGAGGAAATACCCGCACGAGTATTGAAAGAGTTACCTTATGAAATCGCGCCGTATTTGAAAATTATATTCGAGGAATCCATTACGGAAGGTGTCGTTCCTAAAGATTGGAAGATGGAACAAGTTACGTCTGTCCATAAGGGCGGCGACAAAAAGAATCCCGTAAATTATAGACCGATTTCCTTAACTTTATTATCGTGCAAGATACTTGAGCAGATAGCCTTTAGCTCTGTTATGCGCTATTTAGATAATCACTCATTGCTTAGAGGATTCCAGCACGTATTCTGGAGAGGTAGATCATGCGAAACGCAGCTCGGCCTGTTCGTGGACGATTTGTTGCGATGCGGAGAGAAAAATACTCAGGTCGATGCGATTGCGAAGTTAGGACAATATAATATCAACCCGAAAGTTGTCTGATGGGTGAGAGACTTCCTCTCGAATAGAGAACAGATAGTTGTCATCGATGGGAAATATTCGTCCGCCGTTAAAGTTGCGTCGGGTGTTCCTCAGGAAGTGCATTGGGCCCTCTACTGTTCTTAATTTATGTAAATGATATCTGTTCGGTAGTTCGTAGTGAAATCAGACTTTTCGCCGCTGATACCGTTCTATATAAAGAAATAAAATACCAGGAGAACCATCAGCGAACCATATGCGACACCTCATTATTGAGTGATTTGAACTGGAGGGCCGAAGATTGAACTCAAGGTTGAGACTTCTGGAGAAATTTAGTTCGGAATGTCTAAAAGAGAAGGTTGTAGGAATAATTGAAGCACCAACATATATGGGTAGAAACGTGAGATCGATTGTAGGACGGAGCGTTATCTAGGCTCGTTCTTTCCTAGGACAATACGAGATCACAATAGAAATTTTCAACCTGCGATAGACAATCTTTAGGTAGGTTTTGGTGCATTGCACACCCTGCCACCCACCAATTATCTGAATTGCGGGGTAACATGTAGATGAAGATAATAAAAGTTGTAACAAGGACCGTAGGGCAGAGATTCACCTCTTGAGGAATCTCCATCCATCTCCGTCCAACTCACAGAAATAAACATCAGCAAATTCATCCGGAATAGAGAGTAGATAAAGTTCCGCCTGTCTCCACCGTCTCACAAGCTGAGGTCACGTGACGGGCATGATTGGAACAACTTGTAGGGAAAAAAAGTGGGCCCTCAAAATCGTACTTGCATGGCGGCCTCAAAAGTTCAGGCTCCGTTCAGGCTTTTATTCTTTTTGAGATCTAAATCAGAAGGAATTGACCTACGATCTTCGGATGTGAACCATTTTAAAGAAAACATTAAAAAGTTTCTTATTCTGTTCATGTTTTTATGGCTACAGTTTAATTTAACACCATATACATAGCTCTAATATAATCTAAGCTAAGCTGTCAATACTGAAAATGACTGCTTAGCTGTCCAAACATCGGTGTCTAGTTATAATTTTTTGTTAGAATTTACTGTGAGAGTGGCTTTTGTATGTTTCTGCGTGTCTCCTTTTGACTTAGGTTCTGCGACGGTGTTTACCAGCAACCTGCAGCGTGAGCGTGAATATTCTCTTCCTATTTACTGTGAAGGAGTTTTTGTTTACTATTGTATTGTTTTACCGTGTCTCGCAACCCTCCCTTTTCATAATTTGTTTTGTTTTATATTACTAAAGAATCCTTCCTTTGTTATGGGGCATCCTCTCGCACTCACGTTATTCCTATGAGTACATTCGATAGCAGATATTAAATACGAGATCTTGAATAAGGGGATGTCTAAAATTTTAAAACATAAATTTAAACTTTATCTTTCACTGTGCTATAAGAATTTGTTTATACAGTGTCGTGTAGTTAAAAGTATGCCTTTAATTTGTGTAGCTTCTATTATATAAACAAATAAATATATATTCTTTCTAAATATAAGTAATATTCTCATTTAAGATAATAATTCATTTGATATAATATGCTATTTATTATTCTTCCCGCCATTTTTACAAGTAGCCGGACGAGATTAAATTTTTTTAATGTAGAGAAATTGCTCGTAGAATTACTTTATATTAGTGTTTTAAATTTTTAAAATATAATATATTTAAGTAAATATGGCTATTTATTATTATTATTTTCGATTTGTGATTGAAATTACGTGAACCGCTAATTATTTCAAAATGTAACGGTCAATATGTTCTGACGTCACTGCGACGATTGTTATAAATAGACCCCGCACGCGCCGCGCGGTCTCTTTAGTTAACTCTGGCTCGCATGTTGTGTGACGTTCGCGGAGTGCCGAAATCGAGGTAAGATTTTTTACATGTTTAGTTATGCGATATTCCACTTGTCTTTTTTACTGTAATTCGTTTCATTATTGCACACTTGAAAGCAGTAACAAAATATGCGGTTTTACGTACTCGTTCGATATACAGTACTTAAACTGCTATACTTTCCAGTGATCCACACGTATCGTGAACGGTTTTACTGTCCTTTCGTCTTGTTCTCTGACAAAATATAGCATGTGGAATCGGTAGCCGATATGCTTTTCGTAAACGTTTCTCGGTGAAACAGAGTTTGTTTTCAGGTCGGTGTTATCAGCTTTTGAAATGTATCTAAAACCGCTTCGTTTCTTCTTAACGAGGGAACTTTCTTCCATTCTCGCTGAAATGAGAATACTCGAAGCATAAGTAATCTATATTCCTCGTCGATAATTTCGTAATCACGTACAATAAGAAGTTCCTCGGAGCTCACGTTGAAAAATGTGCGTTCACTTTTGTCGTTAAAATTCTGTTACGCTTTTAAATAAATGAATTTATAGCCCGTGATGTCTGGTGTTTTTATTCATACTTTCGAAAAAGCGGCATTATGACACCCTGCTCCTCTGCCGGAGATAAAGCGAACTTAAGGAAATTCTCACGTCGGCTTTTATAAACAAGTCCGAGCGTGACTTGTGCGAATCTTCCAAAGAGCATTTTTTTCCGAGTGCTGTTTTGTGCATCACGAAGTTTCGTTTCGAAATTAGTACACGTGGTTAAATTAAGTAGTTTTTATGTGCTTGACCGTGAGATATCGTCTGACCTCCTCCGATGTGTTGACTTTTACGTTGGTAATTTTCATGGTTGATGTAATGTTTGTATGGTGTACGTGAAACATGGAATTTTTTGCTACGCTGTTTCGTGTGTGCAATTTTAGAGATGACTGTAGCCTTGACCGTTGTTAATTTAACGATATGTAGGCAAAGAAAGGTGAAGCTCGTCTGATGTGAGTTTTAATTCTTTCTATAATTCATTATCAGTGAATCACCACTGAGGAAGGCTGCCTTGAACAGATGTACGCATTTGGTTTTCACGACCATTTTATTGCTTTTGGAGAATTCTGATTCATCAATATGTGTTGTGTTTCTTTGACTACAGTTTCAAATAAATAACTTCCCTTTTAATTGTTTTCAGATGGAGATCCACATGGCCACTGTTGAATTTAGAGTAATGGATATGTTTAGAAGATGTAGGCATTGGTAAATGTGAAATGAGCTCCTGCTGCAGATATGGGATTAGCAAGGTTTACGTGGATGGTGCTTATTAATGAAAATTTTTAAACAAGATGCTGAGGAAGATGAGCAATTATCTTGGATGATGGGTGTGAGGTTATGTTACATTTAGCACCAGTTTGCATGAGAGCGTTATTTGTTTTTTTGTTGTATATCCATGTTTAGTGTGACATTGCTGGAGAATACATTGATGATGTTATATTTTTATGCGATCTTATTATCTGCTGCATTGATTTAACATTATATTCGCCAGTATTTCACCGTTGTTCTAATCAGAAGCTAGGTGTTTTATTTTTTGCAAGTTTCCTCATTTTAATCTTAAAGTTATTTTTCAGCTGGCTTTCCTTTCAGGAAATTTTTTCATCGTTTCATGTGATCTGTTAATTTTAGTTAATGTGTGCACATTTAAAATATGGTGAGGGTGACAAAGGATTACAAAGCAAGAGGATTCTGTCACCATTTGGTTTAAAATATTAAACCATGGAATTTTTGGTGCAGTGGAATTTTGTGGTTGCCATTCACTATTCTTTAAAGGTATTATTATTATTAAACATCTGATTCTGGCAATTTGTTATTATTCATTAGGTATGTGATTACAAAGTGTTTAATCAAATAATATAAGCAATAAATTAAGTATTTTAGCTATTTCTTTAGTATAATTTTTATTTTCAGGTGAAGCATTATTTTGGAAAGTACTTGCACAGAATATTTTGCTATATAATCTGAGAAATGTCGTGTGTATGTGTATATCTGATTAACCATTTATTTATGGTAATTCTAAGGGTGCATCTACATGTATTATAAACTTTTATTGATTACTTGGACAGTGATTTATCTATGATGGTATGATGATGTTGTTCATAGGGTAAACTTTTGTATTTGTTTAATATGTTCAACTTTTTTTATTTTACAGGCATATTGATCTCTTAGTTGTGCTTATTATGAATAAGATTTGTAGTTATTATTAGTAGGCAGTTCTTATCAGGTTGCTAATAGTATTTGACCATAGGTTAAGGTGATTGTGTGTACATATGTGCAATTACAGTTTGTCATCATATAATGTGAAGTGTTAGAAATGGTGATTATATGTTATTAGGGGCCATTGCATGTGATTGTCTCACTTTATTTGATTTTATCCTATATTATAAAGGTTTACCCATCTATTTCATTGGTGTAGCATAGTTTATAGACCATAAACCTTAGTTTTAAGAATTTTCATTGAATACCATTTTAACATTAATGATTTAGTTTTGTTTAGTGACACATGATGAATACAGCATTGGAATCATGTGCTGATAGTGCAATAAGATTTCCTCGAGGTTTACAATGATTGAGGTTGATTAATAATTATAAAGTTTGCATAAAGGTATTTTCATTCATCATCTCTTCATGTTAACTACTAACCATTTCATGTGGGGTATACTTAATCACCCTTTATTTCAGCACCATATTTATTACAGGAATTATGAAAACTGAAGAAATTTCTTCAAAGAAGAAAGAAAACACTTCAGCAAAACCAAGACTAGTGTTTGATTTAAAAAGAATGAAACTAAAGATTATGTAAAGTTTGTATTTGTTAGAAAGATCTCAGACTTTGTATTTGTTACATGCACATTTCTTTGCAGTGGATGGCATTGTTGTTGGTAGGGTCTGAGGCACAGATCACAGTGCCAGGAAGGGATTTGTTCCCTTCTTGAGTGCTGTGACTGTAGTCGTAGTCGGTTGCTGGATGCAGTCCAAGATTGGGTAACCCTTTGGAGGACTGTGTCTTGTGACTGGCTACGTTGTTAGGCTAGCTTCTTGTTCCTGTCATATTGGTCCCCTTGTTCACTGCACTTTGTGTGCTGGTCTGGGCCAACTGGGATTAACTTTTTGGGTTCAAAAATCTGTACTTTTGTGCTGTAATTGGTTCTTGTTGTACCATAAACATGTATTCTTTTCATCATATGTTATGTTATTTTAAAAGAATGAAGCTAAAGATTTTGTAAAGTTTGTATTTGTTAGAAAGATCTCAGACTTTGTATTTGTTACATGCACATTTCTTTTGCAGTGGATGGCATCATTGTTGGTAGGATCTGAGGCACAGATCACAGTGGCAGGAAGGGATTTGTTCCCTTCTTGAGTGCTGTGACTGTAGTGGTAGTCGGTTGCTGGATGCAGTCCAAGATTGGGTAACCCTTTGGAGGACTGTGTCTTGTGACTGGCTACGTTGTTAGGCTAGCTTCTTGTTCTTGTCATATTGGTCCCCTTGTTCACTGCACTTTGTGTGCTGGTCTGGGCCAACTGGGATTAACTTTTTGGGTTCAAAAATCTGTACTTTTGTGCTGTAATTGGTTCTTGTTATACCATAAAAATGTATTCTTTTCATCATATGTTATGTTGTAACTTTTCTATGTTGTTTTATTAAATGTGTGTAATTACCAATTTGTTTTATGTATATATTTGAGACTTGTATATCCATTTATGTACAATATTTGCCTTTTCATTTGCATTATCATTATTAATTTTAAAATTGTGTGCACAATAGAATAATATGCTAGACTATTGTTAGTTAACTCCTGGATAGTATGTTATTTGTGTTTTTATTTCAGCTACAGTTTATTAACCACATTCTCACAATTTCATCATTATGCATAATAAATTTTGATGGTTGATGTTAATTTACTATATATTTGTTACCACTTGTGTCCATTTGTTTTGCTTTGCATTTGTACTGCTTGCCAACTCTAACCATTGAACAATTCTTTTACAGCAACTAATTGAATGACTTGAAGTTTCAGTTTTCTGCAAATAGATAGTGTTACCAATTGATAAATAACATGTCTGTATAATCACTTTTAATTTCAGGGAGTGGGAAGCTTGCATGCACGGAAACCTGTATGTCTTAAGTGGCCGCTCACTGATGGCAGAAAGGGTTCTCTCTTTGTACTTGCAATGCGCTTTGCTTAGAGAGGTGTGCGCTGCTCCCACTCTTAGCGACCAGCAGGGCAATTGAGTGTAGCTACATATATGGTGACCCCATTTTGAGAGGCCTGGATCTCATTATGCTGGAGCCGGCGCAATCACGCAAATCCTCACTCGCCAAAGGGGCTGTCTTCTCACGGTGGTGGGCAGTGGTCCCCGAGACGAATAAAGGTGCTTTCCATTGCACTGTGTGGTTCTCTATGTGAATCCACAATGGAGAGCAGGTGTGCGCTCTTGCCCGAGTTGAGGGCCAGGGACGCCTGGCAAGAAAAAAGAAACCATCTCATCTGAGTGGTGAGGAGTAGAGGATGGCTCCTTGGCTTAGGTCCTGGAGTTATGTAGGTTGCAGCACATAATCTCGCGTTCCGACTCGAGCGGCCAGTCGGGACAAAGGGTACCTGTCTATAGTAGATGGGTAGTGCGCACTCCTCCTCATCCGTAGTGACCAACGGGGGTGTGGAATGGAAGGTTGGGAGTGGGGCCCCAGGTGCCACCACAATCTCCTTCACTAAGCACGCAATTCCTCACTCTCCAACGGGATGATCTGCTTGCGGTGGTGAGCAGGAATCTTTGAGGAGGGTAAAGGTACCTGTCTGTATAGGTGCCAGTTGGACCTATATCAGAGAGTAGTAGTGCAGTTCCTGCCCCCAGCCGAGGGAGAAGAGACATCAAGAAACTTAGCGACCAACGGTCAGAGGGTGCTCTGCTGGGGGCTGGAGGGCCAGTTGGTCTCCTTAATTTGCTACAGCATAGCAGCACAAATTCCCTCCCTCTCTGCTTCCCATCCCAGTGAAGGGCTCGTATGCCTTCATAATTTCCATGCTCATTTCCCACTGGAGAGCCAGCTGGTCTCCTTATCTCTCGGAGCGCCAGTTGGGGTCCGTATGTCTTGGAGGTGCCAGTTGGGCCTCGTATCTTTTGGGGCTGCCAGAGGGCCCCTGGGAGAGCCCACTTGGTCTCCCTCTGTAACCTGTTCCTTATCCCTTTCCTGTGGGGAAGTAAGGGGCTCTCCTCTGGTAGCCAGTGCCCCTTGGACTGGTGGTCAAGGAGAGTAGTGCGCGAGCCCCACACATTAATGAGGCTAGCACCTACGGGTGGCTGCATATCCCAGAACACTATAAGGTAGGTTTACTATTTCTCCTGTAGAATACTGTTATTGATGGTGAATTATGTTAGCAAAATGATTAATTTTCTTTTTTATTTTCATTTTCAATAGCATTGGTCCCATGCTGCTGGGCGCGTCCACAGGTTGCGGATAGTGGAAAGGCCCATATGTTTGTATGGGTCAGCTGCGAAATAAGCAGGACATCCTGTCGAATAAGCAGTCGCGGACAAGGGACCTAATTTTCTAGATAATCTTACTGGGACTAAAACCCTTAGGTATGTGAGAAGAAATAGTCATGGATTTTAATATTATGAATGTGCAACTTTTATATAGTATGATCGTGTTATAAGAATTTCATTGCCTATGGTATATATTTTATTTTTAAATAAATAGGAACCTATTGTCCAATTTTATATGAAGTGATAGTTTCGATTTACATGGTTTTGATTAACACTGCAATTTTTTAGAATGCATCCCATGTAAATCAAGGGATGGGTGTATTGAGTTGCCCATGGAAAATGCAATCATTAAACTGACAGATATCATCACAAAGATGCATCTTTCCAAAGGCTTGGGAGCAGGTATTAAAAAGAAAACCATTAACCTTTGCCTTATTCCATGTTGAAAAGTGAGACTTTCAAAAATGACTCATATTAAAGCAAAAACCCATATTTCGCTACTGCTGTTTATGCGAACCGAAAACATGGGCCGAAATAAATAATGGTTTTCAATTTCGCTTCGGGTTCAGAAAAATGTTTTGTTTGGGTTTGGTTTCACTCCACTCACTCACCTCTCCACCACCTAATTATCTGGATAACTTGATTAACTGGCATGTATCCAAATCAGAAGTTTTCATAGTTTTGTGCTTGGAATTTGAAATGATTGCCATGGTGATTAGGTCATTCCAGTTGGTTTGTGATGGTTTAATAATTATCTGCTTTTTATCTGTTCAAATTTTACCAAACCAAGCAAAATGGCTTTGAATAAAACATCTATAAGTTTAGGACTAAAGATGAAAGAGAGTTGTGATTAACCAAAAAATCTGATGTGGCCACCGCATGACTTTCCATAACTGCACTATTTCTAATAATTCCAAATAGGTTAAATGATAATAAATATTTTAAGGAACTGTGAGAAAAATCTAAAGACTTTACAAAGAAGAGAATAAACTCAAACAGTAGCCTTCTGATATTGGATATAGCCACAGAGCTCTGACAATTAAGAAAATTAAAAAGAGCATTGCTAAGATGTATAGCTTGCATGCTTTAAGGTGGCAGTCAGAGACAGAAGAGAGGGGAGGAGTAACTTTAAGAGCCTATGCACAGTAACACAATTTTGGTTTGCACGAGTCCAAGTTTGTGTATCAAATGCCCACAACTAAACACCACCTCCCCTATAGGCAATCCCACCTCGAGGATGGACTCATCCTATGATAAATGTGTCTACTGCTGCTGCCAAGTTAAAGCATTATAGCTATTACTAAGAATCAAGTTTTTACAATAGGTGGAGTGTTGATGTCAGCTAAAAGATGAGTTTTTGAAATATTTCTTAAAAAATGCATTATATGGGAAATGTTTCAATCCAAGGTTTTATAAAATTAAATGTTCTACAACTATTATTTCAATCCTTTTTTACATTCATCAACTATTAAAGCAAATATTTCAGAAAATGAATAAGAGACAAGTGTAAACACCCACTTTCTGTTGACAGATTTTTACCAAAAACTAATCTGTTCTTTACCTTCTAATACAGATGCTAAATATGAAATTGTATGCTGATTGGATTATTAGTTTTTGAGTTAGAATAGCCACGAATTTCTGGTCGCAAACACCTTCATGGATATCATCAAGAAAATAGTAAAAATGTGATCAGGAAACATTAAAACATATTTCCATTGAAATCTTGAATTCAATTTCATTCATGAAAACAATACTTTCTCTATACTTGGTATATGTAAAATGTAAAAATAGACATTATTAGGCATTTGGAAAAAGGCAAAAATCAGAAAGTGATGATGGATGAATTTAATATTGGTTCTTCATCTATTCCATCTAAAAGTGATATTGATGAAGAGAAGCAGTAAATGTACACTACCAAACCCAACTCAAGGGGGGAGCAGTGAACATTAGGAGGAACAGTTCACCTAACTTACCCAACCAGGTGGGGCCAAGTACAATATTCCTTCATGTTCAAATTTCTCTTCCCTGGCCTGACCAAATTCCAATGGAGTACTCCACATAATTCCAAATCTCACCCCTAGAGAGGTGCTCTGCAATGTCCCATTAATACCAAAGTAACAACGAGTATTATTTCTAGGAAGGTCAGGACATAACTGAGGGCGAGGAGAAGTTTTCAAAACCTTATCTCTAAGCAGAAAGTTTTCCACATCAATTGAAAAGAACTCATAGTGGGACACACTGGTGCTTCTTCCGCCCATGGAGATAGCCTCTTTAAGATGCACCAGTTCACCCTCTGCACTGAACATGTTAATTGGAGAGTGATTATTTTGTATTTGAACAATGGCAGTCAGCTGCCTAATCACAGACCTGACTACAATGCATCCTCCACAACAGTCATCCAAGTCTTTTCATTACAAAGTCGTTAACTGCCTTGAATTTCCTGAACACTCCCTTTTGGATCATTGCCCCATTCCTTCTACATTTCCAGTTGAAATCCGGCCTCAGAACCATAAAATACTTCATTACATCAATTCTTATTTTAATATTTAGTCAGGTGTCAACAACACATAGCACTTATGCTGTCTTCTGAATCATCCTCACCATAACATAAGATAAAGTTTGTAATACAGGTGTCACAAGCCTTCAGGATTCCTTGACAATTTTAGTGTAAAAAATATAATGAAATGATGCTGAATTTTTTGATGAAACGTTTAATCATGTGGGAATGAGTGACTTATGATGTTATTACCAATGCATATATGGCTTGGGTGCTCAAACAGTGGACCAGATTCAGCCTGCTAAGCAATTTTATGCAGCAGTGTTTCATACTTTTCAAAACATTTTTCTTTTGATTTACATACCAAATATCATTTTTTAATCTAGCAGAAGCAGTTGAAATATCTTGTGCTGAATTAGGATCTGTTAGTAAATATTTCAAAGATTGAATTCCAAAACCCAATTTTAACTTGATTTTCACTCATATGGTGTCTAAGATACTTTTGTTAACTTCCAATTTAACAAGTGCCAGCTTTAATTTCTGTAGTGCCTGACCTGCATATGGCAAAGTTCAAGGTGAAATAATATTGTCTGTTAACTCTGTAATATTTATATTAGAAATATTCCTTTTAGACTTTTACTTTAGCTAAAGTATTAACTTGTCCAATGATATAAGAAATAATTACATCATTTGCATTTAGGTATTTTTTAAAAAAAGAAGTAGAATTTTGGTTTATTTATTTGCATGATTCGTATGCCTGTAAACAAGGGTCTCTGGCATGGAGTAGTTCCCCTAAACCCAGAATGTGAGAGATTGTGCGAGTGTTCGGTCCCTGGCATGGAGTAATTTCCCCTAAACCCGTCAGTATTTGTGTACTTCTATTTTAATTTTCCATAGTTATAAGGAGGTTTTTCCTTTTGATTTTTTATCAATTGTCTTTTAATATTTATATAAAGTTCTAAATTATCACCTTTTATTTTTTATGGTAATTTTTTTATAATCGAGCATTGGGTTATTCAAAGATCTAGTGCCATTCTATGAATCTGATATGTACAAAACACTGCTTTATATCTTTGCTGTCTTCACAACAAATTTCAGAACAATTACATGAATATTTTTTTATTTATTGTTATTGTTATAAAGGAGAAATTTGAAAAATATTGGCTTATTTTTCATAACCTCTGGTGGAACAACTTTCTCCTTGTCCTCCTGAGCATCATGCATCGATAAAAATAGGTAAGCTCTTGTTTGTACTATTGCATTATGTACACAATCATGATTACACTATAGTGGTATTTTATTTTCCTAAATTATTTGATTGCTCACTTTATCCTATTGACACACTTTTCATCATCAATGACACTTATGTTCTCAGGTTTTAATTTATCAGGTCACTTTTGTCGGCCTTGGTAGACTTCTGCAAATGGATGATAAGGTCGCGGGTTCGAATCCCACCTAGGACATGGATGTTTGTGCCTGTAATATCAGGGTTATATGCAAGAATGGACATAATTGTCTAAATATCGCCCTCAATAAAGACGGATTATTATTATTATCTCTTCCATATTTTTGTAATTCTATACCTCCCTTACTCTCTATGTAGTACCTTTCTTTCTATATCCCTTCCTTCCTATTTCCCTCCCTACATCCCCCTCTCTCTTACTCTACATTTATATAGCTGTTTATATAAGCAAAAGAACCCAAACTAAATACCAGTCCCATTAGGATTATGTAATTTTGCGAAAAATTCTACGATAATTTAAGACAATCAATGCACTTGCATATATTACATGTACGAGGGTTGAGACAGCAATTGATTCTCAAAGTTTAACAATGACGTGATTGGCAAGGCAACATCCCATTTAAAAGCCGATATTTTCTCAAAATATATGATTTAAATGTTTAATATGAGAGATTCTGAGCAGTAGGTAGAAAAAGATTTATAGAACAAGAAACTTCATTAATTTAACCAAAACAGTTTAAATTTGAGGATTGTACATAATTTTTTTCTAATTTTTCTCATTTTCTAATTTAATTTTCTGCACTTTGAAAAGTTGCTTTTTACATGTTATCTTATGGGAAATGGAATCTTGGAGTTGAATCTGGTCTTTTTTGTTTTTTTTTTAAATTTAATTTTCATATCTGAATCAAACATTCCTGCAAAATTTCAACTTTTTATCTAATCGGGAAGTTTGTTATAAATGTATTAAGTATGCCATTGATGACATCAGCAACATAGGCTTTTATTATAGTAACTGGCATAATTTCCCATCAAATATGACGAGCATGTGCAGCTTATCTTTTGAAATTAAGGTACTTCCCATTCTTCCTCCCTTTCTCTGTCTTCCTCCCATTCTATTCCTTCCTCTCCCCATATTCCCTCTCTCCCTCCTATTTTCCCTCTCATCCTTCATTCTATTCTCCATCCCTCTCTCACTCCTATTCTTCACCCTCACTTCCTCCCTCCCATTCTCCTTCTCATTCTTCCCTCAAAAATACAGCGTGATATACGTAGCTACAAATCTTACATACAAAAAGAATATTATTTGTTAAACATTCCGCTACACACCTTTAGCTGGCCAAAACTATTTAAACTCTCTGGAACATACTATTACGTGAATTATTTTGGTGAAATCTTGCCATTAAAATGGCAAGATTTCACCAAAATATGTGAAAAAAAACGTTTAACATGAATAATTTCGAATTGAAGGCAAAAAACAATGAACAGAATAAGAAACCATATAATTTTTTCTTTAAAATAGTCTGGATCTATAGGTGAGTCTATTTTTTTCAATTTTTAACTCAAATAGAAGAAAAGCCTGCACGTCAAAAAGTCGATTTTTCATGTTATGTTATGGGGAATGCAAATCATCCCCTGTAGTCGAACCCTGGACATAAATTTTCTTTTGCCACAGCATTTTCATATCTGAGTAGACTATGTCTGCCATATTAAATGTGTATTTCTGCATATTTGATTGAGTTATTCACATTTTAAGAGCATGGCATGACCCCACCAACTAACAGACTTACATAGCCCTTTATTCAGCTGGTTCCCAAAGGAAACATGGCCTCATGAAATGGTCCTGTCTGTGTGTATGAGTGTGTCTCCTGCTAAAAACTTTTGCACCAATGCACCGATTTGCATGAAACTTGGTATGAGGTTTGTGCTGCCAGGGCCCACCTCCAGGCTATATTTTAATTGGCAAAGATTGAAGTCCTGGGTTCGATTCCAGGAACGCTTTTATCTTATTTGTTTTACATAGGAAAACTCAAATCCATCGTGCAGAGATGTTTTCTTTATTACATTAAAATATCTTAAAATTGTAATGTCGTAGTGAGGTTTGTAGTGTTATAAGGTGAATAGAATATAGATTCTAATTCTTATCACTGAATTTTGATAATTGATCGTATTTTCACTAAAACAGAGTTTTTGCTTTTTAAATCACATTTTATCGGATTGTTGCCATGGAGACGATTATTACCAAACTCGGCTTGCTCATAGACGAATGAACAAATGGGTTATTTTCTTTTCCACTTGGCTACTCTTCAGCAATGGTCAATTGATCCGGACATATTAGCGTGTGAACAGTAACATTTAATTAAATCATTTATTTAAAAAAGTACATGCAAAATGTAATGTCAGAAAGTGTAGTAGTAGTTTAATTGGCCCAGATATTACATAGATATAGGACAAGTCAAACAGGAGGAATCAGTGAAACAGAAATTAACAAACATACTAAAATTAGAATAATTAGTATATGCCAAACATTGACATCATTGTACAGCATCCATATAATCACCTATACTGTAATACATTTTGTGCTACAAGAATACGTTTTTTTTTAAAAGTTGAAATACTTTTTACAGTTTTCAGTTCATTTAGTATTTGTAATCCCATTTGTCTAGGACCCAGAGCAGATGATCTTGTATGAACAAATGAGATATGGAGGTTATTGCTGCCTCTGGTACCATGACCACCCCTCTGACACTTCTATGTTTTTGCGAATACCTATAGAGGGTAGTAGCATCTCCGACCATAGCGGCCTCCGTATCTCGGGGTTTATTGTAAACTTCTCATAACTACCTCTAAAATGTCAACATTTCAACTTCAATAATTTAAATAATAATATAATGTAAATTTAATATTGTTATAATCTATATATTCATATTGTTTTTCATGTATTCCTTGGTTTCATGGGATTCCTTGTCATGGTGTTGACATCATTGCATCATTCTGAATCTGAAGCTGGCGGTTAAAGCTAAGCTTATCAGGAGCAACTATTGTGCTGCTGTTTGGTGTACCAATTTTAATGGTTTCCGAGTTGATAAACAAATTTCGCTCTTCCATTTTCCTAAACAGGTTACCAGGTATGTTCGTTATGTTATTTGCTATTATTAGGTTGACCCGTTTGATTATTTAACTCGCTGCTTCAAAACTTGGAAATCGTGGTTAATATATAGGCTCTAGGAATTTTCTCCATTTGTTTTAAAATTTGCCAATAGGCTCTCTATATTATTTACCATTCGCCGGTTCATTCTTTATAAACTTAGAGTGGAAGAGAGGATGAAATTCTGCCTACGAGAGGAACTCATTGGTTGTGATGTGGACTCCTTGAAAAATGTAAGATTGCACAGTGAGCATTTCAGAGAAAGTTAGTTTAAGTCCAAATATCCTAGACCACTACTGAAACCTGATGCCTTACCAAGTGTTAGTATATGTAAGTTTTTGAAATTGTTTACCGAAAATTTGCAAGGAAACTAATATTAGTAATTAGAATGCATTCAAGATCTTGAATTCCATCATACAATAGTTCCTAATAATGTACAATTTTCATGTGCTATCCTCAGGGGAAAGGAGTCATGTTGTTGAGAGATTTCAACATAATGAACTCCCTTCATGTTCTGGTAAGGAAACTCAGGTGCTAAGGACTCCCCCAGAACGAGGCAAGTTTTAATATCACATATGTTGTTTATTCAAAAGTGTTAGGTTAATGAAATGCGTGTCATATTAGAGAAAATGCAAAGAAACTAATATTTGTAACTAGAATATATTCATAATCTTGAATTCCATCATACAATAAGTTTTTAATAATGTACAATTTTCAGGTGAAAGGTGTAATGTTGGTGGGAGTTTTCAATGGTATGAACTCCCTTCATGTTCTGGTAAGGTTTTACATTTTTCTTTCTCCATAACCCAGTGTACTTGTGTCTATTAATCAATTAGTATGACAATTTCTGAATATCAAATATATGAGTTGCATATCTCTTTAAAATAGGTGAACAGCAAATGGCAGAGAGACACCATGAAAAAGGAAGTCATGGCCTTCAGTTGCCACCAGGTCTAGCAGCTGTTTCTCCCACACCAAGGAGACCATTTACAGGAAGGAGCCAGAATACACCTAGAACACTTGAAAGAATTCAAAGGTATTGCAGCTGCATCACTGGTCTTCGAGCAAGACTGTTTCGCATGGGTACCTCAAAATCAATTAGCCGCTCCCAAGAAATGCAGGATATCATTAAAATTTTAAGGAGGTATCTAACAGAGAGGAACCATAAGTTGTTTATTGCTCAATTGAAATTAGGGCAAGTTAATAAGTTTGGAAGAAGGTGGTCATCATCAATGAAAGACTTTGCTTTATCTTTATATTACCATGGTCCCCGATCTTATAGATATTTGCAAAAAAGCTTATGTCTGCCTTCTGTAAGGTCGTTGTTTAGGTGGCAAAAAAGGTTACAGTAAAGCCTGGCATTGACAGCAATGTTTTGGCTCCTTTAAAGGTAAAAGCTGACAACCTATTGCAGCACTGACACAATATTAAGGTTTTGCAATTCTGGACAATTTCCCAAGCCTAAACAAGGAACTCGGTGCTTAGTAGCTATGGTGAAAGCTATTAACAGAAATTGGAAACAATGCCTTGGATACTGGGTCACCCATGAAAGTACATCTGTTGTTACACTGCAAGAAATAGTTATGCAGTATATTGAAAGTATTTTTTGCACTGGTTTCAGGGTCATTGCTTTGATATGTGACAAAGGGCCTCATAATCAAGGTCTTTGTAGGAAGCTTGGGATTTCTCCTGCGAAATCTTATTTCATGTTTCGTGAAGAGAAAATTTTTTTTGTTTTATCTCCCACATTTGTTAAAATGCCTTAGAAACAATTTAGTGAAATATGACTGTGACTTTGTTGGCAATGTATCTAAATGGAGTCATTTGAAAGAGTTATATGAGTTTCATGATCCATTAAAGTTAAAAACTATCCCGAAAATACCGTATCTGCCCGAATATAAGCCGACACTTTTTGTCAAAATCTATCGTGAAAAAAATCACCCTCTGCTTAAATGCGAGCCTGAGGAAAAATTTGGCATCCTCGTACGACGCCATCGCTGAAAAATGTCGTTTCCATAGCATACCTCCTATATTCCACTGATTGTGCTGCAAAATCAAAGATAATGGAAAAAGCCATGGATTCTTCGTCGTGATGAAGGGCACAGCATTCATGGCTTGGTCCACTATGAATTGCGCGAAGAAGACATGGAAAGTGATTTAAACTACCTATGGATGGATTCATCGACATTTGATTGACTTTTGGAACTAGTTAAGAATAAAATCAGCTCGCAAAACACTACGGGAGAGTATATCTGCAGAAAAAATGCAATTAATTTGAATTTTTATGGATTATTAGTTAATATTGGTACAATTCAGTGGCGTCGCGTGCCCATTTAGGTTGGGTGTGCTTTTATTGGGGGGGTATGCAACCCACATTACAATATTCACGTTAATTTGAATACTGTAATTTACTAACTGATATAATTTTAACTATACAATCCATAATTATGGACAACACAAAGTTTCCCTGTCAAATAGACTATAGCTATGCATCACGCGCGCCGTTTATGTGAGAAGCACAGAGGGTTTACGCTTCGTTGTGAGAAGATTAGAATATCATTGGCAAATACTAAAGTGAGGCATGAATTATCTGTATTTTGTTACGATTTTTAAATACAACCATATAATACGCACAGAAATCTGAAAAAGTAATCACTTGGGAAAATATTATTTTCCGGATTGAATCAAAGAAAGGCTTGAAAAACTCATTTTATTTATTTATACATCAGTTCCAGTCTCCTTTTTTGCCTTAGGAATTGTGTTAGCACATCATCAAAAAATGAAGGTCTTTTCTTCAGTTCCACCTGCAATGTCTTTTCAATGGTGAGTGAACTTAGGCCGCATAACCTTTCCTGCATTTGTGTTCCTCTATAACACGTATGTATTCTCTTCATAGCCGAAAAAGAACACTCGACTGTAGCAGTAGAACTCGGAATCGTCATGATAAGTTCCGCTAATTTATAAATCTCCTTTAATGCAACCTGAAGCTGATTTTCTTGCATGAATTTTAATAGGTGATGCACTGGTTTCCTCGCAAATTCATCAGAAGAAAAGAGCACTTTTAGTTCATTTTTTAGGCGAACGCAGTCAAAAACTGGTCTGTAGAAATCCTTTAATTTTTTTAGAATACCATCAAGAAAAGTTTTCGCATGCTGATCACATTTTTTGCTACAAAGGAGTTGAAAAGACTCAAGTTTCGAAAGTGAAGAGTATCTTTCTTCTATCTCCAGGCACATGCAGTCGACTATTCTCTGGTATAATCGAAGGTACGCGCTCTTCTACTTTTCTATAGATCCTTTTTGTCTTTTAGGCTTCGACGACTCAACCGTATGCTTTTCCTTTGCAGAAACCCAAATATCATCAAATCCATGTTCCTTGTCATTCCTAAGCTGTTTCATAGTATCATGCACCTTTTTACAAAAGTACAATATGTCATAGGATGATGTTTGCAATATATTATTCAAAACATCAGTAAGTATAGTCAAACAGAACAGAAAAAATTTCTAGCAAAAAAATAGTTTGAAAATCTTGCAATAAATACAAAAAACCACGACCTTTGATTACAGCATCGATGTCCCATTCCCCAAAATTCTCCACAATGTGTTTAAAAAATTCAATAAGTTGAATTCAGTGGCGTTTTAATGTGTTTGATAAACGGGAAGTTGGTTGGTTGGTTGGTGCTACGCAGGGTAATTTTTTAGCAACAAAATCTTGCACAGCATTTACTCTTTCCGATGATTTATACAAATATGCTGCCAATCCACTGATAGTTTGGAAAAACAGTCTACATTCCTTGATATTTGAGAAGCTTTGCTTCAGAACTAAGTTCAAAACGTGAGCGTAGCAATGCGTAAATATTGCTAAAGGATAGGCCTCGATAACTTTACTCTGCAACCCATTAATATGTCCACTCATTACACAGGCACCATCATAAGTTTGGCCGACCAACTTGTCCTTAATATTAAATTCCTCAACTCTGTTTACAACATGTTTAAAAAGACCACTACTGTCCGTGCCAAAAGTATGTAGACTCGAGTTTGCGGCTTAATAGCTCAAAAACGGCTCATGGTATTTTCATGCAAGGCATATCAGCGTGTAGATAAATTATTTCTACGTTTAATTCAGGTAATGCAGAATTTTTGAAAGATTTTTAAGGTATGTTCTTAGACAGAATGAAAAATGGCCCCCTTTTTTGAGTGTTGCGGCGGCTGGCGTCACTTTGACGGTCTGTAATAACAGAATGGCATGTTCAAATTGAAGGAAATTTTAATAAAATGTGTGTCGTAGTCTTTTTATTACATGTGCTTAATCTCAATTGTTTACCTCTATTCGTTTACGGTGTTTTATTCAATTTATGATACCATGTTTTCTCCGCAAGTATGCGGCTTGGAGGCACGCGACCCAGACTGTCGTCTTCCTCTTGGAATTTCTATTGCGAATCAATTAATGTCATAAAGCTGAAATAGACATAGTATTTTATACAGAATTTTATATTTGTTGAAACTGAAAGCGAGGCAAACGCGACGTTCTCAGCGGTATTGGAGCGCGGCATTGCCAATATTCAACTGAGCCCGCGGCTATTCTGTTGCACCAGCTATTCACTTGCAAGTGCTCTAGCCACAGGTCAGGACTACACTTATCATTTTTTATAAATATATACATTGTATATTATACACAGATATTTACACTATTTACAGTCTCTTGCGCAGAAATTGCACACGTTTAACTTCGTCATTAAGATTATCACCATTGTAGGATTCTTGGTATCGGGGTCCAGCATGGTATGGTACAGCGCGTGATCAATGACCACTGCCGACTTTTGCAGAAGAAGATTTAAAACACTTCGGAACCATTCCTCGAAATGTTTGGCATTCATTTCCCTGTGGTAATCTGAACTTCCCTTCTGGCCGACAAAACATAATTGCGCCCCTTCTAAAAAACCATCTTCACTTCCAATATGTTAAATAATTACCCGTTTTCCTGCACCGGATGGTGTTTTAAATCCACCTCGCCACCCATCAATCTCCTGAATGTATCTACGATATAAATCATAACTGTTATGGTCACTTTGGAGTGCTGTAATAACGTTTTCCTGCCACGCGTAACGAACGGAGTGGTTCTGGCCGCACCAAGTCTCATCCATGTAAAAATTTTGTATCCGTTATCCCTAAGGTGGTGAATATTCCTCAGAAAATTATGACGAGTAGCCGCTACACTTACCGATTCCATAAGGATAGGTTTCTTGTTCATTCTCTTAAATTTAAATCCAAGATCAATCATCAATCTTCGCAGCGTGGTCTTACTCATATTCGGAAAGTCTGCCATTGATTCTTCAAGTTTCTGATGCACTTTCTCTACCGTCGGAAATATTTTTCCTAAATAAAAATCATGAATAGTTTGGCGAACCACACCGAGAGTAAAATTATCAACATAAATTTTAGGACGGCCACTAATATTTGTTTTAAATTGGTTCTTAGCCGGAGGAGGTGTATTACCGCTCGAATTCTCTTTAAAACTTTCTCTATTTTCTGCACCAATCTTTTTCACTGATCCTAAACTAATTCCAAGGCACTCGGACACATATTGATACACAGGGTAGCGCTTTTCACCACGCTTTTCGTGTTCAAGCCGAAAAAAACATATTGCGCTCAAAATCATTCTAATCTCCTGCTCAGAAAATTGTTCCCGGGGAGACATATCATCTTCACTGAAGTGCACCTTGGAGCTGGAATACTGTGACTGAGAAAGCATTCCCAAACAACTAAACATTTTTGTTTATTAGTATCATCATGGGAGACTTCTGAGTCATAACCAGAGACTCGGCCATCACCACAGGTTTTGACACATTTCTGCCTGCAGAGTAAAATCCAGGGAAATTGTCAAGTGCTGTGAATATTGGCAAAGCCGCGCTCTAATACCACTGAGAACGTCGCGTTCGCCTCGCTTTCATTTACAACAAATATGAAATTCTGTATAAAATACTGTCCATTTCAGCTTTATGGCATTAATTGATTCGCAATAGAAATTCCGAGAGAATACCGCTGAGAACGTCGCGTTCGCCTCGCTTTCATTTACAACAAATATAAAATTCTGTATAAAATACTGTCCATTTCAGCTTTATGGCATTATAAAACACCGTAAACGAATAGAGGTAAACAATTGAGATTAAGCACATGTAATAAAAAGACTACGACACACATTTTATTAAAATTTCCTTCAATTTGAACATGCCGTTCTGTTATTACAGACCGTCAAGGTGACGCCAGCCGCCGCAACACTCAAAAAAGGGGGCCATTTTTCATTCTGTCTAAAAACATACCTTAAAAATCTTTCTAAAAATTCTGCATTACCTGACTTAAACGTAGAAATAATTTATCTACACGCTGATATGCCTTGCATGAAAATACCATGAGCCGTTTTTGAGCTATTAAGCCGCAAACTCGAGTCTACATACTTTTGTCGCTGACAAAACAGCAGCTCATGACAAGTAACAACGTTGAATTTGATTGCTTCACACAATAGCCAATCACAACCGCTAACTACTTCTGGGTGCTGTTGTCTCAGTACACACCCTGCCACGCCTTCTGGACGGTTTAAAACCACAAGGAGGCTAAGAATTTGACCCGCTGCACCATCTGTACGTATGTTTAAAGGGCTCAAAGCTGTCCGTATTTCTTACCCCACACCCGGGCTGTTAACGCGAATGTGATACAATGTTTACGCGCCGAAACTTCTCCTCTTCATGAAACATTGTATATTGGATTTGATTTTAGGAATCACGTGAAGCCAGAAAACAATTAGGGGAGTCTTTAACAGGAATAAATGCAAAAATATAATATTGGTGACATTGCGATTCTGTGGGTGTGCACTGCACACCTAGCACACCCTGAATATACGCCTTGGGTACAATTGGTATTTGTGTGATTAGTATTTAAACAATTGCACACACTAGAAAAATGCTGATGTCAAATCTTTCTTTAATTTTCAACTTATCAGTTACTTTAAGGTATTTGGCTACAGGGGAGACTTTTTCTAGTTTGCATTTCTCTTATAGAATCTCTACAATCACAATTAGTGCCGTTATTCCTGAAGTCCTTGAGGCAATTTATGAATTGTCGTCATTTTTAAATGACGAAAAATAGGACGGGCTCTATTCCATCATTTTTCATTGAAACGATGTATGCACATGCGCACAATGTGTTTAAAGCGTACACACCATCATTTAAAAATGACACCTTTTACATCGGTATTCTTGTACAAGAAAAATTATGGGAAAAATGATAGTATGTAACCAGCTTAAGACAATAATTTTCATTTTTCACAAAATTAAGGCATCTATCCAGAATTTCTAAATTTTCTTGCAATTGTCTTGCATCCAAGTTTTTGAATTTCCGGTTTCGTGGCTCAGATCACCCTTTTTCAGAAATAACTATAATCTTAATTAGAGCCTAAGTTTTACACTAAAGTTTCTGTAAAATTTAGGATATTTTGTGTGTTAGGATTTTGGCATCATCATCCAAACCTTTTATTACATATCCGGATAAAAAATTAATTTAAAATTATCGTGTCCTCGTATGTATACGTCGTTGGCTGAAATCCAATCGATTGTAATGCAGTCTAATCATTAAATCAGTACTCTTGAATTATGGACAATCAATTCCCATTGGAAGGCATTGGAGTCGTTGCTATGGTAGTTAATATTTTTATTGTTAGAAACTGGAAAAATTATCATAATTTTATTATTAAAATCGAATTTCTATGCAAATTCAGCATGGATTTGAATTTTGTCTTCAAGAAAAGTAAATTTCATTCGTTCATCCACAGCCCCATCTTTTTATCCTAATTGTAAATTAATTTAAAAGAGTTATTTTAGATGGCCCTGCGCCATTTTGAGTGCTTTTCTTATGGGTGTTTAAAATTGGACATTGAGGTAAAAACTCCCCATAAATATAACTTTTTCTGGAAATTCGGATTTTTTCCAGAGGTTCTACCCAATTAAATATCTCTATGCCAAATTTCAGTTACTGTATGTTTTACATGATATATCTTTTATCCTATTACAGGTATACCTTGCGATATGCTTTTTTCGATTTTACACTCATTACACTTTCTGTCTCTACCTCTCGATACGTTCACTTGATTCAGATATACGCTCTTACAAAACTCGGAGAACAAAGAGCCTCTCTCTGCCCATTTAAAAGGTCTCAACACGAGCAATGAAAAACAACTTTGTTTCATTATATACAAACTACTTTTAAATTGTTTTCATATTCATTTCATGTGTATATAATATTGCACCGGAGAAGTAATGTGATCGACGAGTTTCTTTTATATGTACAAGGTAGTGTTTCGTTGGGCTGCAGTCAGTTTTCAGTCCAAACTCATGGTGGTGACACTTTGAATTTGTGCTCGAGTTTTTACCCTTATAAGTTTGAAATGTCGCAAACAAAAAAATTAAAGGGAAGTATTTCTCTTAATTAATTAATTAAATTGGATATAATAAAACGTTTTGCAAGTGGACAAGGGCATGCTGTCGACTGTGAGAACTATTTGCAGAACTGCTGGAAAAATTATAAAGTGTGCTCTTTAACAACAACTGTGCTGGTGAGGCATAATCAAAGTGACTCACCGATAGAAATGGAGCGTTTGCTCAACATATAGATTGAAGAACAAAATATTTCACCCGGTCGGTATGTTTGGCTGAAGATGTCAGCACAGTGTAATTTGCATTTTATATTATAGCGACATTGCCTAAAAATTATGCAATACCCTTCCGTTGGAGAAATAGTATGTAAAGATATTTTAAGCCATCCATCTAAAAACTTGGGTGATAATTAGATTATTGTATAAAATACATACGTAATATATATATCACGTGCTCTTTTCCCCTCCTGTCTTTGACATGGTTTTCAATGGGATTTTTGTATTTGCACAGCAAGACCCTTTTTAGGAACATATCTGGCGTGCTTATCCGTGATTTTAATGCATTAAGGAATGCATCTCTTTTTTATAGCATTGCTCTTAGGTAAAAATATGTTTCGCCATACGCTGATTCGCGATACGCTCTAGTTTTTTGGAATGCAACATCTACATCTACAGTTTACCCTGCAAGCCACCGCAAGGGTGTGTGGCAGGGGATGTATTAACACCAAGGGGAAAACTCCAAAATTAGGCTTTGGTTTACGCCCCTACGCAAGGTTACTTTTGATCGCAAGTTTTATTCTGCTCAGCTATCGTTCTAGGGAAAAATGAGCCTTTGTATCTCTCTGTCCTAATGAGGGAACACTTACCGAAGTTCAGCTCTAATTGCCACTCTTTACACCACTCGAGAATTGCATGTAGGTCGTTAGAAAGTAATGCTTGATCAGCAGGACTGTTAATCTCTCTGTAAACTACCGTATCATCCGCGAATAACTTGATTTTACTTGTAATAACATTATCTAAGTCATTTATGTATATATCGCGAGGTATACCTGTATACACTAGTGTAATTGCCCAGGCTTTGTCCTGGGTTTAGAGTTTAGAATTTTTCATGTGCATATCACTCAGTAATATTTTCATCCGAACTCAAGATACTCTCATGGTAAGTGACCAACATTTCCCTTTAATTGTTATGAACAAATTAATTATAGACTCAAATTTGATATCTTCCTTCTCCCCAAGATATCAAAGTTCCGACACTGAGGTACATATCCTCAACGTCTCTTTAGTATGTATACCAAGTTTTAAGTCTCTATGTTTCTTGGTTCAACATTGATATTGGTGGAGGATTCATCAAAATTGGTCAATTGGTTGCTGAGATATCTAAAAAACCGACATTTGGACCAACAATGGGGACCCTCGGACTCCCATGGGCCAATTTGAATTATTTTTGGCACTGCAACTTGCAGGATCAACTTGAAGCTACTGCCAAATTTTGAAGCTCTTATGTTTATTTTCTGAAGAGTTATGACTGCCACAGACAGCTTCTTTTATTATTATAGATGTTAGAAGCAGCTATTTATAATGTTGTCTCATTTTTTATTTTGCTCCATTGGTCTTTTCAGGAATGGAACTGCTGCCAGCTTCTTCGACGGGTGGCAGTGAGGGAGGGGGTGGGGGCGGTAGGGGAGAGTGAGGAGAAGATCTGGAGGCAGAGATCTCGGAGCTGCTGAGGGAGAACGCGAGGGTGGAGTCACAGATGATGAGGCTGAGGTCGGATATTTCGGCCATGGAAGCTCACTTGAGGCAGGGGGACAAGGTAGGCGCTACGCTTTGATGCATGCACCAAATATATACTAGAATCTTGTATATATAATTACTCAATGTCTGTCCATCCCCCCCTTTTATCCCTTGAACAGTTTGTCATAAGAAAATCCTCTAAATGCCATTTTGTTTCTGTCAACTAGGAGACATCGAGTAAACTACCGTATTGTCCCGAGTATAAAGTGGCTTCGAATATAGCATGATGCCAAACAGCCTTCAGCCAATCTAACACAAGTTCCTTATTCATCCTCCCCTTCTCCTGTGCGTGAAAGATTACACCTGATGGTAACTTTTCCTTTGGCATCCTTTTACGATTTAAAATTAGTCAGTTTTTGCCCATTGGCCCTGACTGCAAGCATAAATGTTATCCTTGATTTCTTATTTCCGGCAGATTTTAACAACACCGATTAAGGAACTTTTTTGTTGACGGTGACGTTTGATGGCATATCTAAACATACCATGGTTTGGTCTGCATTCCCCATCTGGCCTAGCAGATGGTTATTTTTTCCGTAAGTGTATGACATAACTCTGATAAGCGATCAACTTCTCACTGTAATCATTATGCAGATGTTGAGCTAGGGAAGTGCGGTGCCGTAGAGAAAGGCCTTTTCAATGCATCCATTTACATCAGCTGATGCTTGCTTTGAAATCGCCATGTGGAATTTTACATTCCCTCGCCACTTCCAATTTCTTCAGCCTTATCACTTCTTGAGTGATGGGAAAACCTTTACTTCGCTTTTCTAAAACAAAGTCAAATAAATTCGATTCTCGAGGTCTTTAAACCTCCCAGTTTGAAGGTCCCCTAAATGCCTTCTTGGTTGAAATTACACATTCAAATTTTTTCAAGCTTGAATATTGTTTGTTTTTTCTGCCTCTTGAGCTATGACTATTTTAAAATTCATATGATAACTTCATCGGATTCTTCTGTTAACTGGGGATTTGGAAGAACTTTTTTTCTCAACATGATCAACGCCCTTTTTGTCACCCATTGCTAAAATAATGGTTAGATAAAAACTCGATAAGGTAGGTACTTACCAAGAATATGCCGACACACTTATAGCTTCAATGCAGTGACTTTTGAGGGGTTCAGCCGCCGACTGAACTCGATCTATTCTCGCCTCGGATGCTTTTCAAATACAGTGTAACATATGTCTAACGTGTCTACAATGTAAAAAGTATCTCGTATCTCTTAAACAGACGTGGTGATGGTGATTTTTTGAAACACGATTTTACGATCTTTTAAAACTACTAGTACTCAAATATACCGTATATACCTGATATAAGATGACTCTGATTATAAGACCCATTTTTAACTCCTAATGAAAGGAAAAAATGTATTATGCACATAATAACAATGAGGTAGTTTCATAAAATTTTTATATCTCTCAAAACCATGGTTGAATACACCATACAGAATATGATGCGAATGAAGAACAAAAATATTAGTTTATATTTTATTTTTATGTTTTTAAAAGTTTATGAGGATTGATTAGGCATTCTCGACATGCAAACATATGTGATGTCAATGATCGCGTTCACATTACTGCCATAATCCCGAAATCCTGTAAGATAGCTTCATTTTCTATCGTATCATTCGTGTGACCAGTGTGTTTTGTGCTTGCGAGATTTATTCTTTGTTGAGATTTAGTGGGATTTACTAACAAACCAATATATTGGCAGTTGAGAAACTCATGTTTTTGAACATAGGAACAAAACGTATTTTTTATGACTTTTCTTCAGCTCGGCCATATTTAAAAAACAAAATCAATTAAAATGACCTGAAAAATAATATACAATGCATTAATGGTTTATAATTAATACCATTTTTTAATGTAATTTTCGGAGAAATAATGCATTTATGCTTATTTGTATGGTTGTAAATCAGCATCTCGGCATGATCTGTGACATCACGAAGTATCGATTTTTTATTATTTACCTTTCCATGATTCGATATAACTTTCGATATTATTTGATTTTAATTATAAAATTATGAAAAGTTTCAGTTTTCAACAATGAAATGCAGTAAAATTCCGTATTTACGTTATCGGAATGTGTGTTTTCCCGCTATTTACAACATTTTTTTTAGGTCCCATCAACTTTCCTATGATTCTAGTGTAAGTAAAACCCTGTATTTACACTATTTCATTTTAAGTTTTCCGCTATTCATGCCATTTTGTTAGAATTTCCGATTTTTTGAAAGAATTTCGTTTTTAACATTTTTCGGCTTAGCTTTGCATAAAAATCAAACTCTTATGGACAAATATTTCGAAAATGGAGGCAGAGTAGGAACAGCGCCCCTAGAGGCAGAAATATGAATTTCTTCTTTTCAAAACAGCACTCGCTTTAGCAGATACTACGATGCTACTCAGGAACAGCGGAAATACATATGCACTCTTTTGGGTGGAAACTTTAAAACCTCATACGTAAATCACACTAGTAGAGCATAAACAGCGCACCTAGATACAGAAATACTTGTGACGCTATTTACTCTTTGAACCAAGTATGAATGCTATTGGAAAGATGTTCAAGTTTGGCACTATCATGTTTTTACCCTTTCCACTCAAATTCTGCCCCTTGGCTCCCACAGTTTGTAATTAAATTTAAGTTAATTTGTAATTTAAATTACCGTATTGTCCCGAATATAAAACAGTGTTTTTTTCCAAAAAATTAAATTTTAAAAGTAGCCCCCGCGTTATATTCGAGTAATAGTAATTTTAAAAGATCGTAAAATCGTGTTTCGAAAAATCACCGCACATTCTGCATGTCTGTTAAGTGATACAAGATACTTGTTACATTGTAAACGCATCAGGTGTACAGTGCATATATTACAATGTACTTGAAAAGCATCTGAGGTGAAAATAGATCGAGTTCAGTCGGCGGCTGAACACCTCATTAGTCATTGAATTGAAGCTATCAGGGTGTCCGCATATTCTTTGTACCTACCTTAGTGAGTTTTTACCCATCCGTTATTTTTCAAGGATGTTGAAGGTCTTGAGAAAAAAGATTCTTCCAAATCCCCGGTTAACAGAGAAATCTGATGAAATTATAACATGAATTTTAAAATAGTTGTAACTCAAGAGGCGGAAAAAACGAACACTATTCAACCTTCAAAAAAGTATGATGTCCCTGAAGTAAATATAACCTATGTATGTGTATGTACAATTTTCTGTACAAATTTCCAGATAAATGTAATATGGAGAATGTAATGGAAACCCAAGCATACTATACTAGCGTTTTATTTCGGCATATATTTTAATATTACTATTATTAAAAAGTGTGCTAGTTAAGTAAATGAATAAATAGATATGCTCTTTATATTCTTAGCACTTTTAACACTGATTTTATTGTTAGTCTTACTGTAACAAATGAGAGAGTTTAAAATTAAAATCAGTATTTTTCCTTTTCCCGCAATTTACACTTTTTTCCCAGGTCCCTAGAAAAGTGTAGATAAGGGGTTTTACTGTATATTAACTACCATAGCAATGACTCCAATGACTTTCAATGGGAATTGATTATCGATACTTCAGTAACATGGATTTGATGCTTAGTCGGCATTATAATATATTTGATTTCTTCCAACAACACATACATATGAGGACGTGATAATTTTAAATTAATTTTTACATGAATTTTAGTGGCTTCAAAGGCTTTTGTCATAATGATGATTATAGTTATTGCTGAAACGGGGTGGTTTGTGCCATGAAACTAGAAATTCAAAAACTTGCATGCCAGGGAATTTAGAAATTCCAGATAGATGCCTTAAATTCACGGAAAATGATTATTATTGTCTTATTTATATACTGTTATGCCATTGATTTTAAATAATGATGTAAAATCATTATGATGTCATTATACTAACAAATGAAATTTAGTAAAACATGAAAAGTATTTTAATGTTTTCAATTGTTAAATATAATGACGTCATGCCTAATTCACAATTTTTTTATCCCAACATGCTAAAGGCAGGGATGATGATGCAATAATCTTAACACAAAATATCCTAATTTTTCCATAATGTTCGTGTATAGGATATTGTCTTAATTGCTCATGCAGGGCGATCTCAGTCACGAAAATTGAAATTCAAGCCAATTCCCAAAGACTAGAAATTATGGATATGGGATTAATTTCGAGGAAAAATATAAACATTCTGCTGGACCTCGTGGAATTTATTATGCAATGCATATAGGATTCACGTGGCTCAAGTGATGTTGTCCTGGAGATCGCATTGGTTTATTTATGAGTTCAGATCTTGATGTATGGTGATTTTTTAGTGCTTGCAGTACTGTAAGCACCGACAACTCGTATAAATTATAAAAACAAACATGACATTCAAAATGTTAGCTGTCTAATTTTATAAGGAGAAATGGGCTATTATTACTTTTAAACATGCAGATTTCTGACTGACTTTGCAAAAGTTTCTGCAGATACCGCTAGTTATACTTCCAATCCAGAAAGCTCTGGTCGGTACAATTTTTGTGGCTATTGAGTTTATGGAAGCACAGTAAAACTCGGTTATAACGTGTGCCACGGGACCGGGCACTTTTCCTCGATATAGACATTATTGGTAATACCCGTGAATGTAAAAGCATGCATGTATTATACAATAAAGATATATATAAGTAAAGGTATATAGAAATAAAATAAATACACAAAAACTTAAGAAAATTAAAAGTAAACAAATAAAAAAATTACTTGCAGATACATCATTAATCACTCCCCTTTTTACAAAGATAATTAATAATCATGGCCTGTTTCATTGATTTCACTTTGAGGTCTCTTAAATTTCCTTTTATTACAGTTAATGCATTAAAAACCATCGGAAGTGTCACTGTTTTAAAAAAAAATCAATTAACATGACCACAGACAGCATCCTGAGCCTATGAATAAGATGGCATGGATTTTGTAGAAATTGTGTCTGCAAAGTATTCAACACTGTTTTCATCGGTATCTTATTTATTTAACACCGTCTCTATTATGTCATTCTCCGTTGGAATTCCGGAAGTTATCAAATCATCATCAACATGAACGAAATTGTCAATATCATTTAAATGGTTAAAATTCGTAATTCCATTTTGTTTCAGCCATTCTGATAGTGGTAGACCATCTTCATCAACGTTTTGGTTACTAACTGAAAATACTCCCGATGATTAACCAGATTTCCGAAAACAATTTAAGACTGTTACAGATGTAACAGTGTCCCATGCATCTTTCATCGAACGAGTTGAATCCAATACATACACATTGTCACCTAATCCTCGTTCTCTTCGATCGATCAACTGAAGAACCAAAAATTGCCTGAAATAACCCTTGAAGCTTTTAATTATGCCCATGTCCATTGGCTGCAAAACAGAAGTTACATTTGGAGGCAAAAACACCAGGTTTATTTTGGATAAATTCTGTACGTATGGGGGTGTCCTGGACAGTTATCTACCAGGAGTAAAATTTTTTAATTTTTTCACTTTAACTCATTGTTCCACTTACGTATTCTTGAAAAATATCGGAAGTCATCCATGGCTTTTTATTGGCTGCGTATTCAATGGGAAGCTTCTTTACATTTTTTAAACAAAGTGGTTTTTGTGATTTTCCAATAAGAAAAAGTTTTTTTTTTGTCGGTTCCAGTCATGTTCACACACATTAAAACTGTTAAACGATTCTTAGGCCTTTTGCCGCCTACATATTTTTCTCCTTTGAATTTAGAAGTTGCATCGGGCATCATGTTATAAAACACTCGTTTCGTCTGCGTTGTAGATGTCTTCTTCGATGTAACCTTTTTTACACTCCACCCAAACACTTTTCACCCATTCACTTGCTGATTTTGAATCTGCTGATAGGGCATCTCCACTGACTTTTGCATAAACAACGTTATGCCGATCGATTTTGGATTTTTCAAGGTACAAGTTTTTTTCCTTCTTTCATCAAAATATGATATTGACCAATTTTCTGATTTTGCTTTATTCAACACCTAAAACTACACAAGAATTTTTCTGAAATATGCATTTCTTTAAGAAATTTTATGGCTTTTTCATACTTTCCTGGAGGTGACCTGCATTGTTTTGATTTTTCAAGTTGCAAGATTTATTTCCTTCATTCATTAAAGTATGTAAATATGGACCAAATTTCTCAGTTTATGCTTTATTCAACGGCTAAAACTATAAAATATAGTTTTCCTTCGATGCTTAGCTGTTACACAGAAAAATTTCTCAGAAATGCATTTCTTTTTGAAATTTTATGGCTTTTTCGTACTTTTTCCGTATGTTGCCAAAGTGACCCACATTGTTGCCTCCAATTGAATTAGCACCTATTAAGCCTTTAAATAGATGAAAGAATTGCATTATTTGCTTTGTGCTTTTTATGAAGCTTTGAAATTATTTGTGTAGCAACGTCATACTTAATAGATTGCAAGTTAATAATTTCAGATAATTATTATTCAGTAAACTGTGCGCGGAATGTGGGCCTTTTTTACAATTGATTAAAGGAAAAAATCTTCTTTCTTTATTTCAATATTGGAATATTGTGTTGGTAATAATTCATGAGTAAAAAATGAAATAAATGGACATGAAAACAAACGGTACAATATGCATCGCGCAAACTTTGGTCGACTGTGTATTCTTATAAACGAAAAACACTTATAAATCAAAGTTAACCATAGTTTAGCGTATATTTTAATGCCACTAGTCGATATTTAATATTTTTTTCGGATATATGGCTTAGTATTATTTGTGACCTCAGGCTGTATGATTAGATGGATTTGAATCAAAATCCTTTTGAGTAAATCAAATTGTTTTAAAATATCCTAGAATAAAGTACCATTAATTGCTGTGCAATATCGTTCATCTCTTCAGAATGTCTATTATGAATGATATTATCCACAAATATGATATATCATTCGATTTAGTTTAACTGTTTAGACTGTAATAAGATTTTTAGTGGATTGCTGCAGAGGCGTGACATCATAGGGCTTGGGTAAGGTAGCTTAGCATAGAATTTAATGCCACTGGACAGTGAGGCATGTTCAGTCAGTTCCCTGGAACAGGGCCCCGCACAAGGCTCAATTCTCATGTATTGATAGCGCAATTTTTTACCCTCTTTATACGTTGAAATTGATTTTTGATAATGATGTGTGAAATTAAGATGAAGCATAAACCAGAACCCCCATACATGAGAATGCTTATCCTTCTGTTCTCTGATGCAATCTCCAAACACAAATGTATTTTACACTTAATTTTTTTCTGCCATTCGAGCATCGTGATCTTGTTCATCTTCAAAACCGCTTGCTTGTCCTTTTTTCTGATTTGATCAATTCTATTAAATTAAAAAATACATCTGAAAGTTCCTTTTATTGTAAATTTCTGCAAATTTACCCAATTTAACAATGGCTATAAGATTACTACTTACTGCACCTGTTTATAATAATTCAAGAGGTTGATTAGCCAGCAATTCCTTCACTTCGCTTCATCTGTGATAGTTGATCGTTTATGTTATGTGTAATTATATGTGATTACATTAATTTCTATATTTCACATTTGATATCTATTCCATTATGGTATTGTTTTATGTTCCATTAATAAACATTTATACCACCAGATTTTTAAACAATAATGTTTCTACTAAAAATTAATTTTAACAGTAACTATTTTTTATTAAAAAACTACCATTGTCCATAAAAATGTCATTTTTTTTTTGTGCCACCGGTTATATACACATACATAAATATGGCGCTCACTATCAAACTAGGCTTCTTTGGCTTATGTAGTATTATTTGTTGCCTCAGGCTCTACCATTCGATTGATTTTATTAAAATTCTCTGGAGCCATTTTTGAGTAAATAAAACTTTTCCTCCCCCCGTGGGTTCGGGGGTAAAATAGGCCTACCCACGCGTTGGCCATGCGTGGCGACCCGTATTGGAGGGAAGGGGGAACCTGGTGGCTGAGGGGACCTTCCTTGGGGGGAAGGAGACCCCAACACTCCACTTTGGCCCTTGCCTCTCCTAGACGGGAGGCCAGGAACTAGCCCATTCCCGGTTAATCGGCTCCTGGCGGCTGGGGAGCTTGGCGGCCCTTTCAGCGCATGCCAGGTCGGGCGAGTCGTGTACCGACCGTCTTGTTTTCGACAAGAAAATAGGACACGGCTATATCTCCCGGCAGTCCTGGCGCTCTGTGTCGGTTTGCGGCACATCGTCCCCTTGTTGGGCTCCGTGGTGGGTGGGAAGCCGGGAGATGAAAAATTAAACCTTACACAACATGGACAAAAAATCCAAAAACCCTTCGGTATGTGATGAAGAATCATGCAAAAGACTGCAGGTTGATGATGGCAGTAACACTCCTATAGAAATAGTAAAAGAAGAACCAAAGTTCTTATTAATATTTGGAATGGAAGATGGGGCTCTAAAGAAAGTCTCACCTTTTGTAGTGCCAAAGTTCATCGATGGACTTGTGGGACAGGTAGCCAGCATCAAACGACTTCGATCAGGTTCCCTCCTGGTCGAAGTCAAGACCAACAAACAGGCCAGGAAGCTACTAGACATGACGAAGTTCTTCGATGTCCCTGTGAGAGTGGAACCACACAGGTCTTTAAACACCTGTGAAGGAGTTATCACTTCCTGGGACCTTGCAGACTGCACCATAGAAGAGCTGTTGGAAGGTTTTCGTGACCAAAAGGTGGTTGCTGCTCGTCGCCTGAAAACCAGGAGAAATGGCAGCTTAAAGGACTCAAACAGCATTGTCCTAACCTTCTCTACAACTTCGCTTCCTACATCCGTCTATGCTGGCTACAAGTCGATCCCCGTAAGGCCATTTATTCCTAGACCTATGAGGTGCTACCACTGCCAGAGGTATGGCCACACATCTCCCTCATGCAAAGGAGTGGAACTCTGTGGAAGATGCTCTCTACAGAAGCATGAGGGAGAATGTGCTGAAAAAGACAAATGCGTCAATTGTAAAGGTGACCATCCTGCTTGGTCTTCCTCTTGCTCTATCTTTAGGGAAGAAAGGGCCATTCAGGAGATAAAGGTCACCAAGCGGGTTTCCTATGGTGAGGCTAGGAAGGAATACAGGATCACTCATCCAATGATGTCTGGCCCTTCCTATGCCAAAATAACCTCCAAGTCCATCATCACCAAGGACGCCACTGTACAAACAAACATTCCATCAGTTTGTGGCCCCTGCAAAGGCGTATTTGTATCTTTTAAGCCTCGAAATCCACCTAAGGAAAATGCAGCGCTGGCAAAGAAACCTCATAAGTCCGTCACTACAAAGGTGTATGACGATAGTGACACATCCTCCAAAAGCTGCTCTTCCCCAAGGAAGGCCAAGCACTTCCTGAAGAAGAAAAGCCCTCGCGAGTGGGAGGTAGAGGAAGACTTGGTGTCCGATTGCATCATGGACGCCGAACCCTCAGATCTCACCGCAGGGTATATTAAGTATACAAAGAAGCCCAAGCAGAAAGGGAAGACGAAAATTAAATTGAAGCGGTGATCCCTATGGCTGCAAAAATAATTCAGTGAAACTGTAATGGTTACCGAACACACTCCGCCGAGCTGCAACTTTGGGGAACAATTTTTTACCTTTTACCTATTTATTAACTTATTTATGTTTTTAACATTGCAATGGAATTGCAATGGATTTTACAGGCACAAGGAGGAACTTGAGGTCCTAGTATCCAATCTTAAGCCGTCACGTATTTGCTTGCAGGAAACACATTTTAAAATCTCTGACAGGGGAAATATCAAAGGGTTTAGTATTTTTAGAAATGACGACCTTAGTGGCAACAGGGCTAAAGGTGGTGTTGCTGTGGCAGTCCGGGAGACCTTATACACCTCCCGGGTTGACCTGCAGATACCTCTACAAGCTGTTGCGGTAACCGTGGCCACACCGGATGTCATTACCTTCTGTAATGTTTACTTACCTGAATGGGCACCAGTTAACCGCAGAAGCCTTGAAGACCTACTCAAACAGCTGCCTAGGCCTTTTGTATTGTTGGGGGACTTCAACGCCCATAACACTGTTTGGGGTGCCTCGATGAATGATGGTAACAGAAGGGGTAAGCTTCTGCAAAGATTTTTTAGTGACCACAATCTAATATTGTTAAACTCTGATGAGAAGACCCGTTTTAATAGTTTTAACGGAGATTTTTCCTCCATTGACCTGTTTTTATCCACTGCTAATATAGCCCCATTGTTTAATTTATCTGTTCATGAAGAACTCTGTGGCAGCGATCACTTTCCAATTATTATTACTAAGCGTAGTAATAATTGTGATTTTACTCGACATGGGAATTGGCTCTTGAAGAAGGCCAATTGGCCAGTTTTTAAAAATAACCTAAAATTTAACTTTGATCACACTCTTGGTGGCATACGTAATATGGAACTACTCATGGAAGATATAACATCAGCAGCTATCAAAAGTATCCCCTGGTCCTCGGGTAAAATGCGGCATGCTCATGTTCCTTGGTGGAATGAGGAGTGTGCCGAGGCAATCCGTAGGTGAAAGAAGGCCCTACGGATATTTCAGAGGTACCCAACAAGTACAAACTTGGCAGCCTTTAGACGGTTAAGGGCGAAGGCCCGGCAAACAATTAAGGATGCTAAAAAGGTCTCCTGGATGAAATATGTAACTTCCATAAACCACAGAACACCAATAGCACAGATCTGGTCAAAGGTGAGAAGTATCTCAGGCTTAGGACATGTATCTCCAGTCACTGCCCTGGAAATAGGTGGCCGCATAGAAACATCCATGCCAAAAATCGTTGAAGCTTTTGGCCTTTACTATGCTGATATTAGCAGCACAGCAAATTACGATCGGGCTTTCTTAACCATCAAACGCAATGCGGAGCGTTGCAGCCTTGACTTTGAGGGAGGTAGCAATGCTGATCCATACAATGATGCCTTCTCGTTATGGGAGTTAACCTCCGCTATCAAGGAAACCAAGGATTCCAGCCCAGGAGTAGACGAGATCCACAATGCTTTGCTCCGCAACCTCCCAATTTCGAGTTTAAGGAATTTATTAGACACCTTTAACCAGATTTGGAGTGAAGGAAGTTTCCCGGTGGGCTGGCGTGAATCCATTGTGATTCCAATCCCTAAACAGGGCAGGGAAAAGAAAGTTACTTCGAACTTCCGTCCTATATCCCTTACTAGCTGCCTGAGCAAGCTAATGGAAAGAATGGTTAATAGACGGCTGATTTGGTTCCTTGAGTGCCGAAACCTCTTTTCAAACACCCAGTGTGGCTTCCGACGTGGAAGATCCACAACGGACCATTTAGTTTGAATTGACAACTTTATCCAGGAGGCCTTCCTTCTGGGCCAGCATGTAATAGCCGTATTCTTTGATATTGAAAAGGCATATGATAAGACATGGCGGCACAAGATATTAAAGACTTTACACGACTGGGGATTTCGCGGTAATCTTCCAATTTTCATTCGCAACTTCTTAGCAAACCGTGTATTCAGGGTACGAATTGGCAAGTGTTTATCACGCCCCTTTAACTTGGAGAATGGTGTGCCTCAAGGGTCAGTCTTAAGCGTCACACTCTTCGCGATTGCCATTAATGACGTTGTCAGGTGTATTACATCCCCGGTGTTGGCAACGTTATATGTCGACGATCTGGCAATATTTTGCCGATCTGTGAAACTGAGGTCTGCAGAGCGTCAAATTCAGTTGACGCTGAACCGCCTCGAACATTGGGCTCAATCTAATGGCTTCAATTTCTCCAAGGAGAAGACCAAATGCATACATTTTTACAGGGGCAGAGGCATGTATCCTCAACCTAGTTTGCGCCTTGTACAAACACCTCTAAAATTTGTTGAGACCATCCGATTTCTTGGTTTGGTGTTTGACAGGAAATTGAACTGGCGGGCTCACATCTGCAGTCTTAAGGATAAGTGTTTATGATCACTAAATATTTTAAGATTTTTAACTAATTCAAATTGGGGCGCAGACCGCACATCAATGCTTCTCCTTTACAGAGCGTTAATACGGTCTAAAATTGATTACGGGTCCATTATCTACGCCTCAGGAAGAGTATCATACCTACGACCACTTTCGACCGTTCATAATTTAGGACTCCGTCTGGCTACTGGAGCATTCAGAACCAGTCCGGTACAAAGTATTTATTGTGAAGCAAGTGAACCTCCTCTGGAGACACGCCGAAAGATTTTAACCTTTAATTATGCAGCGAAAGTTTTGTCTTGGAGGACACATCCTTGTTTTGATATTATTTTTAGTCCGTGTTTTATGGATGTTTTTAATCGTCGACCCAGAGTAACTTTACCATTAGGGGTGCGCTTTCACAATTTTATTAATGAGACTGGTTTTACTCTACCGGATATGTATCCTAGTGGTTTTATAAAAATGCCACCATGGCAGGTTCCACAACCCAAGATTTTATTTAATATGACAAGGTACTCGAAGGCCGACACTAACCCTTCTGTTTTTATTAATATCCTGAACGAAATGCTTGCATCAAAACCAGGCATTATCCCCATCTATACAGATGGCTCTAAGACGAAGGAGGCCTGCGGATGCACTGCTACATCTACTGCTCTGGGAACCAGAAAGGTGAAGCTGCACCCGAGGTGTAGCATATTCACAGTGGAGTTTATTGCATTAAAAACTGCCTTGGAGATGATCAAGTCAAGAAACATGTCATATTTGATATGTTCTGACTCAAGAAGTGCTCTTCAATCTCTATCGCTTTTCTCTTCTCTGCACCCAGTAGTTCAAGATATTCACTCTACCCTCGCCTCCATCGTATCTAGAGGTAATACAGTGACATTCGTATTGGTTCCTGGACACACAGGGATTCCAGGGAATGAGAAAGCAGATGCAGCTGCAAAGGATGCCTTGGCGAAGCCAAATGTTGACTTGGAACTCATCCCTTCTCAAGATGCAAAGCATATTTTTAAGACCATAGCAATCAAAGAATGGGCTACATCTTGGGAAGGTCTGGTCGGAAACAAACTGAGGGAAATCAAGACCAACATTGCGCCTTGGAAGTCTTCTGTGAGGAACAATAGACGGGAGGAAGTCATTTTGACACGGCTAAGGATAGGCCACTGTGCCTTGACCCACGCTTATTTATTTACCACAGAGAAAATTCCGCCCAGGTGCGAAGAATGTGACTCCCTTTTATCTGTAAGGCACCTCCTCACCGAATGCACAAAGCACAATGCCATCAGACGCAGGCTTGGCATGGCAGCAGACTTAGGAACTATACTTTCGGACAACTATATTAATGTGCAGACCGTTTTAGTGTTCTTAAGAGAGGCAAATCTACTCCATCTAATTTAATTTTCATAAATGACTCCAGACGTCCTGTTTTTAGTCTAATTTTATACAATTTTAATATTTTTACGTTTATTTACTTTTATAGTTATTTTGATGCTTATTTTTGTACTTGAATATTTATTTATTTATACATTTATACGTATTATTTAAGTAAGAAAGGTGCAAAATGACCTCTGCTGTCGACGCACCTCTAAAAACACACTACTACTACCAAAACTTTTCTAAAAATTGCCAAGAATAAACTACCCTTTATTTTTGTGCAATATCATTTTCATGAAAAAAGGGTCTGCAAAAGATGATATATTGCACAAATATGAAATATCATTCGATTTCATGTATGCATTTGGGCCCTAGAACAGCGAACAGACAGACAGCATGGCAAAAACAACTTTTATGGACTCAGGGACACCTAAAACATGTATTTCCATCAAAATCTCAAAGTCGAATTTTTTCACGATAACAATACTTTCTCAGTATATGAGAAAGTGAAAATTGCTTATATTTGCAGTAAAAAGAAACAATTTTAATGAATTAACATCATCAAACTTTGAATAATTATGGCTTTTAGTTTCGGGTGCATAAATGCAAGTACCGCCCAATCTTTCGATATTGTTTTTTATGTACTTCATATAAAGAACGCCTTTGAAATCTCCCTGTATTCCATTTATGGAGTATACTTTTCAATCTTGTTTAATTCGTTTCCACAATCTTCCCACAGGAAACGCAAGCCATCGCCCAGCCTCAAATTCAATGAATACTACGAGAGCCTAAGGAAAAACGTCATAACGTTGTTGGAACATGTCCACTCCCACCTAGCGTTGTGGGAGGCCCGCCTTCTAACCAGCCCAACCAACCCCCGAACGGCAACAACAACGGCGTCAGCCCCAACTCAGGGAGGAACCCTCCCCCTCAGGGGTACCAACCCCACGGGAACATGGCTTCCTGCTCCCCAGTGGTCCCTCACAGCGCTGCCAACCTGATCCACCCCACCACGCGCACCATCACAACCTGGCCTACCTCCACCCACCCCCTCCATCAGACCACCATCCCATACATTCCCCGCACCATGCGCACCATCTCCAGACACTGACAGGACACCTCCAGCCACTGAATGGTTCTCCCGGACACCTCCAGAACCCCTCCGGACTGCTATCCCAGGGGATGCACACGTCGTCCTCCCCGAATCTCAATGACATGCACCATGCATCACCTTACAACGGCCTGCATCACGGACATCTCCATCTTTCAGGACAACTCCACCCATCCCCTCTGTCGCATGTGCATCCCCTGCACCATCACCCCTTGCACCATTCCTCCAATCTTCACTCACTGCATCCGCAGACGGCCAATGGCCCGCACGATCAAATTAACAACGCATCGTCCTCGTCGTTCTCTTCATCTTTGGCTTCCTCCTCTGTCTCTTCCTCCCCTGAGAAGATAACCCACGAGAGCTTCGATTCGTACATAACAAAGCTGGAGACTCTGTGTGGACCTGGAGGGGGCGGAGGACCTGGACAAGGTGCGGAGTACTGCCCTCCGGAAGAGAATCGTCCCCTCTACGAAACGGTCCGTTCCGCGCTTCAGGACTTCACCGTTCTGCCGACGCCCATATAAAACACTGCATGGGGGACTTGAAAGGTAAACAATTGCTACTTGTAAATTCTGCATCACGGGACCTACAATTGGTACTTTTAGTGCTTGGCTTTAACAATAGAAGGTTTGGAGAGGAGTGCCGAAGGATTTTTTTAACCATTTTGCATTTCAAAAAAATCTTGTGTGGCCACTACATGACTTTCTCCATAGCTGTAATACAGGGTGTTCCTTTCATACCTCCAACATTTCAACCCATCACTGCAAAAATACTATAAAAGGTAGAAGAATACAACTTTTACTATACGAAAGAAGAACTCAAAGAATTTATATAAGTTACAATTGGTACAGTCTAGTACATTTCAACATATGACCCATTGGTGGCACGAACAATATCAAGTCCGTAATCAATTTCTTGCCATGTTCTGTCCAGCATGTTTGGGGTTACTGAGGCAATCACATCATGGATGTGGGCTAATAATGCAGAAAGATCAGGCAAACTGATAGCATACACTCGGTCCTTCACATAGCCCCATAAAAATAAATCCAGCAGAGTGATATCTGGTGAACGTGGGGGGAAAGAAACTGTTCCAACATGTCAAGATAGACATTACCCCTTATTGTGGCTTCAGCGAGAAAAAAATGGTCCGATAATTCTGTCCTTCATTAGACCACACTAGACATTCGCTTTAGGGCTGTCTCGTATCACCTCTCTCTGGATGTGAGGATATTCCGAGCCCCATATGCATGCATTATGCGTGTTATAAATTCAAGAATAAAAAAATCTTTTGTCTGGAACGCATCTGGAGTTTTAACGGGGAAATCAACGGAAAATTCTCGATCATTCAAAGAATTTCCATTTATAAATGTTTTTCAGGAACACATGTCGTTCGTTGAATAAGAGTTGCCTGTATTTAAAAAAAAACGGTTAAGTGACAAGAGTAAACACCCACTTCCAGTTGACCAATTTTTACCAAAAACTAATCAGTTCTTGCCTCCTTTAACAAACGTCAAATATAAAATTTCGCGTTGACCTTATTAATAGTTTTTAAGTTAGAGCACCTGCAAAATTCTGATCGCAGACACAGAAATCATTGAGAAAATAGTCAAAACGTATTTTTGTGGAAATCTCGAATTATATTTTTGTTCATGAAAACAATTATTTCTCTATACTTCATATATGGAGAAAGTAAAAATTCGTGTCTTGCCTAATTTTTATAGGAATAGGAAAAGGTATTGTTTTCATGAAAAAATCGATTTCGAGATATCAGCTGAAATACACACTTTGAGGTTCCTAGAACACGTTTTGAATATTTTCTTGATGGTGTCTGTGTATTTGTGATAGGAATATTATAGGCACTCCAAAAACTCTTACAGTAAAATGTTGGTGCAACGAACGCCAGAATAACAATATATTCAGGAAAACGAAATTATTTTCTTTCTCCTGCCAATTTGCTCTGTAACATTATGTAAAAATGTTATGCTTTAACGAATACCATTGTAACGAAAATATCAGTTTAGCGCAATAAAAATTCATCCCAGTACGAAAAATACGATCATTATAACTAAGTTTGTAAAAAGAAATTGTACGCTTCAACAAATGGAGTTTTTTGGCGCTAAACAATAGCGGAGAGAATTTAACTGCACCGAAAACACCTTCCTGGATATGCTAACCAGAACTGAAATCCTTTACAGCTGTTAAAAGTGCCTTCCCTGTTTACAAATTTTGGAGATAACCTAACCAAGTTATTTTATGCTTTGTAGTGCATTTCAAAAGCTTATATTTTAAAAAATTATTTTTTATTTCAATTATTTTATGCTTTTCATTTCTACAAATACCTTAACCTTTATCTGCCGAATGTGTCATATATGTACCAGCAAATGTGACGGCAGTATGCCGAATGGTACACACGTGTACCACTTACTTTTGAGGCTGTTCACAGATGTTGTATTTGTCACAGGGACATGAGAGTAAGAGGAAAATGAAGATGAGACGTAGTTCCTTCTTTTCCTCTTCTCTCAATACCAAAAAATATTTTATAGGGGATGGGAGCGGTAAACAAACCCTTGAGAGGCTCTCTGTCTCAAGCGTTTGGCGTTAGCTGTGGGACTCTTTTTCACAACTCAAAATAAATGCAATATAAATCGAAACTCGTGAAAATACGCCGTAGTTCCCTTGGTTAATTTCTTCTTTTTTTTACACATCGACATACACATTCTGCTTTCGTTATTCCTTAGCAGTTCGTGCAAAAGAGCAGAACTAACCTGACGAGTTATCAATTTTCATAGCTTTTTTAATTTCTTTAGTGTTTAGAATATATTTTACTTATTTACGAATATTATTTATATATTTATAATTTTCTTTTGGAATATATATTTCTGTAAATATTTTACAAAATTACCTCCAATTGCAAGAGCATGCACGAGGAAGGGAGGGTAAACAAACCCTTGAGAGTCTAGGTGGTAGGCGTTAGCTGTGGGACTCTCTTTCACAACTCAAACAGATGCAATAAAAGATGAACCTCATGACAATACTCATGCCTTAGTTCCCTTGGTTATTCTTCTCTTCCTTTTGTGCATCGACATACATTCCATCTTCATCATTCTTTTCCAGTTCGCAATATAGAGCAGAAGTAAGCTAACGAGTTATAAATTTTCGTAGCTTTTTGTTTATTTCTTTAGTGTATAAAATATATTTTATATATTTATGGTTATTATTATTTGTATATCCATATTTTACTTTTTGAATATATACTTCCGTAAATATTTTATATGCATATATTTTGTATGTGCTCCATGAAAGGAAAGCAATCGCGGACAAATTATAAATGTAAGGTGTGTGACGTAGGATTGTGTGTTGCTCCTTGCTTTGGGGAGTATCACACTAGCCCAACAATCTAGGATATCAGGATCGCAATAGCTGTGAAGTGAGTAGGAACCATGCCACCAAAAAATGAGTTAACATCTTTGTTTTAATTATTTTTTGTTTACATGAAGTTCATATACCGATATGATAAACCATAGAATTTATTTCTTCTACTAAGCAAAACCCATGTCATTCTACAATATATTTATTATAGACTTCTGTTTATTTGAACATTTTATCACCAATAGATGGTGAGATATACAATATTTTTCAAATAGATACTAGAAAAATTTAAATACCCTTGAGAAACTCTGACAGCGGGACCTTATAGGAGGACATTTAAACCCGGCATTAAAAGGTTCAAGTCTCCTGAATACGTTTTGACTATTTTCTCTATGATGTGTGTGTTTCTGTGACCGGGATTTTATGGGTGCTCTAACTCAAAAACTATTAACCCTTTTAGTGCCACAGGCCGATATATCAGCTTTTGCTTCTCGGTCGAATAGTGCCATGGGCCAATATATTGGCTCTAGCGTAGACTGAAACTAAACTGGTAATAACACATCATAGTCACCACACACCCCACAAACACATTAATATAGATGAAACACTCATCAGAACCAAAATCCACATGCAATTACTCCAATATTTTTCCTTAATAATCATCACTGGATTAATTTTTTTATTCAAAATTTATGGCTACAGAGGTTGATTGAAAAATCTGTAGTTTATATTATTTTTTGTATTTCCATGCAATTTCTTGTTATGATTTTCTAGAGTAATATAGATATAATTTTTAAGTTCTAATGGTGTATATTGTATATAAGATGAAAATTATTTGTGATAAACATTTTTTTATTTTGTGCAATGTGATATGCAATAATTTTTTGTTATTAAATGATTTAATATTTCATTTCAATAAAAGTAATGTAATTATGAAGAATACTATTTTTACAATTTCTGAAAAAATTAGCTTATTGTCTTAAGAAATAATTTCACTGTGATAGTATTCCTAAACTAATTTTTTAGCAGCCACCACCACACCACCTACCGGTGACTATTGTAAGCAATTTATGGTTAGTTCTTTCAGTTCCTTAAAATATATATTATCACGTAACCTATTTGGAATTTCTTGGTAATATTACAGGCATGGAGAAAGTCATGTGGTGGCCACATCAGATTTTTTCCCTTAAAACAGTCCCAGTTTGAAGATAAAAGGGTCAATTTTTCTAATTTTTATGAGCAATAGAATGAAGTCTTGCACTTCGCTAAATCGATTTTTTCGTGTTATCTTATGGGAAATAGAAATTATCTACTGGAGACGATCCCGTGTCTTTTTTGGTGATTTTGTTCTGTACATGGCTTTTACTATGAGAATCAAACATTCCTACCGAATTTCAATCTCCTACGTACTCGGAAAGTTTGTTAAAAATAGCATTGCAGTTAGTCATAAATAGTTCTCGGTTCTCCCACTCTTTTATAATGACTTTTTAAGGGCGGCGCCACAGTAGAGCATTTCACTTGGCACATAATCAAGCAAATTATAATTTATAGGATTGAATTCGAAAATCAAAATAGAATTTAACATCTTTTCTCTTTCTTTCCATTCCAGGTTGTACCGTGTCTCGGAAATGTGCTAGGAAAACTAGCTCAAGCCGTCTGGAAACCCTTCCACTGTGGCATACGAGATTTGACTTCATCACAACGAGAGCAATCATCAACGATATCGAATCCTTCCTCTTTAATTGTTAAACCCGTTTCTCCGTTAGGTGAACGTTGATCTCACATCAGGCGACATTGTTTGTGGGTGTTCCCGATCGCTGGAGGTTTTAATTTGGTTCATTTTGCTATAGATTTAGAGGTTATGTTTTTGTTGACGAGGCTTGGTTTTGTTTTCTTTTCGGCAATACGCTCGGTTCCATTCCATCTCTTTGGACAAAGTTTACAATGAGTGTGCTGCTACGTTTTGATTGCTGGAATCGCTTGGTTTGACAGTCTCGATGAAGGCTACACAACAAAGGTGGATTACATGTCCGCCATTCTTGCAAAATGAGTCCAGTTGTATCGCTAGCAATTTTCATCACTTTCAAAACCTCTTTTGTTGACACGATATTAAAACAACTCTAGAATGAAAAATCATGCTGTGTGGAATGCAGGACTTGGTTTGGTCTTTGTTTGTTGTTACAAAACTATATATAGATTTGTTATGGTATGAAATGGCATCTAGTTGTAACATATTTCATATTTTTTTAAGGGTGCTTTATTCTGGCATCCTCTGCTCATTTTTTAAGGTGCAATTTTATTTGTTTTTATAATTTTACCAATTTATGTGTCTGTGTGTTTGTATGTGATCACGATCTCAACCTGTTTTGAAGCAGCGCACCAAAGTGGTCGTAATTTAAATCATGTATGTTTCCGGCTGAAATTTGTTCTGAAACTAATTCTCATAAAGGGATATTTTTTGTTGGTTTCTGCTGTCTCTTTGCATCCGTGCTTCCAGTCGCAAAAGCAACTGAAACGGTCTTTGTTTTTTCGTCGTTGTTGGAAGCATCACCGTATCTAGTCATAAATGTTTTTTATTGATTTATTTTTACCAGTCTGTTTTTTGTTAGTGTGGCATTTTTAATCTCGCAAATAATTGTTCGACCAAAGTTTTTTTATATTTTTATTTATTCGGACGAGAGATCTCGCACGTTCTTTTTGATTTCCTTCTTTACGGGGAGAGCAATCAAAGAACGTTCGGGCTCTTTCGATCGTAACGTGATGAGTTGATCTCTTAAAGCAATCGATATCCAAACAGTCTGTTACGGTTTGTTTTTCTACACCCACAGACTTCGTAACGAAACTTTATATCGAACGATAGAAGAAGTCATCCACACTTTTATTATTGCGTCTTCGTAGAGCTGCTCTCTCGTTCGTCAACAAGTTGTGTTTAATTCCCACAGTCTTGGGCAGAGGACGATAACAAGTTCTTTGTTGAAATGGGATTGCTAAGGTTATGTCGTGCTCTCCCAATGGTATTCCCAGCAGTTTTGATGCTTAGTGCGGAATGCGATTGCTTCTCTCTCGGAAATGCAGGTGCAAAGTGGATGATTTTGCACAGAGAAGCAAATCTCCCATCTGGTAAATGACGTGACAATGTCGACAAACAATTAATCATTAGTTTATTAAAAAAATATTACATCATTCAGTGTGAGACCCATTTAGAATGCACCATTTTTGCGAAATTATGGTGGAATGTGCGTGATAGGATACTCACGATTGTGCTGTCTGCATCGAAACACCTGCGGTATGAACGAATTGCTGCGGACATCATTATCTAATTGTAAAGGGAAGGGAAAAGCAAGGCTTAATGAATGAAATGACCATTCATTTTTCCGGACTTAAAACAAGAGTAGCTTAAAGAGTCGTCAAATGGTGAAGTTAGCAGGACGAAAAGAGTATATATATAAATATTATGCACGTGGTAGTGTTTTGTTTTTTTAAATGAGGCCATTTGTAAATGTTTTAAGAACTTGTCCGATGTTGTCTGCGTGTGATGTAAATTTGTGCAATTATTTCTTTTTTCTTTTTAATAAGAAAAAACAAAATAATGCTAAAACGAATGTTTTGAAGTAAAAATGGCAATAATGCTCAATTCTGTGGAATTCGTTGGTCTCTCGGTTAAGGAATGCCCTTTTAGTAGTCGACCGGAAAGAACGATGTGCGTCTCGCGGGTTTAAAAAACTCGCAGGGGAAAATTGACCTTTCATTCGCTTGTTTGGACTACTGATCGTCCAGTAAAAACGATTGTTGTGAATCGATTTGACATTCGCTGCACGTCGTGAGTCTGCTATTCATTGAAACGCGATCGCAAGAATGAGAATTGGCGCCATCTTGATGTTTCGTTATTGAATCAGCCCGTGGCAACATTTCAAAAGGATTTCTGTGAGAGTACGAACGACCATGCTGGGTTTGCGAATGCAGCTTTGAACTGAGACGGGGATGATGTTTTGAGGGTATTCGGACAAACGGTAGACTTCAAAGTTTGGATATTTAAAAAAAATGGATATATATATATATATATATATATATATATATATATATATATATATATATATATATATATATATATATTGTGGTCTTAACTGATTATTTTGTATTTTTTTAACCTTGGATTGGATGTGCGGAGATGATAGTTTTTGGCAGGTTAGAGGTAGAATGGCATTGTGGCAAGTCTCGTTGCTGGATGCACGTTCCGTAGTCAACGCCCTGTGGCAGAGGTTGACGATGGAACAAATGAGCGAAATATCAACTGAATTAGTTTGTTTACTGACTCATTTTCGGGCGATTCACGTGTATTGTGTCCGCAGTCAAAGGCACAGGTGCACAAACTAGAAGAAGCACAAAGGATTTGATGTAGGATGCGATTTTCAGTGTTTACTCGACCAAGACCGACATGGTGGCAATTTGGTTTTTCTTTATCAGAAAATATAGAATTTTAAAACTTTCAGAATTCTCATATTTATAAGAATTTATTACGAACAACACACAAACGTGAGATTATATTCAACTAAAATGGAGGCGCCAACATTTTTAGCGATGAAATGTTTGCACATCGCTGATCCAAGGCATCGTTTCTTAGAAGTTTTTTTTGTGGACCACTTGGAAGTCACCGAGGGTCTTGGCGGACCACTTTGTCAATTCCACCATTCATTTGTTTGATCATTTATCGATTTCCTTTCTTAGTGCAGTAGAACCCCGATTGGACAACATATAGTTGAGTTTGCACTTGTTTGCTCAGGAGCAGTCAAGTGCTGCCTCTGGGCAGAGAACTTTAGCCAATGAGGCAGCGTAAAGAATGAGCCATTACTGTAACAACGGTGCGCTGTTGTCATTTTCTCTTACCCCTCCTGTTTCACTAGTCCCACATGTGTAATGAATGGCGACTCAACAAGATGGGCTAAACCGATGATCGTAACAGCATTTGGCAACATCGCCTTCCCATCGGTGGGTAGGCACCCACCTCCTCAGGTGCCGTCTCTGGCCGGCTTGACTATAAACGGGACCAAAGGATGGTCGGATAATGGAAATGTTGGATAATACGGAATAATAATTTTAAAAATACATATAAATATCTATAAACTCAGTTTATATTACTAATTCCAATGAAAACACAGTATGGCCATCAAATACAAAACCATATTGCAGACATAAACAGCATTTATAATAATTTTGTGGATAAAACATTCATTTTTTGAAGTAGTAAGTGATTGGGTTTTTGTTTTTGCTGTAATACCAAACTAGCAGTGCTGTAGGAGTTATGCTTTTGTTTTTCTTTTTAATATTCATTCTTAAAAATGTTTATATTCATGTCGTATAATTGAAGGTCGGATAATCAGGGTTCTACTCTGTACCATGTTAAACCAAAATTCCATTTCTAGGCATTGACATTTAGTGGACCGACAACTAAAAAACCGTTATTTTTTATTTGGAAAGGCGCTAAAATTCTGATTGTCTTCTTTCCATGAAAATCACGCATAGACTTAACATTGTAAGTGTGTGGTGTCATGTTTTTTGTTTTCATATCGAATCTGTAAACATTTAAATGTCATTTTAAACTTTTGGTTTATATTTTCTTATCGTTATATTTTATTATTATTTTTGTGCTCCCACTTGTTCTGCACAGACTATCTGAATCATGGACCACACTTCGGGAACATCCTGTCTAATTTAATTTGATCAGGACGAGCTTTACAGAAGTCAACATTGTAAAACTGAGCAAGTTGTCATTAGTCTTTTTAAAACTTGCTGGAAAAAGTTTCGTGATGGTCATGCATTCACTTCCGCTCCTTAAATAAACCGTTTGAACATTGACATATTTGTTTTGAAAGCCACCATTTAAATAAAATTGAATTCTTTTCCGGTGTCGGGTAACTGTGGATGTCAAAGGATTTCAGACATCTTGTAGGTCAAGGTGAAATATTTCCATTTTGACGGCAGATGCTACGAGATTCGCCACCAAATGTCCATAAAAAATACTTAGGCTGCTCTTGAAAAAAAGAAAAAATATGCAATGCTCAATACACACACACACACACACACACATATATATATATATATATATATATATATATATATATATATATATATATATATATATATATACACACACACACACACACACACACAGACATGAATACATGCAAACATATATAGTGTGCTAAAATCTCGAGGAAAAAAATATAAAAAAACGTTTGGAATTAGTTTTTTTCAAACTATGTCGACTTAATTTTTTTTTTAGCCTCAAGGGAAAGTTTAAAAAAAAATACGAAAAATGTTGATGATCAAACAGTAATCATTTGCATAGATGAGTCAAAAACAAAAGAAAGGCTGTTGAATTTTTGGATTGTAAACCATTTTTAAAAGAAATAAAAAACATTCGAAAGCGTTGCGGAAGAATGCGAATGCTTAGGAACAGACCATTTGTGTAATTACATAAATATATATGAATATATATATATATAAATAGATATGGATTAATGTATATTAATTATGTATGAGTTGATGTGTAATAATGGATGTTTGTATGAGAACATGTGTTTGTCGTGAATGAAGAGAGAGAGAGAGAGAAAGTTAAAAAAGACATTGCTCAGTCCTTCATAGATAATGCCTTTCGTGTGCGTTGAATGTGTGTAAGCATGTCTGTTCCCCCGTAGCGGCATAGAGGTGTTGGTAGTATACGTAGATGTCTCAACAGATCCCCCTCCAAAGGCAATTGCTTTATCGAACCCCGTTCGTGAATGCCACATGGTACGACTTTCAATCAGATGTGACTTAATCTTTGCGTCGAATCTCAACTTTGGAAGATTCCGGTTTGAGAACCATTCGATGACCTTTTCCGTATTTTCGCAATTTTGTTTTTGTACTATTTTCATTTCTTAGAATCCTGCATTGTGCATCTCGGCATAATGTTTTGTGCGTATGAGGCTGGCGTGATGTGATGCGCAGTGTTAGCTGCGCATAGAAGCCCCAAAAACAGTGGTTTGCATTTTCCCGTTGTCATTTATGTTGGCTTACAAACATTAAAAGGCATTACTGCAACGTAACTGTTGCGCTGTTTCATCTTTCTAATGAGATATGTCAATTCAAAACGTATTTACTTGTGTAATTTCCCTCACATGGACTATTTCATTAGAACACTGTTTATTCTATTTGACCAAAACTTGACAATACCTTCAAGTGCGTCATGCTGAATAAACAGTGACGATTAACAAGTTGCTGCGTAATGTTTTAGATGCTCTTATGCGATATTATCATCATTAAAAATCAGTGGCATATTAAAGCAAATAACTGCAAGAATTGCAAAGATTAGAAGGATTACAAAATTTTACAAAAATGGCAAGAATTTATAACTGAAGCAAAAATAAAAGCAGTTTATAGTAATGCACATTTCATTCACTGTTATGCACATCAACTTAATTTAATAATGAGAAATGCAGCAAGTATTACACGAAACGCAAGAATATTTTTCTCTAACATTCTGTCTATTCCAACATTCTTCTCAAGATCACCACAACGTGTGTCCATTCTCAAGAAACATATGGACGTCAGCATTCCACGTCCATCCTCTACAAGGTGGAATTTCAACGTACGGGCCATAAACAGAGTTCATGAAAATTTGCAACCTTTAAAAAACTGCCTTACTGAAATTCAGTCAACATCAAATGCAGATCAAACCATTGCAGAAGCAACAGGAATTTTAAAATACCTGAATGATGATAATTTCAAGTTTTGGTTAGAGCTTTGTCATCAGATTATGCCTCATGTTGACATAATTTACAACCAAATGCAATCTCGAGAAATTAGTGTTTAAAGTTAATGAATATATAACAAATTTCAAAACTGCTATTTTAGAATTGAGAAACTCAAAGTACTGTGAGAATCCTTCAAAGACACTCATGGCAGAAGCTAAGGAAGTGTGTGACTATATATGTGTTGATATAATGGACAGATATTCTTCCACTAAACACTTAGTAGCTGCTAAATTGTTCAACAAGAAATGCTTCACTAGATTTAAGAATGACCACTGAAGCTTATCCCATGATTGACAAAGAAAAGATTGAAACTGAACTAAAAATTTCTATTGTAGGACTGATATTCATGAATATTGCAAATTAATTGAGCTGCTGAAATTTATCTTGGATGTTTTTAGTGAAATTACGAAACTGATAAAAATCCTCTTGACAATTCCCATGACTGCATCAGAGGCAGAGCGCTGCTTTTCAACATTGAAAAGAATAAAAACTTTTTTAAGAAGCACTATGAGTTCGGAAAGACTAAATGCGCTTGCAGTACTTTCAATGGAGAAAAATTTCCTCAATTGTCATCCAGAGATCAAGGAGAAAATTATTGAACTTTTTGTGCAAATTAAAACAAGAAGAATGGATTTAATTTTTAAATGAATAGATCAAGCTTGAACTGTAACAATTTAAGTTAAAGTAAGTAAAAAATGTTTGGTTTTTTTGTTAAGATTTTATCAAGTTCCTGAATAAATTTTCTTTTTATACATGGTTTTTTCCTTTTACACAATTTTAAAACAAAGGCTAAAAATTTTCTGGAGCAGCCCCCCACTAATTTTAGCTACGAGCCGCCACTGTGTATGGGTCTCTCTTAGAAGAATTTCGACTTGGCTACGCTGCTGTGTTTCTTCATGGATATTGTTTCAGGAGTGGGTTTCTTTTTTTCTTTTGGCTGTTCGAAATGCTTCGTCGTGAAGTTTTATCCAATTGTCCCTTGGTGTGGCACATGAGTGTTCTTATTTCTTTTTGAAAAAATTAAATTAGCTTGTTTGAGTGTGAATGAGAAAGCATTCCATTGAATAAGGTAAGGTTGGTGGATGTCATTATTGATGTTCAAAACGATATGTTCGTACATTTGTTTGTTGCCATTGTTTTTCTTTTTAAAAAAACGTGTCCTGCTGCATCCTTTTATGGATGTCGTTGACATTAAAGAACAAATGACGTGTGACGGTGAGACAAAGAAAAATAACAGTGTATAGTTGAATACCAATAATTATAAATAGCTTTGAACGTGATCTGTTAACTGAGTTGTAAGAACATCAAATATGGAGTCAGGATTTGGCATTAAATAAAACAATTATCTAAAAATGTGCACATTGTGTTTGTTGTCTTAATTCCATTGCCCTTGAAAAATATCCCCCTCTTTTTCTTCCAATCTTACCTTATCTCCAATTCCACTCTTAATAAAATCTGATGTGGCCATCACATGACTTTCTCCATACCTGTAATAATATTTTTAACAAGATGATCCAAACAGAACTTATGATGCCTACTTTCTATTTACCGTATTTCTCAGCGTCATGGATGCTATTTTTTTCCTGAAATAAGTCTCAAAAATTTACCGTGCGTCCTGGAGACCGACGGTTACGTTTTTCGTAGGCCTATGCTAACCCCAGAGGAAGGTTATCTATGCTAGATAGTAAACTGAACTCTTATATATGACCTCTGAATTAAATGTGTAAATTATACTTAGTTAAAATAGTAAATAAACAAAGTATCATATAAAATATATATGTAATCACAAAAATTCATTCCCATATCGGCAGACTAGGGTAGACGAGCCAACGGACTAGTAAACTTACTGTCTCTGTATTGTAAAAGAAAAAAATCAGACCATAAGTGGTCAAGATGATCTACTTCAATCTTCGCAGCAAAAGATATCCTCGGGAGCTAGGCCTATGTAGCAAGAGATTTCCACCAAGTTTCATAAAAATTGGTCTATTGGGTCAAAAGTTAATAGGGGAGGACGGACAGACAGACACAACGACAAAAAAGTGTCTTGCAGCTAAAATGAGCAGCAAACGAAGTCCATTCGGTGATCTTTCTTGTTAGAAAATGAATCAGTAACTTTTCTGTTGAAGCTATCTATGTTATTTACAAAAGTTTTTCACATGATAGCATGCCTAAAGCACTTAGGGCCGTATTCATAAATTCTCATATTTACATGCTACTAAGGCTTACTTACTAGTAACCTACTAAGCGAGTAAATAAGGGTTACTAAAAAGTGATATTCATAGTCCGAAAGAAGTGAGCTACTAAGGGTCACTAACTTAATGTGCTACTACGATGTTCACGGTGTCATGCAACGCTTGGCAACGTTGGGATTGCTCATACTTCGCATGCGCACGCAGGGCACGCTGACTTCATTGCTCTGGGTAGCGTGATGCTGTTGCAGTCTTCTTTTTGGTGTTGCGAATTCTTTTCCTTAAATCGTTTATATTAGTGCTAGTTTAGTTTTCTGTAGAATCAATTTAGTTTACTGTGGGTTGGGTGGTTTAGTTAGGTCGTGTTATTTAATATCTTGTTTGTATTTGTGGATTTATTGCGTGTTTAATTAAATTTCGTATAGGTATCATTGTTCTAGTTATTTTTATAGGTTTGTTGGTGTAGTTTCCTGTTGATTGGTTTTTTAAGTTAGGACGTATTATTTAGTATTTTCCTTATATTTCTAGCTTTATATTAATTTTCATATAGGTTACGTAATTTTAGTTACTTTGAGGATTTATTGGTGTAGGTATTTGCATTTCGTCATTGTTCATTGGATTTAATTGTGTTGTTACTGTTAAGAGGGTTGTTATTGTTCATTGTTATTATTGTTAATTGATTGTAATGGAAGCGAAAAGGGTTAGATCGCAGAATTGGTCGCAGGGAGAGAGGGATTCATTGTTAGCGTTGGTAGGGGATAGAATTGCAATACTCGAGGACAAAAGTTGCGATGGCCGCATGCTGCTAAAGAAGCAGGAAATGTGGATGGAGGTGAAGACTCTTTTTGAAGCGGAGCATGGTGGCAATAGAAGTTTACAGAGGATCAAGGAGCAATGGAGGAGGATGAAGTTATCCTCCAAAGATTCGGTCACCATGGTAAGAGCCTTTCAAGTTAAAGTTATTGAGTAATGATGCATGTATAAAGATTTTTGGTTATTCAATTACATCTGCCATTTTTGTAGTTCAAGAATTATCAGAGAGGGACTGGTGGAGGTGGACCAGTTCCTTCTGGAAGTGCTCCCCCAACTGAGGTGGACTACATCATACAGAATTTGATCCCAGATCAATTTGTGAAGGATAGCAGCATGTTTGATGACGATGCTGAACTTGACATGTTGGTAAGCTTAATATTTAAGAATGAACTTTAGATAATATATGGTGAAAAATGAATTACAATGTCATTGGAAGTGCTAAGGGGGAGAACCTAATTTCTTATCACTGTTAAGATCACAATTGTGGAGGTTTTTTTTTCAAGTTATTAAATTTGCTTGTATAATTGAACCAATTTGAGCAAATTGTATTAAATGAGACTTTTATTGAATTAACAGCAGAATGAAGAAACAGAGATCACCACCCTTGTTTCCTGTAACTTGGAGCATCAGGAAGAAAATATCCCCGATTGCAGTAATGTAGAGAAGGAGGGGGAAACAGTTGACACCCCTCCTCATCCCTCAAAGTGCTCCAATAAAAGGTTATATATAAAGAATAGCATGCAAGAGAAATAAACTAGATGCTGATGAAAGCCTATATATATACAAAAAGTACATCATTAATAATGAACCTGGTCCTATCCCCCTTGTTTCAGTTAACCACTTACTGCATACCTTCCACTTCCCTTAACAACTTACTCCTTCCATCCCTAATAAACATGAGTGCTGATGATGTAAATCGCTAATATAATTTCTTGACCTTACAGGCAGAAACAAGGGAAGAAAAGGAGTCAGGAGTTGTCTCCCTATGAACAAGCCATCATTGAACTACAAAGAGAAAAGGTGAAGTTGCAGAAGGATGCGGTTAGAAGGCGGGAAGAAAGGGAAGAGGAGCGGCACAGGGAGGAAATGAAGATGATGAAAGAGAAAACGGAGATGATGAAAGAGAAAAAGGAGATTATAAAATTTAAAAAACTGTATTGGGCTGAAAAATATAAAAATGAAATAAAAGAGTAAAAAACAAATATTTTCATGATTACTTTATTTCCTATTCAAAATAGTTAGCAATGAAATTCCTCCTAAATATATTTCCTCTTCCTGTAGGTACTTCATTATCCTCATATTCGTCATTTTCTTCCAAGTTCTCATCTTCACTGTCATCATCACTGCTTTCTGAATCTGTAAAAGAAAATGAACAATGTTTTTATTGCAGGTAACAGGGACAGGTTAATTGTAATTTATAATTATGTTGCAGTCTGTTAGTAATATAACTACCTCTCAGACCATAAGTAAAATTATAGAGAAATACATATATAGCTAAATCATGGCTTTTTATCAGAGAATGATGTAGTGAGCAATAAAAAATGTAACTGTTGCACAGATTTGTCAAACTTTGAACTATGTAATAGATGAGGTTGGGTGCTAAAATGTGTCCAAGGATAAAACTATAGGAAATAATGTAAGATTGCTAACCTTCCATTCTGTACTCTATCCGCAAGTTATGGAGTACAGCCATTGCCACTATCATGGCTTTAGAGGTTTCCAGGTTCCCTGTGAGGCCTCTGTACAATGATCGAAATGTCATTTTCCAGACACCAAATAGCCTCTCAACTGTGTTTCTGGTTTGAATGTGGGCTGCATTGTATGCTTCCTCTGCTGCTGACTGTAATGATCATTGGTATAAATTACTCATTAACATATACAATGCTCAATAGATATGCCCATATAATGACTATTTTGGGTTTACCTGAGGATTCCACATAGGTGTGAGTAAATATGGATGACAAGCATAACCACTGTCACCCAACAGGAGTCCTTTGTAGTTGCCACTTTCAAATTTCCTTTTTAAATTCGACTCGTTAAATATTCTTGAGTCATGTGTGCTGCCTCTCCATTGTGCCACAATATTTTTTATCTTCAAATTGGCTGCTGCAACCACCTATTTCATAATAATTTCAGTTACATTTTAATGGTCTGTTTCAATGAATGAAAAACCAAGTAAATATACATATACCTACAACTTACAATGATACTTACTTGCACATTTATGCTGAAGAAATTCTTCCTGTTGATGAATGCTTGAGCATTTGGTCCACCGGGATTTTTAATTTTAATATGGGTGCAATCAATACATCCCACAACTTTAGGAAATCTTCTTATTCTATAAAAAGTTGCCATTTCAGCTCTTTGTTCTATATCAGAATCAGGAAATGTTATAACATCAGCTCTGAGTCCTGCCAAAGCCACAGAAATGTTTTTAATTATCCGGCTCATTGTGGGCTGACTTATGCCATGGAGTTCTCCAATTCCTTCCTGGTAAGCTCCCTTTGCAAAAAGGCGGAGGGAAGCCAAGAGTTGAAGGCGAGGCGGAATAGGTTGCCCGCTGTTGCCCATAGCTCCTTGGCCTAGGTTATTCCCAATCATATCGAACAGTTTCTCAGCTCCAGCTTTTGAGAACCTATATCGACGCCTAAAAAGTCTATCGGAGTATTTCCTGAAGGGATCCTGACGCTGCAAATACACCTTTCTAGCGTGATTCACTCCAAGTTCCCCCAATTCCCATAACTCCATTGCTTCTTCCAAGTCTTCAAAATCAGACGCAGCCATTTCAAATATTACTGATTTACGACAGTGAAATAAAATATAATAAACAACAACAATTACCTAGGTGGGAATAATTTTGAAACGAGAAAAAAGTCATAGCAGACTTTTTTCTCGTTTCAAAATTATTCCCACCTTTACAGCTTATGCCTGTCAGCATAGGATCTTCGGATCATATTATTCCATCAACAATTACCATGCGGGATAAATAAACTAACAATTTGCTAACTAATTTGATAAAAACGAAATTGCACTATCCTACTCTACTTTGAAGCTAAATTACACTAACTTAACAAAAATGAATTAAACCAAAATGAAATAACTAAAGATGTATCGTAATAATAAACTAAATTAATTAAATCTATCGTTCACTATAGTTATTTCAAAACAAATTAAACTATGAAGAAAATGGTGTAAACAACCACGAAAAATATACCTTAGCTTCTGCAATTATGACAAAATACAAAAATAAACAATAAGATGAAGAATGCGGTAAACTAACAATACGATAAATAAATTAATAAGAACAAAACTAAACTGTCCTACTCTGAATCCACTATCCAAAAATTAGACACTACTAAAGAATTAACCTAAACTATCTTAATTACATATGAAATACGTACAGAAATATTCAAACCATATGATCACATGAAAAGCACGACAACAACTCGAAAGCTGGAGAGGAGAACTCACTAGTGACACGCTTAAACACCAGCGTCGTATGTTTAGCGAGCGAGTGACTAAGGGTTACTAAGGTAGTAGATTACTAAGCTTAATCACCCTTAGTAGTGCGCTATGAATACGGCATACGGACCAGCGCGCTACTAAGAGTGTTTAGTAGGCCTTAGTAGCTCACTGACGATTCTATGAATACGGCCCTTAGTCTTTCTTCTTTCATACTATTCCAAAGAAAAGTCTTTATTCTTTTCATTATTCAAAAACACCGTTCTGCTTCTGATGTCGACATTGTTATCGTGTTCAACACTTTTAAAAGTTTTATTTTCTCTTGAAATGTTTCACACAAATCACATCACACGCAATTAGCGACAGAAATGGTACTGTGCCAAGAAACTGCTCTCAATTCCTTTCTTTCGTAAACAAGTTGAAGTTCACTCTTCAGTCTCTTTTTTCCAAAAATGGATACTTTTCAATTATTTCACTGAGAAACGTGTCAGGGAAGTTTTTGCTGTAATTATCAAATTCTTCGACCACAAATAGATTCGTAGCCACGAGGTGTCCAGTAAATTGAAATCTATCTTTTATTTCTGTGATTATGGTGGGCATAACAGTGGTTGAAATTACTAAGGGGATACTTGTCTTTTATCAGTTTCTGAATGCCATCTAAACCTCCACTCATAACAGAAGCACCATCAAAACTTGCTGCTATAAGTTTATTCGGACTGTCACCAATTAGGGAATTGAGTTGTTTTAAAATACAATCTGTGATTACACAAGCATCATGTCCGTCAGGATTAATGAAATTTCAGAACCTTTCTACCGGTTTTCCACCAACAATTTAACGTAATACAATGACTAACTGAAATTGACATGAAACGTCAATAGTTTCATCGGCTATCAGTGCTACATAATCTGCTTTTTGAATTTCTTAGTGAACTTCTTCGTGGTATACTTTAAACATGCATTCCAGCAACTCATTCTGTATAGTTTTAGCCTTACCTTTAAACACAGCTGATTGACTAAGGTGAACTTTTAAGTCTTTATCTAACTCAGAAGTAAACTGGATTAACTCATGAAAAACTCTCTTATTTTGTGACTTGTCTGATTCATCATACCCTCTCAATGCTAATTCTAATGCCCCACAAAAACATATACAATTTATAGTCAAATTTAATATGTACCTATTTTTATCTACTTGTTTGTTATGTTTAGATATAGCTAATGAATACTGTTGGTCATGGTACTACTAAAGGAGGTAGGTCGTTCTGGTGGACAAAAACGCGTCCAGTTCGCGCATGACGTCATGTGGTCTAAGCTGTAGTGGGAAGCTTAAAATTTGTATAAAAATTAACGTTAATCGACTGCTGATATCCGTCTTTTTATTTCTTCACCCTTCGTTATTATACATAATACATTTATAAGTCATGCTATAAAATCCTGTTATTGCAACCAAATACCGCACAAGACATAATTTCACTGAGAAAGCCACAGTTCAAGAGAAAACAATAATTTTTTCATGCCCGCGACCCAGTCAATGCTAATTCATAGGCGACAAGCGCAATCTACCTCCGCGTGACGTCACATGCTCAAAGCGATGCTCGCCTGAGATGCGCAACGACCTACCTCCTTTAGTAGTACCATGCTGTCAGTTAAACTGATTTGAATATTTGTTTTACCTAGCAAAAATAAACTCAAAACATTGTTCATATGTTGTTTAGATTTTTCGTGAGCCCTCATTTTTTCCCAAATGTGTAACAAGTCCGAAATCCCGTTCCTCGACCAGGTGACATCTCCTTGGAAAAGAACACCAGGAAAACAAAAAAATGCATTTTTTTCATCGTATCATATCAGCATTAAATTTACGACACCTTTCCTGTTTGTTGGCACGCTGTTGCTTTTTAACTAAATTTAAATTAGAAGTCCCAAAAATGTCCTAAAATAAAGTCATGACAAATTAAACATTTTGTAAATAAATCATGATTGTTGGTTAGTTTTTAGCATTACTTGTAATATTTTCATTTTACTTTAATAATTTGGCACTTCTGTAACTACCTTGGCAACAATATTTAGAAATTTCTGTGGATTTACTTGCATATACTAGGGCCATTCCTCGGCGTATTTGAAACCAACATATGCCTCCCATGACAATGGTTAATAAAGTTTACTTTTACCAAACAATGAAATCATTAGCGCTGAAGCTTCTGTGCATAACTGTTCTTCTCGCCATATTTTTTTGATTTCTTTTAATTTCTTTTATTATAGCATATATGGGCTGGATCAACCAAACAAAGGTGCCACAGTTACAAATTAAACTCATTCAGTAATTATGGATTTGGAAGGAATTGGCTAAATGGATGTCAACTAAATTTTATATATAAGATTTTTACAAAATACCATAATGAAATCAAGATGTTTAAAGCAGAGCTTAAGATCAGGGCTACCACAATCAAGGTAAAATTATATTTCATTTATACGTATTTCTAGAGAACTGTCCACACGGATTTTATCCCATTATGGTAATAAGCTTCATATAAATAAATAACCCAAATAGTATATTTCAACCAGATCAACTAAACAGGGCTACCACCATATCAAGGTAAGAATTTTTCTGTAACTATGAATTTTGAAGGTATTGGCTGAACCATTTTCAATAAGAAATTTCGTTTGTAGGGCGGGTATAGAATGGAAAAACGAAATGAATATGTTTAAAACGGATTTAAAAATCAGGGCTACCAAAATATAAGGAAAAATAATTTTCTGATTTCAAAGGAAATTCATTAATATTCAATTATACTATGGCGAATTTCATGAAAAGCATTCTGTTGTAAGATATCTCAGCAACCAATTGACCGATTTTGATAAATCCTCCACCGATATCAATGTTGAACCAAGAAACATAGAGACTTAAAACTTGGTATACATACTAAAGAGACGTTGAATATATGCACTCAGTGTCGAAACTTTAATTTCTTGGAGGAAGGGAGGTATCGAATTTGAGTATATATTTAATTTGTTCACACCAATTAAATGGAATATTGGTCACTTACCTTGAGAGTACCTTGAGTGTGGATTAAAATATTACCGAGTGATATGTGCATTAAAAATTCTAAACCCAGGGCAAAGTCCGGGCAATTACGCATCCATAATAGTAAAAGAAGCTGTCTGTGTGACTGCGGCAGTCATAACTCTTCAGAAAATAAACATAGGAGCTTCAAAATTTGGCAGCAGCTTCAGGCTGATTCTGAGAGTTGCAGTGCCAAAAATAATTCTGTCCAAATTTCACGATTTTAAGGGGTCCTCATGGAACGGTCGGTCGAAATTTCGTTTTTTTGGGACATCTCAGCAACCAATTGCCCGATGTTGATGAATCCTCCACCAATATCAATGTTCTAATGAGACATTTTCGAGCCCAAAATCAGTTCGTGGGTTAACCCTCCTCTACCAAGGTATTTTACACCTTACTCCTCCCAAGGGGGGTAACTGGATTACCCCACCATTTTTGCTGTCATTGGTGGTTGATTTTTGAAGAAAATTATGATAATATAAATTAATCTTAAAATAAATGAAAATAGCTATTGGGAAATATCTTTATTGGCAAAAATATGTCAGATAATAAAATTGAAAACTTTTTCAAAACATTTTCTATAAGACATTATTCAGCATTTCAAAATTTTTCCTCACATTCGAAACACGTAGAGAAAGAGTGTTCTTTCCTGTGTATATGACACACTGGTTTTTGGCACTGCATGCACATCAGTCTGGTCTTTCTGTCCTCGCCTCTTTTGCAAAAAGCGCATCTCTTTCCTGTCTTTCCTTGTGATGGTTTCTCAGGCGCTGTTGCATCACGCCTTTTGCGATTTATGCTCACTCCAAAGCTTTCCATTGAAAGTAAGATACTATTATGTTAACCCACAGGGTTTTTTACTCTCTCCTGAATGTACGGTAGAGCCAATTGTAAGCACAACTCATGCAAAAAAGTTTTTCGTCTTTTTGTGTTTGTTGTTTCCCAAGTTACATTTTTTTTCTGTCCATATAATGTAGGAATTCAGAATTTTACATCCAAAATGTGATACATTGTATAAAACTTTGAAGTAATGATAAGAAAATGTATATATTTCAGTATAAGTATAGCAGCACAAAATTCAAACTCAGATGAAACTGAGACAAACTATCCCAAGAGGGGTAACTCAGTTACCCCAACAAAGTTTTCTTTTAAAATTAGAACAAAAAAATGTTATAGACGAAACATTACCAAGAATAATATTTTCAGGCCTTAAAGAACAAATACATGGACGCATGAAAATATTAATAAAATATTAACAAGAAAAAAACAGAAAAAATATTGTTAGGGTAACTGAGTTACCCCCCTTGGTAGAGGAAGGGTTTAAGGGTGGTAATGTAAGGGCCGGTCCATTTCTTTTTTTAATACCTATATCTCAGCAACGAATTAACAGAATTCCATGAAACCTTCACTAATATCAATGTTATTGTGAGATACATAAATACATTACCAAAATGACATATTTGGACCGAATCGACCAAGCAGGGGTGCCACAAATGCAAAATAAAAGTTTTCTGTAATTATGCTTTTGGAAAGAATTGGCAAAACCGATTTCAACCAAATTTGGTACATAGAATCTTCACAAATTCAGGACCAAAGCAGCATATTTCACAGAGAATGACTAGGCAGGGGTGCCACAATGCAAAAGAAAACTTTTCGGTAAGTATGCTTTTGGATGGAATTGGCCAAACCAATATCAAGAAAATTTTATATGAAGGAGTTGTGCAACATAAACAATCAAGATTTTTAGTATAGATATAGAAAACAGGGCTGCCACAGTAAAAGTAATAAATTTTTTTTTTACAAATGCTTTTGTTGAACTGCCTGCATCAATTTTAACCAAATGATAATATTTATAATTTACATATATATATATATATATATATATATATATATATATATATATATATATATATATAACAGCTTACGGAAAAAGGAAAGGTAAAATGGATATATGGATGAACAGTTGTATAAAACTCCTAAAGCCAAAAAAATTGTAGGGTAAGCCCTATGCATTTCGCCCACTAAGTGGGCATCTTCAGGGGAGAACCTGCCTTGGCAGTGAACAAGGTTCAACAGGCAGTTGAACCTTGTTCACTGCCAAGGCAGGTTCTCCCCTGAAGATGCCCACTTAGTGGGCGAAATGCATAGGGCTTACCCTACAATTTTTTTGGCATTAGGAGTTTTATACAACTGTTCAACTTGGAGCCAAAGTGATTACGAGCTACCATCTACGGATATATGGATGTCAACAAGGTGTGTATATATATAAGGGCTTCCCTCAACACCTTGTTGCCACCCTCATCACTACCTTTTCTTTTCCTTTAGTTAATATATATATATATATATATATATATATATATATATATATATATATATATATATATATATATAACAACTTACGGAAAAGGAAAGGTAAAATAGATATATGGATGTCAAGGTGTTGGGATGAGGAAACCCAGTGAGCACTCACCAATCAGACGACTTCAGGTTGGCGAGGCCCTGGGGATGTCGAAGCGACACACGTAAAATAACACAAAAACACAGAAACATCACAAACGTAGAAGCTTTCGGAACTACTCCTTCTTCAGCTACAGAGAGAGTTTCCTCATCCCAACACCTTGTTGACATACATATATATATATATATATATATATATATATATATATATATATATATATATATATATATATATATATATATATATATATATATATATACATGAGGGTGCATTGGTGGTGTAGTACTTAGCGTGTCAGCTTCCCGTTACAAAGTTCCAGGGTTCAAAAGCCGTAAATGAAGGTTTTATTTTTAAAAAACTATCATTGGTGCCTGGCAGTGTTGCCACTGACAAAAAATAAATCTGCTAAGTCATTGTGAAAAATCCTCCAGATTTAGACTAAAATAAGCTAAGGCTCGGTTTCAAAAAGCAACGAAATAATTAAAGTTTAGAAATAGGATTTACTATTGAATTAAAAATTTTATTCCAACAGAATATTACAAAAATCACAATCATCATCACCTTCTTTTGGATATGCTTTGCTTGTTCCTATGATTTGTAATACACAGGCAGTTTATAATCATTACATTTATTATGACGTCACAGGCCATATCTCACTGACAATATTGCATTCATCATTTTAACTCCGATGCAGTTTCTGGTCTTATTTTTGATTAAGTTCACTTGACTGAAAATTCTCTCCACTTCAGCATTTGATCATGGCAATATTAATAAACTCAGTGCTATTTCAGAAATATTTTTAAATGGATTTTCTACCCAATCAACTAAATTGATTCTCAATACCAGCCAATCCTTAATACTCGCCTCTGTTCTTCACAAGCTTTCATGCACCACAGCGCACTCTCTTTCTTCCCGCAAGGGCTAGAGAGGGAGGGGGCGACTTGAGCCAACAAACAACATATGTGCTCTCACGCCATGGGGAAGAGGACTCATCACAGGGGTGGGAGGTGATGGTAGGATCTCCCCTACCCGCCAAGCTGTCACCCTTGCCCCGCCACTAACAGATGCCATTTAAAGGGCAAAATTATCCAAAATAGCAGACTGTTCTCAATGCTCGGATACTCAATACTCGGATACCGGTTAATAACAGTTGATGGATATGTGGGCGCTCTAACTCAAAAACTGTTAATCAGATCAACACGAAATTTTATATATGACATTTTTTGTAAAGGAAGAAGAGCTGATTAGTTTTTGGTAAAAATCAGTCAACCAAAAGTGGGTGTTTACCCTTGTCCCTTATTCATAATTTTGAAATATTTGCTTTAATATTTGATAAATGTAAAAATGCACTGGAATAAAAGTTGTAGAAAATTTAATTTTATACAACCTTTGTTTGAAATATTTTTCCATATAATGCATTGTTTAAGAGATATATTCTTAGCTGCCACCACCGTGCCACCTACCGACGGCTATTATTAACAATTGATGCTTAGTTACATCTTAGTAACGCTCCTTTTTATTTTCTTGATTGTTGGTGCATTGTGAATATATATAATATCAGAAGGTTATGGTTTTTCCTGTTTTATGTAATATTTAAAATTTTCCCGGTTTCTTTAAATATTTGTTATCGCATAATCTATTTTGAAATTTTTAGAAATATTATAGATATGGAGCAAGTCATGTGGTGGCCATATCAGATTTTTTTCGTGGATTTCTGTGCCTGAATTACGATTTATTTTTAAAAAATCGCCAAATACAAAATCGCATATTTCTGGAGAACTTAATAAACAATCAAGTTGAAATTTTACATCTTGTTAGAATAATACATATTAATTACATTTATGTAGGTAATGTTGTCTAAAAATGTATAAATAAACAATAATGTCAACAATAGTGAAAAGTTAATATTTTTGAACAAATTGTATAAAATTGCAGTCATGAGATTTGTTTAAATTTTAAGAATTTTTGAAAGCCAAACAAATTATAATACAAAAATTTCTATAATCCATATTTTGTTTTTTTTTACAAATTCTACCTATATAAATAATTTGAACATCGTAGCACATAAAGCATGAAAATTTGTTTAAATATATATAATAGATATTACTTATATGATATGGAAGAACTATGTGTTTATGTTTAAAAAGTGAAAGATTAATTTAATTGAAAGTAATGTATTTAGGGGATTTTCACTTATTGTATCTGATGCATGTAGCACAATAAAATTTTTATTATCTCTAAGTATTTTCATTACTCCTTTATTGAAGCTTATTTAAATTAATAAATGATCATTAAGTTTTTGTAAATACATGAAATAAGTATGCGAACCAACAGTTGTAGCTGGTATCGGAAGGAGCATTCTCCGCTAGGTAATAACAGAACCAGCTCCGTAAACTGATATATCAGTAACAGTTATTTGGAACAGATACTGCCTCATTACAGATACCAAGATATTAGGTACCGGTAAATATCAGTTTAGCTCATCCCTAATATACACCACCTTTTTGAATTTTGTGAATAATTGGTTCCGGAAAACTGCCACGAAAAGCAAATTCGCGAAGTACAAGTCCAATTTCCCTCTAACAATGCAATGTTATATATGCAAGTACGGTTCTCAGTCAACCTAAAAAATTAATTTTTTTAACGTAAATAATGCAGTTTAACAGAAAATAAAGGAAGGCGTCACAGAAAATAAAGGATGGCGTTACAGCAAATGAAAACCTAGCATCATAAAGTTAAAAATATTCTTTTAATTATCTTCAAAACGCATAATAGCAAGTGAAAATGCTTTGCTGGCATCGCTAAAAAAGGTGGTGAGTTTTATAAAACAAATAGACCTAATACACATTTTCTTCTTCATAGTAATGATGAAACACTAAGTACCCCCACATTTAAAAATACAACCAGACCAATTACATTTTGGCACATTCTATTAGTCTTTTGACATCATTTGACATTACAATACTTGCAACTTTCTGGCTGCAGTCCACTTTACAAACCAAAAATATGATTTTAAGCTGGCTTGTCACCCACCACTCAAACAGATGTAATCTATTCAACGTGCAAGTTGAAGAAGCACACAAGAGTGGAAATTTACAGAAAGATATACCTTATGTTAGTATAATGCATGATTTGCATTTACTGAAGGCTGCAAAGATGTGAGATTGTATGCTCATAAGCAGTGCCGGCTCTAGAGCTTTTAGCGCCCCAAGCGAAAATTTTTGTTGCATCCCCTCAAGTCGTCAGTTTTGAAAAATAAATAAATTCATAAAAATATCGCACTTTACAAAACTTTTATTTTTTAAAACAATATTTTACAAAACTTACCTACATTTCTATTTACAATGTTTTAACAAAACTTACACACTATATTTACATTTTAATTAAAAATTGATTTTACAGGCTTTTTTATTGGAGAATATTTTCATTAAATCTGAATAATCTATATTTTGTGCAATGTCATTTTCGATGGAAAGGGTTGCTAATTGTGTCAATTTTTCCTGGGAAATCGATGATCAAAGATAAGTTTTAATTAATTTTGATAAACTTCTTTTGGCACTAGCGACAGAAACAGGTGTTGTTAATAAAATCCTTAATGCGATTCAAATATTAGAATAAAGATCTTGCATTTCGTTCTGTTTAATAAAATTTAGAACTTGTAGCGGCGTTATTTTATCAGTATCTTTTAAAAAACTTTTAATACTAACAAGCTCATCACACAAAACAATGCTGTCTATATCAGCTTTTGATCCTGCAGTTAGAGTTGCACTTTCCTTGTTACCGTTTATTACATTGTTGCATGAATCCTTACCCTCCGGCAGGGGGCGCCGGGCGGCTGCCCAGTCCGCTCACCGTTTAAATTATGTGCAAAAAATAATTGTCTTACTACAATAATAATAACAAAACAAAATGCACCAGCACCCTTTGGCACCCCTTAAATATCGGCGCCCTGAGCACGTGCTCCAATCGATTGTACCTTGAGCCGGCCCTGCTCATAAGTGTATATGAGAGAAAGAAGACTACAGTGAAAAATTGAAAATTCACAGTGAAAGCAATTTTTAAAACAAACTCCTACACTGTACAGATCTCAAAAGACTTTTATAGAGATAATCAGTTAAAATATACCAAGTTTACAGAATAAATTTGTTTCGCAAAAGGGACTTGATATCTCAAACAAATGTCTGATAGTTTGTGCATCTCTCGACAATGACAGGAACCAAACAGACTAAATTCAAACACACACACAAACTCAATCACACAGATCTAAAAAAATTTAAGTGAGGAAAGGAAGCTCTCATCATCAGCAGATGATAGTGAATGAAGGGGGGAATGGGAGGTCAATGGGTCGACTGTAGAGAGAGGAATGGTAGAGACAGTCTGTTGGTTATTGCATATGTATAATTTTTCATGTCTAATTTTTATACATTATGTTAACAGGGTTAAGCATTTGATAGCGATGGGATGACTGGTTTCTAGTATGTGTGCGACCATGCTTGAGATGTTAAATCTATTGTTTAAAATGTAAACTAGTGTGATTGCCAGCCTAATATGACTGTATGTGTGGATTAAGTATTAAATTTAAGGCACTTCCCATTCTTCTCCCTTATCTCTCTCTCATCATCCTCCTTCCCATTCTCTTCTCAATCTCGCCAAAATAAAGAACAGCATCTATCTCTTCCACTCTCTCTCCTTCTGTCTCCCTCCCTCTCTCCCTTTATCTCTCACTCCCTCCCTCTCCTCCTCTGAAAAAATTAACTTCCTAGTCTTATTCTTGCCCTAATAAAGAACATTATCTATCTATCTCTCCCCTTTTCTTTGTCTCCCTCCTCTGGAAAAACAAACTTCCTAGTCTTATTCTCGCCCTAATAAAGAACATTATCTATCTATCTCTCCCTTTTTCTTTGTCATCCTCCTCTCGTTCCTTCTCCCTGTAAAGGTTAAATATAAGAGTGGACCTTATGTTCCACATTTTGCCTGAATAAAGACATCTATCTATCCTCTCCAACATCTCTCTCCTTCTCTTGAGATGGCAATACAATCTCGAGGTTTAACAATGACATGGTCAGCAAGGCAACATCGTTAACAAGCTTAAATCTTTCCAATGAATATGATTTAAAAGCAGAACTTGAGCGACTTACAATCATAGGCAAAATATGACAATAAGAATAAGAAACGTTATTTTTCTTCAAAATGGTCCAGGTCTGAAAATTGTAGGCCAATTATTCCTAATTTTGACTTGCAAAAGAGTAAAAGCCTTCAAGTCGAAAAATTGATTTTTACGTGTTACCCTATGAGAAATAGAAATTATCTGCTGGAGTTGAAGATGGGTCTTTTTTGAGGATTTTTTTTCATAAATGGCTTCTACTGTAAGAATCAAGCATTCCTAACAAATTTCAATTTTCTTGGTCTAGTTGTATTTTCATGCCTTCAATTGTCTTTCTCAATAATTATCTGAAATTCATAAATGACAAACCTTTTTAAGTTTATGGGAAGGATTCTTTAATTTTAGATAACCCTCATCTGCCCTTTGCCTATTGAGGAAGTTAACAGCCCAAAAAATTCTTGTTTTTACATACAAGGAGAGAAAAATGTCCTTACTTTTAGCACAAGGGAGAGTCAGATTTTTGAAATTTTCTCTCTCACTAAATAAAAGCCCTATTTTCTTGGCAAGGTTTTGTTCTGCCATCACCCTACCAAAAACTTGAAGGAAAACTTCCTCCCAGTCCTCTAAAATTGAAAAAATTTCCCTGCATAGAAGAAAAATTTTATCACATTCCTTCCCCGGCTCACCATAACTTTTTAAGTAACTAAGTATCTGGTAATCTTCAGCAAAGAAATTCTCGGCACTAAGAAGAAACCTCTCGCACTTATCACAGTTGAGGATTTTATTGAATTTTGTGCAAAGGTAGCCACAATGGTGAATTCACAAGTCTGAAATATATTATTAATTGTTTATTTCACACTAATAAGATCTTTTGCATTCTCCCGAATCACTTCAGTTTTTGAAACCTAATGCGGCCCGCCGAAGCGTTTGCGTCTTTTAAATGCGGCTCCCCCTAAGAATCCACAACATCTTAAGAGTCTTAATACGTTGCCTCCCCCCCTAATTACTCGCACAATATATTTTTAACGTGTCGGGAAATCTGGCAATGCCGCCTCACCGTGGACTTCGCGTCAACATCCATTTCGCCGAGATAAAAAGAGTTTTAAAAATTCGCTTGTTATATTTTCTTTATTTATTTCAGAAGAACCGAATTTTGCTTCGTCTGTTGGCGAATGAGAACGAGCAATTTCACGAGTAGTTATGCCCAGGTGTCGTACTCTGTAGCAGCAAAAAGTGTATAATCCTTGGTCTTAAACATTGGAACGGGTTGGGTTTTTTTACACTATCTCGTTGCACCTCGCTCTGGTCGCGAGTTCAAGGTTGCCATGGAGACGGGTTGCGAGGGGGGGAGGGAGAGTTCTGATGTCCTGATTGGCTGTTCTATTTCCGCATCTGTTGGTATGGTTTAGAGAAGGGACAGGTTGATGCGGTGCATGGTTACCGTAAGGAAGACGTCGCGAATATGAAAAACTTCTTCGTTGCCTTGGAAATCGGACTGGACGCCTAGCCCAGAACTTCTTAGCTACTTAGCTGAGTACTCTATAATGGTCCTATTGCTAAATCATCAGAAATTGCTATTAATTTTTTAACAGTTTACAACAGTTATATACAATATTTTCAGCTTCAACGTCACGTTGGGAAATATTAAAGAAACATATTACTCAAAAAACACCAAAACAGCTTTGTAATACAAGATAGGAATGTCGCTTCAGCAGTGTTCAAGCTGTTCGATTTCAACTTCCTGAATTTTTTAACGCCCTTGAAGAGGTTGAAAACAAAATATTAGATAACAGCATAAAAGTAGAAATAAGAGGGATACATAAAAATATGCATACATTTGAGTTCCTTCTCAGTCTAGTAATTTGGTATGAAATAAGCAAATTATTATAGGATAAAGCAATGCATTTAGCTATTGCAGTAAAGCATTTGGAGGAACTAGTCATATTTTTACAAAAATTCAGAGAGGAGGGTTTCAAAACTTGCTTAAATGAAGCTAAGAAATTATCAGTAGAATTAAATATTGGGTCACATTTTAAACAACCTTGTGTTAGCAAGAAAAGAAAGTTTTTCGATTATAAAGCAGTGATTCTTCTGTAACAGATCCTGAAGACAATTTCCAAGTTAATTTCTTTTTCTTTATAATTGATAATGCTTTGGTATCTTTAAAGAAATATTTTTAATCGTATGAGGAACATTAAAAAATTTTCAGTTTCTTGTCTGACTTTTCAAGACTGAAGGAAGTGTCTGAATTTCACTTGAAGTAAGATCCTGACATATTTTGTTTAACTTTCAATACTGATATTGATAAGCACGATTTTTATGATGAAGTAAATATGTTTCGAAAAATAGTCCCAACAACTTCAACATGCTTGGAATGCTTGACATTTATATACAAGAAACATTTGACGGAATTATACTCAAATGTTGGCATTGCATTAAGGATAATTTTGACTAGCCCTATCACAGTTGCCTAAAATGAGAGACCATTTTCTAAACTAAAAATCATTAAAAATTATTTAAGGTCAACTATTTCTCAAGAAAAGGTAAATTCATTGGCAATTATTTCGATTGAAATCGACTTAGCGAAAACTATTGATTACAATTATATCATAAATGATTTCGCAGCCAAGAGAGCAAGACAAATTATATAAATGGCAACCTAACCTTGAACGGGCTGACAGCAAAAATTTTGTAATGTATTATACATCATGTATGTATTGATATCATCACTCGATCTCTTTTTTAATTATATACTGTAGATCAGCGGTCGGCAACCTACGGCCCACGGGCCACGTGCGGCCCTCGAGAACACTTTATGCGGCCCGCAAAGCTGTAATGAAGAAGTGATCAGGAAAATTTCTCATGGGCAATTTTATATTTATTGAGAAAAATTATAGTCTCAAAGGCTTTTCTAGTGAAGTTTTAACGCTAGTAAATTACGTAGACTTGATTTCGTTCGTATGAAATCATCACAGAATCTCTGGAAAAATTTTGATTTATTCGCTCATCCGACCTGCCAAGGCTTTCTTGACTCCCAATGCGGCCCTCCGAAAAATTCACAACTGCAAATGTGGCCCGCCATTCAGAAAATGTTGCCGACCCCTGCTGTAGATAAATGGACCCACAATAGACAAATAGTTATTACTTACAATATTATATTACAGATTATTGATAAATCAAACCACTGTAATAATCAAAATTGTAGTTTTATATTTAAAGATGTTTATCAAACTCAAAATATGTGTTTAATTATTCAAATTTTTTCTGTGTTAACTATTATTACCTTTTTTGAAGTATTTCGAACGGGGCCCCACAAATTTTTGGGCCGGCACTGGCCTCACTTGTGCCGACAGGTTTACTCGGTGGCCATAGGCCATCCTGATTGAGGAGATAAAAGCCAAAGCAGTCGCAAGAGCATTATTCAGCAACTGGATTACCCGTTTTGGTGCACCGTTGTAAGTCACCACGGACAGAGGCAGGCAGTTTGAGTCCGACCTTTTTAGAGCACTAACTCAGCCCACTGGGACGACACACCTAGGGATTGCCATCTTAGGATCCAGCCCAAAATTATAGTCCCGAAATCCCGGGAATAGTAGAATGAAAATCTCAGGATTTCGAGATTCGAATTTCTATTTTAATTTATCAGAAATTTTACATACAGGAAAGTTTTCCTGCATACTTTATGCCTTCATATATATTTCCGAAAGACATATAATGTTCAAGTTTTGTATATAGGTAACTGTTGCACGTTATTCATATTAACCCTGGATGAGTAACATGGGGTGTAACTCACCCCATGCGAATCAAGTTTTAATGCAATGTTGTGATGGTTCACCTTGGCAGCTTCTGTCATTCTTGTATTTTCTAGTTAGTATGAGACTAGTATGCAGTGAGACTCATCATGTTTAGACTGCTCCCTTCTATAATCTTTCGGGGTGTTGTACACCCCACATTGCTCATTCTGCAAGGTTTTCATTTATTGTGCATCTTTAAAAAATGAGTGATAAAAAGTGGATTGTAGGAGAGGATGACGAGTTGATTGCCGAGGAATGTTGGTGACAACAAGAGGAAGATCAATTTCCTACTACAGATAAAGATGATGATTTATAGGAAGACAATCAAGAAGATATGTACATAATATGTTTTCATTCACTCCACTAAATCGAGAGTTATAATCTAGATATATATATATATATATATATATTTAGGCTCTATAAGTTCAATCTGTCAAAGCAGCTGCGAGCTAACATAACGCATTTACTGGATGCAGAACTTCCAGAGCCACCAAGAGCACCAAGCAGTATACGTCTTTCAAAAGCTTATGGTGGCTGCGCAGAAGTCGAAAATGAGTCCGGACGAGTCCATTAGTGAAACGTCAAACTGCGGGGGTGAGGGTAGCATTCGCATGGAGAAAAACCCTTCACTCTCTCCTGAGGTTAGCTTGGGTTAGCTCCACGCGGTCAAGTTCTTGTACCAACTTCTGTGCTTTATACTTTTTACTTTTATATTTTTGTTATCGTTATTTTTCATCGCTGTTTTGATTATTTTGTTTTTGAGTCTTTATTATATAGTTTTTGTTATTTCGTTATTGTTATTTCGTTTTTGTTATTTCATTTTTGTTATTTCGTTTTTGTTATACCTTTTTCGTTAATTCGTTTTTGTTATACCTTTTTCGTTAATTCATTTTCGTTATTTCGTTTTCATTGCTTAGTTTTGTTAAACTCGTTTACTGCCAACATGGATACCCCTCCATCAACCTCCAAGCTAGGGAATAAGAGAATCATTCACAGCCAGGCACGGGAGATACTTCACAACGTGATCAAGTTCATGAAGAAGGAAGCTGCAGCAGTTCCAGGAAAGATGTAATGAAGGCATGGCTGGATACAAGGGGAATGCAGTACTCAACGGCTGAAACTAAACTCGAGTTGTACGATAAAATTAAGAAAATTAAGCCAGCTCATAAAATTTTTGCTGTGGATACAATATTAGCCGAGCATGGACATTCGACGCTTAGGCTGCCTCCGTATCATCCTGAATTCAACCCAATCGAAAATATTTAGGGTATATTAAAGAATTGGGTAGGGTCAACAAACACAAGTTTTAAACTAAATGAGGTGAAGATATTAGTGGAAGAAAAATGTGCGGATATCGGGAAAGGAGAGTGGCAGAATGTATGCGAACGTGTAAAAAAAACTGAAGCTGAATATATAAAAAAAGAGATGATAATGGATGATATTGTGAATGAGGTTATCATAACTTCGGATTCAGAATCAGGAGATACAGATTCATCTGAATAAAATATTATTGATGAAAATGTATCGATGTGAATGTGTATAATAAAACCTTTCTTTGAAATATTTACTTTTCTTTTGGAAATCCTTTCCTCTATCGTAGCTGACTTTCCATTAAATTGCGGGTACCATACGATATGAATAAGAGCAAAATCGTATTAACACAACCTATTGTTGATAAACGACTGGATATTACTTAGTATTAATTTCTTGGGTTGGCTACGCTGGCAGGCGGCAACACCATTCAGCTCACTTTCCCCTTAAGCTACCCACTCCCTGACCATTCCCCTCCATGTCACGTGACAGTTCGCGCATCTCACCGCCGTAAGCTTTTAAGACCACTATACTACATACTTCCCAGAAAAGATGCCAGCTATACCCAAGAATACGAAATTGATTTGAAAACATTGTTTCAAATCTATTTGTTTGGAGCATTTTTTTTCATGTGTTGACTGTAACAGTATTGGATAATAATAAATTTTTCGTGATTATATGAAAATTATGTTCCATTTTGTTTTATAATTTATTATTAATAGTCTTTTTCCCCATTGTTAATTATAACTTTTTGTTCATCAAGAAGCACATTTTTATCCTATAATAAGAAATTTGGTAAAACCTTTATTTTAAAGTAAAATTTAGGCTGGGGAGTCTAACACCACACATTACTCATCAAGGGTTAAATACACACTTAGTACTTTCGACAATTTTTAGCCTACTTTCCAGAATGGAAATAGGTTTATAGTTTTGTCATTGTGTCTGTCTGTCCCCCCTATTAACTTTTGAACCAAGACCGATTTTCTTGGAACTTGATGGAAATCTCTTGCTACATGGGCCGAGCACCCGAGGATAGTTTTTGTTGCGAAGATTGAAGTCCCGGGTTCGATTCCAGGAATTATCCTTCCCATTTGATTTACATGGGAAATCTGAAATCCATCATGCAGGGTAATTTTCTCTTGCACACAGAAATATTTTAGAATTGCAATATCGGAGAGAGTTTTGACCTATTCTCTGAAAAAAAGGAATAAAGATTCTAATTTTTATCGTAGAATTTTGCTTATTGATTGTATTTCTTAGAATTTCTCGTAAATACTGGCGATTTCGCAGTTTTTATCGGTCATTACGGGTGTTGCCATAGCAATGACTATTGTTGGACTCAGATTCAGTATATTCTAATATGCACATGCGTTATTTTTGCCGCACGAATATGTGAGATCAATTTAATATTCCGTTCAAATGCATTTTTAATATTTCATAATGCTAAATTATGAAATTTGGGAACACAAAGAGCAACATATCCACGATGACTTTTAAGCTATTAAAGCCCATATAAGTATTAAATAAATGATTAAATGGAAAGTTGGTATCATAAGTACTGTTTGGATCATCTTGTTTATTTTTACGACAAGTTTTGCACGTAATACGGTATCACCTGGCCAGACATCGACGTCTGATACTGATGTAATGCAAGTACAGCTCCACTGAACAGACAACAGCAATCACAAGTGAGCTGAATCTCTTCTGTGAAAGTGGACATAGATGTAAGAAATTATACTTTCTTTATGAACAGCTGCTTTCTATTCCTCCAACAAGTGTAGAAATTGAAAGGGCGTTTTAATCCACTGGCATATTTTGCAAGAAGGACAGATCAAAAATGAGATAAAACATTAGACGCACTCTGCTTTTTAAGAACATACTCTAATACTTGGAAATATGAGTTGGGGTTCAATTAATAATGCTGATTTTTCATAAAGAACCATTATTTAGTCTTATTGTCAACGATTCTGCTACAAATGTTACAATTACATAATAAAAATCCAATGATTCAAGTTTACATGGTGTTCATTGTACTGAGGTTTATATATTAAGGTTTTTAAAATGTAACATAAGAGTTTTGTTTTTACACACTACAAAAAGAGCCTTGCGCTCAATGATTAATCTGAAGAGGAGAGCTGTTAATAATATTTTACTGACAATTGCGATCGATATAAACAAAATACATATACGTTTTGCTTGGTATTTTCTCGAATTTTTATCTCCGAAGCCATAACTCATAATTACGTGGTATTGGGGACTATGTTGTAGTAAATCTTGTCCTCTATCCAAATAAATTTTCTAAACTATACCTCCCAAATCATATAAAGGCATGGGATAGAAAAACATGAATTTTAATTGTTGTTTGCCGATATAACTGCCTTAGAGATCGATGTAAATATAATATGCGATGTTTTATGTAGGAGGTTATAGAATTTCTATCTCCGAAACTACAACTCGTAAGTATGTGGTTTCGTGGACTTTCTTGTTGTAAATGTTGTTCTCTTTCCGAATCAAGTTCTTAATGTATAACTTACAGATCATATAAGAGCTAGGGAAAGAAAAGTTTGACATTTCATTGTTGCTTGATGGATGCCATTTAACAAGATATGAGTATAAGTTTATTAAAGTAATTATGTAAAGTGGAACACCTAAAAATAAAAAGACAAAGTGCATAGGGACGCAACAGGAGAGACCGCACAAATGCAAATTGCACGTCTCTGGAAGGCTCCCTGTACATTTAAGAGATTTTTATTTGCGTTTTCTTTATCGTTTGATGTTTTCTGTATGTACGCTAAATTTTGTTTTGATTGAATAAGATTTGGCAATTAGCACAATGAGCTAATGCAAATTACGCAGGAACTATAAGGCTGGTATTCTATAAACTATAGGCAGTCGACTCAAAGTTATTTGTGCATGCAAACAAAGTTTGGTAAAAATCAGACAACCAAAACAGCAGTTATCGTTGAACAAACAGACAGACAAATAGGCAATTTGCACAGGGACTCAACAGGAGAGACCTCGCTTCGCTAGGCCAATTATCAATTTTAATTCTTACATACATAATTAAAACTTTTTCTGTATTAGTACTTCGCTTTGATTCTGTTTAGGAGAATAACAAAAAGGAAATGGGTTAACCGAATCAATGCAGAACGTGGAAGTTATGGCAAATTTCAGACATTGGTTCCACAAGATGAAAAAGGATTTTATATTTATTTCCAAATGACTATGTTAAGTCGGTGGTAACAGACATTTTGGGTAGTAGATACCACTAAACAAGATGGCAAGAGAGAGTAGGTCGCTTCACGACTATGTGGTACGCAGGAGAATTGTGCATGCAGCAGTACAGGAAAATACAGCAACAGTCCTACCATCCCGTGGTGGCATTACCGCCATCTGTGTGAGCACTACCATTGAAAACCTTAAGTATTATACCGTGTCCCGCTACCGTGTATCACCTCGGTTTGAGAAGTCCTAGCCATGACTCTTTTAATTTTCTATTATAAACATTTCTTATAGAATGATATTTTTGTTTAACGCTGAGGAATGATTTTTTATTTGAATTTTATAAATAGAATGTTTTGTGAACTCTTAAATTATAATTTTTTTTAGTGTACATACATGAATGAAAAACTGCAAAAAAACTCTTTCTCACATCTCTTTTTTATTCTTTAATTTATCACTTCGTAATATTTTCTTTTATTAGAAATTAATCACATGGATAATTTCTTATATTTTTAGGAATTTAAACAATTTCTTTTGTTCATCTGGCTCTTATTAACATTATAAAAATTGATTTCAAAAGTTACGATTTTAACATCCAATTTTTTGTCTACTTTAGGGAAATTTAACTTAAGACATTATTTGCATGCACAATAAACTACTTTGGCAATAAAATGTTTTAATTACCTTGAAAAAATTGCATTCAGGAATCTGTAACACATTTCGATTGGCATGGTCTTTCATCTTCACAGGTTATTAACGTAAAAGAATATTAAGATATTATATTGTACATTTAATGCTAAATGCAGAACACTATACAGCCGTTGGTTTCAAGATTTCATTCATCTAACATATATAGATGAAGATTTATATTTTTTTAAAAGATGATACTTATAAATCTGATATTGTTTAAATACCATCTGGCCGTAGGATTTAAATGCCTCCCGTCGCTGAAGGGTTAATCATCTCGGGCATATGAGCTTTTACTCTGTAATAGAACTGGCATGCTATTTGTAAGCAAGCCTCATGCACTAATATGACAAGCTGGAAAATTTTTTTTCAACCACAGCCCTGTTGTGACTATGGCTGAGAGTTGAGTGAGGCTGCTATTGCAGAACTGAATAAAGAAATTTATTCCAGTGGTTCTGATTGTTCGAGTGATTGAGAGTTGTTGGAAGTTCCAGCTGAAAGTGATTCTGAGGATGATATTATGCAATTTCTTGCCAAGTGAGATCTTCAATCAGGTGAATCACTCCACATGAATCTTACTGATATATTTGTTTTCAATACTGCTATAGTTAAGTTTCATTTTATTTAGTGAAACCAATTCCCCAGCCACGTCTAAGCATGAATATACACAAAAAGAATTCAGGCTCGCCCTCCATAGGCAAATGATTGCAAATTTCTCTTCCCGTAAAACCTTGAGGCATATAAGAAATTCCCCACAGGTTGTTTCATCCCACAAACTTACCAAAATTGAAGGAAGAAAAAAACCTTACTGCAGTTGCAAGAAAAGGCGAGCACCTTCTGGAAAAGGCACTCAAACATCATGGAGGTGTCGCATTTGTGACAGCTTTATACAACGTGGGATGCTTTTTGGAGAAGGGAGTAAAGGTGAAAAACTAAAACCATTACAAGGTAGGAAATTTTTTAAATAAATAATACATTAATAAGTAAAAGTAACTGAAAATTTCAATAAAATACAATAAGAAAGTATTACATTACTATCATTTATGTGAACTGATGTCCTTGGAGTGAGATTTCTGCAAATTAAAAGGCTCAAAACTGGGGATACTGGGCATTTAAACTCGGACTGGAGAGGGTTAAAATGCCACTGAGGATACCTCTTTGGTGTTTAAATGCTCATCTGGTTATTCACAATGTTTCTATGGCTTCAACATTGGCTCGACACCAACCAATGTTTACCAATACACATTATAACTAGAGAACCAGATTAGTTTAGAATATTATTGGAAATTGTTTGATAAGATGTTTTAAAAAGTTTATATATGTTAACATCAAGCCGATTGAGAGTAAAAAAAACCTCAGGAAATTACAGCCACTCTCAAATACCAGTTTTGCTTCTTCAAATATTATTTTTGCAAACTAAAAGATATTTCTGTAACGATCTGAGAATATAACATTTATCATAATTTTAATATTGCTATTATAAGCATTAAACTATAGGTAATGGAAAAAGCTACAAGCAACTCTCTAATTGTAAGAATAACATATTACACAGTGTAAATAAAATATGAAATTCAATAAATTACAAAGAAAGCTCAAAATATCATGAAATTTATTCTTTAATATAGGAATTACAATCCCCATGTTATAGGGACCATACAGGCTCATCTATGTTTATGTTTACTTAACTTTATAGACAATATAGTCATAAAAACTCCAATCATTCAAGATATTAAGTAACATTTCTCTTAAAAAAACACTTGAGGAAAAAAATTAGTAACATTAAAAAATCACCAATTGTAGCTAAAGTAAGGATCCTCAAAATGTAACAACACAATGAATATAATATAAATACTCTTTTTATCTGGAGTAAAGAACATCAATCACAACTTCAAGATAACATGTACTGATTAAATCCTGAAAATGTTCACCTATCTCAGTTTCGAAATAGGATGTCTTGGAAAGTATTTATGCAAGCCCAAAGCCTTCAGAACATTCTTGTATCGCTTTCAGCAGATACCTTCTGAGTTTATCATAAGTTTCGTATACAGGCAAATCGAGCTGGTTAAAACTGCAAAAGGAAAAAGCGAAAAACATTAAAAATAGTCTTCTAAAACACAAATGCTTAAAAAATTAACTAACATTTTTAAATCAACAAAACACCATGACTTCATCATCTCAGAGCTGTTGTATGTTCTACTGCAGCGGTCTTCAATATGTATGCTCTGATTCAAGAAAAATTACTTAGCTCACCTTATGGCTGAAACCTAATTGATAAACTGTCCCCCCCAATAGCCATAAAAAGGTTGGGAAAATGAGAAGTGCACTTGGCTGGAAAACAGCCACACACACAAGCAAAAGTGCATGCACACACACATACAAATAATTAATACAAACAATGCATATTAAATATAGTATTACCATAAAAATACTAAATTTACTCAGTAACAGTAATTTGTGAGTTGAATCTAACCAATTAAATACCTCGAGACTACATAGTAGGCTCCGCAAGAGTCTAGAAGTAATAATCAGGCAAGGCGGCCACTTCAAACGTTGCAAAAAATACTACGTATTGAAAATATTGCTCCACTTCAAGTGTTATGAAAAGATACCATGTATTGAAAATATTGCTCCACTTCAAGAGTTGCGAAAAGATATTGAAAATATCGCTCCGATGCTGATTCTGTCCATACTGCATTCTAGATGAAATCACGAGATCTATCCAATGGCTTCTAACAAAAAATAACATAAAAGTGGAAATCGAAATATTATTTTCAGAATATCCTATTTCGATTTTTTTTTGCTTCGTATTCGCGTATAAGCAGAACTTTCATTTTTCAAATGAAAATTTTGGAAAAAAAGAGTGGCTTATACATGAGTAAATACGGTATTAGGTAATCTTATTATATTCCTCTTTTATATACTTTACTCATAGTCTCATAATTATATTAGGTAAAAAATTAAGTATAGCATTTTCGTACAGCACTCTCATTTTAAAAGATTCTTTTGCTGGATATTTCATGCAGGTCCCCGCTCCTCCGTGTCTTCTTGGATGGCGAACATCTCCGACAATAATGTCTTATCCTTTCAATTTTAACTCTAATTACGTCCACCTTATACTGTTATTATATGTATTTTTAATTTGCGTTTATATATGTATTTTTATATGCATGTGTATTTCGTTTTTTTTTCCTTTTTGTATTTTATATGTATATTTATATTGTTGTGGGTGTATCCAATGTAAAGGCCCATGTGCTGTTTTTGGACAAAAACAAATTAAATTAAAAAACCTTACAAGATGTAACACAAAAAAATTTGTCCCTGTTGGATTAGTTGAATCTGCGATATGACATTGTATGTTTAAAAGAGATAAAAACTAAAGTCTTCTGAAATTATTAGTTACTAAAACTTTTTATAATTTTCCCAAATTTTTAGATAATTAAAATGTACATAATCAAATTCAGCATGAAATTTACTAGGATTGAGCACCATAATTTCACTTACATGAAAATGTCACCAGAATCACAATAAATTTGGCACCTTAAAAGATTTAGAGAAGGATGGAGCTATAACAAAAACTAATGGAAAAGAGATAACAATAACCCATAAGACCGTTCTGCCTTCTAAAGGTGGAATCGACTATTGTAAATATCTCAATTATCTACTACAACAAAAGCCAGTTGTGTGCCTATAATGCTCTCATTTAGTACTTCCCACGGGCAATTTTGGTAACATGAATAATTCGAGAATGGTGAGTATAATTTCAACGATTATGTTTGCAATATACTGAAATCTACCTTCCACACCTTTTAGACATGTCATCATCTATCATAAGGCCATGGATTTGATTCCAGGAGCATTTATTTTCTCCATTTAATTAACACACGTGAGAGAGTAACACTTAGATGATTTGCAAATTAAAATTACTTAGAATCACTGTAAGAATTTTTGGCTTGAAACAAAGAACCTCTGAAAGAACAAAATTAAATTTTCATGCTGTTGATTTTTGTAAACCCATCAAATCAGTCCACCAATTAGTTTTTAAAGCAAAAATTGGATGCATTTTTAAAATAAAATCTTTCACTGTCAAGGTAATTTGCATTGTTGCCAATTTTGAGTAATTTCTGGGATAAAATATACTTGGGAAGGCAGTAAGTCTTTTATTTCTATTAATTTCTGGGATTAAAAATTCTCATTGCATCTGTTTACATAATCAAGAAATTTCCATGGTGTTTGGAAGTTTAAGCAATATGTTGGTTAGGATAAATAATATGATGGTAACAAAAATAAAGCAAATATTCAATTATTCATTGATATTGAGTTAATAAAGTCAGATATTGAGATCAAAATCGCTGAAATTTTTGAGGTCTTATACGACATATCCTGCAAAATGTTGAGGTTGTTAATCTTTGACTCGAGACAAAAAATAAAATTTGTATCAACTTATTTTATTGAAATTGCATTTTATATGCACTCAAAAGTAAATCTAAAACAGCATAATTGAATGTTCCAGGAAGAAAAAATAATTTTGAGCATATTAAAGTTGTTTAGCATGATGTTCAACAAATAAATCTTTGTCAACTCTTTAACTGGGCTAAGCAACTATAGTGGCGGTGTCTAGTCATCCACGTGGTGAGGAGTGTGACTATAGTCGCACCTTCAAAAAAATAGTTCTTCCTAAGTGGGGCAGGTCCATTTGTACTAAATCTTATGTCCTACTGCCATCTACTGTATTGTTTTTAAGAGTAAAGATAGGAAACTGTTCATTTTCTATTCCTATTCATAAGGAAGCAACAAAAGGAGATAAATGTTAAAATGCTGAAAACCACTGTTCTATTATAATAGAAGGAATAATTTAATTTATAGGTTAACAGTATAATCTACATGATGATTTCTCTATTGACTAAAATGAGCAATAAAATTTAAAAGTAACTTAAAACCATGAATACTCAAAATGAATTATTTAGGAAAGTTAAATGAAATAAATATGCTGTACATACTAGTTAGGATTGCTGCATCAATTATTAATTAATGGAATACAGATTACCAGCAATTTAAATTCATTTTAACTTCTGTTCCCATTCAAAGACAGAAAATTCTGAGCAATAATTATTACAATAGTTACGTGATACTTTCAGTAATTTTCTCCACCAAGAAAGTGTTTTTTTCACCTTTTTGTCCTAAATTATTATTCTAATATGGTTAATTGATAATAGCTGATCTACTCAAATATTTGACTTGGTGTTAAAACTAAAAGAGAAGTGGAATTACTAAGATTTGATTTGCTTTTATGGGGCTTGATTCAAATCTAATTCTAAGATTGAATATAAAAAATGTAAACTTGGAAGCTTACCATGTGTGGGCTGATGGGAGCCTATCAGTGGATCTTTCATCTCTATGTATTTGGAATTTCTGAATTCCATTCATCCCCTCAAGGGCAGCAAATCCCTGGAGAGGAACCTTTGAAGTTCCAGTGACAAACTGCAGGAATTTGGCTCGATCAGCTTGCTCAAAAGAACGCAATGCCCGCCAGAACCACTTTATCTGATTTAAAAAGTATTAACCCTTAATTAGTCGCGTGGGGTCAATATGACCCCAAGCAATGTTTTTTCGTCAATATCTAAAGAAATGTATTGTCAATCTAACCCAAACTTGTTCTACCTTCGAAACTGACATTCTAGAAGAGAAATTAGCATTTCTTTGTTTTTTTAATTTGTTATTTTTGATATTTTTATATTTATACATATAGTATAAATATTGTAATTATTGAGAAAATTAAACTATTTTAATGTGCTATTTTGGTGTGTATCCATTTGTTATGTATATATGAGGTTAAAAAAGTTGCTTTTATTATGACATCTCTCTACCTGTTGCTTTTTTCTCTATTGGTCTAGAAGGGTTAAACGCAATACAGATTATTATTATCACATCAGAAATACAAATAATTTTCCTGATAAGCAGTATTTCATTGTTTTAACACTAGTTCTCCTATGATACATTTTTACTTCTCTAATTTTCACTATAGGTTGGTTACCCTTCTTCCTCCCATCTCCCCCTCCCCTCTCCCCCCTCCAATGCACCTTTTTCCCTCTTTTCGGAATTCTCCGGGTGTTTTCTTACTTCGGCCGCACACAGGCAACCGTTTTCTACCCGCAATAAAAGTCACAAACAAACGCACGTGGTCTCTCTAGAAATTGCTGTCGAAGAATTGACCCGAGGATGACTTCTTTGACGCAGAATTCCACGTATTCTATCAAGACCGATGCATGATTTTTGAAACTATTTTCTAGATTTTATAATTGAACTACATCCATATTATTCCCTTTTCTGTACAGTAATTATTTATCACATGCTTTCGTCATTATTATGAAATACTCTCAAAAATGGAACATCTTTCTAGAGACTTTTGGCAGCTTTTTTATCACCCTCATTGGATGAAGCTCTTAGTACCCATGTGCAAAAAGGATAAAAGAAAGCGGTTTGCCTTTCATTACCGCTCACCCTTTTTAGCACGAGTTTCTCCCTTATTTTTCGGAATAAGCACGAACACGAATGAGATCGGCAATCTTCAAAGTTTTTGGATCTCCTACCGGTCGCATGATGGTCACGGTTGGGACGTTTTAGACCAAAATATAAAAATCCTATTTCCAATGGGGTTTCTATGGAGAAGTCCCAAGTATGTTCACACTTATAGGGGAGGACGCGGTTGGACCTCGGCACGAACCCCTTGGGTCGCTTGAGGAGGCAACTTTTGTCCAAAGCCCCATCGAGGGCAATCCTCGGTGACAGCAGAAGTGAGCTTGAATCTTTCTGCTTGTTGGGGGCAGCCATAAACTACTTCATGCTGTAGGTGGGGGCCAGAAAGCGACCGTGCCGCGACCGATGTCTAACCCACAAGTGTGAGTGATCTCCGCAAAAATAGTCCTATCACTAATAAAGCCCTCAACGCGACCTTCATGCAACAATGCAACAAAAAGTGCGATCAGCTCTGCGCTGCTTATAATGTTGGCAGAAGAACGAAAAGATGGCCGTTAGCTGTGTTTTTTATTAGCTGAACGTTTCTGCCATAAATGCCTTTATTGTTTATAAACAAAACGTTCAAAAGGAAATGACAAGGCGAAATTTCTTGAAATCATTATCGAAGGAATTAATAAAGGATCTACAGATTTTGAGGTCTCAGAGTCAGTTTATATCTAGGCATCTCCGAAAGCGCATATGCACTCAACAGGGACTTGCGCAGGAAGGTCCATCACCAGGATCGGGACTATCAACAGGAAGATGCGAACATTGCCCAAGAAATAAGGACAATAAAGTGTCCACTAGATGTGGAAATTGTGGAGCTTTTACTTGCAAAGACCATATGATAATGAAGTGCATTGAATGTGAGAAGAGGGAAAGTGATTAGAAAATACAAAAAAATATTTTAAGTTATTTTAATCAATGTTTATTGTAAAAATTATTAATAAATAATTGTATTATAATGTAAGATTGATTTTATTTCCAGTAAAATATAAATAAATTAATATATTATTGCTTATCTTAAGAAATTATTTTGGGGTCATATTGACCCCACGCGACTAATTACGGAACTTTTTTTCATGCGACTAACTAAGGGTTAAAATATGAATTTGGTTTACAAGAATTTTAACCCTAATCCTACCAGGCTGACTTAGAGAGACATTCGAATTTTATTCATGATTATAACTACAAATAAATGCCTTTGGCATGGAGACTTTGTATATTCCATTATTTTGTATTTCTACATAAATAGATGCCATTAAATTTTTTTTTTATCTCTTTGTGTTTCATTTATATAGTCCCGAATATAAAATCCCTACGCTGACTACCAGGATGTGAGCCAGGGACACATTGACACAATGTAAGAAAGTCTTTTGTTAGTGCCTGGTTTTGTTGATCTAAATTATATACTACTGAGTCATTGGGTGTAGAGTGAGTAGTACAAATGTGTTGATCATTGGATGCTCTGTCTGCATGGGATGGCCATTTTATCATTGCAGTGTCAACCATACTTGGGTGAAGATCATTTCTCTATGTAATAATACTTCAAATTTTATAAAAATATTAGTCTAGAATAAAATAGAAATCTCATGTAATCATGCAAAGATGTGAATAATAAAAATAATGTCCTAATGAATCATATCTTCAAAATTTATCATGTATGTCTCTAAGTCACGCCCCAGTAGTTAACTTCAGTAAATGAGCCTGGTAGGATTAAGGTTAATCTAAGTTGCCAATATACACTTTAAATTAAAATAATGAAATATACATGGAAAACAATACCCATGTTAGAAATCATGGTTATCACTAATCACTCGAAAGAATGCTGATATCATTGATGCCTTCAATCATCTCCCAATACCAAAACTAGTGTAAATTTTTTCAACATCTTTGATAACAAAACTAGAACAATTCCAACAAAACTAAAAACAAATTAATCTGAAATGTCTCTTCAAAGCAAAAGAATTGGTAAGAAAAATTACCTGAAGTGAGGATGCCTGATACTTGTGATATTCAGTGTTGGCTCGCAACTCATCAATGTCAACATTGGGAAGGCCAGATATGAGTAGTTCCAGCTCTTGCTCGTTGAATATTGAAATGAGTTTTTTAGGAATTATATCATAAAACCCTTCCAAGAAGGCATTCAATCTGTAAATAATGGTTAAAATTAGAAACAAATGAATAAGTAATTTATAGATCAAAATTTCAAGTCTCAAATACATACTGCTTCATGATAGCTCCTGTCATCTTCATCTGGCAAACCAGACGGACATAGTCCATCTTGTTAAGTTCAGACACACCAATAATGCGGCCACTTGGAATTAGATCTCTTACTTCAGTTACTCCAAATTCTTGAACCTGATTATTAAAAAATATACACGTTGATCAAGAAAGGAAAATTTTTGAGAACTCAAGTTCTCTTTCTCAAAATTACTGTTAATGTTTTCATCCATTAAAAATTTACGAATTGGACTACCATCCTAGACAAATGAAAAAGACGCTTCAGGGAAATACAATTTACAATTATTTATCTCCAAAACATCTACCACCCCAATTTTTTTTAACTTCGTAAAGACAAGGAAGTCAGAGTGTGCAAGTTCTTGACTGTGATGTAGTTGGTCCAAACCTTCCTACTAGAAATGTCACAACAATCACTGACTTGAAACTGTAGTGTGAGGAATTGCATTGTCATTCAAAAACAATTTCACTGTGAATTTCTGCAGGGGTTGTTCCTTTTCCTTGAAAAATTGAATGCCGTATTAGTCTGAATATAGTCTCTTCCCCCCTATTTCTGAAGCCTCAGTTTCGGAAAAAAGTTTGAACCACATTACAGACCTCACTTTTAATATTCTAAAGAACGAGTTTTAAAATTTACGAGCAATTTAGTTACAGTTATGAATTTACATTGAAACGGTGACATCACATTTTGCATGTTATAATTGCAGGCATAATTTAAATGTATCAAGTGTTACTGGACTAAATTCGAAATCTTTGCGTTTATGAATGGTATTTAACCCTTAGTCGTGTGAAAAAAGTTCCGTAATTAGTCATGTGGGGTCAATATGACCCCAAAATAATTTGCAAATTTTAGGAAGAAAATATTGTTTTATCATTATCATACTGGAAATAAAAATCACTTTTAGACTATAATCCAATTATTTATTAATAATTTTTTATGAAATATTGATTAAAATAACATTCATAACAAGATAAATTTTTTTTTAATCACTTCCTGTCTCCACAATCATAGAATTTCGTTAAAATATGCTCTTTGGAAATAAAAGTCCCACAATTGGCACATCTAAATGGCACTTCATTGTCCTTAGTTCTAGGGCAAAATTTGCACCTTCCATTGTTATTATTTTAGATTTTTGGAGATCTTGGGTGCTGTCGTCAATTTTATCATCATGAAGCAAGGTTGATAAAAGTATCATGAATCTGTTTTTCACTAGAACATAGGAGACTATTGTGATATCTTCAGTGAAACCGAATATGCAGCTTCTAACACTCCAGTCTCTTTTTGGAAGAAATTGAGTTGGAATTTCTTTTTTTATTTATACGCAGAGTGCCAACAAGCGTCAACTTGAACTCCAACAGAAGTGACTTAGCTAAAGGGACACTTGTGTAACAATTATCAGTGGTAATGTTTCTATTCGTTCCTTTTATTTGCATAACTAAATGTTTCACCACCTGATCAGGCTTATTACTGGTTGCGTATGGTCCTTCTGGTTGAACACCTGCATATATTTAAAATTTCTGTAAATAAAATGTTTCGCATCCACTAAAGCAAACCCCTTTATTCTGTACCTTTTCAGTTTTTTTTTAATATACTGGCGAAAATGACACCGACCTTCGAAAGGAATCAGTTGCTCATCAACCGTTACATATTCTGTTGGGATGTATGCCTTTTCAAAGTTTGCTGACAATATTTGAATAAGTTCCCTATCGGAGAAAGCTTATCAGTTACTTTACGTACTTCTCAGGTTGTAACGTCGTCAAATCTTATGCATCTCATCAAGAAAATAAATCTTTTTGATGTCATAGTAGTCAAGTATTATCGATTTTACTGTCCAGTACTAAATAATTTGAGAAAAATACCTTACACAAATGATAAGTGAGTTTGGACTGTTGTAGAAAAGAAAAAACAATAACAAAAATCAGAGATTCATAACTTACAAAAACTTCCTGATATACCTAGTTTTATGCAATGTATGTACACTCTTTCTATTCGTCCATTCAATACCATTTGAAAAAATGGGAAAATTGGGGGGCTGTCAAGATTCAGGGGAAAGCTCTGTGGTAGCTGGGCATAAAATTCATTATCATAATGCCGCTGTACACTATATAGCTACTTTTTGAAATATATTGTGTATGTCATATTGTTCATGATATCAAGCTGAATATAGCGATAGATTTGAATTGAAATCACTCAAGCCACTTTTGAGAAAAATTGACTTTATGAAAATCGACAAGACTATCTTCCATTCTTGCTGTATATGTTACATATCAACATTATACATATTTCAGATGATATTATACAAAAATAGGAGATTTTATTATATTATGTGCAACCGTTCAGTCAACAGAGTGGGAAAAAGATGACGAACAGATGACGTAGCAAAAACAACGTTTTCGGACTCAGGGATACCTAAAAAGTGAATTTCCATTGGAATCTCAAATTAAAATTATTTTATAGTCTCAGTATTTATTGTACGTATATTGTGCATAAAACATTTAAAATATCACAATAAACAAATCCCAAAATAACAAAAATATTAAAAACCATGAAGAAGGTTAGTGGCAAAGTTATTGCAAGTTGGTCTTGATAGGTAATAAATTTCTTTTGATATCAATGAAAATACATTGCATGGGGTCATATTGACCCCACGTGACTAATTAAGGGTTAAATTCCATTCCTATCCTTCAGATGCCATTGACAATGGCTACTTAAATCGTGCCAGTATAAAAAGTAATTATCACCAGATTTCCAGTTAACATATTCCTTTCATAATTTATTTTACCTGTATTTTTGTTATTTCCAATATTTATGCCTCGGAATATCACATCAAGGAATACATTTTGTAGATAACTGAGACACCTTCAACACCTCGGTTTGATTTACCTAAGTAATACTTTTATAATGCGATTGCATACAATCAACAACTGCGCAAGCTGGGCAGTCTGATCAGCTGACAATTGCCTACGAATTGACAGATAACGAAGACAATTTCTTTCATCGTAGTGACATTTTCTCTAACATAACGATACGTGGAACCACTACTTATCATTATTCAGGACTTGGGGAAGGAATCAAGTTGGCTAATCAATGCTTTCTAAGTGAAAACTTCTGCAATTCCAGCTATTATGAAAATACGAACGTTTAAGGCAAGGATTCCAAAGAGTGAACAAAAGGAATTGAGTTATTGAGGCATATGTATCAAGAAATTTTCCGGCGGTGATATTTTCTTTTGCTAATTTTTTGGGTGCAAATATAGTCCCCCCCCTTACTTTTCTTACTAATATTTTGACCAAAAAGGGGGGACAGACTAATACAGTAATAGCTCATACTTCCACTTTAGACCATGTATTCATTATGCATGCCACTGTGCAACTGACACTGAAGGCAAAACATTTTGCTGTCAAGTTGCTGTGCCTCGAGATACTCCTTTCCAAGTTGATAATTTCACAATACTCAGATTTGCAGATTTATTTTTTAAACAGTCATGCTATAGCTCGTACATTCTAAGGAGGCAGCCGGAGATGGGTGAGAGAGGAAGGGAAGGAATGGGAAGGAGAAACTTTAAGGGGGAGCCAATGTCCGAGTCTATGCGCATTAACACAATTTTGGTTCACAAGAGTCCCAGTTCGCGCATCAAATGTCCACACCTAAACACCACCTCCCCTATAGGCAGTCCTGCCTCAAGGATGGATTCATCCTACCGTAAATGTGCCTACTGCGCACTGCCACATTCGAGTGTTTTTACTATACCTACTTTCTGATATACCCTTATACGTTCAAAAATTTTATTACGCTTATAAAATGAAATAAATTTATACTAACCTCAGTACTGAAGGTGAGATCCCCTAGATCGCTAACATGATTCTCCATCAAGTATACAAGTCCTTTGTAGAAACTATAATCCTCGCTCTCCATGTCAGTGTATTTCACCGGTATCCCAAGAATGTGTTTATAGAATGATCTCGTGAAGTAACACTCCAACAATTTATTGTCATAAATAGCCTTAGCTGAAATAGAAATAATATATTCACAACATTTAATTCAATTATCATTCAAGATAAACCATTTACTCCTGCAAGTCAAATGAAAAGAAATTTTGCATCAGATTTCCAGTATTCCAAAATGAAAACATGAATAATAACAATTTGTTTAATTTTCCTGATGGTATGGGAGGCTTGAATAAAAAATTTGAAAAGAAGAAAGATTATAACTGGATTTTGCAGGCATTCATTAAAGGCATGACTCTTGGTTAAATCAGAGTATGGTGACTAAGTTTACATTCAATTTTTGGTTAAGACACAGGAACACAAGTGAAAGTAGACAACATACTCCTTTCAAATCCCTTGAAACACAATAACACCTTCAATAGAAAAATAAATAACTTTTCAATGTAGAAACTACAGGAGTTTTTCGGGTAAGCATTCCAGTTTTGATATAGCATATCATCAGGCTGGGAAAGGACTCCTCAAAACAAAAATATTTCAGTAACAAGGGAGGTGGGGAGCAGAAGAAATGCATATTGGGAAAAGATGTGGTAAAAGGGAGCAAGGCTGAGAAGTTATTAATTGGAGGGGAAGGAAAGGAGGGAGGGATAGATGTGGGTAGAAAGGAAAAGAGAAGGGGTGGTGCAGAGAGGAGTGTATGGAAGCAACAAAATTGCTGTAGAATTAATGAGGACAAGTTCACGCATCAAATGACCACAGCTAAGGACCACCTCCCCTATAAGAGGTCCTGCATCGAGGATTGACTCGTCCTACCGTAAATGTGCCTACTGCGCACTGCCAAGTTAGAGCATTTTAGCTATACGGTGTGTCCTCGATTAACATTGTTAAGTCGTTCCAGAAAATCGTGATGTAGAGCAAAACTACAAAATGAATCCATATTTCCCATAAGAACCCATGTTATAAAATATAATTGGTACCAAAATCTTCGTTATATACCGCACTTTATGGAGCTTTATGGCACTGCATATGATATAAATTGTATCAGAAAACATAAATATCAACAAAATTATTATTAACACAGAAATGGCAAAAAAATAGTACAACATGACTTCATTTCAATGTGCCCAAAATCGGAAAAGGCTATATTTCACAATAGTACATTTAGAGACTAGAGAAAAGAAATAGGTAATACCAATTTGGCGAAATGGAGTTGTATGATCTATAGAGAACGATGAGTTTTTACTAAAAAGTTTATAGAGCCATGAACACTTCTGTAAACGCATGTTCATGAGTTGACATGGCCAGAAAAGAAATGTAACAAACATATTATTCCTTGAACCAGTTACTGTATAATTAATTAAAATCTACCATAACAGAGGTAAATAAACAATTTATTTTGTTTTTACTGAACTGCGAGTTTCATTACGCCCAAAGAAGGATAACTACTTTGTAAAGTCACAACTGATACAAACAGTGTTGCCAATTATTTTTTCAATAAGTCGTTAGGTCACTACTTGCTGGTCACTAGATCACTAATTGTTGGTCGCCAGAAATTCACTAGAATAAACAATAGACCTCTCTGCCTGAGTAGGAAAACCTGTTACATTAGGCCATAGATTGTTTTTTTAACTTTTATTTAACGCAAAACGTACAGCAAAAATAAAATATTGGAACTTTTGATAATACAGCAGTTATCTTACAACAAAACCTTTTTCTAATATGATGTTAGGTCATTGTTGTCCCAGCAAATTTTAGCCATAGAAATAAAGTCAACATGCATACATAATAGAGTAACTTATGCTTTCCAGCGATAACTTTCAATGTATAATGTATGTATGTATCATACTAGACATCAAAATTAAGTTGTATAGAAAATTCCAAATTTTCATCAAGCTCTCGTCCGATGCAATATTCCGACTTCATTCTTTGCCGTTGGTGTCAATGGCTGAATGACATTTTCAGAACAACCATGAGTCCACATATTTTGCAGGGTCGAAGCGTTTGAGGGGCGGACCGACAATTTTAACGAACAATAGTGCTGAAATGGTTTTCATCATAATGAAGCTCTGGTTGGGCTGACGATCAAACTCATTTGCGAAAAGCCTCGTTCACATTCACTTGAAGAAATTGCAATAGTTCACTTGAAGAAATTGGAATAGTACTCAGTGTGTTTCAAATGCAGCAATTTTTCTGGAACAGTCTTTTCAGTCAGATATTCACGAAATCCACAAACCTTATATCTTTCATTTACTTGAAGCATAAATGACAATAAAATAAAAGCTCAAGTACATTTTTTCAAGAAAGACGAACGATTCCAGGCCTGTATTATAAAGCCGCTGAAAATCTACACTTTCGGGGAGTTTCACTTCACAAGAAAGATTGCAAAAATGATTCTCCAATGGGGGACTGTCAAAATATTTAATTATATTTATTTTAAATTCTTTGTAATTGACTTAATTTTACTCCCTGTGAATATTTTTTTGTTAAATCGTCTTCATTATGCAAAAGAATGTTTAAAATAACTCTTTTAAATATCCCGCAGAAACGGCATCCTGGTTGGAGAGAGAGTAGTAAGGAGTACGTGACGTCAACGCATTTTTGATTAAAATACTCCAAATTAAATCCGGCTGTGAGCGCCCCCAATGGGGATTAGAATCCGTACGAAAAAGTTTAAATTAGTCCACAGCTTGGAAAATAGGATAAGGCACTGCAGTTTATAAACTTGAAAACATGGAAGATCCAACAAATTGCCCCAAAATTAGTCTATTATAAATGGCAACACTTACCTATGACTCTCCCAACAAATTTAAAATAGCATAGATGGTTTGGATTATAGTGTGACGCTGAGTTAATTGTGTAAGTAACTCGGTCTCCTGGTGATGTTGTAAAGAGAGCATAATTTGGGTTAAAAATTTCTCTTGATATGATCACATACCACTCACATAGCAAACCTCCTGCATCTCGACCTTCTTCACCTGAAAAAGAATTCAAACAAAATGAGCTTGTAAAGCAAATTACTGCAAAACATTTTGACAAATTTATTTGAAATTTGGTCAAATACTGTAAATACAGTGGAACTTCCATACGTCAAACTTAATGAGAAACAAAAAAATATTCAAGTTATAGAAAATTCAACTTATGGAAATACATTTTTCTCATATTTGGCCCAGTAAAATTAATTCACTATGAGTTATGGAAAATTCGAGTTATAGATGTTCAAGTCATGAAAGTTCCACTGTAACTGTGTATAAGTGGACCTTTAAAGCGATAATAACCTTTGAAAAAACTAGTTAACAATATGACAAGCATAAAATGTAAACCTTGAATTATTGGTGATTGATGAAGATTAGTACTATGGCACCTTGTATTGCGCTCTTAATTGGTTCCTAAGGGCAGACAGTTATGCAAAAAGAGTACTAAACAAAGTCACCATAATATGACACTTATAATAATTCACCTATAAACGCTATTGGACAGCCTCATCAGTATCAATATTAAGCACAGTACTGTGCTATACTGTATAAGGATATTATAATAGTGTTATAATATGAAGAATAAAATAATACAAAGACATAGTTAATAAATAAAATTGTAAATTTAACTCAATCATCCTTCTCTTCCATAGAAATCGTGAGAGATCAGGTAGAGGAGCTACTGCTGGGAAGACTTTGCTTTGCCTCATCCCCCTCCGATCATGCTGTTACTTTTTCGGCAAAGAAGCTATCGAGGGTTGTTTGCTTGGCCTTTCTCTTCCTCTCAGCAAGCATCTGTTCATAGACAGCGAAACCTTGCAGCAGAGTTCTCTTTGCTGCTGTGCTCCATATCTGGGTCATATTGAGGGGGTCTGAATTATCTCGCACACCTTTCTATAACATTCCTTTAATGTTTTTGTCTTAAGGCACTTTTCAGGTTTAAACTCCTCTTCTGTTCAGCTTGGCACAATATTCATCAAGCTCTCACAACTCATTCTTTAAGCTTGCCCCTTGTGATCCTAGCAACTATTCTATGCCGTCCACATCAACTTCCTTTAGACGAGGGTTTCCCAAACATTTTTCTTCGTGTGCCCCTATTAGCCTCATCAATCAAATGAAGTACCCCTTTAAAATTGCTACAAGTTATATGCGTCAAATTAATGTTATTTTTCACAATTAATATCCATCCTCTTACTGGAATAGGGGAAAAAGGTTGAGAACAACCCCTGCCCTTCATAATAACATAATTAGACAAAAGGTTTCTAAGTGCCACACACTTATACACATAATTTGCAGTAGAACTCTTTCCCTAGTTTCATTTGCTGTGTAACTATTCCGTAGGTAAGTGTTAGTTTTTAGTAGAGATGGGAAGGTTCCACTATTTTCCGGTTCTCAGTTCTGGTTATACCGTATTTACTCATGTATCCCATGTACCTTTTTACCCAGAATGCTGGCAAAAAAAGAGGGTGTGTGTCTTACACAGGGTTTTCTGACCAAGTAATATAAATTTTATCAATAGTAAATTTTCTGCAACATGATTGCATCTTCATCTATATACACAGAAGGCGTTGAATTCCATGAAGTATAGGCATAACCATGCAACCTACAAACATTTAGGTCAGTGTTTCACAACCTTCGCGGCTGGTATGCTGCCGGTCTGCCGCGGGTACAAGAGAGGACCTTACTGTAGAGGCTATCGATGCTGAGCACCATATTACGTCAAAAATAAGCAATACGTGAAGCACTGCATTAGTGCGTAATTTTACTGAAGATAAAGTGTGTAATATGCCAGAGTTATCTTTGATATTACCTCAAAACAGGGTCAATTGTGGATGAAGTTGCATAATATTACCTTAAAAACTATTAAGAGGTTAACAGAAAAGAAGACTATCAAAGAGGAGATGTCTGCTAGTATCGGCATAAAGAGATCACCCAATAAATTACCTATCTAGTAGGGGGGGAGAGAGAGAGAGAGAGAGATAATTCTCAACTCGGAATCTGTCCCGGATTGTTGAATTTTCTATTTGAATTGAATTTTAAAGTCAAGATACTTCATTTGAGTGAAACTTGTTTCAGGGAGTGGGAACCATTGAAGAGCCCGATTTTATTTCCCCTTTGGCATATTTCACTACTCCAATTATTGAAGCAATGTGAAGTTTAATCGCTATATGCTCTTAATTGAGGTTTCTGATGTACATAGTTAAAAGTAATATTTTAAGTTTTGAGCTTGGTGCTTAAGAATGACACCATCATACAAAGATTTGGTTTATGTTGAACTATTTTCTATAGTATTATCTTCTTACTGCTATAAGAAATACATTGCTGGGAATTACTGTCAACTTCACTAAGCATTTCCTGCAAGTAGGAATAATAGAGCATAAATTGCGATTTGGACAATTTAAAACATGCCAAAAAAAGGTTGAATTTATCCAATGGTTGAAGTAAAGATGTTAAACCCTCTGATATAACTGCAATGTGTGTTGTTTATTAATGTCCTCTTCTAATTGGGAGTTGAACATTTATCACACAAATAAGCTACATTCTTTGCATAGGCCACCAGGAAGTGTCTTCCACAAATTTTTAATCTAAAGTTGCACTCTGTCTTCATCCAACAGACATTTTACTTTGAAATGAACAAAAGCTCCTGCAGGGAACTATTTTTGGAGCAGTTTTTCAATTGAAAATCATCACTGGTTTTAATTTTTACCATCTGCCATGGAGGCTAATAACATGATGAATCTTGTTTTTTTATGTCCTGCTGTTTTAACTGGGATTGTTTTGAGTCTTAACTCAACAGTTCAATTACTGGGCATCTCAAAATTCATGGCATTTTGTCCATGTTGCCAATGTGAGATAATAGGTATCAGCACTTTTTGTTGATTTTTAATGATAAATTGCAGGAAACTGATGACTTTATCATCAAGATCTTTTGGTAATTTCTGAGTAGCTGCAAAAGCAGAAAGCGGCTACACCAATTAGATGCTGCCTTGAAACCTTTTCTCCATTCAGGGCTTGACTTGGTCCACATCAATGCCAATAAGTGTATTATATATTACATTCTGGAGAAGATGTAATGATTTAGCCAATTTTCAAGGACCCATTCCAAAACATGTTTCTCAATCTCAGGCCAATGACTAATGCCTGTTCTAATGACACTTTCTTAGGCATCTTTATAATGCTAGATTACTTTTTTCTCCACTAGCTTTTCACTAACCTCTAAATGACTTGCTAAATAACAGTTAATTGATTTGTTACCAAATTCCAAGACTTTCAACTTAAAACAAGCTTTATATTTCATCCTCTTCACAGGTGGATTCACATTGAGGGTGCCTATTTGCAATGTAACAAATGTCACATAAACAAGGGATTAACCACGTATCTCCCAATCAACACTTAATTCATATCATATTCAAAGAATCACTTGGGAATCTTCTTCAAAGATCACTTGGGAGGTGGACTTGGTCTGAAAAATGTTATTTTAAAATACCGTATTTTTCGATAGATAACGCGCACCTTGATATTTACATCGTTCATTATAATGTATACATAACACGCAGACGGAAGTTTTGATACTTAGATATATTGGTACTTTTGCGTTGGGTTAGGTTTCTGTTATTGTTGTTACAAATCAACAAAAACAGCATATTAACGCAGATTCAGTATTGCAGATTCTTTTATCAAATTATAACAATATTAGTTTTCGTTTAGACCAGATTTCCTTCAACAGCCATAACTACTAACGCCTCCAGCGCCTGAATAATGTACTTCGTAGTCACAACATCTATACGTCTATTCCAAATACGTAGGAACATTGTAGTCTGCTCCACCAGGTTGGGTTGGTTAGTTGAAGTATTTTCGTAAAAAAAATTTCAACAAAAAATTAATTTAAACATCCAATACACCAAGAAAATTAACAAAAAACTAAGTTTTATAAAATACATGATGCTATGACAACGCAGTCCATTATTCGGTCGCTAGAGGCATTTCTAGTTCTCAGTTCTGACTAGAAAAAGCGGTATTCCTTCTTTTATTTATTTATTGTTTTATTAAAGCACAAGGGAATGCAACGGTGTCCGAAGATAACGATATTCTAAATGATGATGTATCTTCTGAAATCGAGGTCCAAGATGTACCGAAAGAAATCTTCAACGCAATTGACACTTTCATGATCGAGTCTGGTGACGAATTTTATGGATTTGAATAACTTAATGTGATTATCTTTAATAAATCTTAGTAAATAGTTTTACCTTATTCCAGAGTTTTATCATCACATGTGATTTAACTTACAAAAATTGTTGAGTTTCCCATTGATACCTAAGTCACGGTCTTTTTGTTATTTGTCGTATTTAGAGCTTGACTGCTTTATAATAAAGGAGCATTTCATGAATTCGTTCATTTAATATGAAAATATATGTAGTCTTTTACTATTTAAACTTTTAATTACAATTTGGCTAAAATTCGAAACTTAAGTAAATACGGCTCACTTGGGATATGTTATTTTCGAACATTTTAAAAATATACTTTCAGATTGTAGTAAAATATGTTTAAACTCAAAAATAATATATTCTTAATTTACGAAAATCCTATTTTAAATACTTGTGTAGGCTGAGAAAATGAGACAAATGATTATGAATTAATCGTCAAGATGGCTAAAAGCATAATAATGCCATAACTCGTAAACTTATATTCGCTTTTAAAGTTTTCAATTTTTTCTTATGTATACCGCGCATGTCCATTTTTGCCGAATTTTAGATTTTTTGTATAGATAACGCGCGAGTTATCTATCGAAAAATACGGTAGTTGTAAAGTGAAAGAAGAAAGTAAATTTATACGATGACTATATGCCAAAATGCAATGTCGACTTTCATATAGAGTAAAAGATATTTTCTACCATAAAACTAATTTGATTAAAAAATGAAAATCATTCATGAGACTGCCGCTGACTTTTTGAAGCATATCTCTCTTTTGCATTAATGATTAATAATAATTATTATAATGATTAAATTAATATTAATTAGTACATACAAACCACGTGAAAAAAAACTTTTTGAAACATACCTTCAAATACAATATAAAAGCGATTCTTCCACTCATCTGCACCTCTTCGGTGCAGCTCACGGAAAGAATCGTCAAGCACATTGCTCCTTCTCACATGCACAGCCAATTCCTCACGTCGCATTCCATCATCCAGTCTTTCAAGTTCAGCTCGGAAATATCTCCGTTTCACGTCGAAGTCAAGGATTCTAGTATGGTCTACTAGCACTGCAAAAGGACCCTCACTTAAGGGTGATGTTGACTGGCGTAGGATTTGGTTTAAAACTGTTCTGTGTGTCTCTGATAAATAAAAATAAACATTGCTATTATGAACAACTTACAAAAGATTTCAGTATCTATATACCAATGTTATATTTATGCTTGAAATAAAATTATACAATTTGAAGACATTTAAGAGGATCTTGTTCATTAAAATTTGCATGAACCTACCTGCAAACTTGAGGAACTTTACTGTGTCACTAGATAGGGCAGTTGTGGGTACTGGATTTTCCCACTGGAAATTTAACACCGGAGGGGCCTCGCCTTCAGAAGGCAATGGCGAAACAGGGGCAAGCTCATGCTGTACTTGGATTGCAGATACTTCACGGGATTCAGGAGTAGCATGGGGCTCCTCTGCCCTCCGATCCTTGTCATCTTTATCACCAGATGAGGCATGGATTAGGAAGAAAGCTTCCACTGCCAGCTGGTGGAAATGAAAATATTACCAATGAAATGATTTTGATATTAATGGTCAACAAACCTACAACATAAATTTTTAAATACTCTCCTTTAAAACTCTTGCTAGACATTAAATGTCTAGTATATTTCATAAAAGTTAAGAAATTATGTTATATTTGATTAGCAACTTCCAAGTAAAATACTTTTGATGAAAATCACAGAAATCTTCAAATAATTAAAGATTGTTCATGATTATATTTTCACAGAGTGCAAGTCTTAGTTTTTATCAGCTTCAACATTATTAATGCTTCACATGGCAATGACATGTTTTGCCTTCATCGCAAGTGCATCATTCTTACAATATGTTGACTTGTCATTTTTCAAGAGCCTGATTTTTTCTGCTATCTACAGAGTGGCTGCACGAAAAACTTCAACACGATATCTCAAATGGTTTACTTACAATAAAATTATCAGTAAAATCTTGCATTTAAGTCAAAAAGCATTAAAATATCCTGCCAGGGTAAGTGTTAACATGGGAAATTACAAAAATCACACTAATGCTAACAATCTCATTAAAAAATTGGCAATTAAGAGTCTTAGCAATACTTAATAACCTATCACCATATAATTGCACATGCATGCTAACAAATCCTTTTGCCCTTTGTAAATTTACCTGCAAAACTAGAACAGCATGATGATCAGGGGTATCTTGAAGCTCAAGTAAGCAATCTGTAAGAACCTTCCAAAGCTCATCAAGGCTGAGTTGTTCACTCAGATAAGGAAGAACAAACTCTCCATCATGATTACCTATAAATGAATACAGTAAAACCTCTACCTTACGAACCCCTTTATAGCGAAGACCTCCGAATAACGAACAATTGACGGGGTCCCGCCAAACTTGTATACAAAATCCCTAATTATAACCTCTTTACTACGAACTTCCGTACTACGAAAACTTCCGAACAACGAAGGAAAAAAGTGGTCCCTTCCATTTTTATTTACCTCTTTAGAACGAATTTTGCTCGCTAAACATTTTTTTCAGTTACATAAGTACGGAAAACTATTGAAAACAGTCGCCAACGCGCCAATTAGCGTTAAGCTTACAACAAGCCAATCATAGCACGTTTTCTAGCATGATGACGTATTTCCTGTGTTTCCGGCATTCTCGCGCCATTGACCGGTGTGTCCTAGGTGAGAGAAGGTGTAAAAGTGCGACAAGTTATTGAGTGAGAAGAAGTGCGTTAAATATCAATTCCTTTTGATATTTAGTGCTTAAGGGTGGTTCACAACGATGGCGGGAAATGCAACCCTCCTTAATGGAACCTCTTGCAGGCAATGCAACGGCTTTGCATTTCATGGAAAGCCGTCTCACCGTCAAACGTAAAAAACTGCTATGCAAGGGCGGGATTTTTTTGTGATTCCATTGCAAGTGAGGAGTGTGTGGAACCTGAGGGAGAAGGGTGGGAGGAATTAAGGGCAGGTTTAAATTTAAACTCGGCGTCTTTTCAAGATTTTGCCCATGTAGACGACAATTTGTTGACCTGCTCTGTGGAAAGTGAGGATCCCGAAGGGGTAGAAGTGTCCAATATGGAGGACGGAGAATTGGAGTTGGTGCGGCCGAAGTCGAGCGACGTATGTGCAGCACTGGATGTAGTGGAAAGATATTTACTCTCCTCCGAGAGTTGTATTGCTGCAGCTATGCACGCTTTCAGGGAAGTGGAGACTGCCGTTTCCCGAGAATTTACGAAGAATTCAAAACAGAAAAAAATAGACTCGTTTTTTAAAAAATGTTGATTTATTAATAAATCTTTTAAAAAAAGTGTTGTATTTGAAATCATTCCCGATTAAATTAATCCCCTAATCCTTTTAGAGAGAATTTCAACAAAAGATTGCAGCAATGAGATATGTATTGTGGTGAGGTGGTTCCTATGCACTTTTTTGTGATAGATAATTTATTCGTCCGAGACGGAGCTGGAGTGTTGTTAAGAATGTTAGTGAAAAATATTGGAGTCTTGATTTCGAGTGCCAACGACAGTTAGTGCTTTCTTATGGGGAAAATGCTTTCTTTCATTTCGTTTTGAAATATTTGCAACCCGCTCCGTGGTGGTCAAATAGTAGTTTATTAATTGGCATTGCTGTCAATATTTTTTATAAACTTAGCGACTCAACAGATGCTTTAGGATAGGCTCAGCGAGTATCACGCATTGCAACCTCGAAAAAAGTCGCATAATAAAAAATTGCAGAGGATGTTTTCGTGCAGAACCTGCCAATCAATGCTAGAAAAAATAACATTGCATTTCCGAGTTATTTGGTGCATGCCACTGTCAAACATTGCAAAATGAGATGAATGAAAGTGGCCCTTTTTCCCATAAGAAAGCATTGTGTCGTCGGAGCTTCAAATCAATATGGCCGATTATTAAACATTGAGGGCGCGTTATGAATATCGTCCACTTATGTGATACTTTTTCCTGAAAAGATGTAATGGGCATAATTTAGTAGAGTTACTCCGTTTCTGAGCATATACCTTCATTTGGATAGCCCCGTTGCTCCCGTATAATCTAACAGGCAATGTGCCCCTGAAGTTATGCAACGCCCAATAACCTCCGATCAACGAATTTCTGAATAACGAATAGACGAAAAATTGGGTCCCTTGATATTCGTTAATGAGAGGTTTTACTGTATTAGTAATAAACCTTTAAGAAAAGCCCAATACACAAATATTGTGCTAATTTAAAGTTTATTTTCTATTAAAAAGCTACAAAACTCAGTTAAATAAAATCACATTAAAGAAGTACATTCCTAGCAAAAGTGAATTTTCTTCAATGAAGAATGAAAGCCTACAATAAAAATTTGTGCCTTTTTGTTTCACATTCATCCTGATTCAAAGTGTAATTAAACTACAAATTGCTATTCACATTACAATACTACTCATTCAATGATAGACATTCAGTAAACCCTCAAATTAACACCTGGGGTGTATAAAAAATGAAAACACTTCTATAAACAGTCCTACTTAAACTGTGTTTATATATGTATACATGCATGCACACAGAAAAAACCTGAAATATTAAGTCAAATATTCAATGATGGGTTGCAACTGCTAAATTATATCTTCTCTCATCGTAATACAGTAATGCCATAATTTTTCACTAATTTATCTAATACTAAATCAATTTTACCACATTTTGTACCAGAATGAATTGTTTTTCCCTGAATACTGTGCCAAGATATCCCAAAAAGGTTTATGCAAGTACCATATTTACCTGAACCCAAGACAACCACAAATCTAAGACAGTCCTCCTTTTAGTGCACTGTCAAAACAGAAAAAAGACTATGACTTAATTATATATGATTCCTGCAGATACTGAAAAAGTTGCAAAACAAGCAAAAAATTTTTATTGGGTCCCATAATTTTCTTTAATATCATAGGTATTATATCAGTCATCAACACTCTATATACTCTCTTCACCACTGTTCTCCCTCTCCCTACCGTTATCATTCCGAACTTTGTCTATAGACTCCCACAAAACATCGCCTTCACTTCCATCCACGGCATTGGATAAGCAGCACTTGTTAAATGCATTTACTATTAATTCTCAATTTATCTCTTGCCATGATGCCTTGATTCAATGGCAGAGCATTGCAACAGAAGGTTAATTTAGATTTCTTTTTCACTCGGAATATATGTCCTTTAAATTATCTTTAAAAAGCTTGTCAACAGCAGCATCAGGAACTTAAAAGTGTGATGCCATTCCTCCAGGTATTATTACAAGGTTAATGAATCTTGGAGTGTGTGCCCTTTAACCTTTAATGGCTGGGCATCCCCATATGGGGACACTAAATGTATGCTTTCACGGCCGAGCAACACCATACAGAAATGCAGTGTGTTAACATGTTTCAGATTTTGCTCCGTCCTTATTGGTTCTCATATTTCCTAATGAATGTTCTTTGAGCTCTGATACCAAAAAGTATGCCCGGCCGTGAAGAGGCACCAACGTAAATGGCCACCATACGATAAAGGTTAAATGTATCTAGTATAAGAATCCTTCTTTTTCTTAATAGTGCTCTTGATCTTCTATTCCAGATGATGTGTAACCAATCTCTCATAAGTTCTTTTGATATTCAACCATTTTCATGACATCTAACTATTATTCCTATAGGCATTTGCTCCTTGAGCACTGTTTTTCATTTTAAGATAACATATGGTGGTGATTTTGTCCCATCTGTTAAGCAGCCAACATTACTGTCACTTGAATTTTTTGTTACCTACTGTTATCATCACAGATTTGTGTACCTTTTTCATTGACAGCATAATTAGATGGCATATCAAAGAAACTGGAATTTCATCAGCATTGTCTGTTTGACTAATAAGGTAATTGGTAGTTTTACTAATTCCAATTACATGTCTTTGATAGGTTAGAAGTTTTGCACTTAAGACTGAAGGCAATTTTTGCCACAATGAAATTTAGCACTTTCAAGTTCTTGTTTATAATTTCCATCTATGCAGATTTTAGTGACATTGAATTTTCTACTGGCTTCAAAGTTATTTATTAGTTTCTTCCGCATACTTTATCTCTATCAATTTAAAATTGGCACCATAACTGTGCCTAGTTCCCTTTGAATATCTTTCCCTTTATTGTTGTACCTTATATCTCTATATGACCAGCCATTTTAAAGTTGGGGGTGCTGTACTTAAAACAAATACACGATAAAATCTCAATTCGAGAATTCATGGCTTAAAACTGTTGAATTTAGGAATCCAATTAATTATACTATCTTTTGTATTGATATCTGCGAAATACTATAAGCCAATAGAGACAGGAAGTTGAATTCACTTTTGGAAATCATTCACAAAATAAATGTTCATTGAACATTATCGTTAAAAATAAAATTCAATAGTTGTCTAGTTCATTAACAAAAACATCATTTGTGCATATTCAGTGTATATTTTGAACACATGTATTCAGCATAGGAATAGTTTGTTCATTCATTGAAGTGGTTTTTACGAATTTTTGTTTGAGAAAATAAAAGAATTTTTTAAATGCATTAAAAACAATTATTACTGTATTCATTGAAATCTGGATTGTAAGTTTGCAATGAAAAATTGTAGTTGGCACAATTATTTTGATTCATTCGTTTAAAAAGTCAATTAAACACATAACCCTACTTTATACTCAAATTTAAGATGACCCTCAATTTTCGCAAGCACAAACTTGGAAAAAAAACCTCATCTTGGATATGGGTAAATATGGTAATTTTGTTACTTATCTGCTTCTGCTTAAAATAAAGACATTGAAAATGTAAAGTTGCTCTTTCACTTCCATATAATACATCATTTTGTGAAAAAAATTAGCAAAAAGCAATTTGATTAAAAAAGAAACAATAAAGCATTACAGTTTGCACACAAAATAACTGAAACACTACATGTTGTTTGATGCAATTTTCAGTTTGTTTGTTTTTATGGAATGTCTGGCTAATCAGCCTCTCTGATTACTATAGCCATAACTCCTTCCACACCAGACACACACACAAGGGAGGAGTGAAAGCCAGTGCTGACATTAGCCTACTCTTTAAGAAGAGCACCAAGGGGGCCAAATGCTTAACATTCCCTCTGAAATACGGAGTGCTGACTTGCCCAGTCTCCTCGAATCACACAAGACTAGAATTTTTGAACTGAGAATTCTTGTTCCTGGGAATTTACTCAATATTTCTTATTCTCGGTTGCCAGGAAAATTTTTAATGATTCGTGGGAATTGTTTGTTTGAATTTTGTGCCAAGTCAAGCTTTTCCAGAACTGCCTTCATAGCTGGATTTTTTAAAAGATATACCTCCAAATTTCAGCCCTAAATGTTAAGCTAAAAAAATTAGTTTTGATTTTTTTTATTTCATACATGTACCAATAGAATTTCTGATGAATACTAGACATTACTTTAGTGAATGCTATTTAGTAGCCGAGTTATTAAAAGTATGAGAATAAGGATCAGGTTATGTTTCTAGACATTAATTCAATTTTATGGGAATGCTAACACAATGCCAAAATGGCTACTTTTTACTCTTGTGACTGCCATCAGTAAACAAAAAGTCCAAAACGTAATGGTTGTATGAACCTGAAGCTAGGTAGTGAAGCAAATGACCTTCCCCTCCTATTCTTCTTCATTCCCCTCTCTCTGCCCCTAATCGATCAAAACCTATTTGAGATCAACAACCACACAAGGATGATTAAACGGACTAATGACAATTGCAATTGAACCAGATATGGTTTTAAAATCAGATACACCAAAATTAATAGCCAAATTTTCCGAGGGGAAAGCAAGAAAGAAGTTTTTCAGTTAATTTTTAAAAAAATTAATAGTAAAAAAACATTTTTTGTTAATACATTTGATTTTCTTGCACCTGATTTTAAACTATGAAGTATACATATGGTGACATCATAATTTTGAAACACAGTATACTGTATTAAATAAAAAAACACCATTCCTTTTAATTATGCAAATTAGTTTAGATCTTGGGGTATGATGATTTTTTTTAAGCATTTGCAGTATGCAAGCACCGACAACTCATAGTAAAATGTGAATAATTTGAAAACTTCGATAATTTGTAATTTGAAGCAACCATTGTTCCACGTTCATGTACATTTAGAAGTCAAAATAAAATTCCAAAATATTAATTTCCAGAATATGAGAATATGTTCGAAACAATCTACTGCCGACAGTTATATCAGAGATTTAAAGTAAAAAGAATTGCTTGGATTGCCTACTAAGAAAAAAATAAAACCAGATGCTCAACCTACAGTACCTACCAGGTAAGGTAGACAGTAAAGTTGTTACAACTAAAACCCAATTATCCATGGTCGACATGTTAATGTTAGTATGTGCTGACATTTATAAAACTGTATTTCTGAAAAGGTAATTTGAATAATTTGTTGAAGTTTGATTTTTCATGTAAGAGTGCTGCCAAAAAAATGTGACCTTCGATAGTTGTTCACATTTTTATTATTAAATTAGTGAATTTATATTTTGTGGTTACGTCTTTTGACATTTAAAAATATGCACTTAATTTTCTCGATGATTTCTGTGTGTGGTACATATGGTAGGAATTTTGTGTACACTCAAACTCAAAAATTAATTGTCAGCGCAAAACTTTATATTTAAGATTGTTATTAGTAATTCAAGATCTGAAATGATTTTTACTAAACTGGTCAACCAGAAGTGGAGGTTTACTCTTCTCGTTTTTCCATTTTTTCCGAATACAGGGAACTCTCGATCTAACGTTTTTCTGTATCTTAAGAGGCTACCGGACAGAGGGTTTTCCACCTGAATATTCGTCGACTGATTTCTCGGAATCTGTTCAACATAAAGAGCGGAAATTTCGTATTTAGAATCCTTATTCTAATATAAATCCGGCACATTTCTTACATTTTAAAATTTGGTAATTTATTTTTCGAAGGCTTCTATATTGTTAAATATCTTTTAATGGAAAACAAAAATTTTAAAAAATCGCTCACACGCCGGAAAGTTCATATTTTTTCCTTTTAAATTTTGTATAAATTGTAAATGTAGCTTAATTTTCAACAAAAAAATCAGTAAAAGTTGTAAATAATGTCATTTTTGCTTCTAATAGTTCACGGATCTGTAGACAGATCGCGCCACCATAGTTCTGACGTCACTCTCACGGCCCGCCCGCTTTGGTTAAGTCCCTACTAGGAGACAGGGAGGACTTTTAACTTGACCGTCTAGAGAAGAGCGAGGAATCATCTGTTCTCCAGATGGCCCTATTCGATCTCGTTTTGTCTTAGTTACGTATTTCGCTTTTTTACTTTCTCATATCTGTAGTACATTGAGACATTGGGCTAAAGATTACCGATAAAAGAAGATAAAACCATGGTGGTGAGCAACTACAATTGTGGCGCAAATGTCAGCGTGCGTCAAGAAATGAGTCCGCTTCGGAACCCTCAACACCGTGCGTATCACCTCTTGAGAACATAGAAACGGAAATGACTCAAGAAAAAAACCAAACGACTCCCCCCTCACCGACATTGGGTGGATCGTACACATTAGATAGTTCATACAAACAAGATGCCTCAACAGTATTCAATCTCACAGGACGAAGGATCGTGGACCCAAAATATTTTTTTGCAACAATTGCAGGCAATGGAAAACCATGGACCATTTGGTTGCAGATTGGTGGACATGGTAGTAACGGGTGAAAAAATTGAAGAACTTCGATGTTGTCTCACCTTTGAATGTGAGATGTGCCAATTCAAAGGATTAATATGGACAGATGAAAAGAAAAAACCATCGAAGCTCGACGTAAATACAGCATCGGTGTCCGGGTTTCTGAGCACTGGCGGTGGTCATGCTCAACTTGAGGAAGTTTTCGGAGCGATGAATATTCCTTCAATGTCATCCAAAACTTACATTCGATACGAGCACAAATTGGTGAACATTTTACTGTCCACTGCTTTAGTTGAAATGGAAAACGTAGCGAAAGAAGAGGCACGACTTGCTATGGAAATGGGAGATATCGATGACGACGGAGTCCCTCTCATTCCTGTAGTTGCTGACGGCAGCTGGGCAAAAAGATCGTACAGAACAAAATAAAACTCATTTTCTGGTCTTGTAAGTAGAATTTATCTTGTTACACTTAGTTTTTTATTCTAGCTGTTCTATTTTTGGGCTAATAAACACGGGAGTGGTCGCGCGAGGTGCTGTAGACACCCCAGCCCTATGTTTTATGACAGGGTTCCTTTACTGTTAGGTTTTGACTCCTACCCTTCAGTAGCTGGAGTGGCTTGTCCCTTCAACCATTTGCGTCTAATAAAATAAGTATCCTATGGTTATTCTTTGAGTTCGGACGTTTTTCTTACAATTAGACAGCGCGACAGACAATTGTGCGAAAATCTCCGTGTTTTTGTTTCACGAATAATTTATACATTTTGTGAAATTATTGTTATTATTTGCATCATTACTGTTGTTGTTTATGATCTGGGATCTCTATTGAACAATTACTTTACTGATTACAAAATATAAAATTCCATAAAAATAAGAACAAACGTATTTTCCAGAATTTTCATTTTTTCCCAATTTTGTTAAATAAATTTCAATTAATCGAAAATACAGGAAGAGACATGAAATGAAAAATTTAATAAAAATCGACGATTAATAATTTTTTAAACAAAAATATCTGTAGGGTGTCAGAAACACCTCTGGTCTACATAGAATATTTCCATTCTATCTTTCGGAATAAATCAATCAACAGCAGAATCCGCGTTCAGAAACGCGAAAATTGATCTGCTACGATAGTTCAGTGGTAGAATATCCACCCAACAAGTGGGTTCGATTCCCGGTCATAGCAGATTTTTTAATTAATAATATCCCTTTAAATATACGTAATATTTCTCCCAAGTAAAACGTTTGTCATCCCATGCTTATGTCTGCATGATTTGAAAATCGTAGGAAGATTATGACTAATTTTCACGTTACCACAAACTATGAAACCATTGCTATGGATACCGTGAAAATTCGTATTTTTACCTATGAAGGGCATTAAAATGCTCAAAAGTGTGTTATTTGAGTTTTACAATTGCTTGTTTTTCCCAAATGTTCAATATATTAGCCACAAACAAATTAATTGAAGTAATTTCGTTGGCTATGTTTCATAAGGACGTTAAAAATTGAATGATATTCAAATTTCACGATTTGTTTGACGCATACATTTCTTTCTTCCCCAGGCAGCCATTGTTGGGTATCGAACAAAAAAAGTTCTGTTCATCGGTATCCACAATATATATTGCACTGTGTGCGCAAGATATGCAAATAAAGGAAAGGGCTCAAAGCCTCATCCCTGTTTCAAAAACTGGGACAGTACTAAAAGCTCTAGTAGTATGGAGGCTTCCGTTATTGTCAAAGGTTTTAGGAAGAGCGAGGAAATGTATGGAGAGCGTTACAATAAATTAATTGCTGATAGAGACATCAGTGTCTATTCATGGATTTTGAAAGCACGCCCATATAGAAATACCCCGATAGAAAAAATCGAATGTAAGAACCACTTGTTGAGGAATTTGTGCAAGAAATTGCATGACCTTGCTTCGAGCAGCACGAATGGGCCTATTGAATTACGGAAGAAAATTGGAGGGAGTATTCTAAGGATCAGGGGTGCCATTAATAAAGCTATCATACATAGAAAAAAAGAAAACGGTCCTCTTTCCGACCGAATATCAGTCCTCCGTAAAGATTTAATTAATGTCCTACGGTATATTTTTGGTGATCACGCACAATGTGACCAATATTTTTGCTTTGGCTCCAAGGAAGGGGAGGATAATCTCGTGCCTAAATTGTTGAGCGTAGGATTATTTCAGAAAGCAGAAGAAGTTATATCTGTAACCCTTGCCAGGCACAGTAGGAGTCTGATACAAAATCTTAACAGCAACTGTGCAGAACATTTTAATTCCATTGTGGCTAAATTAGTTGGGGGAAAAAGGGTAAATTATTGTTTGAAAGGATCATATCAGGCTAGAGCAATGACAGCCTTTATATCCTATAACACAAAGCTTCTCCACACAAAAATTCACAAGCGCTTTTGTTCCCCAAGTCCTGGGAAGTTCACCAAGGTAATGGAAGCTCGGCGACAAAAAAGACTGACGAAAAACCAAGAAAGAAGAGATTTGGTAAGGTGCAAGCCAAGAAAGCTGCTCCCTCATCTTCTTGGCCGGAGTAAGCAAGACGAAGATTATGGAGAATTCTCTTCAAAGCCAGATATCAGTGACTCAGACTATGCTCAGGAAGCGGCCGAATATTTGATGAGGCTGGAATTGTCTCCTGAACAACGGAAGCTTCTGGAGAGAGCCACGCAAGACCAGGATTTTACATGGACAGAAGAAAGGAGGAAGAGATTGACAGCGTCCAACTTCGAGCAAGTTTGCCACCTCCGACCTTCAACGAGCTCTTCCAAGCTTATCGATCGTATTTTGTACAAAAAGTTCACAAATACGGCGATAGGATATGCCTCTAAATTCGAGGCAACAGCACTATGCCAACTAAGTCGTCAGATAGGAGTAGACATTTCCAGGTGCGGCTTTTTTGTTGATCCTGATCTTCCATTCTTGGGAGCTACACCAGATGGGATAATCGGGAATGATGAAATAGTCGAAATTAAATGCCCGTATTCTGCAAGAGATATGAGCCCAGATAAGGCAGTTGAAGCAAGGAAGGTAACGGTTTGGTCAGTAAATGGGCGAATTAGCGAGAACCACAACTACTATTTTCAGGTAAAAAATTATTTTTCTTTTGTTTCTTGTATGCATTTTTCGTGATATACAGGTTGGTTTAATTGAAAAAAATGCCTATACACAAAATCATTCTTGGAATTATATAGGTACAGGGACAATTACACGTCACCAGAAGGAAATATTGCTTTTTTGCAATATGGACACAAAAAGAGCCTTTTTTGAAAATAGAGAAAATAGAAAGAGACGACGAGTTCTGGAAGAAAATAATGGAGGAGAAATTGAGCAACTTTTACCTCCGGTGCATTCTTCCCGAATTAGTGGACCCGCGTCGTACGCGATCAATGCCTCTCCGAGAAACTTGTATTCAAGCCGTGACACGTAAAACTCAAGGAAAGAAAAGAAAAAGGTCTAACAGTTAACTGCAGATGTGAGTCTAACTAATAAATACGTATAATTTTCCATAATTTGGAAATGTATCCAGATTTAATTTCATAATTTCCTGTTATTAATCTTACATACTTTTAAGTACACCAAAAATGATTACCTCTATCGTCTTTTGTGAATTAAATTATATGAATCGTAACGAGAAAATGCTGTAGCGAAATGGATGTAAAGTATTTCTTGTAAGAGAAAGGGAGGGATAGAAACGAGTGTTAAAGTTAAGAAAAAATTTTATTTTTTTGTTATGTTGAAATATAGTTTCCGTTACTGTGTACTATAATTTCCGTATATAATGTAATTTATAACAAAATTTTTTTGAAAAGTTTATCAAAACTTAAAAATACAATGTTTCCAAAGAAAAAAAGTCTGGAAGATGTAAGATCTTTTTGCGAATTAATACTTGTAAGCAATGTTCCCTCTAATTTTTTAAGGTACTGCACGGCCAACCAATTTTCGTGAGTAGAGAGGGTAAGCGAGTGCGCAAAAATATTTATCGAAACGGACTTCAAAATATTTATAGTATCTGTTGCGTTATTTGTTTGCTTTCATCTACCATTTCTTTTACACTGTCACAGTAATGAATGTTACGGAGAAACTGGTGTAATTAGATTTAGGATTTTCCGGATAGGTGGATTTTCTGATTTGTGCGCGGTAATGAAGTGGCTGTGCGCGGAGGGAAAATGGTCATGCGCAGCCGCGCACGCGCGCAGCTAAGAGGGAACATTGCTTGTAAGTGTTGTTGTTTTTCTATCGGCAATGTTTGTTCACTCGTAAGTATAACTATGATTCTAATACTCATAGATTTTGTACTAGTTTATCTTTTTTCATGAACGACTTTTCTGTTCATTTTTATTAATCAACCTAGTAAAATTTACTGTGTAAACGTTACATATTTGTTTACTCTTTTAAGGGAACTTGGTTACATTGAAAACCGCAATCTGTCAAAAACATAAAGACGGCACTGAGAACTGGCCACCAAGATTTTCCTTTCAGCCCCAGCGGCCCTAGCTTTCTCGCCCTGCCAAAGGAAAGAGAAGAAAACAACCCGAGCCAAACTCTACCGCAGAAATGTAAACAAACCTCGTTCGAGTTATGGTCGAGTCGTGACCCTTGAGTAGCTTACAGAGGATGGGCATTTTGAGCCCTGAACGTAGTTCTGATACTAACCGTGAATGCCCGTAGCGCCACGGTCAGCACTGGAATTTTTCGCCTCTCCGGTAGCCTCTTAAGTTGAAATGTAAAAGTTCCTGTCAAAGGTACATTTATGCCTGGCTATTTTTCCCTGTTTCTAAATTTCTCTGTCTGTCAAGTTTTTCCACATCTACAGTTTTGAGAAAGCTTCAAGCCTGCAGCTAGAATGTAATCCATTTCTAACATCTTGAAAAGATCTAAGTAAATATTATACTTATTGGTTCTACAGAAAAGCTACATGAATCACCTCTTTCCTTTTGAAGCACATAGTTTACGAGGAACTCAACCTCTATTAATGAGGTCCTTATCCCTGCTCTTTCTCCCTACCAGATTTCACTATCACAAAATGAATGCTCGAGTTTACTTACATTGTTGCATTCCTGCCCCACCCTCTGCTTTCTAATTATCCATCAACCAATCCTCATTTACCTCCATACCTAAATTTTTTACAAACTTCACTTTATTGGCCTTTACTTGGCGGTATTCCATGTTAAAAAATCACACAAATCACATATACTATACCACAAAATTTAATGAAAAACACGACCCGGGTTTCGATGCATAGCATCATCATCAGGTGACAAAGATTATTATATATATAGGTTGGCTCTGGAGGAGGGGCAGGGAAGGGGGTATGCAACAATTAGACTTAGGTATCGTACACTGCTTGAAAATGCAGCCCAGGAAGCTGCTATTGTGCAAGGCAGTGGCAATGATGGATTCTAAAAAAAGGTGCACAAAAAATTTTGTTCGAGGCCACGGACAATGTTACCTCAGATTGGAATGCCATTAAAGTTGACATGATAAATAATTGTTTTAAAAAAGCTTGTTAATATATGGTTAATACGTTTGGAAAAGCGTGTATTTGCTCCAAGAGAAGTCCAGTTTTGCTACAGTACAGTTTTATTAGAGACTTTAAACAACAAATGCCTAAAAGAACGAAATATGCAACGAATCAGTCCACAAATTAGTTTTTATGGCCAACTTTAATGTACTTTTAAGTGAAAATCTTTCACTGTCTAGGTGTTTTGCATTGTTGCTGGCTTCATGTAATTCCATATGATTTGTTGGGATCACGATTCTACATTGCATCTGTCCACATTTACACGAAGTTTCAATGCTATTTTGAAATTCAAACATTACCTTGGTAACAACAAACAATACAATGGTAACAAAAATAAATATTCCCTCATTCATTCACATTTAGTTATTGAGTGTTCCTACGTCAGATACAGAGAATAATTTCATGAATTGTTTAAAGATTTTTAGGGCATTGTTTGCAATAGCTAAGTTGAAACAGAAAAATAAAATTTGTAAATATACAGTAAAACCTCTATATATCGAAATGGAAGGACCTGATGTTTGGAAATTCACGAAGTTTTCCCAAACAACTGCGAAAATACACTGAAGAAACACAACAGCAAGTATTCAATGCAGATGAGACTGCATTTTTTTGGAAAAGAATGTCTTCAAGAACATTTCTGTCAATTGAAGAGAAATCAGCTCCTGGGTAAAAAGCAGCCAAAGACCAACTTCTCCAATGTGCTAACACTTCGGGAGACTGCATGCTGAAGCCCATGATTGTATACCAGGCTTTACAACTTTGGACACTGAAGACGAAAAACATTGAACACAGTCTACCAGTTTTTGAAAGCTAACCAGGCACAGACTTTCACGACACTGACAAACGTACACTGGAGAAATGACACTGACAAACGTGCACTAGAGAAATGACACTGACAAAAGTATGGAGAAACAACACTGATAAACGTACAAACTGTACGAAGCAACAGTAGTAACTGCACCATGACGATGAGCAACGTTAATGAGGGGCTATATCACTGACCTAGCCCGACCAATTACGGGCACTATGGGTAAACGCAACCACTACTCCTATTCCGTGTCTTCTTTCACGCTGGGTAGTGGAGTGGTCAAAACTAAACCCGAAATAGGAAACAATGTCTTAAGACGATTGGGTTGAGGGAGGAGTGGAAGAAAAGGGTCATGCGTATAAACCCACTATGCAGAGGGTTCGAGCGTGATCAGGTGGACAGATCCCTAAAGGCAAATGAGCAGATACATAGAAACACGTGAACACATGAGTTATGATGCATTATACCTATTTTAATTACTTCCACTGCACGTGTCAAGGCCATTGCGAAAAAAAACAATAAAAATAACCGAAGCGGTGATTACAATAACCGTTGTTTTTTCCATGTATATGTCTGTTCAGGACTTCATAAAAGTGATAACATTACACGAATGATAACATTATCTCTGATTACAATAGGCAGCGTCCACCGTATTATACTTTTTCTACATTGGGTTAATAATGCTACACATTTCTGCCAAATTTTAAATTGGTAGCACATTTAGAAGTGAAATAATATTTATCTAATTGTCTAAATTTGAATAATTTTTAACGTCCGCAATAACAATTTCATGGATACACTGAAATGTTTATTTGCTTATATAGACTGAGCTCTAAATAACTTTAAAATTTCAGCTCCCTAACTCACCACACAGTATCTAAACATTTACCTATTTGTTTAAATTTTAAGAATTTTTAACTGCCAAACTAATTAAAATATCAAAATTTCTATGATCCCTATTTCGTTTTTTTTTACAAATTCTAACTATAAAAAAAAATTCAGTTTCGTAGCACATCCGGAAAACCTTGAAAAATTGTTTAAACAATTTCGAATTTTTAGCGGCTGCATTGTAGAACTTTTTCAAGATTTTCGTTTTCTCTAGTCGTTTTGCACATAATCCTACCGACTAAAAAAATTTCGAGTCTGCCGCTTTTCTGGAAGTGCCTAAACATTAGTATCCTCCTATATATTTTATATGTTACTCCTCCTCTGTAAGGAACGTCTATATGTAATGACTATATAATGGAGTAAAACAATCACAAATATTTTCAATTATAAGAATATTATATTTTTTCCACATTCAGTTAATAATGCCGCCAAATTTTAAAGTTAGAAGTCAAATAACATTTATCTAACTGTTTAAATTCAAATAATTTTTAATGGCCTCAATAACAATTTCATGCAGATATTGAAATGTTTATTCGTTTATATAGTCTAAGATCTAAATTACTTCAAAATTTCAGCTCCCTATCTCACCCGGTAGTATCTACACATTTACCTATTTGTTTAAACTTGAAGAATTTTTAACTGCCAAACAAATTCAAATATCAAAATTTGTATAATCCCTATTTGTGTTTTTTATAAATTCTACCTACTACAAAAATTTTAGCTCCGTATCAAATTCAGAAATACATAAACCTTTAAAATTTGTTAAAACAATTTCGAATTTTAAACGGCGGCATTGCTGAACTTTTTCAAGATTTCCGTTTATTCTAGTGGGTTTTGCAGATAGTTCTATCAATAAAAAAATTTCGAGTCTGCCGCTCTTCTGGAAGTGCCTAAACATTAGTATCCTCCTATATATATGTTACTCCTCCTCTGTAAGGAATGTCTATATATAATGATTCACACCACCCTGTTGAGCTTTACATTTCCTATATTTCCAACGCTATCTCTCACTATATTAAAATTTCTCTCACTGAAATGTGTGCATGTGTTGCCCGAAAGCTCCAAATTACAAGCCTTCCTCTATCGCTGTGGACGTCCACCACCGTATGGTAAGTGTTCACTGGCTCCTTCCTATCCCTCTCAACCTCTCGTTGCATTTATTTTATCATATTATTTCTTTTTCCATATCGTTATATATATATATATATATATATATGGGTATGCGTGTGTATGTGTGAGAGAGAGTTCTTATATAAGAACACACACTTGATTATATCAAATATATTTCTCTCATATTCTCTTGAAAACACAATGCAATTAATATGATTATGGCATATGAAAGATTATAACTAGCATTAGCAGAAAATCTACCCGAATTTATTTTATTTCTCATCTCTAACTAGAATTCCTAGCCATGATATGTCAAAGTAATATTTGTTTCATTTTTCAGAAATATTGGAAATGGAAAATTGAAGAGATGTTATTTCTAACAAAATATAACAGCAACTAAGAGTTAAAAAAGACACAAGAGCATGCTGTTATTACTTCAAACCAACAGAGAACCTACTTGCATAGCCAGAATCAACCACATCAATCATTTACCTCCATTTCCAGGACCAGTGTGATAGCTAGAGGATGATGGCTCACACACGCTCTGTGGCCTGTACTGGTTACTGCTGCTACCCTCAGTTCTACTCATCTGCCCACTATTATTTGTTTCACTCCTATGCTGGTGACCTCTCTCTTCTAAACCTCCCACATAACCTTCCTCCACATTCCTCTGAGCACGCAACAATCTCAATGCTACCGTCTCTCTTTGCCTTGATGCTCGAACCGGAAGGTTAGAATGAGAAGAAAGAATCCCCTCCTGTGACTCTACATGCATTGGTCTTGGCTGCTCACTAGGCACTACAACTTCAGTGCCACTTACACCTGTACCAATATTTATAGTTTCTGTGATAACTGCTGTACTTGTATCTGACTCAGCAGCTTCTTGAGTACCTGTGGAAATGACTAAGGATTAAAAAGAAACTACAAGCATTTGGGAGGAAAATTGCGAAACTATATTTACCTTTCCTCTTGCTTTTCTTGATTGAGAGCTGAATAGCTTCCCTTAGTTGAATAATGACTTTCAATGTCCTCAGGAAGAAAATTTGACTTGAAGTCTTGCTTGTCAATGGAATCATTGCTGGGATTTGTAAATCAGAACCATGTTTAACTTTGGTAGGTGCTGTTACCACTACAGTACTTTTTGTGAACCTGAAATCACACCAAAAATATAATTCCTAAAGATGATAGAACTTTATAAATTTTACTTAAGTTAAAATTACCTGCATTTATTACCCAAAGATTTTGAGAGACAAAAATTTTCTTTATAAAAGTTCTTCGAAGAAGAAAGCTATGTGATTATACATTAAAATTATTATGTCATTATGGCTGCCAAAAGAATTTGAAAGAGAATTCATCAAATTCTTCAGTATATAAACGGTGTCAATGCTATTCAACAAACCAAGTTTAAACTGATTTTATTAATTATAATTTTACATAATTGATAACTACTGGTTTACACAAAAAACTGAGTAACATCTAGAGATGCAATGGTTTTCTGAAAATTAAAAACAATTTCCAATCCATACCTATCATGAAGTACTCCTTTGGCTGGCTGCCTTTCGTGAACATTTTCTTCAGTGTTGGTTGGATGGTTTTTTTCACGGCGGCTCTTTCTCTTGAGAATCTTCAACTCCTTCAACAAAGTTGAAATTTGCCGGCATACGACATTCCCTAATTCTTGGGCACCACTCAACAACGACTTCAAAATCTAAATGAGAACAGGTAATTATAAATACCATAACTAATTATTAATTTATTCAGCATTAATAACAGTAATAAAATTTACCATATCTCGTGTGGGTGCCGGACCATATGACCAGTTTAAGAGTAAAGATGTGGCATCTTCGAGACCTTCTTCTGAACAGCTTTTTGAAGTTAGTACTTCAATAGCTAGCTTGATATATTCTTCAGGAACCCTCATTCTCTGGTTATATTCTCTTTTTTCTTCACTTTCTTCTGTTACTTCTAGAGCATCCCTATCTCTTTTTCTAGCCTGAGGGCTACTATCAGGCAATCCCAAAGAAATTAAAGACAGCAACCTCAAAAGCTTATCTGTAAGCACAGTACTGCTTCTGATCACTGGATAAGATAACATAGCCACAAGATGTCCGAATGCAGAAGTATCGAAGCATAAATTAAAAAAATCAAACTCCATTGGAGGAGTTAAAGTGTAGTAACTTCTACAGTTATTCTTTCCTTTCTTGGAGGCACTCATCATATCCAATTTTACTAGCAATTCCCAAAAATTTGTTGGACCAACTTTAGTCTTCAAACCTCCACCATTACCAGCATAAATGGCTTGCAACTTCTGCTTCATGCGCTCATTATCTTTACTGCTAAGCTCCTTGGGCATTGATTCAATTTCATGGGTCTTCATTGGCAGATAATAGCTAGGAAACAGCTTGGCAAGAGCAATCAGGAGCTCCAATGTATGTCTGAAATTAATTTACATAAATTTATAATTTAAAATCACTTAAATAATGATAATGCAAGTATTGAATAATTCATTCAACAAATAAAATCCCAAAGAAAAAACTGAAATTTAAACCCTCCTGCAATTACTATATAATACTATGTTTTCAGCCTGACTGCTTCAAAAGCTGCATAGCAAAAATGAAATACTTTATCAAAGTAGATACATTATTAAAGGCAAGAATTTTAGCATATTTCTAAAGATTTTGAGTCAATATTTTCTCAATATTTTCGTTTTCAATTTAAATACAGTACAAAATCCTAAATCCGGCTGTCCAAAATCTGAAATGATCCGAAATCCAGTCATTTATACAAAACTTTCCATTAAAAATTTTTGAATCCAATTTCCAAACAAATTGAATTGAATTTGGTAGCAGATGGTTTGTTACTAACCTCTAAGTTTTGACGAACTCAGCAGCTTTGGGTGTAGGGGGAAAAAAATGTATATATAAGGGATAAACAGTCCAAACATAAAAAAGTGGATCAAATAACTCTCAAGTGTTTTCAAAGTGCCTATATATTGAAAAGTTTGCCTTCCTCTAAAGAATAAAGAAGTTTACAAACACTTGTAAATGCTTTAGACAAGGGGTCGGTGACATTCGTAGTTGTGAATGCTTTGGAGGACCACACTGGAAGTCAGGAGAGCTTTGGCAGGCTGGATGAGCATTTACTTCCGAAGTTACCTAGAGATTCTGTAGTCTCATATTAGAGAAAATAAAGTCGGAATAATTTACTAGCATTAAAAAATCACCAGAAAAGGTTTTGAGACCATACTTATACTGAAAAATATGAAATTTTCAGTTAATTTTACCGATCACTATTTATCATAGCTTCACAGGCTGCATAAAGCAGTCTATGGGACCACATACGGCCCACGGGTCATAAGTTGTAGACCCCTCCTTTAGATCATGGGTGAGCAAACTACCACCCGCATGTAGGTTCTCCAAAACATTGCCCAACCCTGCTTTACAGCTGCAGGGAATAACCTATCTATTTACTAGGAACACTACTCTGTGTTCTTTGCAATATGGCTGCTTGGGCATGCATATCGTCATATGGTGTATATTGACTTTTTTCACGTGTCTGAATATAGACATTTAATATGTAGAAAAGATCAGCATATAGTCCCAGGGGTAATATCGCAAAGAGAAAGCATCACACCCTTTCTATTACAAAGAATGCTGAATTATTAGAGAAGTTGGAAAAAGGAACTTCTGTTCAGAAATTGTGAAAAGAGTATGGTGTTGGTAGCTCAACCATTTACGATCTAAAGAAACAGGAAAAAATAGTGTTTTTCTAACAGTGACATGGCAATGACTATGGAAAAGAGAAAAACATTGCATCATCTGAAAAGTTACAACTTGGATAATGTTATGATTGAGCGGGCTAGGCAGCATAGGAGTGAGCAAGTTCCATTGTCCAAACTGATGCTCATGGCACAAGCACAAATTTTCCATAACAACATGAAAATTGCAACACCATGTGATTAATCTGGTTGGCTTACAAAATTCAAGAGACAACACGGTAATTGGCAGCTAAAATTTTGTGGTGAAAAGGCTTTCACCGATCATGAAGGTGCCGAGAACTATATTGACAAGTTTTAAAAATTAATTGCTAATGAAAACAACACGACCAGGTATATAATGCAGATGAGACCTCTTTTTGGAATCATGTTCCTCGAAAGACATCAGCAGCAGAGGACAAGACTGCACTAACAGGGGTGTATAAGATAGGCTAACTTTGCTCGCTTGTGCGAATGCGTCTGAAACTCATAAATGCAAGTTACTCATCATAGGCAAGAGTGCTCATCCACAGGCTTTTAAGGTAGTTAAGATAGTTCCTGTCCATTATCGTGCTAACAAGAGAGCCTGGATAACTAGGGAAATTACCATTGACTGGATTGAGAAACATTTTGGCCCTGAATCCCGCGCCCATTGTGAACCTGTGAAACTACTGGGATACTTTTGATTTTAGACAACTGCTTTGGACATTCCAATGCTGCAAGTCTGGTAAAAGACAATATTTATGCTGTATTTTTACCATCAAACTGCACCTCCCTCATACAACCCATGGAGCAGGGTGTTTTACAGGTGTTAAAGTGACGTTACAAGAACGAGTTTATGAGATGTATGCTGAGAGCTATCAATAGCAACAAAGGATTGAAAGTGTTTCATAAAGACTTCAATGTGAAAGAAGTTGCTGTGTACGCCGTCACTCGTAGTTGGGATTGTTACACTAGAAATTTTAAAAATGCTTGGCATAATTTGTGCTTGATGACAATGTTCATTGATAATGAACCTTATTTTGAGGAGATACGTGTTTCAAATGAAAAAGTAAGTATTCGAATTACTAGCTTATGCTAAAGTTATGTCTTCTGATAAAAACTTGGAGGAAAGTGCCAAAGAAGAATATCTTAATGTTGATAGTTATGCACTGGTGATTCTTAAACTAAGTGATGGTGAAATCCATGAAATGGTGTTAAATTCTGAACACAAAAAAAGAGTGATGCTGATAATGATGACAACAAAAATTTGCTAGAAAATTTTTCCATGCATAAATTAATAAGCATTTCTGATGATTTCATTAAGGATCTTGAGAAAAATACTTTATTACTGAAAAGGAAATTAGGTCTGTATATAAAATTAAAAAAAAAACATTTAAGAAAAGCACAAATGCATGAAACAACTAGCATTACATGACATTTTAAAAATCAAATCAGGAAATTGTGCAAAAAAACCATCCTCTCTTGAAAGTGGAATCGCTACCAGCTCAACCTATGAAACCAAAAAGTAAATTATTATCAGACTGACATTTCCTGCCTATTTTACTTCGTAAGTACCATATCTGCCAGAATATAAGATGATGTTTCTTGTCAAAATCTATCATGAAAAAAATCACCCCTCGGCTAAACTGTGAGTCCGAGAAAAAATTTGGGGTTAGGGTTGTCTTGTAGTTACCCATAGATAGCAGCACATCTCTCATTGCCGTCGCGTTCAAATGATAGTACTATATTTTTCATAAGTAAATATTTGACCTACGATGAATATTAATGTATATATAATACAGCTAGAATATTGAATTTAGCAGTACCTGTTTTGTTACCGTTTTACCTGTTCTTTCATTTCTAAATGTTATTGGATATTTTCTTTCATTTCTCATGGCTATGCATATATATCATTAAGAATAGTTAGATATTTGTATTATTTTTTATTATCCATTAAAAGAAGTTCCTATTAGTTTTACTTGGCTATTGTAGTTATTGCTATAGCCATTGTAATGTTTATAGGCATGTTAAAAGCTCATTCATGGAATCTATTAAAATAGTGTACATTGACTACGCAGAGGATTACGCAAAATGGGATGATGGCTTTAGATATTCAGCTGTTTGAATTTTGGTACAACTTAATTGGAATGTGCATAATTATAAAAATGTGATTTATTAAGGCAATGTAAATGCTAATTTCATTAGAAATAGACATGGATTAAAAATTATCTTGGCGTGGTCGCTATTGCTATGTTTGAGCTTTTGTGAAATTGCAGATGAATGACATTATCGTCACTGAATATGGAACATTATTCAACAATGCAAAATTATTAATTGGAGTAATATCTCAAAATGTCAACAACTAAACCATTTCCCAGTCTAATCTTCAATCTCCAATAACATTTTCTAGGCCATGCAGGCATGCCCAGCACACTTCAGCATAAAATCTAAAAAAATTTACTTTTTTGTCAAAAATGGTGGAAATCTTTGGGGGGTTGGCTTAAATTCCGGGATTGGCTTAAATTCGGGATCAGCTTATATTGGAGCAGATACGATGTGTGTATGTATGTATGTATGTATGCGTATATATATATATATATATATATATATATATATATATATATATATATATATATATGGATGTCAACAAGGTGTTGGGATGAGGAAACCCAGTGAACACTCACCAATCAGATGACTTCAGGTTGGCGAGGCACCGGGGATGTCGAAGCGACACACGTAAAAGAACACTAAAACACAGAAACATCACAAACATAGAAGCTTTCGGAACTACTCCTTCTTCAGCTACAGAGAGAGAACTGATGGCGGTGACACTGGGCGGAGGCATGGGGGTGGAAGGGTAGTGCGGAAAGGTCGAGGATTGGAGGATACGGAGGGGGTTGGGGATTGGTAGGGAGTTGGGAGAAGACAGAAAGGGAGTGAAAAGCTATCGAAGGTTGAGGCCAGGGGGAGTGAAGGAGTTTAGGAGATGGATATGCGAAAGCTCCCACTTGACGGAGTTGGGGAGCCGAAGCATTGTCTGGGAGAGCGCGAATGACTCTCACTGTGAAGCAGTTGTTAAACTTAAAATTATGTTTGTTCGCATGAACGGCCACCGGCAGCGGTCGTTTGAGAATGACGCTGTTGTGGTGGCCGTTCATGCGGATGTTGAGGGGATTGCTGGTGAGGCCAACATAAAAGGCGGGACATTGGGTGCATCTCAGGAGGTCAATGATATTGCGGGTGGTGCAGTTGGTGGTGGAAGTTATGGGGTAGGTGATGTTGGTTGTGGGACTGGAGAAGGAGTTGCAGGGGGGTTTATTGGGCATGTTAGACATCGGGGTCTACCGCAGGGGTAAGATCTGGCAGGGTGTAAAGGCATGGGTGCTGGGGGTTCTTTCTTCCATAGAATATTTGCCAGATTAGGGGGACGGCGGAAGGAGAGCATCGGTGGTCCACCCTCCAACTCACCCTAACCACCCTGTATTTCCCCGGCATCCACGACATTCTGAAAAACATCCTGAAAGCCGCCCACCTTATCCTCTCATCCTCCCCTCACCAGATTCCATTTCCCAGACCACCGATGCTCAGCGGATACTTACCAAGTTGGGGACCAAGTTGGCAGGCTGCTGGGGGCGTCGAAGAGACACGTAAAACACGAACACAAATAAACACGCAAGCTTATCGGGCCTATGCCCTTCTTCAGCGAAAGAGTAATGTAAACTGATATACTGGGCAGGGAATGACAGGGTGATATATGTGTGTGTGTGTATGTGTTCTAAGATGCCATATATATAACCCATAATCCAGAATGCACGCAACTAAAAGTGCTGAGATTTCCAAATTTAGGACTTGTACTGTAATACTAATATTACTAAATGCTAGGCATTCAAACTAGTTGATGATTTCAACTGATAAATTAGTGCTTTTTAATTACATATTTTTGTGGGTTTGTTAATGATATATAACTGTTACTATATGAATGAAACAAATGTTAACATCAACAAAATCAATCTATCTAATTGATAGGGACATTTCATGGCCAAATATCAATATCAATCAATATCAATTTCTCTAAATACAGACAAAATTTTATTTTAGACATACCGGCAAACAGTTGGAGCAGCCAATGGATGGATAGTCAACGTTGCTGCTGCTGCACTTGCAGCACCCAACTTATCTATTCCTCTCTTACCAGAGGGTCTTTGTACATTGAAGATGTTTGCTCTACAGCCTAGAGCAGCATCCACACCAATATTTAACCATGTAGGCACCATAGTGCGAACATCAGCAGATCTATATGCATCCAAAAAACAAGAATACAAAAATTACAGAGTTAAATACAAAAATATCTCTTTACTAGACAATCATTCTAAATTCATGTGATTATTATAGATATTCAGTTTTAAATATTATACATTTCTTACCTATATAAAATGGGAAATATTACAAAAATATATCACAATAATATAATGGTTACCAATAGAAAATAAAATTTTTTTTTACAATATTAGTTATAAATTAAAATTCAGAAAATACATTCCTAGAGGTTACTAGAGGATGAAAATGAAAATTTTTAACTGCAGTATCCACCGTTAAAAGCCTTAATTAAAAGAGAAACATCAATCCCATGCAGAATGAGGAAATTGAAAGATACCTGAATTTAGTAGTCAGCGGAAAGTACTAATAGTCTTTTATTTAATAGGAGCATCGGAAAGGAGGGGAATGGGTGCAATAAAAGAAGACCAACATGACATTAAATTTCAATGTCAATGCATAGGAGTCTTTGGTGCAAATCCCTGTGTTGCACTTCATGAAGCAAATTTACTATGAGGGCTCACCTAGTGGCTTTGGCTGTAGACCTTCCTCCCGTTGACAATTATTTGAGGAAGTGAATTATAACAACTACCAGTACATGGTTATCAGTATGCACGCACAATTGTCACCTCACTTAAATGAAACACTTCTGACTTCTCCATCCCCTCTCCTCTCCTACCATGATGCGCAAGCATCCTTCATCCCCTACAGCTAGGGTCATCAAACTGCAGCCCACAGGCCAGATACACCCCGCAGAGCTATGATGAAAAAGGGCTTCATAAAATTTAACAGTCAATTCCATAATTTTTAATTGAAGTTATGGTGGAAAAAACCTGGAATATTAACATTTGAAAGCTAAAAGACGTATACTAGATATTCACAGAATTTATAGATATTTTTCGACTAAGCTCTTTGCTGAAGCATTTATGACATCAATTTTGGCCCACCTAGAAATTCACAACTTTCAATGCGGCCCATCACGCAGTCAAGTTTGCTGATTTCTTAACTACCATTAGGGAAGGAAAAGATTTTTTCTGGTAAATTAGAAAAATACAGTAGAAATAAATGTTCTATTGTATAAGTAAAACCAATGATAAAAAAATTAAAATTTGGTCTATATACCATATTTTTTGAGCTATAAGACACTTTTCCAGAAAAATGGCTTCCAAAATCAGCCAGAATCTTCTAGACTAATTACTGCATTCAGCGCTGACATGAACCCATTGGTCCCAAAAATGGAATAATTGGATATCATTCATAGCAAAAACTTTAAAGTATACATTATTAATAGCTAATAGTTAGAAAAGTATTAATATATAGAGTAAAACCATAAGCAACATGAAACTAGAGGAGGTGAAAAAATCGATACTAAAACAGAGGAAGTGTGCTGAATTGACCAAAATGGTTATGTACGAGGCAAGAGTTGCAGAAGAAAAATGACTTAGCTGATTTTTCTGGATGTGCATCTTGGTGCTATTAAGTTTATAAAAAGACAAGGCCAAGCATGTGCAGAAAGGATGGATAGCACAAAAAATGCCAGAAGAGTATGAAACAAAAATAGTCTTATCCTTCTTTGGGTTTAATGAAACTAGCAGTTCAAAAAAACAACATGTTTCATTTACCTCTAATAAGGTAGATTTTTCATTAATTAAAAGTAAATGGTGCAAGAAATAAAATGTTTGTAGCATTTCTTTTCTAGCTATGTCAACTCATGAACAAAAGTGTTCATGGCTTGTATGGTCTCTACAAATCCCGAAGTAGGAGAATGGATGATCCCTGGATGAAAAATCCGACCTCTGCCAGATTCAAACCTGGGACAGCTGCATGGAAGCCAAACGCTCTTAACCATTCTGCCACCACTACCCCAAATATTTTTTTGATAAGAATCATTATAGACAACTATAATACGCCCAAAACATTTTTAACTTTCTGGAACATACTATTATGTGAATTTTATATATTTTAGGATACAGAAAACATTGTTTCATTAAAATAAATTATAATAAATTTTGTTTTTAGTCAAAGATTAAAAACTTACCTAAATAATAATGGAATATTTACCATATATACTTGTGCATAAGTCATTCTCGTGTATAGGTCAACCCCCGTCTTTTTCATAATTTTTTTGTTTTTTCATATATCTCGTGTATAAGTCGACTCCAGATTTTCAGGTGTAGTAGAACGAATTTTTTGTATTCAATAATGTTGATTCATTAAGTTACACATTAAGTTCCCTTTAGTCCGATATAACTACATTGTGTTAAAGTAGCAGCGAAGCAGTCCAAGCACCACTGCATAACATCTGAAGTTGCTACATAGTATACACCTTTGTAATAGATCGAATGACTTGAGAAAGACTTCGTATTTTGTCCCAGCATTCATTCAGAAGCTATCTTTGTAAAGGAGAACCGAGAACAAAGTTGTCGTTGGACTGCATAGGTGGTGCCAAATTTGATGATAAATCAGCAGAAAGATGTACTACGTGGTCTTAAGAAATCTGTGTTTTGCACGTTTTTGGAAGAGGAGCAGAGGAACCTACCCCTCAGAGAGTGCAAATATGAACATGAAAAGAAAACCAAGACAATCCCTAACCAAACCAATCCAGTGGGGAAGAATAATATTTCCTAAGTTTCAAATATCCATAATATGTATGTACGAGTGCATAGTACAATATCTTGGTGATGGCAAATGTGTATGTGGAAGGAAAGGATGCAAAAGATAAACAAAGCAGTGCTACTGTCACCGACGTTATAATGAAGAATATTACACGCTCCCCTTACATTACAAACCTCGACATCTTATATCCATTTTTCGCTTTCCCTGCGTCGCCAGCACTAGCTCGCCTTGTTTGCCTTAGCCCCGGTTATGCGGAGAGTACCCTAATTTTTATACCATAAATACTTTGGCAATAGGTACTAACTTAATTTGCGACACTTAGAAGTAGGCATTGCCTTTCCACAAATCACCGATGAGGTGTTATTTTTATTTGCATGTTACGGAAGGGAGCTTGAGGGTCGAGGAAGGGTTCGCACAGCTGAAGACTTGAGGTATCTCGTGGGCTAATGATGGTCCAAGGGATTGACCACCGTTAGGTCCCCATCTATCTACTTTTAACCATGGATAAAGAACAGATAAAACTGATAAACTGTGGTGAGGTATATTTTAATAACTTTTAATTGATCTTGGATTTTACGTTTTATATTACAAACCTCGAAATCTTATATTTACGTTTTTCTTCCTTTTTTTTTCGCTTTTCCTCCCGGTGGTTCAATTTCTCGTCACCAGTGCTAACATTGCCTTGTTTATCTTCATTCCGGCTATGCACACACAATGTACCATAATTTTTATACCATTAATACTTGGACGATACTAATTTAATCTGCGACGCTTAAGAGGTAGGCGTTGCCTTTCCGTGAATCAACAATGAGGTGTTTCTTTATTTACATGTTACGGAGTTACCATATTGTGCATCTCTCTTGCTGCCAGTTTTCTGTCTTGCCATCGTCACGTTACCAAACATTAGGTTTACCAAAATTGCTTAATTTTTTGCCAAGCATAAGAGATCAACTTGGGATCACCAAATTATATGGTAATTTATTCTTTCTATACATAGGTATTTAAATATTTGATAGTTATTGATACAGTTAAATACAACAAGCGCAAATTCCATCAAATTTTAATAACCGCAGGACAAATAAAGTCATGGGTTTAAACTTATCGAAAATATTTCTCGTGTATAAGTCGATCCCCGAGTTTTTCACTAAAAATTTGGTCTTAAAACCTCGACCTATACACAAGTATATATGGTATTTCTTTCTGTTACTGTCGTATTTTTATCATTACATATGTATTGTTTAAACTTCAAAATAGCATAAAAAATTCATGAATATATGGACAAATGCAATGCAAAATTATAATCCCAGTCAATCATGTGCAATTACATGAAACTGGCAACAATGCAAATCACCTAGATGACGAAATAATTTCATGTAAAAATACATCCAAGTGAAGTCTTCTGAGAATTTCTTTGAATTTTTTTTATTTTTCTCCCGCGTATCAATCTCGCTCGCTGGTAACGTATCCTAGTGGTTAACTTTGTCAGCGCTCTTCGCATAGTCATTGTGTATCAGTTATCACATTGTTATAATTTTGCGTATGCATACATTTTCCATCATTTCCCTTTGCAACTGAGACAATATTTCATCTAGTTGGTCATGCAGATGGTTACCAAGAGGATGTGTTTTATTCCTCAAATATATTTTCTATTTGGTGCGCCTGTAAATTTATCTCAACCAGTTATTCTTTTTGTTTGCTTTGGAGACCTCTTACTGGTGTTATATAATTTGCTGACTGGAGCTCATATAAATTCCGAAAATCTCATAAAGCCATTATGGCAGGCCATTTATGAAAAACCAGGAAAATTGAACATGAAATTGTTAATTATTTAGATCAGCGATTCCCAAACTATGGTACGTGTACCACCAGTGATACACGAAGATTCAGTAAGTGGTACGCGAGTTTAGTGACAGCATTCACCTACAGAACTGCACGAGTGACCATAGAGAGGGATGGACTATTGCCCGCACCATCCGGACGCATCTGCTGTGCCGCTAATGTCTCACAGTCGACTGCCGATGTATCGTTACTCATCGATTTGAGTTTTCACATTGCTATTTTAAACAAAATTATTCTGAACTGAATTAGGCGAGAAACTCGTTTGTTTCAATTAATTCCATTCCTGAAAATATGAACGTGATTGATTTGGCTTGTGATGGAGGACTACAATTTAGATTCAGCATCTACAAACTCGAAGAATTTTGGTTAAGGAGATGAGCTAAACATCCCACTCTTTCTGACAGCGTTGAAAATTCTAATCTCATTATGCACAACTTATCTATGTGAAGCGGGGTTTTCCACTATGTTGGTAATTCAAAAACAAAAATTGAACAAGAATGAACCTTGAACCAGACCTTTGCTGGAAGTTAACTAACATTGAACCAAAGTTTAATATGCTATCTACATATATCCAAGCTCATCCATCACATTGACTGATTTTCTTTGTATTTTAAGTATGATAAATGTGAGAAAATAATTAATTTTTCAGTACTACCTATTTTATCTGCCTACTTTATATTATTTTGAAAATGCCTCTTTCGTTAATAAAGAAAATTTTCTTAAGTTCATACTTACTATGTGGTACGAAGAAATTTTGCCATGTTTTCAGTGGTACGCGAAAAGAAAAGTTTGGGAACCGCTGATTTAGACAATTTGTCAGATTACAGTGAATCGCTCTTTTCCCCAGAAAGTGATTTAAGATCTGAAAATGACATTGAATGTGTCCCAGAAATAACAGACGGCGAGGTAGAAACCGACTCAGTGGTTGAAGGATGGAAAGATGTTGAAGAACCAAAACAACCTCATCGCATACATCATCTCTTCCAGGAAATGTTTGGTCCAAAGCATGCACCTCCATCAGATGCTCCTGCTATTGCATATTTTTACATGTTATTTAAGGAATCTCTTTTAGCCATTCCAAGGACCTGGGAAACTGCATTCGAGACTATCATACGTAGTAAATATAATTGAGCATTTAGATAACGAGTGGCTTTCAGTGAGGGAAAGAAGAGCAAAAGTGGATGTGAAAAAACTAGATGGGAAAAAAGAAGCCAATTGTTTTGTTTGCAGCACTAAGGGTAGAAGAAGAAGATCAAGGACTGTCTGCAGTAGATGCAATAAAGGCTTACATGGGAAGTGTTTGGCCAAGCACAAATCCTGAGGCAGAGATGCACTTTTAACATAATACCGTATTTACCCGAAAGGAAGACGACCTTGAATTTAAGACGACCCCTAAAAAAATTAGGTTCACTTATAAAAAAAACTTTTACGTATATGTATAACAAGCTAACATTTAGAGGATGAATAAAAAAAGTAAATTTACTACTTAAATCTCCCTCTTCTCTGTTTCCTTCCCTTAATCTTGCTGTCCTGTTTATTTATCACAACTTATTCAAATTCAAACAAGTCGTCTTTCATACCGTCCATGGAATTTGATATACAGCATTTCTTGAACCCTCTTGAGATACTATTGGGATCTATTTTTTTCCATGCTGCAATGATCCAATTACAGAGAAGTGGTATACTGGGCTTCTTAATTTTCCCTGTAGGAGCTAATGCATGGTCCCCTGTCAAAAGCCATTCTGAATGAAATGACTTTATGTAATCCTTAAAGGGCTTCATCACTATGACATCTAGCACTTGAATTTGTGATGTCATACCTCCTGGTATAACTACAAGGCCAGTATTCATACCATCAAGGGTATTTTGAACTTCCTCTGTAAGGTGGTCTTTGAACGCATCTAAGATGAGCATTGCTCTCTGCCTTAAAATTGCCTCAGGTCATCTATTCCACACTATGCTTAGTCAATCCTTCATTAAATCAGATTACATCCATCGTTGGCCTTGACATTTAACAATTATTCCATTTGGTAGTACTTCCTTAGGCACTGTTTTGCATTTTTAAATGACATATGATGGCAACATTGTTCCGTCTGCTAATACAGCCAGCATTACAGTAATGCGCGGTTTTTCATTCCCAGAAGTTTTTATGATGACATTTTTGGCACCTTTTTCATTGACTGTGTAATTGGATGGCAAGTCAAAGTAAATGGGTGTCTCATCTGCATTACCCATTTGGCACAGAAGGTAATTGTGACTTTTCCGCAACAGAATTACATGCCTCTGGAAAGTTATTAGTTTGTCCGTGATGTCGGAAGGTAGACGGTGGCAAAGTAAAGTTATTCGTAGCAGGCTAGAACCATTACGATGCATAATATGCACATACCATCCATTACTAGCCTTAAATTCTTGGTGTGGAATGTTTTGCGATCGTGCTAATTCTTGGGCTTTCAATTTAATGATATCCCGTGTCACCAGTTTACCATCCATTCTTTGAATATGCACAAAGTTTGCAATTTCCTCTTCTAATGCATGAAATCGACCTCATTTTGGTCCACTAAATGATCTCCGTGTTGAGTTAGCACCTTCAAGTTTCTCTTTTGCTTGCTTCCACCTTTGCACATTTGCTTCAGTCACATTGTATTTCCTCCCAACAATTATTTGTTTCTTCAGCATAGGGCACCACCAATAACTTAAAATTTCTCTCGTAACTTCTTCTAATTCCTTTCGATACATTCCCTCTTACTGCAGTTCCTTTTTTCTCCATGCAATCTGCCATTTGTTTGGGTATCTTTTTAAAAGTTATAAATAATAACTTTTCACTATTTCACTTTAAAACTCAGCAAATCATGTACTAAAGTGTTCATGTTGAAATTGTAGTAGATACATTTAAATTGTATTACTAGACACTTTTGGTGCCTACATGACTTTGTGTTTCATATTACGCATGGAACTGCCAAGCTGTAGTCTTGTTTTTTCAACTGGTCGTGCTATTACCTATCCAGCTCTAAACATTTCCCTACCGCCGAAGTGGAACCATTGGTCTGTGTGAGCAATTTTAAGAACTTTGACCTTATATTTTTAAAGTATTGTAGTAATTAATTAAATACGATGTATTACTTTATGCAATAATAAATATTGTAACGGACGTATACATGACATCTAGGTGTTTCATGTTGCATTTAAAATAGGGGTGTATTCTTACCTTAAATCCTCATACTCCATTCTAAGACTATCATTCTAAATAGACGTTTCTTACAGAGGAGGAGGATATAGGAGGATACTAATGTTTAGGCACTTCCAGATGAGCTGTAGATTCGAAATTTTTTTCTTAGGTAGGATTTTGTGCAAAACCTACTAGAAAAACGAAAATCATGAAAAAGTGCAACAATGCGGCCGCTAAAAATTCGTAATCGTTTAAACAAATTTTCAAGGTTTATGTATCTTCACATGTGCTACGGAGTTGAAATTATTTTTATTAATAGAATTTAAAAAAAAAAACGAAATAGGGATTATACAAATTTTGATATTTTAATTTGTTTGGCAGTTAAAAATTCTTAAAGTGTAAACAAATAGATAACTGTTTAGGTACTACGGGATAAGCTAGGAAGCTGAAATTTTCAAATTATTTACAGAGTAGTGAATTTGTACAAATAAACATTTTAATTTTACCATATATGAATTGCGGCGGCCGTTAAAAATTATTTAAATTTAAACAATTAGAAAAATATTATTTTACTTATAGAAGTGCTACAACTTTAAAATTTGGCTAAAATGTGTAGCATTAGTACCCCATAATGAAGATAGTGTAAAATTTTTAAAATTGCAACATTTGGGGATTGTTTTAAACTATTATTTTTACGTGGGAAAAACGAAATTCGCTACGGAGGTGAAATATTTAGAATTAAAAATATATGTGTAATGATGAAATATGAATAATGAATGTTTTTTTATGTTCAGATGAAATGCTTGCAGTATGCAAGCACCAACTACTAGTACCTAATATTTTTAATGGCATTTTTGTGAAAAACCTCACCTTCCTTTCAGGTAAATTTGGTATTCTATATCTTTTGTATAAATTGATATACGAGGTGTGATCAAAAAGTAACGGGAATTTTTAAATTTCGAGCTCAATTTCTTTTCAATTGAGTTTGTCTTTTTTCCTAGCGATGGCAGCACTGTCTATAATGTATATCTAAATTTTCAGCCAAATTGTACATGTAGTTTGTTTCTGACAAGCAATTAAGTAAGACCCATTTTAGTGTGTTCGGCGATTTTTTAATTGTAAAAATGACAGAACAAAGAATTTGCATTAAATTTTGTGTTAAAAATGGAATAAAGTGCACTGAAGTGGTTCAAATGTTGGAGAAGGCTTTCGGCGAGGACGCTATGTCGCAAACAAGGGTTTATGAATGGTACAAATGTTTCCAAGAAGGCCGTGAAGAGGTTGAAGATAAGAAGAGAGCTGGACGTCCTAGCACATCAACAACTGATGAAAATGTGAAAAAAATTAAAGACATTGTGCTTAGTAATCGAAGAATTACTATAAGGGAGGTTGCTGAGGAAGTTGATATCTCATACGGCTCATGTGAAGCAATTTTTACTCAAGTTTTGGGCATGAAACGAGTGGCAACCAAATTTGTTCCAAAATTGTTGAATTTTCAACAAAAGCAGAACCGCAAAAACATCGCTGAAGAAATGTTAGCTCAAGTTGCAGACGACCCAGAATTATTGAAACGCATCATAACAGGTGATGAAACATGGGTGTATGGCTACGACATTGAAACAAAGGCTCAATTATCCCAATGGCAGATTCCTGAAGAGCCAAGACCCAAAAAAGCACGCCAGGTTCGTTCAAATGTCAAGGTTCTTACCATTTTCTTTGATTACCATGGCATTGTTCACTACGAGTTCTTACCACCAGGCTGCACAGTCATTAAGAAGTATTACCTTCAAGTTTTACGTAATTTGCGTGAGTCAATTCGAAAAAACGACCTGAACTTTCTATAACAACTCGTGGATTTTGCACCACGATAACACACCGGCTCACACTTCACTTCTAATATGTGAATTTTTAGCAAAAACCAACACCGTCGTGATGCCGCAGCCACCGTACTCACCCAATATGGCCCCCTGCGACTTTTTTTTGTTTCCAAAGATGAAAAAGACATTGAAAGGCCAAAGTTTTGCGACCATAGAGGAGATAAAGACAAAACCGCAGAAAGAGCTGAAAGCTATACCAAAAAGTGTGTTCCACAAATGTTTTGAGGATTAGAAAAAACGTTGGCATAAGTGCATTATATCTGATGGGGATTACTTTGAAGGGGACAACATAAATATTGATGAATAAATAAAAACTATTTGATGAAAATTAAAATTCCCGTTATTTATTGATCACACCTCATATTAGACTGAAATTTGGATGTTGTAATATATAAAATACACTTTCAGAATATATATACAATAATATGTTATATGTAGAGGTTATGAATTTATATAACATTGAAAATGAATTTTTTCTTAAAAAAACCTTTTTTTTGAACTTATTTTTTATAAAGATAATAAAAGTCTGTAACACAAAAATTTTGCTTATTAAACTAAAATGTATCACGAAAAGTTTCGATTTCCTAAAGCAAAAACTAGACTCGCAAGAATCTTTTGAGAAAAATCACGAAATTTTCAAGAAATATGGGCGAGCTTTCTGAGACAAAAAGCGGCAAAAACTTTGCGAGGAAAAGGGTTAAATATACACTAATTTCAAGATTGTTGACACTTGTTTTAGAACATTATCTGATAAATTGAAATGATCATTCTTAACAGCAAAATTTTCATTTTGGAAATAGAACATTGCATAGACCATTTATAAGTCATCTTTCACAAATAATTTAAAAATAATAATAAAATTGTCAAATGAAAAATCAAAGTTTACATACCTTGGGGAAGCATTCACTGAGGATTCTGAGTTTTGGGCTTGCTGTAACAATCGACTTTACTGTCTCTTATTTTTGCTTGTATATTCTACATTAGCTGCTTCTACATTCAACTGTTTTCCATTTCCACACCTCTCAAATATTGACAGCAGCGTCTGTATAGTTCAATAAATGAAATATGAAAAATTGAAACAAAACTTTTTTTTAAATCTTTGCATTCCAATTATGAGTTTTAGTTGTTCAATGTAATTTTTTTAAATGGGAAAATTTTTTCGAGTAAAACTACTAGGAATACCTAACCTAACTATGATGATATCAGAAAAATTAGGAAACTTTTTGACAAATCAATGATATGTACAACATGTAAATACTGTATCTGTAATCAAACTTATATATCCAGATAATGGAAAAGATTCCTCACCTTTAGTAACCACTCCCTAGTAGTTGGATTGAAACATAAGTTTCTAACCACCCGATGCAAACGGCCTGCATTGAGTCTAGGTTCATCCACAAATAATAATACAAGAAGACACGTCATTGTTTCTTGGTCAAGTAGGAACCGATTCCTGGGAAAGAATTTAAGATTATAGACACTCAAATATAAAATTAAAATTAACAGTTGATAAATTAATACTGACCTCGTGCTAGAATGATAGCAAGGTCCTACCATTGCACCAATTGAAGCAACACCTGATGATGCTGCAGGCGGAGGGGCTGTTGCATTATCTCCACGAGAAGCCCAGCTCCTCCACTGCTGCTGCGGTACAGTATGGATTGCATATCTTGTTCCCACGCGACCTGCATAATGGTAATACCTCAATTTAATTAAAAAAATAATGATAACACTATCCGAAGCTAAAATGACCAGAATCAAATTACCAGAATTTCGTAATAGTGATGATTGAGCACTGCTACTATGATTCACATGACTAAGAAACCTTTCTTGCATCATTTGTCGATTCCTAGTCTCCCACTCTGCGCAGATTTGCAGCTTCAGCAGCAAGCTCTGGTAAGAGAGCTGATATCTGGGATTCTTCCATGTCACTAAGAATCTAAATAAAAAGAATTTGTTCAATTAAATGATAATTTTAGGTAAAATAACTCTTTATTAATTAACCTGAAAAATAATTATGAATGCAATACAGGCATGCCATGCTTAGCACATGGGATGGATTCCGAAAGATTTTGTGCACTAAAAAATTTTGTGCTAAAGAAATGGTTTATCACATAGTACTTAACTCAACTGATTTTTGCTATTCAGAAATTAGATCATCTTTATATACTGTTGTAAAGCTAAAGCCTTGTACACACCCACAAACATTGTTGGCAAAGAATATTTGCAAACAGTTTGTATACAAGTTTCATCTGTGTTTGAGGACTGTTTGCCAACTGTTTCCAGGCAGTCATAAAACAAATATTCGACAGTTTTCGTTTCATTCTTAAAGGAAAACAAACAACAATGTTTGCAGATTTGGATGTATCTGTCAACATTATCTCCCCTCCCTAATCAGTCACTTCTGAAAGTGTAGAAGTTGTTTTCATAATGTGGTCAACTGAGAATACATTAAAACTAATTGAGGACCTACATTCACTGCCATGTTTGTGGGATGTGACATTTGTAGATTATAAATGTCGGAACAGAAAGGATAATTAATACCTTGGATTCCCTGGCTAAAAAATAGTGTTATTTCAGAGAAAGTAGAGAAAAAAGTACAAGCACTAAAATGCAATTTCAGCACAAACACAAAAAATTGGTTGGTTTGAAGAAATGTTGACGTTCACCAACATCTAGAATTTTTTCTTGTTCGCCTATCATTTAACGCTAGAAATATATATTTAGCACAAACTCCAGCAGCAACTTCACTGTATGACATCTTTAGAACTGGCGAGTCAGTGAGAGGTCTGGACACAAAACTTTGTTTGCAGACTGTATCCGGACAATCAGCCAACAGTCCGCAAACAGTCAGCAAGCTGTTTGCAAACATTGTTTGTCAACCAAGTTTGTAGGTGTGTACAAGGCTTAAGAAAACAAAGTTTATGATAACTATTTTAACCCCTCAAGCATGGCGGACATTTAATTAAATCCCATTTCTGAGGTCGGAGGAATATTTAAAAAAAATTGTGATTTAAATTTCTGAAAATTGAACATTTTATAACTTCTTTAATTTCTATTGGATTTGTCTGGAAATTTTTGAGGATTTTAGTAGAACATGGCATTTAGCAACAATACCCTTTACAATAATGTATGTCAAGCACACTCTTTGGAAGAGAGAATAGAAATCACCCTGATCGCCAGCCAGTCAAGCGCGCATCCGTGCTTTCATATATCTATCAGTATTGTGAAAACTATTAATGTTATTGACATGCAATCTTTTTCAAGGAAACATTTCAGCTTTTATAAACATTTAATTCGCTGGATGCCTCTCTCTAAACCAAATAGGGAAAAAGTTTCTCGCAGGTCAACTTTTTCATGTCTTGACTAAATATTTGAAATTAATTTTCCATTTCATATATTCTTAAAAGACATTTCATACAGTTTATAAAGTTCTGAGTTGCATAGTAGTCATTCTTCATAACTACAGAAGTTACATGGTGAAAATTGTCCTATTTCGTTCAGTAGAAGCAGAGATATGACATTGTATGTATCAAAGTATATGCACAATAAAAAATAAGAAGTTTTTAAAAACTTTTAAGGCATTTGCATGATCCAATTTACCATGAAATTTACTACAAGAAAATATCATAACTTCAATGAATCATCTATACTGAATTTTTTTACTGGCATTTACTTTGCTTGCAATCAGCTCAATCACACTCAGGGGAGACCTCACTTCGCCTCCTCACTCATCACTTCCAACTACGAATGCAGGATTTCTCTACTTGGGACATTGGAACTTAAATTTTTTTGAATGGCCTTCCTCTCAAAGCTTGCTGTGTAGAGACCTCGATATATGTTTATTCTTTGGTTATTTGTGAATGGGAAACTCTTGTTTCTCTTTTTCTCTCATTAGAATGCTCCAAAAAACAGCTGAGATGCGAAAGACCATATGTCCCAGAGATAAATCTATTGAAAAATGAGTGACATTTCCATGAATATTAATTCCTAAAAATTAACACTATAAAACACAAATGAAATTGCCTCTGCACACTGTGAAGGTTTCCTTTAGACTAACGTCTTTAGAGCAACACGAGAATATTTCTCCTGCAACCCGAGCGTAAGGGCCCATGCGCTCATCCCGAAAGCACTCTCGCTCAAGAAATGGCAGCAGACATCATCAAAGTGGCTTATTTCTAAACAGACCTAGGATACATGGAGGTGTTTCTCTCTCTCTCTCTCTCATACTACATTGCTCTCAAGAAATGCTAAAGCAAGAACATGGCCCTGAGAGCTCAACAATGGTTCAGCTCTCCTCATCTTATAGCTCTCAAGTGCTGGCGCATAAGAAAAACCAAAGAGAAAGACAAGTCTGTAAGCAGATAAGCAGAGGCAACATCTCCTTTCACTTCACAGTAGCATTTGTCAAGACACGGTTCGTCTCAGCATTGGATAGGGTTTTTTTTAGAAGACGCTCACAAAATTTAATGCATATTAAATGTTATAAGAAGGGCATTAAAAATTGGAGAAAGATGATAAATAGGTAGGCCAAAGGTTCCTCTTTTGAAATATATCAAGGTTATCTAGATTTAAGAAAATTCACCATGCAAAAAAATAAAAAAGGTGAGCGATGACCATGACGTACTGAGTCCGCAGGTCGATGGCATAAGAAGTTTCCCCCGTCATCCTCAGTATGTCACTCGACGTTGAGGGGTTAAAATAATTATTTGTGTACAACACATTCAAAAAACTAATTCTTGATGATGGAAAATGAAAATCAATTTTCTGACATTTACTATGAAATGTGTTATAAAAAGTGAGATATACAAAATATTTACAGTTATCTTAGATAAAATTTAAACACCTTACCTTGATATATTCAAACTTTTTTATGATAAAAAAATCTTAATGCATTTATTTACATCAACTAATAACCAACAAAGCCAAACAGTGGAAGAACGAAAATGCTATACATAGCTGATCTATCCACTAGGGTCTCAATAGCATGTAATGCGTAGCTAAGAGCAGTCCTCGACCAACATCATAGGAATTTGCATACTTTTTAGTACGGATTATTCGAAATATGTCTACAATGAAATTTGAAGTCATGATCTGGTCCAATGACTCGCGAACATTTCCTTTAATTCGAAACCTTGCTCCATATTGTGTGTTTAAGTGGAAAGTTCGTGCGCGCAGTTTACAAAGGCATCGCATTTTTGTTCTCCATTTCTCGAAAACGAAATATACATTTCCCCCCAAACAGGTAACTTCTTTTTACTTATTTAATAGTCAACGTGAAATAAAATCGTAGATGATATAAATAGAGGAATCATCATATCCTTGCATCACTATTTATTCCAGGTTCTCGGATTACTTCACGTATACTGCTTTATTGTAACCTCTTCCCTGTAAGTTTTTCGGAAAAAACTTCATATAAGGATATAAAAAGATGTTAGAAGCGCGCAGGGACAGGAGAGATGAGGTTTTGTATTTGCCCACTCAACAAAAAAATGCCAAAAAATATAAATGTTTACCTTAGTAATTTGAGCACGACCTTCAATGTTATTCTCACTATCACTCTCTGAACTAACACTTTCTTCCGAATCACTTTCAAGTAGGATTTCAGTCTAATTTTCATCACCAGGTATTGCTTGCGTTTTTCTATCAGTTGACGGCATTATAAGTTAGACTCTTTTAATCCTTTAGAAATTAAACCAAAGTAACAATGGAAAAATAACAAAAAATATCTGCCTCTGTACAGCATAAATGTTTCCCTAAGAGCATCAAGAGAATATTTTTTGTGCAATCCAAGCACTTCCCATGTGCTTTGATCACTCTTTCGGTTAATCGTAAAAATCTTTAAATGGGCTTGTTTGTGCATTGATGTCAGATAAGTGTTTCACTCTCTCACTCTCATTATATTGTTCTCAAGAAATGGTGAACCTAGCACTAGCCCAGATCTGATGACCATTCCTCCTCCCTTTCCATATAGCTCTTAAGTGTTGACGCATAAGAAAAACACTCATCTCAATAGTGAGACTCATCACAAACCAGATAAACAGTGCCTGCATCCCCTTCCACAACACAGTAGCTTTTGTGCAGAGGTTTGGTTAGTCTCAGCATTGAATAGGAGTTTTTAGAACCTCCAATTTGAATAACTACGCAAAAATTCAATCACAAAATTTTACATATAATATAGGAAAAAGAAAGTAAAAATTGCAGAATTAAGCGCAATAGCAAAACTCAAGGTTATTGTTTTGAAATATATCAACGTTTTTCAGATTTAAGAAAATTTATTGCGTCAAAAAAATAAAGATATCTAGCGATCTCCATGACATACCCAGTGTGACCACATATGAAGTTTTCGTCCTGCGTGCCCAGTATACAGGATGATGCTGAGGGGTTTATTACAATAGAGATCGTCAATAAAATATGTCATGCTTACATGTTTGCCTTTTTAGTTTTCCCTTCTCTAATACTCGACATGCTTAGCTAAGCTTGACCCCTACCCCTCCCCCCTGTCTGCATGACGCAATTCATGGATTTACATCCCATCGCCAGCAGTCCCAAAGGAAGAATGTGTTTAGTACATATTGCGGAAAAGAATTTGTAAGTACATAATTGTAAAATCATCATCTGTCATAACAAATATGACCACATTATTTTGCGAGTACATATAGTTTATTACAGCAGTGTAATAATTAAGAAAATTGAAAGACGATGAATTTGAAGTTCACACTAAATAAAATCAGGTTCTATCAGCCAACTGCAAGAAATACAATTTTGTGCCAACAATATTTCATAAATTATGGTAGAAATAAGTGAAGAGACCTGTGTACGCAGCGTAGGTGGGAAGTTCTGGAAGAATGCAACTGCATCAACAGGGTCATCAGGGTTTGCTGCTGCAGCTGCTTGACGCTGCTGTTCGACACGCTGTTGTGCCAACACCTCCTCTTGGATGTTTGGTGGAAAAGAAGCCAGAAAATCAGGATTTACTTCTGCTACTGGAACCTCTGCTACTGTTTCATCTGCTGCTGCTTGCATCTGTGCCCTTTGCCTCATTTGCTGTAGCCTGAGAAAACAAATATGCTTTCTATTAATAATTATCTGCTTGCAATTCCTTCCATCCAATTATTTTTTGTTCAAAATATCACACACAATGAAGTATGTAAACCCTCAACGATCACTCTCTGGTTATAACGCTGTTGAATCTGCTTCCTCAACTATGACTCAGAACAATGACTCCTCCCGTCTGACACAGAAGAATGATTCACCCGCATAAGCTATGATCACCACTCAAGAGAGAAACAAAGATGATAACAGAGCATTGAAGCAGTGGATAAACAACCTTCAGAGAACATTTAATCAAAGAAGAAAATGCTGTATTCTTTCCCATAGCCGTATCCCCATGGCTTTGAACGGGTGCTACGTTTGTAAACAAAAGACCTTTCAGAAGATATAAATGAATCTACTGATGTTTTTTTCGTAAAATTGTTTTTATTTCAATACTTGATCACAATTAGTTCCAGAGATATAAGAATTTAAAAAGATGCATTACTGCATTTAAATCGGTGTTGCGAAAATTTAAAGGAACATTTAAATTGCTGATATGTTCAATATATCGCAATAATGTCATATTAAGCAGAAAAACATAGCTTGGACTCCATACAAACCTATAATCATACCATAAATACCTTAAATTGCCTATATATTAAAGTCAGCGCTAATAAACTAGGAGTTACTATGAGCAACGCTGGCATTTTTAGCAGATTTTATGCATGTCACTCAGAGCGACGTTGGCACTCGAAGGTTTAACTTGGGTGGAGCTTGTTTCAGGAAGAAGGAATCAGTGAAAAAGGCAACTGATTCAGGCACGAATTTATTTTTTCCCCCAGAACTGGCCCAAAAATATAGATGTGCATGTAATACGAGTAAATATGGTATGTTAAATTGAAATATTTTCACATTACGTGAATCTGTAAAGTACAATATATAATTTATAAGTTTTAATAAACCTAAATTTTGAAACAAACATTTAAGCTACAGTTCCTGCAGTTAAAAATTTTCATCTCCTTATTAGAGATTCAAACAAAACTTCTGAGGAATCACCAACATACCTAACTTGCTCAGCAACTACCTCTTCTCTCATTTCCTCAGGGAGGGCAGCCAGAAATGATGGATCTACTCCCTCTGGTAATATCACATTGCCAACACGTACTCTGACTAGTCCTGTCCTAACTATTGGCAAGTTTATGGAATTATCACCAACACCTCCTTCGTCTCCATCTTCCGAGACTGATCCCAAAACACTTTCAACTGGCATGGCATTTACATCATACTCCGTATCCACTTGCCCATTTTGTCTCATCAATGAACCATGCCCATTGTCTTCTGATGTAACTACATCTAACAGAACTGAGTTTTCCGTAGGACCATCACCATCTCCAGAATTGGAACTTCGCGTAATAAAAAGAAATAATTATTAATTTCAAAGTAATAAAGTAACATAATCGTGTAAAATGAAAGACCTAACAGAGATACAGCATGACACTATTTCTAAATTAATTAAATTTTAGGTTTTAATTCCATAAAATTTCCATCAAATATTTTTGATGTTAAGCATAAAAAGTTTGTAAAAAAAACAAATTGTGACTCAGACTTTTGAATGTTGATTTAAATTTTGCAAGACAAGCTACATATCCAACGTTGGCATTTGGAGGTCTTAAATGCTCATAATAAGATAAAACACTATATATTAAGCATCTCGGTATTTAAACGTTGAATGTTGGCCATGCATTGACATATTTCAATTTAATTTAAAATTAATGATAAACAGAATGTAATCGAATACTTGAAAAGTCAAGAAATATAAAACTTCTCATTTGAAGGGCATAAAATGCCACGTAATAAGAAAGTCATAGTGTTAAAATTAAGTCATCAGCAAACATATAATGTGATCTCAACAACATTTTTAGTATACTTACTTCTGGTGAACATTATCAGTCAAGGCCATGGCATCATTGTCTGCTTGGAGTTGGAATCTTGACCAGTCATTGGCTAAGTCTGCAACACCCAACTGATTACTTTCAGTCACAGACATCACGTTCAGAATAACTGGACTTCGATCAGCCACATTTTCAATAATAGTTGGAATACTAGACATATTTTCAGGTTCCTGCTGAGATCTTGATAAGTTCTGCACAACAATATTCGAGGCTAGTTCTGGGGACAGTGAGTGGGGCCTACTGCCAGATCGATTGAAGCTTCTTGCACGACCTGCAACCTGCTGGCGTTGTGGCCATTGAACTGGTTCACTATACTCATTTGAGACTGTCACATTTGGTTCAATGATTTGCACCTCATTATCTTCCACAGGAAGGAAATACAGAGGTAACGAAGATGACGTAGATGAAGGAGGTATTGTGTGGTCATCATCAATAACAACAGTTTCGACCACCTCATCAGCATCCTGTCTTGAAGGGAAATACAAAGGCATTGTTGATGGATGTGATCCTCCTTCAAATCTTGTTACTCCTTGACCCGGAACCACAGCTGAATCGGAACCTTGTACTGATGGGAAGTACATAGGCATTGAAAGAGGGCATTGAGATGTTGATGGGCTTGACATTGCACGAGTACCTGAGGTATCCCTGAAAGTTCCTAGATAAACAATGTCAGAATCCTCAGATTCTGGTTCACTGGGACGAGGATGCTCTTGACACTCTGAGTGGACAGCTGAGACTGCTGGTATGTCATGGCTCCTTAATCGTCTCGTTGTGGCCCCAGAAGATGTTCTGCCCGGTCGTGATGCATCAGACCCAGACCATGCAGCTCGCCGAGATGACCTCAGGCGTGCAGATCCAATGGGCCCACCTGGAGCTCTTCGGTCACGAATTAATGTATCATAAGGGTCCATTTCTATGGCACGCAGTGTTTCATTATCAATCCCTGGTGGAGCTCTTGGTCTGCCTGTTATAGTTGCAATCGAGGTTGGTTGATTCAAAGACTGGACAACTGATTGGCTAGTATGGAATTCACTGGGTTCAGTTAATGTCTGGTTTTGTTGAACTCCTTCTGAGAGAGACTCATCATGTATCTCTGGCTGTGTATCGCTGGATTCTACGATACTCCTGTCATTACTTTCTATTGGATTTGATGTCTGGATTGGCAAAACTACCACCTCTGTAATGAAAAATCCAGATGAAAAATGTTACAAAGTTTCAAGTTAAAGCATTTATTTATATTGCTACCATTTTTCTTGAATTAACAATAAATATCCCACAGTATAATAGGTAACAGTGAATAGAATATAGTCCTCAAAAAATCTACAAAAATAGCTATTAACAACCATTCTCATATAACAGGATGATCACTTTTTATCCCTTCCATTCAATAACTTCATCAAAAAATATAAGAAAACATACAAGGAAGCAGTTTGGATTACAAAAAACCACTCAAACCATTTCTTAAGACAATTTAATACACTTTTACATGCCTCTACTATGACAAATAATTTGCACCTTTTAAGCATACAGGCACAACTATTTGTTCATCATTCTACAAAAATTTGTACAGTATTTTCAGTTCCCTGAATGCTTAAAAGATTGACTTTCTTGGGTTTCTTTGAAAGGCTTCATGGACTTCCTCTACCTTCTTAAGCGACACAAGTCGACAACTACTTTGATTTAATTTACATTATCAGGCGTGACTTCGTGGAAGTGTTTAATATTATTACTTTCTTGTATACTTACTATATAGAGCAAGTATTGTAATCATGAAAAAATTCAACAAATTTTGATGGAAATACACGTTTTACAATGTACTTGAAAAGCATCTGAGGCAAAAATAGATCGAGTTCAGTTGGCGGCTGAACTTCTCATTAGTTATTGAATTGAAGCTATCAGTGCATCAGTGTATTGTCATGGATCCCCTGGCAATCGCTCCGGATTCTTATCACGCTCACTTATCTCCTACATACGTCTCGCACTACTATACCCTGTGACTTACGGTCTAGCACTCCCTGGCTTCTCCGGTACCCTCGCTCTCAGCCACCTGGTGGCCACCCACGACAGTATTCTTTGTACCTACCTTAGCAAGTTTTTACCCATCCGTTATTTTAAAAATGGGCGACATAAAGGATGTTGATCATGTTGAGACAAAAAGTTCATCCAAATCCCAGATTAACAGAGGAATCCGATGAAGTTATAACATGAATTTTAAAATAGTCGCAGTTCAAGAGGTGGAAAAAATGAACACTATTCAAGCTTTGAAAAAGTACGATGTTCCTGAAGTAAATATACATATGTATATGTACAATTTTCGAGACAAATGTAATACGGAGAATGTAATGGAGACCCAAGCATACTATACTAGCATTTTAATTCGGTATATATTTTAATATTACTATTATTAAAAAGTGTACTGGTTAAATAAATGAATAAATAGATATACTCTTTATAAATTTAGCACTTTTAACTCTTCCCTAAGCCCCCTATGATATCCTGCCTTGACTATCTCCTTGTCCAGTGCACCATTTCTATTTATTTGCCTGAAGTTGCATTGCAATGATTTAGATCAGCATACCACAAAAAAATCTGAGCCTTCTCCTGGGGGATGCCATTTTGCATTCTACAAACTCTTGACCAGTGCAACATACCCATCAGACTTAGCAAATTTAAAAAATAAATGGTTTAAGTCCTTTTATGTCACCAATTGCACCCTTGTTTGTATTATTTTTCTATGGACAAATTTGAGAGGTTAAAAAAGAAAATCAGCATTTTTGTACTACTTAATTTAAATGTGAAAATTTATATTGATTAATATATATATATTAGATAAAAGTAAAGTTTTGACAGATATGGACTTAAATGCCTTTCCAACTCGGCAAACTGAGTTTCACAAGGAAATAATGCTAAATAAAAAAGAATTCTAGGAATAAATTATACATGAATATGAAAGAGAAAACATTAAAACATGTCCATTGTCCTGTTTTAAAGAATTATTCACATATGAACAAATGGTTTTATCACAGTGGAGCTGAATTGCTTTCTCCAAAAGGGGAATGATTTTGACAGGGCTAGATCCTGAAGAGTGCAATAAAGACCTTAATTGCTAAAAGATTCATCTCAACAACTTGTGGTCACGTTACAAGTCAACATTTGTATGTCAATAGAGTCTTTGGCTAAATCTATAACTTACCTTCACTATTTTCATTTTTTGAATTATCACCCTTCTTGATAGGAATTTCTGCACCCATTGATTCACGGGCAATTTTATCTTTCTTATCAACAACCTTTTTACACTCCATTAACTCAACATTACGTTCCATATCCAAAAATCCCTCCAATGCACTATAAACAACTGTAAAATAACACAGAAACCACTTAGCATAACATGATAAGTGTAAATAAAAATACTATAAAATGATATAGCCAACAGTTTCGTTTTTGTATCAAACTTATTCATCACAAGTTTCTTACTAAAGCAAAAGTAGAAACTTTCAGATGCACATTTTATACATATGCTTAAAATAAAAATGAAATAAAAGTAGCACAAATTTATTGATTAGTTTCAGAATTCTTCCAGTTTTAAATTCAATCGAAAAAACAATGTTAAGGGCTACCTTATAGAGAGAATCATTCTCTTTTTTAGATGTAAAAGCTATGTAAAAATTCAAGAAAAAATAAATACTTGTGACACAGTCTGCGGCACTTTCACCATCTAAGAGTTTGCTCTCTTTGTTCCACCAGTGCAATGATGTTGGAATATTGTTTAGTGCTGCAGCGAGGCTAGGTCCAAAAAGATAGCCTGCTTGATCCTGTAGGAGAAATGCCTTATATAACTCCATTACAATTAATTAAAAAACACAAATTTCTTGCATTTTAAATGCACCTACCACAAAATCAATCTGCTCTTCTTCAGGGTTTGTGAAAATACCTAGGCCGTTATCCATTACCACTACTCTAGTATCCCTAAATCCTGGCAGAAGTGTCTGACCTGTTGACATTGGCAAGTCATGAGCAGTCGGTCCGAGGAGGCTGAAATCACACAAACAATTCATGGTGAAAACTTGATATTCAAATGGGAGAGGTTACCATATCTGCCCAAATAGAAGACGAGCCCCAAAAAATTTCCACCATTTTCTGAAAAAATTAAATTTCATAGATTTTATGCTTAAGTGTGCCGGGCATCCATGCACAGCCTAGAATACATTATTTGAGATTGAAGAAAAGAGTGGAAAATGGTTTAGTTGTTGACATTTGAAATATTACTCCAATTAATAATTTCGCATTGTTGAATAATGTTCCACATTCAGTTACAATCATTTCATTCATCTTCATTTTCACAAAAGGTCAAATAAAGCAATAGCGACCTCGCCATGATAATTTTTAATCTAAGTCTATTTCCAATGAAATTGAAATTTACATTTCCTTAAGAAATTGCATTTTTTAAATTATACAAGTTCCATGTAAAGTTTTACCATAGTTCAAACAGTTGAGCATCAAAATCCATCATCACATTTTGTGTAATCGTCTGCATAGTCAATTTACGTAATTTTAATAGATTCCATGAATGAAGTTTTAACATGCATATTAACATTATGATGGCTATATCAATAACTAAAATAGCCAAGATGTAAGTAGTAAATTTACTTTTTTTTATTCATCCTCTTAATGTTAGCTTGTTATACATATATGTAAAAGTTTTTTTGTAGGTGAACCTAATTTTTTTAAGGGTCATCTTAAATTCAAGGTCGTCTTCCTTTCAGGTAAATACGGTAAATAGTTTACGTGACCTAATCAGGAGTGCCAATTTACAGGTGAGAAAAATGGTCTTTTCTTTATATCTCATACAATATAACTTATAACGAAAAAGTCTTTAAAGAACTTCGTAGAACTAATCAAATAATATGTTTTGTTCACTACATTTTTATTGAAGGAGTAGCCGATTTCAAGAAAATCAAACGAGAAAGTCGAAATTCACTTACGACGTGTTTTATTTGTTGTTAGTGAAAACAATCTTCATGATGACTGATATACACAATAACTGCTGTAAATACCCAATTAATTTAATTTTCTTTTGTGCACACGCAACATTAGGAAAATGGATAATCTACGACAAAGAAATGAACGTAAATACATCATTTTTTTCTTTTAGACAGTGTTTGCAAGTGAAAACAAATGGGTAATTTACGATGAAGGAATGATCGTGAACATAAAGATAACTTTATTACTGTTCCAGTGAGGTAAGTTCAAAATAATTTTTGATTGTTTTATTAATTACAATTGATTAGGACATTAGTAGGTGAATAAAAAATTTGACATTTTCTTGTTATCACTACTGGCATTTCAGTTCGTAGACATTATACTAAGCCATTAAAATTTATCTTTTGTGGCATGATTGTATAAATCGTAAAGAACGCCTCTTCCTCGCATGTATACATGTATGATGTGTGCATCTTTCCACGCTTTTTATTAAAATAAGGATCAGAACCAAAGAACCGGATTTTAAACAGTCGGTTCTGGTTATTTCGGTTCTTGAGAGAACCGGCAAAACCGAGGAACCGATCGTCCCATCCCTAGTATTTATATATATATATATATATATATATATAGATACAGTTCCGAATACCCTCATAAATCCAAAGAAAGAATTCCCTTTTGTTAATATTACATGATAATTCAACAAAATTTATTAATAGCAATCAGAATCGACTCTCACTGATAATGACAAATAACCAATATATGATGATTTAGCAACTAAAACCATACCATTTATTAAAATGCATTATTAAATCATAGTGACCTACCGTTGTAGTATTACAGGTGGAGGAGGATTTGGATTCCTTGTAGTACCCATCCTCAGGTACTGATACCGCCTTGCACGGTTACCTCTTTGTTGTTCTCGGGTCGTCAGAACATTTTCATTCATGTTTCTTCTGTTGAACCCATGAGCTGGGTTATTTCCTTGATTAACAACTGAAAGTAAAATATTTCCAAAATTGGGTTATTTTAAAGGCCAAACTAATTTTTTGTATCAATTATTATTTTGTCCCTTTTCTGATATTTACAGAAATAAATTTATTACCAAAGTTAGATTTTTCCTTTATAAAAGTTTTAAAATATAATGGAAAATACTTTATTGAAAACAAAAATTATCAAGTTCCAAGAGGAAGAAATTTTTTAAATAATAAATTAGAAATGAATAACAAAGCTATGCTATTCTTGACCTAGTACATTCATGCAATACATGCAGGTCGCTACAAGAAAGAATGAAAAATTCAAGAAACACTAACAAGAGTTGATAAAAATTCCCATATTTTAATAAACCTATTAAATAAATTAATTCCAAAGAAAGGGGAAAAAAGGATGTTTGATTTTTAAGCAAAACTTTTCCTCCAGACCCTTACCTTTATACATCACAGAATAAGAAAATTTAATCTATTATATTTTTATACCAATGACTGATTTGTAGCTTCTATTTGAAGAGCTTTAAAAGAAAATATATTTGTTCTTACTTGACTTATATTAGAGCTTTTTAATTTGCTGCATTTTTTTATGTGCCCTAAATTCCCATGTATAACGTGTGTGTTATACAAGTTTTTTGTAAAATTTTCAGAATTTCTTGGTGCACGTTATGTATAAGGAATTCTACTTTTTTAAAAAAAAATAAGGTACGAGATAACCCTAAAGCGAGCAAACTATTCCATCTTGTGTTCACTAAATTGCTGCCATCTATCAAAACCTACATAGAGCTTCTCCGAAGATGCGTTAACTCTGCAGATTTCATGGAAAAATTCGATGTTTTCAATGTATGTACAAAGCAAACTTTAAGTTCGAAAATACTTTTTTGGCTTAAACACATTAAAACTTTAATGCGACATTAACATGGTTGATTGGCTAAACAAATCAAATTCCTCTCTGAATATGAAAACAAATCTCCATACCATATGCGTACACTTTCCTTAATAAAAAATTAGCAAATTATTTACTATTTTTTCACTATCTCCATACCCAGTCTAGGAGAAAATATTGTTTTGATGAAAATAATCTAATTTGACTTTTCAATGGAAATATATGCACGATTTAAGGTCCTCTTAGTACGTTTTCACTATTTTTTCAAATATCTCCTTCAGGACTTAATTCATGCAAACATATTTTATTATAAACATTATAGACAATATAATTCACTACCAGTTTTTTAAAACATTTTTTTGTAAAAAACAGATTAAGATATATTTTGATTACTGTTCTGAATTTGTTTTGTTGATAAGTTATACCTTTGCTTCCGTTCCTATTATAAAATTTTCTAATTACCTATGCTGCCAAGGGTAATTTTAACTGTGACCAAAACTATCCCAATGCCATATAGTGTAAATTTTGTGAACAAGTTTTCTTGTAAATATCAACAGCAATCCCAGTGCCATTAGCAGTATTTTTAATTGCACATTGATATTTTGTTATCCATAGCAACAAATATAAATTTTGTTTACTTAATGTTTTTTCAATGTGAGAAGATTACAAGATAACCAAGAATTTTTCACTGTGAAAATTATTCCAAGTATTTAAAAATTTGGAAATTTCCTTATATTGATTTTGAAAGTAGCTCTACAGTGATACACTTGAGGTACTTGCACAATACCACAAATCGAAATTGCCATTTATAATGAAATCAGGATTAAAACTAAAATTTTAGTAACTAATAGCAATGAAATGAAAGAGGAAGAAGTTTTAACAATAAAAAGTAAACAAATAATGGAAAATTAGTAAATATATAGCAATCCTGAGATTTTCATAATAATAAGTATATGTGATACTAGTATAAGCAACTTTATTTCAACAAACATAATATTCCTGAGAAACATCCGTTAAAGGAAAATTCATTGAAAGATCATTTTTTCTCATTGATTTTTCAGGTTCAAGAACGACATATTCCAGCCAAAACATTTTCTATCCTTGAACTTATTTTATATTTTTAGTTGCCAAAAATTGTCCATCAAGGCAGTTAAAATATTGGATCAATGAGACAACCAAAATAACCCTCAAAAAATAAGAAAGAAGCCTTCTCTGTGAGAGCAAACATGATGCACAGCACAGGCTTGTGAACCAATCCTCATAATGTACCAATCCTAAGGCCCACAAGAATCTGAATGTGACTGACCATCATCATTCTATGTCACAGGCTGTATGTAGTGTAGAATGACAGGTGAAACAGGAAAGGGTTCCGAACCTGATGCTCTTAGGCACCTCTGTGCTCTTTGCAGGCCTAATTGTGCTCGACAGCCTGACTTGGCTCTTCTGAAATGCTTAAAATTCTGTTTCTTGGAAGGAATAATTTGCTCAGCTGATTTCCTTCTAAACATATTCAAGAACATTAAGGATAACTTTGACTTTGGTTTGATTTGATTTTATTCACGATCATTCCTATTTATCAGATGTATAGTGGTACTCAATATACTAGGATATGACTTGGTGATCTACACATCAAAAAGGTTAGGAACTCTTGACCTATGGGTATTCAAGAGGGCCTTTGAGTCTCTCGGACTTTATGTAAACATTAATTTCTGTGACCCGAGTTGGATAATTGTTACTGTTTGCTAAAGTGATCAGTATGTTCGGTGAAGCAAAGGGTTTTAATACTCAATACATTTGTCAACACGATCGTATGTTTAATGAATATTCTATGGAAATAAGTTGCCTGTACTAAGAATTAACATGCAGCATGACCAAAAACATTTTCAGTCTTAAAAACTGAAATTAAATGCAATTTCTCCTTTGTTTATAAGTCATGAATAATCATTCTGAAATTTTTAAGCATTCTAGCTCATACGGAAGAAAGAAATAGTTTCTGTAACACATTACTGCGGTTATAATATAGAGAGAAAAGTTCTGGATTGGTTTTCCAGCAGAAAAAGCACTGTGAATAATAGAAGAATTCATATTTTAGTTAAATTTGTTATCAAGATGGCAGAAGTGAGGAGTAAAACCGCAACAAGATTATGTGTACAGGAATCAAAATAAATCATGTGATCTGTGGTTGCTGTCTTGCAAAAATTTATCTTTCAAGTGTACTGTAGCTGCCATTTCTCCCTCTGTGTGCACATCCCTTAGGCATGCTTGCTAAGTCATTGTGTCTGCCGCTTTGAGATTCCAGGTTGGATGTATTTTCTGTTTCTTATTTTACTCTAAGAAAATGTCCACCTAAACCCAGGGCTCTTCACAAGTGTAGCGCCGTTCTATTAAAATGTACCATCATTGAAGAAAAATCTCTCGCATGGCACTCTTCATCTAAGTTGGACATAATTGCTCTTAGTGAACCATGACTGAACAATTCCTTGGCTAACAGTGAAATAGAATACAGGATTCCATTCGCATATCTGGGGATGCGAAAGGTAAACAAAGCATTGCTAGCGCCATCGATGAGAAGTGGAACTACAAGGAGGAAAGACAGAAAATCTGAAGACAAACGTAAATATAAGATTTTGAGGTTTGTAATGAAACAACATAGGTAAGGGAAGAAATGTTATATTATTTATAGTAACGAAATAACAAATACGTCCACTCCCGAGATTCGACCAACTCGAGAATTCGACCGGTCGAACTAACCGACGTCACATCCGGACCACACGAAGTTTTCCAAACTTTCTCAGCCGTCGTTAAAGCTGTTGTAGTAGTTTGAATTTGTGCTGATTTCGCTCGTTTTTTAGTATTAATCATTTATATTAGATTTAGTTTCTCTCCAGACATCGTTATTCCTGTTATAGTAGTTTGAATTTGTATTAATTTCGCTCGTTTTTTAGTTTTAATCATTTATATAAGATTTAGTTTCTCTCCAGAAATCGTTATTCCTGCTATAGCAGTGTGAATTTGTATTAATTTGATCGTTTTTTCATTTTAATCATTTATATAAGGTTTAGTTTCTCTCCGGACATCGTTATTCCTGTTATTGCAGTTTGAATTTGTACCGATTTCGCTCGTTTTTTAGTTGTAATAATTTATATTAGTTATTTTTTATTTTTAAATTTATCCCTTGACATGGCATCTAAAAGGAAATTTAATAGTGATAGTGCGAGTGTATCCAATAAAAGAGTGCATAAGACTTATAGTTACGAATTAAAATTTTAAAGCGTGTTGATCAATAGGAAAGTCATGCTGAAATCGTACGGCCAGCAGAAGCTGCTTCAACTTCGGAGGCAAGGACTAACCCACCCAATTCCCCAGTTAATAGCAAATCCAATAGCCCCTCTTCTTCCAACTAAAATTTATGAACTTTAATTAATAAACTGTTGTGAAAGATTTAAGGAAATAAAATATTGTCAATGTCATTGTTTTTTAATCCTAAGTAATTTTCTCCTTTTTAATAACTTGTATATAATTTAGCTGTGATAACGGTATAGTTTTATGTATAGATATATTCAGTACTGTAGCAAGTGGGGCCACAAACCGTCTTTGCTAGGGCTCTTTAGGGATGTGCTGTGATCTGCATGTATGCACCGTTTATTAAGAATTTTGAAGCTCGAATAGTCAAAATATTACTCGTGATTTTCCTGTTAAATGTGTTGGTAAAGTACAAATACAAGTACTTTCTTCATTTAAATGACATGGGAAACGATGAGGCAGATTGGATGCAATTGGGAATTTTTTACGTAAGATAATCATACGAAAAAAAGATTTTTTCTTTACAGTGCGCGTATAAATTATATATTAAATTTTTTTAATCAATTCATAACAACATTGTTTTATTAACATTTGAGTAATGTTATTTTATGTTTATATAACGCGAGAGTGAACTTGGTAATTTTTTCCAGTGTGTTAGTGTACCGAAAATCGACATTCGACTGTTCGAGATTCGACCGCATTTTCAGGAACGCATCCCAGTCGAATCTCGGGAGTCGCCTTAATTAGTAAATGATAATTGAGCAATCACGAAGCAGTTTCTGGTGGTCTAAAGGTGGCGATATCTTTAAGGATTTTATCTAAGGCATCCTCCTCACCCAACAGATGTCTCAACATAAACTCCTCCATGTAACTTTGGAGAAATTTTCGATATGTTCACATTCGCGAAGTAAGGTATTTTCATGTTTATTCCTATTGGCCGTAAGTGTGCATTAACTATTTTCATTAGATAATGAAAACGGGGTGAGAATAATACAATGGCACGATAAGAAACCTGTCCTCATGATAACTACCCGACCTGATCATTTGGACGTATTAATTCCAGTCAGAAAAAGAAATAGGAGTGGTCAAGTTATAAAGAAGCCTCCTCCTGTGATTGCATATAATAAGGCAAAAAAAGGAGTTGATGTTTCAGACCAAATGTCGGCTTACTATACATGCCTTCGAAGAACAATTAAATGATACAAAAAGGTAGCATTCGAAATAATTCTGGGTACATGTATTGTGAATGCATGGGTGATGTACAACAGCAATCGGCAAGAAAGAAAATACATGGAGATCCTGCAATTCCGAGAAAAAATTATAGATGGCCTTTTAGAAGATCATGAAAATGAAGATATTGGAAGCAGTGACATTCCTTCTGTCCCAGGACCATTCAGAAGACGAAAATGGAGCAAATCCATTCATCATATTGGTATGTATGAGGGGAAAGCAAGAGAAGTAAGAAAAAGGTGTTTGTCTTGTTATGAAAAAATAAAATGGGATAAAGGTGCAAAAGTAGCTAGGGTGAAAGCAAGACGAGTTTGCACCTTTTGTAAAGATTGTGATGGACAACCGACTATATGTTTAGAATGCTTCAATGAAAAGCACAAATAAGAAATAAAAAGTGATTTCTTTGGCTTCTATATTTTTGCCATTTTTTACTCTAATTTTATAATGATATATGTATTGAAATTTTTTTTATATTTTCCTTCACTTTCCTTTTCAGTATAAAAATATCGTAAGAAATATTTTATTTTTGTTTTCATCATTAGACATAATTGTTAATGAATTTTTATGTAAATGCTCTTTTCTAGCTTTGTGAAAATATTTAAGGTAGTTTATTTTTTTAACTACTGTATTCACCTTGTATGACTATGATTTTACGTTTTATTCGGAAAATATTTTGATAGTCACCAATGGTAAACTAACATTCCATTTGCTACGTTAACATTTTGCAAAATACGTTGGTGAGTTTTAATGTTTCTTTATATTTTAGTGTTATTTATTAAAATTTTGTAAGATATTTTATTTTTGTGGAACTTGGATTAGAATTTCATTTTCTGATTGCTGTACTTTTTACCCGTTTTGCAAAATATTTTGATATTTTTATGTTTTCTTTAGCTGAATTGAAATTTTGTAGGGGAAATCATTTTTTTAAATTTTTTTACCATTATTTTACTCTAATGTTTATATTATTTTGTTATTTTGCAAAATATTTTGATATTGTTATGGAGGACTGTATCTTCCTATTTTTGCGTAAAAATATTTAAGTCTTTGCAATTCTAACATCTATGTATGTTTTAATTTCCGATAGTGATATTTTATACTCTATATTAGAAAATATTTTTAATATTTTTACAATGGACAAAATTTTCCTTCTGTTGTGTAAACATTTTACAATTAATTTTAATTTTATGGCTGTAATTATACTATTATTATTATCCGATTATAGCAGTTGATGTTATATGATGAAATATTCTGATATTATAAAATAGTATGAATTTTAAATTTTATAACTTAAAAAATTCAAAACTTATTTAATTTTTTTATTTCTCACGATATTTTTATTTCCTTGCTGTAGTATTTTGTCTTATTGTACAAATGTAAGTAAATATGCTTTTTATCGCATTAAAAATAAATTCCTTTTGAAAACAATCTGCTATAGATACTGATTTTACATACAACTTAAGTAAAAAAAATATTGCCTCTGTGCTCCATCAGTGGCACACACTTCGAAAAAATCAGCCGTACGTGCTATCTGACAGTCATTCAGCTGTCCGTATAAACTGCAAAGGTATACAACCCAAAAAGGTCTCGTGCGCCACCGGTGGTACACGACGGCAACGAGGAATACTGGGCACGACGTTGCGAATGTGTTAATGAAGGCATTTTACTTAATGCTAATACTAGGACGAGTGATACCAATGAAGATGAGGGCTACCCAACACGAGGGGGGGGGGGGGGCACAGTGAATGTGGGTAGAACCAAAAAACACTTCAACTACCTGACCCAACCTGGGGGGCCAAGCAGTCATATGCCACAGGCAGAGTACGAGTATGTCTTGATGCATGGTAGTTCCATTTCTCGTCGCTTTGTCGGTAGCGCTAGCATCGCTTTGTTTACCTTTTGCATCCCCAGTTACGTGAACCGAATTTAGTGATACCTCTAATATCAATCTCAAGAGGTAGTTTTGTACTTCCAGCAATTAGTAATAGTCCTTCTAGGCCCGGATCCTGCCTTCTGACAAACTGGAAAATAGTGTGGGCTGGATATATCTCCTAGGCTAAAAATTCTTATTGGATGTTACTACCGTCCACCTTATAGTGTTATCATGTCTCTCAGTGAATGTTTTGCAACAACCACATTATTCGTGAAGGTGATTTTAATCTCTTCAATGCATGGATAAACAGTGTCATGGGTGTTCCCAAAAATAATTCCAGATCATGGTTTCTCAATCACTTCACTGATAGTTTTGGTCTGCATAAGTACAACATAGCAAGACCCTGATTACTGTATTTTTTGGGCAATAAGATGGTTTTTTCCAAAAAAAATACTCCCAAAATCAGTCTACATCCAATAGACTGAAAGTAAGATTATTACTGTATTCAGTACCCACTCATCCCCAAAATGGGAAAATTGGCAGTTATTTATAGCAAAAACATTAAAATATACATTACAGTATTAATAAATAATAGTGAAACAAATTGTTACTATATACAGCAAAACATTATGCAACATGAACTATTCGCAACACATTTTCATTATTGCACTTTATTATGTCTGCTGACAGTGATTACAACTTCAGTGCATTTGTGATATTAGTCATATGTTCTAGTTCCTAACAACCCCGTTGAATAGTGCAATTAATGGCACAGACCATTAGAATTCTGGTAGATGTCCTAAAAATGTTATAAATATCTAGGAGAAACACCATTATATGTATTGAGATCATATTGAGTATAAAGATATACTTACAATATTAGCTTTAAGCTTCATGTGTTCAACACACAAGAATGATCCCTGAATGTAAAAAAGAAGGATCAACAGAAGGTGACAGGAAAAGAGAAACATTGTCTTTGTAAGCTTGATCCTAAATGGTCACAACTAGAGGAGAAAGCGAAAAAATGGATAGTAGAACAGAGGAAGTTAGGTATGTATTGATCAAAACGGTTATGTATGAGCCAAAAAGAGTTGCAGACAAAAAATACTAGTAAGCATACATATCATTATTACATATACATTCCATTTATTAGAAAATAAAACCTCATCTTGCACTTAAGTTTCGGTAAGTACTAACAGTAGAGGTGTCTATATGTGCAACATGTGCGGGGCACTCCAACAGCCAAATTAATAGGACTGCTGAGCGCATGCAGGACACATTTAGCTATACAAGTTTCGAAGCAACTATTTATATTTTAGATCATCCCTATTTACATTCATGAATTAAGTTAACTAAAATGTTATATTTGTTATCATGTTATAATATTATCTTTAAATGTATCCAGATATGGACCATCACGTTTGGAAATGATGCATGATGTGGCCCTTCCTAAATGTTTTGGTTATCCAAAATAATTTTTTTTCCTGAAAAGTCTTATTAATCAGGCTTATTGCCTAAAAAATACAGTATTTTCTAACTTTGGACACTCCCTCTAAGGTGTTGGTTAGCATCTAACCATGAGTTACTCAAGGTGATCTTTGCACTCCCCCTCAGTAGTTCATTAGTTCCCCTCCTGGCCGGGATGTACGAGTTTGGAACAAAGCCAAATGCTCTTCCTCCCTCCATGAAATTCACTCGAGGCTGAAGTGCAATGTCACTCTTCTATGACCTATAATACAATCGCACATCTGACATCCGATGGCAATAGCACGATCAGAAATCTTGATTGATGTGATCAGAAATTAGAGACTTTCTGCTCGATGCATAAGTTTCTTGCTCGCTTGCTCGAGTTTCTGTGAGTGATTACGTTGTCTGTGAGGCTTTATCGTTGTCCTTGGACACATGAATCTACTGGCAATTTGTGTGCGATCTGTGGATCTTCGTTTGTTTTGTGTGAAATTTACGGAGTTATTTTTCAACAAACAAGCAAAAGTCGAAGAATATTTTTTTCGAATCTATGATTCTAGAGTTTTTATTGATTTTTCGTTATTTTTCGAAATATCTTATACATTGGTCAACCTTTTACAGTTCGTTGAAAAATTAATTTCCCCGTACAATTGCAGACTTGAAACTTTTAGGATGGAATGTTTGCGAGATCCATCTCCGGCAAGATACATCCGGATGATTGATGATGAAAATTGAAATCTTTATTCGCTGATGCGCTTAACTTTTGCGCAACCTGGTTTAATTTCTGATCATGCTATCACCATCGGTTATGAGATGTACAATCGTATTATGGGAATGAAACATAAAACAAAAGTTCCGTTACCTGTTGATGCATAAGCAAACGAATGTTTCCCATCTAACTCTACCCATCATTGCTCCCGATGATGACTGGTGGTTGTAGATTATTGTTTTTAATCAATTAACTGAATTTCTGAGGGATTCATAAAAGAAATATTTATATTTATTTATATTATTGTATTGTACTTTTAATGGACTTCTCACCAGTTCATTTTCTTTTATACTTGCAACGATCCTTTGCTTGATATACCTCCGTCTAATGGGTCTATTTTAAGTTTTCGGAGGAAGTCTTCACAAAAATAATTTCAGGGATCCTTTCCATGTCATAAGCATCAATATAGGATGTAGCGTGTGCCGAGATCAATGAAGAATGTGCGATTTAATAATTTAAACAATGTTGAGAAAATCATGCATTCAATGACTTGAGAAAAAAATCCAGACCACCACCTAACAGCATAGAAAAAAATGAAAATATGAACACGGCTGCCCAGTTAAATTTTAATGCAAAATATGAGAAAGGATTTATAAAAGGAAGAGGAATGAAAGAAAAAAAAGAAGCTACCCAAGAGGGAATCGAACTTGTGCCCTCACGTTCCAAACGCACTTACTATATGTTCACTGCCAACAATTACTTAACCAATTAGGCGTGCATTAAGACATTCATACCAGTTGACGAGAAATTGCAATATTTAATCGAGATTTTCTGAAAAACTATTGGCCGTATATGCCAAAAAGGCAGGTTTGCAGTGATCCTGAAAACCAGAGCTATACACCTACCACTGTAATAAGAATCTGTGATCCCACTACCATGTTCTCTCCTTATAAGTCGAAGAAATAAGGGTGAGAGTTTGTATCTTCGCCCAAGAAGGAAGGGAGCTACTTACAGTGAAACCCCTTTTTAACATTTCTCTGGGGAAATAACTTTCTGTACACTTAATCAAGATAAACAATAAATAAGGTTACTTACTATTACAGCAATTAACTGTTAAATATACTACATTGAAATTGCTTTACATCATTTTCTGTGCATGAATTTATTACAAATTTTAAGCATACATTAACAGTGAACACACAATTTATGGCTACTTTAAGCTTTTTACGTGCATTTCGTTTCAAATTTAAGGACCTATTAGCCTCATTCTGTCTGTCCATCCATTTGCAACCATGTTCGTTCTTGGCTTCTACCCAACAGATTTTCATGAAATTTGGTATTAAGGATATATGGCCAAAGACAAAAATAAAATGCCATCAAGGATGCCACTTTACTGGAAACAAAAAACGAACTTTCCCTCAAACCTTATAAAATGTTAGTTATATAAAAAAATTCAAACAATTTGTAAAACTAGCCAAATATAATATTTCTTGCCCAAAAATTTTTGCTGAAGGTTGTTGTATTCAGAAAAATCAAACAAGAATGTCGTAATGGTGAAAATGTGAACTCCTAGCATATACTGAGTAAACTCAGGCATAACCAGCCTGAAGCTGAAAAGGATGTATTGCCCATGTTAATTCAGGCATAACAGAATTTTCGTGACTTTGTTGCCCGAATTCACAGAGGAGCATCAGTGAAGCGGTTGCCTAACACCTTGCGATCTTTCCAAAACTAAAATAAAAAATGACCTTTTTGGACTATTTTTGAAAAAAAAAAAACTCATCAGGGAAGCAGATAAACAGCAACGCAACATTTCTTTTTATTACTTTTTACCAATCTTCTCAAATGGATTTACTTTATTAATCAATTTATGAATTTTTGAAAAAGAAATAATTTAAAAAGAAATTCTTATTTTATGAAAAACTTTCTGTAAATTTATTAACTTTATTTTTTTGGATTTTTGGACAGAGACTAGGAAATCAAGCAATTCTGCCTCTGAATATACTTTTTTATCCAACAGTAAGAAATCACAGCATGAAATCTCTCAAGAATAATAGCAATAAGGCAGTTTGGCGAAATAAAATTAGCTCCTCGAGTAGGTCAGAAAGAAATGTTCCTTTATCTATAAATATGCTGTTATCTACCCTCTAGTGATGTTTTTGTAAACTACATAGTCATAGCAGACTGGTAATGTATCGTGGAAGTTGTTCCTTAGTGGCTGTCACCTTAACATTGCATGGAAATGTGAAAAACATTCATGCACGTCACCTGCACAGAAGACATCTGCCACCAAAGATGCATCCAAACATCTTTAACACTCAAGTGTTAATGACAATACAAATTAATATCATTTTTAAACAGTTGGAGCAGCAAAACTTACTTATAAGAGTCAAGACTTTGTTCAAGCACATGCAATGACTCTTGTAACAGAATATTTTCATGTTAACTACAAATGTTCATGTTCCCTCTCAAGTATCAACCACTTCTAAAAACATTACTCATCCATATGACTGAAGTATAAAAAGCATCTGATTTCACAGGGTGCGCATCTTTGAGAAATAATAAATACAATCTAGCAACATATTTGTCATTTTCAGAATTATAGCCTATTTGAAAATACTAACAATTAATTGTTACTATAACAAAGGAAGATTTTTTACATGGTGTGTACATAGAAGTACTTTAATTAACATAACTCCTTTACAGTTGAATAATTCAAGTGTATGCACATCCATTGTATAGAATTTTACATTTTATTACTTGCAGTTAGTTTGGTTCAAGACAACATGCATACCAACACACATCCATATTATTATAATTTAAAAATAACATTTACTGTATATACTTGTGTATAACGCACTCTCATGTATAACGTGCACCCATACTTTTTGCCAAAAAATCCAGACTTTTTTGTATACCCTGTGTAAAACGTGCACCCTAGATTTTGAGGGGTATAAGAAAAAAATTTTAGAATTATATTGTCATGTTAGGTATTAACTACAGTGCCATAAATAAATACGAACTCTTCCCGGGTTATGCAAGACTAGACTTATGCAAATCCGACTTGACGTGAAAACCACCGAAAATTAAATTTTAAAATTCAAAAATTCTGAGTTGCAGAAATTTATTTACAAGGCAAAACACTTCCGACTTAAACATCAAATGTTCCTGAAGTAAATATACCTATGTCTATGCACAATTTTCCAGACAAATGTAATGGAAACCCAAGCATACTATACATACTAGCATTTTAATACGGCACATATTTTAATATAATTATTATTAAAAAATTGTGCTGGCTAAGTAAATGAATAAATAGATTTACTCATTATAAACTTACCTCTTATAACACTGATTTTTTTGTTAGTCTTACAATTTTCCAGACAAATATAATGTAGGGAATGTAATGGAAACCCAAGCATACTTTACATACTAGCATTTTAATACGGCACATATTTTAATATAATTATTATTAAAAAATTGTGCTGGCTAAGTAAATGAATAAATAGATTTACTCATTATAAACTTACCTCTTATAACACTGATTTTTTTGTTAGTCTTACAATTTTCCAGACAAATATAATGTAGGGAATGTAATGGAAACCCAAGCATACTTTACATACTAGCATTTTAATTTGAGAAATATTTAAATATTATTATTATTTAAAAAGTGTGCTGGTTAACTAAATGAATAAATAGATATCTAATATATTATAACCACTGTCTCTGCATGCATCCCTGCCTGCCTGTGTCTGAAGTCTTCCGGCATGAATGCAAATAAACCGCGAACAGTCGGCTTGATTTCAACAAATCTTTTGCCAGAATACTCAGCCCGAACTCCTACAGGTTTTAAGTGGATAGACATCCCCTGGAAAGGCATGGGTTCAATACCAGGATAGTTTTTTTTCATTTGATTAACACGTAATCTGCCAGAATACGATGTGTAGACCTCTATTCTTTAACATTTTAAAATATCTTACGACTGAGACTCTGACTTGAGATTCATACCATTTCACGCAGAAAGAAATGAAGATTCTTATTCTTACTGCCAATTCTGTTGCTTAATTCGTGTTTGCTCATATTTTAAGTTTATATTCGATTTTTTCCGGTTTTTCAACATGTCAAAAAGGAGGTTGCATTGGCCGGCATTGTTCATCTCGGATTTTTGCATTGTTAGTCTCGGGCTTCAAGTGCATTTGCACTAAGCTTACAATAAAACGCATAAAGGACAAAAACAGATTAAGCATCAAGTGATGTCACCTCCCAGTATAAACACAAATAAATCAAGAACGGTCGGCTCGATTTCGACAAATCTTTCGCATGAATCCTAGGTGCGAACTCATGTAGTTTTTAAGTGGGAAGTCATCTCCCGAAAAGGCATGGGTATGATATCAGGAACGTTTTCGTTTTTGCATTTGATTATCACATAATCGGCTGGAATACTATGTGTTGCACTAAGCTTACAATGAAAGAAACGCATCAGGCACAATAACCGATAGAAAATTTGTGAAAAATTTCGTGTAAATATAAAACAAATGAAATACGTAGTGAAGAAAAGACACAATTCCAATGCATTGTAATAATGGACAACTTAACATTTCAAATAGAAAGATATTTCACGTATACATTGAAAATATCGTTTCGTTTGCATGTTTTATTGTGGTTTCAACAAATTACTATATTGATAATGTTTTTGATTACTTTCTTTTGATATTGACGCGTGGTTGGTGCATTGATTACTTAATATTAAACAAACCACAGAACATATGATATGGTGAACCATCAGAAATAGTGAACAAAACAAAAAATACTGTGCACCGGTAGTATAAATCATGTAGGTATGTGCTTTTGGTTATGAAAATGGTGTGAGCTATATAATTATTTTAAGAGGGGCAATAAAAGTGGTTCAACTAATAACACTCTTTGTAACAATTTTTTGTTGTAGGAACTATCGCATTGGGTCACTTTACGCAATGGCCTCTAGATGTTTGCAGGAAGTACTGCAACATGGGCCCCTAGTAATATTTAAAAACTTAGCTCTTTTAACACTGATTTTATTGTTAGTCTTTCTGTAACAAATAAGCGAGTTTAAAAGTAAAATCAGTTTAGCTATTTTTCCTTTTCCCTCAATTTGCACTTTCCTGTAATTTACACTTTTTCCCAGGTCCATAGAAAAGTGTAAATAAGGGGTTTTATTGTATATAATATGATTTTGTAAGTAGGATGTTTACCAACACATACCAGTCAAAACATAGACGTATGAATTCAGTAGTAAAAGGTCCTCGCTCAAGAAATTTTTTGCTTTTAAATGATTGCTTGAGCAAAAAAGATACCAACAGCTACATTTAATAACTTTCCATCTACAGTCCACATATCTTATTTTTTTTTGCCAAAGCATTTTTTCTGAATATGCTAAATGTATGTATACAATATATACCCTTCCATGTTTGATAAAACCATTGAACTACAATCTTTCATAATTTGATAGAATGTGATGGGTCCCATCATGTCATCTGCTGATTTTGTCAAAGAATTATTACTGTTAAAAAGTAGCACATAACTAGGCTACAACTATCCATTCAAATATAATAATGCAATGCTTACAAAGAAGAAATATTGATGGGCTCACCAGTCTGTGGTCCAAGAGGGTCTTCTGCCATGCTCTCCACAGGTTTAGGTTTAGACTTGCTGTTTGCATTGGCAGGAGGTTGACTTAAGAGGCGTGTCAATGTTTCCAATGGTTTCAAAACAGCATTCATGGTTGGAGCCATGTTTGGACTTGACAAATCCAGATTACTGGGAATTCTGGCTAAATCTGTCACCAAGCCTTTCCTTTGCATGATTCTTACCATATGGTTCACGTTGCTGCTGCAAATTTTAAAGAATTAAACCTTAAAATACACTACTTACATTTCAAATAACTATTTACTAGATCTTCTCACCCCTGGTCTTTTCTCTCCCGGGACATTTCATTCCCGATGAATATTTGAGGAAAAACTTTACTTTCATTTAAAAAAGATCAATTGTTTTTATAGTCATTGAAATTAATAATAACAATTATTTAAAATGATTGATTGGATTACATTTTTGCAACTATAAACAATTGAACAGGTTAAGTGTACCACCGATAGTATATGCAATTACTAGTTTACACAATTGAATGGATAATGCGTACTGCCAGAACTGGAAACAATTTAACAAGTAATATAAACAACTGAACCAGTAAAAAGCTATGCTATTAGTATAAAGTTTAATAGATAATGTGTACCGTCAGTAGTAGAAACAATTGGACAGGTAAAAAGCACCGATATTAGTATAAACAATTGAACAGGTAATGCATATCATCATAACTATAAACAATTGTACAGGTAAATTTTACCTCCAGTAGAATAAACAATTGAACTGGTAACTTGTACTGCGAGTAGTATAAACAATAGAATGGGTAATGTGTACTGATAGACTATAAACAATTTAACAAGTTAATTGTACTGTCAGTAGCATAACTTGATAAATTGTGTATAGATCTGGCAGGGACAAAAGACCGAGGAGGGGGATGAGCTGGGGAGGAAGACCTGGGGGAGGAAGACCTGGGGGGTGAAGACCTGGGGGAGGAAGACCTGGGGGGGGGAAGACCTGGGAGGAAAGACCTTGGGGAAAAGACCTTGGGGGAAAGACCTTGGGAGAAAGACCTGGGGGAAAAAGACCTGGTGGGAAAGACCTGTTGGGAAAGACCTGGGGGAAAAGACCTGGGGGGAAAAGACCTGGGGGAAATGACCGGGGGGGGGGGGGGGAAAGACCGGGGGGGGGAAAGACCGGGGGGGGGGGAAAGAACGGGGGGGGGGAAAGACCGGGGGGGGGGAAAGACCGGGGGGGGGAAAGACCGGGGGGGGGGAAAGACCGGGGGGGGGGGGAAAGACCGGGGGGGGGGGGGAAAGACCAGGAAGAAAAGAACAGGCAGAAAGACCAGTCACCCAAATAACCATAACATAATAACTAAATTGAATAAAAAGCTAATTCCACAAAGGAATTAAGTACAAGTCTGGGATACGAACATCAAGGTTCTTAATGAAAAAACTAACTTTAAAGCTCATAAAATTGAATTACCTATATGGACAGTATTTTTTGTACAATATGCGTACTGTAAAGACATGTAGTGGGGTCATGTATGTAAATTCGTCTCTCTGTCCATTGTTTCTTACGTTTGTCCATTATTTTGTCCCTATGTTTCAACTCAAGAACCAATTACTATATTTTGATAAAATACTATATTTTCGAGTTTGGCATAAATATCTCCAGGAATTGCGATTTTGGTTGAATTCGGACAATAATTACGACCACTTCACATGAAAACTTACATAGATTTTACAACACTTCCTTTTTTATTTTGATTGCAATCAGACAATATTTACACCCACTTTTCATAAAGATCAACATAAATTTTACAATAATTCGCAAGTAAAATTCAGTAAGCAGTTGAGATATTGTGATCATATGTGATATTTGGTGGCTTACCTATAACCTGGGGATAAATTTTAATTTTGATTATGATCGAAAAATAATTACCACTTTACAGGAAGAGCTATGCATTTTACAAGATATTCGAATTTGAAAAATCATTTTTGAAAAATATTTGAACAACCGCTTGACGTATTTTTTGCAAAATTTGGAATTAGATAGTTATAGTGAAATCTGTAGTTCTGTTTACTCACAAATTAATATAATTATATGAACCAGTCCACTATTCCATACATTTCCCTCTCAGACCCCTTTCAGCTTCTGGTTTTTCCAATCCTCTCTCTCCTCCACCTCCTACTTTCCCTTTTACAACCACAGTCGGTGCCTATAACTCTAACTGTTGGTGCGCCATTAAACACACACACACAACCACAGTCTTTATACCGCCGCTCCAGAAAGAATGTCCCCTTCCCCAACCTCCTCCCCCGTAGTGCCATGTGTCAACCACTTTTCTCTTTCTTCCATCTTCCCTTCCCTTCCAAAATCAAACCTGGCCTGCCCTGTCATATTCGGGATTTTCCCTAAACCCCTCTATACTGGACGGTCACCCTAGGTGCTGCAGGAGATGTGGGCATCACACTTTTGCGACCGCTGCATACTTTCAAAGGGACAGCTGTGTTAGTTATTCGTAGAGCTCTTGAGCATAAACATCTATTATTCCCACTTGCATCTGCAGTCCACTGTTATACCGTTGTTTCTATTTTTGCATTATAGTATATTTTATTTTCCGTTATTATTTTCACCATTGTCCATTATTGTTTTCATTATTTTCCATCATTGTTGCTATTGCATTACTTTTTTACCAGTTGTTACTTCACTCTTCCAAATACGGAACATGACAATGATTATGAAAGTTCCGATTTTGATATGGAAGAAGTGGATATTGAAGATTCCGGTTAAGAATCAAGTTTTTCGGAAGAGACAAACTCTGACTCCAGAGATGCAGCTGAACCAGTGCAAGGAGAATGGTGTGAAGTGCCCTCATCAGACCACCCTCCTGCACCACCCAGGTGTTATTTTGAAGGTGAATCGTCTATAAATTTTGAAGTTGACCCAGATGGTGGTGCAATGAAACATTTTGAACTTTTTTTGATGATGAACTCGTTGGTTATATAACCGATGAAACTAATCGCTATGCAAGTTAGTCATTGCATGAAAAAGCTTCAGGATCAAGAAGTGATAAAGAAAGACAATAGCATGCCATCAATGGCCCCGAAATTGGTGTTTTTGGCACTTGTTATGCTCTCGAGTATTGTGCGAAAGCCAGATTTTATAGGTCGACAAGACCAATACTTGCCACCCCCTTTTTTGGACAGACAATGTCTTACCACAGATTTGTGAGAATTAGGCAGTATTTGCATTTTAGTAATAATGCTGAGTACAATCTTGAAACACATCCCAACTCGAAATTGAATAAGATATGGCCGATTCATCAAAAGTTGGAAGAAAAATTCAAAATACTGTACATATTAGAGAGGGATATAACAATTGACAAGTCTTTTGTTGTATAAGGGAAGGTTGGGGTGGTGACAATTGATGCCTCTAAAAAGGGGCAAGATTTGGCATAAAAACTTTCATTTTGTGTGAATCTAGGAGTGGATATGTGTGGTCTACTATAATTTATACCAGAAAAGGAACCCTTATTGATAATGATTTCGAGGATATGCCAATGTCCTCCCAGGTGGTCATGTCATTGATAAAGCCTTTGCTTGATAAAGGGTATTGTTTGACAACAGACAATTTTTATACGTCCCCCAAATTAGCTGATTTGCTTGTTTCCCAGTCAGTCGATACATATGATACTGTGAAAAAAATGCAAAGGGGAATACCAACGGTGCTGAAAAATAAAAAATTGAGAAAATGTGAAGTAGCCGCATATCGTAAAGGTAAAATTATGGTGCTTTGATGGAAAGACAAGAAAGCAGTGCTGCTATCTTCTATCCACAAAAGTGAAATGAAAAGAGTGGAGAAAAGGGGAAAAACAAAAATAAAGCCGATGGTGGTTGTGGATTACAACGACACAATGGGAGGGGTGGACCGTGTCGACCAGCATTTGGCCGATTACCCCATACTACACTGATTAATAATTCCCTGTAAATAAGAGGTACATGTTTCCAATTAACAAAACAATGCATGCATGAAGAAAATCGCCTTGTATGGCCACTCAACTACATCCGAAAACCGGATTAGAAATGCAAGTCTTGCAATCCTACTATGAATGTCCCTGAGACGCAGCACTTGTGTTTACTTGGATGAAAAATTCATGTTCATGTGGCCACCTAGCACTGTTTACGTTGGATCCATTTTCTGACCAAATTCAGATGTGAAAAAATGCTTCCATGGCTGTAGCCTAAGGATTGCTTTAGTAACTGCCAAGTTGAATTAAATCAAGGTAGGGATTCATAAAGTGGTCGAAAATTTATCACACTAAATCCAGGTAAAACACTAAACCAAGAAACATTAATTCGAAGAAAACAATACACTGCTTTAATGGGATGTTTCATGGGAATTAAAATAATAAACACTAAATGTGGGACGCTTAAATCAGGATTTAAATGGAACAAGAAAATGTCTATTAAAAGCTTTGGAAATGAATAGTTTCAATTTTTTATTTTTTAGCATTTACTATCATCAGCATTGACAAACTGTTGGACTTTCATTCACATTTTTTTATCAAAAACCTTTTTTAAGAAATGATGTAGCTGTATGTATTCCTGTAGCAACTAGTGTTCTAACAATGTCCTCTTGTTGCAGCATGTATGAAACTTCACACAATATGTATCAAGTTAAGGGAATGGACTACATGAAAGAATTGAAGGCTCATTATGTGAGCCAATTTTCTAAGTTGAAACAATTATTAAAATTAATAGTAAACTTTGAAGAGCAAAAATGCTACTTACTTTTCCTCGACAATATGCTTGTGTCCACACGTAATATGGCTTTGGCAACTTCAATGAATGTCTCCGGGTCTCGACAAACAGATGAGCTACACATTCTCATCATATAAATTAATTCTTTGTAACAAGGAGGAATATTGACTATGGTACGTGATCTGAGAACCTATTACAAGAGATGCAAATGAAATAAAGAACAATTTCAGCACAATAACAAATGAAATTCATAGGCATATATGTGCAAAAGGATGTTTTAGTTTATGACTCACCTTTTCAATAGCAATGCTAAGCAATCTAGGTTCTTCAATCACATGCCGTATGAGAAGGGTAATTACATTTTGGCAGCCCGCAAAGGTAGATTCCATGGTGAGACCAAGAATTAGTCTCACCCCACCCATCTCAGCAAACAAGGATGCAATTTTATAATCTCTTGTTAACCGTAAACAAATACGTAACAAAGCATTTACTGTATCTGCATCGACCACAGACTTCAGTAGGTTGACACAAACTCTGCAAAAGTAAATATTAAACTTGAGAGATTTGATATTCTGTATGAACAAAATTACCTCTCTTTCCTTAAGAATATACACATATATCTTAATATATAAATCTGAAATTCTGTTTGTTTGTTTGTCTGCCATACAAATCCACACCTTTGAAGCTATCATCACAAAACTTCACATAGCTATATAATCTTACCCAGTGGATAACATTGGCTATATGGCTATAAAAAAATTTGGGGAGGGAAGGAGTATATTGCAAGCATGCTGTGCAGGACACAACACGTAAGCGTAAATGCCATCATACAGAAGTTGCATGAACTGATGCTACAATAGATTTCAGCACCTACGGACGTCAGCCGCATGAATGACGTTCATGCCATCGGCTGGAAGCCGTGTGAAGTTAGTCACATGAACTACATTACAATTCTCTCTATTTGCTATATAAATCATCATCAGTCAGTCCAACTTCAATGAAACTTTAATTATATTACTCAGCATTTGACCGTTGTGGAGTACTAAACAGAAGTGGAAGAAAAAGTATTTTACAGTTATGAAATTCCGACTTTGATGAAACTTGAATTATAATACTCTGCATTTCTGACCTTTGTGAAGTACAGACGTGGAAAAATTATTTTAAACAAATAAAAGTGAAAAAAAGCATTTTACACATGCATATTTACTTTACTACTATAAATCATTATTGTTTGGTTTATTAGAATTCCCGAGCAATGCCGGGGACTTTCAGCTAGTACATGTATATAATGAAACTCACAGTTCAAAAAAAAAACAAATAAATAAATGTTTTATTTACCTCTATTATGGTAGATTTTATTTAATTATACAGTAACTGGTTCAAGGAATAATGTTTGTTACATTTCTTTTCTGGCAATGTCAACTCATGAACATGCATTTACAGAAGTGTTCATGGCTCTATAAACTTTTTAGTAAAAACTCATCGTTCTCTATAGATCATACAACTCCATTTCACCAAATTGATATTATGTAGTTCTTTTCTCTAGTCTCTAAATGTACTATTGTGAAATATAGCCTTTTCTGATTTTGGACGCATTGAAATGAAGTCATGTCATACTATTTGTTTATTTTATGCCATTTCTATATTAATAATAACGTTATATTGATTTATGTTCTGATATCACTCATACCATATGTAGTACCATAAAGCTCCATAAACTACAGTATATAATGTCTTTTTGCACTTCAAGGGGTTTTGCACGCGAGGTTTTAGAAACAACTATATTGAATAACATGGGTTCTTATGGGAAATATTGATTCATTTAACGTTGTTTCACTCTACTTCGCAATTTTCTGGAGCAAATTAATGATGTTAATTGCGGAGACACTGTACATTTATAACCTGATATAGATGTGCGTTCCTGGAAAAGGCACGTATATCAGAGTCTAAAACATATGCATTGCATAGGGATAGGTATTTTTTCACATAATTTACAACTTCTTTTTTAAAACTTAAGGGATATTACCAGTTTAATAGAATTAAACAATAATAACGATGAAATAAACATTGCATATTTTTGAAGCCACATTGCAAATATTTCACTTACAAATCACTATAAATACAAGAATATAGGAGGGAAGGAATATAATGCATGGCAGAGAAACACTGCACACAAACTGCAGTTAAGTATCATCATCATCATGAGGTGTTCTGCCTCAAGGCAGGTCCCTGGCACCAGCGTTGTCTCCACTCCTTTCTGTTCCTTGCCATTTTTTTCATTTCCTGATACCCTCCACTTTCTTTCAGGTCATCAAACATTTTTATTCTTCTACGACCCCTTTTCCTTTCACCTCCTACTGATCCTTCCAACACCATCAATAATAAGCCTTCTCCTCTCAAGATATGCCCTTACCAGTTACTTTTCCTCCTCTGAATTGTTTCAAGTAATCTTCTCTTCTCATTCACTCTTGTTAGTATAGCTTCATTCCTTATCCTATCCATCCACTTAACCTTCTCCATCCTCCTCCACACCCACATTTCATATGCCTCTAGCCTTTCTCTCTCCTCTTTAGCGTCCATGTTTCACACCCATAAAGCAATACACTCCAAACATAGCACTTCACAAGACGTTTCTTCAGATTTAAGTCCATTTTACTACATAGTACCCGTTTTTTCCTATTAAATGTTTCTTTTGCCATTGCTATTCTTGTTCTTATTTCTATTTCACTTCTCCAGTCTTCAGTTAGCATGCTTCCCAAATATCTATACTGTTTTACTTGCTCCACTCTTCCATCCTTGATTGACACATTCATAATCTCTCTATCCCCTATTCTCATCACCTTTGTTTTCTTTATGTTCATTTTCATTCCATATTCCATCATTCTGTCTTCTAGCTTTGTAACCATTTCCTGAATGTGCCTCGTTTCATCTGCCAAAATTACCATGTCATCAGCAAACCTTATACAATTTATTATTCTACAGTTAAGTATATGTAAACAAATTATTGGCTAAGAGCTTGACTGGAGAAGTTTTTTACTTTTTTTTACAATTTTTACTTTAATGTTATTCGATACAAAAAATAAAAACCATATTTGCCCGATTATAGGGCGACCTCAAATATAAGATGATCCTTCTATTTCAGAAGTCACACAAAAGAAAAAATTCAGGGTATTGATACTAAATTTTTATTTCAAAATACCTGATTGGTTACAGTTAATTTTCAATTTTAATATAATTATTCACTAGAATTTATGAATAATTATGATAAAATATGTACATTTATTGGCTTCCAGTGATCTACATAAAATTATTATTACTTTTATTTATTAAAACGTTTAATATAGGACTAAGATATAAGTAATGCAGGAGAAATTTGGCAGTGTGTGCACCATAAGCCTAATACTGTATTCTATGGGTTGAATAGATTATAGAAGAGGGGTGGCCAAACCATGGCTCATGAGTTGCATGTGACACTTTTAACTTAATGTGTGGCTCCTAATAATTTATACTCATGGTCATATCAAGTCTTATTATACCAGAATACAATAACTCTGTGCGACCAAGACATTTTGGGGATGATTAATGGACATGTATTCTCTCTGTATTGCTTCGAATACTAGTTATGTTTACCATTCATACATTTTTGTGTGAAAAATGTGTCTTGCAGCTCTCGAACTTAGGAAGATTTTCATGCTCTTAGGGTAAGCAGGTTTGGCCACCCATTATAGAACATAAGAAGATTGAATTTTAGTAGAGGTGAAAGGGAGATGAGGAATAGAAGACATTGTTGGTTGCGATTATAAGGCGAGTATGAATTTTTTGGCTTCAATTTTAGAAAAAAATTGCCTCATAATCAAGCAAATAGTGTTTTATCAAGCATGTCACATAATAACTAATCTGCATATATTGGGGTCGGCATATCTGAGTATTGCTGTACAGGTATGCGTTGTTTAGCACATGTTCTATTAGCACATTTTCAACAGCACGGTTGGCATCTCTGGATTAAAATTTTATATTTTGTAACTTTTTAAAATGCTCCTAAATGCTACAGTCCTTATTATGGGCCCAACATTTTCCTCCTCTTCATTGCCACTTCATTCTCTGTTCAGTGATAGTCATTCCACTCTAATTAAAGACAAATTTGTTGTTATTTAAACATTTATTAGCTTTATTTCTATTTCACTCGTTCACTTTTATTATGTTTTTTACATTGGTTTGCCACAATTCCAGTATCTTGCACCGAAGCTAACAGTGGAAGTTTTAAACTTGTTAACATTGCTGTTGAGATGTGCAGGGTTGGGTTCGCTTTGAATGGGTTTTTGCTTGGGATATGGTCAGATTAGGTTCACAACCACTTTAATTTTTATGATCATTAGTTATTTGATATTCTGATGTTATTTTGCTATTGGTACCTATGCTACAGTTGTGCCTGAAGCTGCTGTGGTGCCGCTGCCTCAAAATAACACTCGTATGGTTTTCGTTTACTTTTGCGTTGTCCAATCATCATCAAAGATCTTCGTAATCATGAACAATTTCAGGAACACGTCAATGTAATACACTATATTGTTATTTTACCAAGTATATAACAGAAATACTGAGGATATTTTGTATATCTAATTTATTTTATATTAGGTTTTTTCATAGTAAATGTCATTAGAAAATGGTGATTTTTCCATCATAAAGAATTAGTTTTTTGAAGCTGTTCTACACCAATATGTTCATAATAAATAATTATTTAAAAATAACTGTTATATACCATATTTACTCGTGTAATAACCGCATGCGTGTTATAACCGCACCCCTGTTTTAGAGCTAAAAACCTAGAAAAACTGTAATTCGTATATGTCTGCACTTCCAAAATTTTGATTTTGATATTTCACAGCAATATCGGTTGAATAATCTATCTGAAGCCAAATTTGATGATGCAATTATGGCAACAAGCAAATGACTTATAATAATTTTTATACTTTTTAACGTAAGTAATCATGAAAAATTCACATTCATTGCCATTATATTTCATGGAGACATTTCAAAAACCTATTTTGAGCGTTTGCACATTCTCAAGTTATTTAAATTAAAATGAGTAACTTTTGCTAATTTTGCAAAATTATACTATTTACATTTACATTTATTACAATTACAATTATACTATTTACATTTACATTTTACATAAATAAATGTAAACTGTTTATGCTCAAAATAAATCCCCCAGAGATCACAGAATACCAAAAATAAACCGGTCACTAAATGCACTGCAACCCAGTTACGTAGAAGCATTTCTCATGTTTCTGTGGATAAAATGTGTCACTTACAGCTTTCAGAAAGCACAAACAAACAACTCCAACAATTTAGTGACATTTCCATCACAAGATATTTTTATACAGAGTAATTAAAGTGTGTATATTCTTTTAGAATTGTGTAACGAAAAAGGAACCCAAAAAATTGCACTTAGCTATAATGTGATTTCAGCACATCACAAATTACAAGGCAATCTAACAGAATTCGTTTGTATTTAATGAAAAATATATGAAATTTTGATGTTTATTTCTCTTGCATCACCTTTTCTATGAGAATGAACTCTGTCTGCCACTCTTCTATTTACATAGAATATTTACATGATTTAGTTTTACTACTGACAGCTGGCAAGGAATTAAAAAAAAAACCTGATAAATATCGTGCTTATTATATTCTTCTATGCATTAAAAATATAGCTTGGCTATAAATCGGGGAAATAAAATGCACTGCATATTGCGCCTATCGAAGAAAATGCCTACACATCTCACGTCAGTCACGCAATGTTAGTAGGCGTTTCGCGGGTGGCCTACCCTCATAAGATGAAGGGGCAAATATCGCGTAATGTCCACACCCCGCTTTTTTGATGGGAACTTGTAGAGGAAAAAAGTACAGAAATTACACGAGTAAATACGGAACTTTGTTTTGTTGACTTTAAATTAGTATATAAAAATTGCCTATCATTATATAAGTTGCAAGAGAAAAATGGTAAATTTTCTGAAGGGTAAAAATCAACTGGGTCAAGTTCAATGTTACAAACTGTTCTTTTAGCACAGATTCGGATAGTGCACAGATGTCTCGGAACATCTCCCTTGCACTAAGCGAGGCATGCCTGTTAATATATGTATGTACGTACCATATTAGTCCAAATATAGTACCATCCCTTTTTGGCAAAAATATTAATAAGTAAGGGGGGGATTATATTCAAGCCTAAAAAATTGGCAAACGAAAATATCACAGCCGGCAGTAATTATAGGTAACAATTAATGCCCTCACTTGATTTGATTGCTTTACGGAGAATTTCTTGATACTTATGCCTCAATAACTCAATTCTTTATGTTCACTCTTTGGAATCCTTTGACTTAACATTCATATTTTCATAATAACAGGAATTGGAGAAGTTTTCACTTTGAAAGCATTGATTGGCCAACTTCATCCCTTCCCTAGGTCACAAATATGCAAATATTGATATGTAGCGGTGCCACCTATCATTATTTTAGACAAAATGTCACTACGATGGAAGAAATTATCTTCGTTACCTGTCAATCCGTAGCATCCGTAGTGATCCGTAGGGTCGTAGGCAATTCTGTCATCTGATCAGACAGTCCAACTGTTGATTGTATACAATGCAACTCATTATAAAAGTATTACTTACTTAAATCAAACCAAGGTTTTTGAAGGTATTTCAACTATATACAGAATGTATTCCTTGGTGTGATATTCTGAGGCATAAATATGGGAAGTAATGAAAATACAGGTAAAATAAATTATGAAAAGAATATGTTAAATGGAAATCTGGTGGAAATTACATTTTTTATACAGGCATGATTCAAGTAGCCATCATCAACAGCATCTGAATGATATGAATGGAATTTAAATAGCATTCATAAATCAAAATTTTCGAATTTAGTCCAGTAACACTTGATACATATTTAAATTATGCCTGCAACTATAACACGCAAAACGTGATGTCGCCGTTTCATTGTAAATTGATAGCTTTAACTAAATTGCTTGTACATATTAAAACTCGTTCTTTAGAATATTACATGATGATCAAAATATCTTATGATGCCTACCTTCCTTTTAATCATTTATTTAATACTTATATTGGCTTTAATAGCTTTAAAGTCATCGCAGATATGTAGCTCTTTGTGTTCCCAAATTTCATAATTTAGCATTATAAAATACTACAAATACATTATAACAGAATTTAAATTGATCACGCGTATTCGTGTGGCCAAAATAACGTGTGTACATATTAGAATATACTGAATCTGAGTCCAACAATAGTTGTTGCAATGGCAACACTCCCGTAATGAGTGATAAAACCTGCAAGATCGCCGGTATTTTCACGAAATTCTAAGAAATACAATCGATAAGCAAAATTCTACAATAAAAATTAGAATTAGGTGAGAAGCAAAAAAAGAGTGCACATTTTACTGAGAAAATAGAAATTTAATTTAAATAGGGACATTATTCAAGCTCATAAAATTCTTCATCGGAGTCAAAATCAAAAGATTCGACAGTTCACATTATTTCAACCGGCATGTCGGTAACTTCATTTTTACCAGCAACAACTTTGTATGCTTCGAATTCTGATGTTTCCGTAATTTGCAACTCGCCATATGATTGATGGAAACCATTTTTGACACAAGTTGATGTCACAGCATTTCTCTTTTGGCAATCCATTTACATATTTCCACATATGATGGCCTTTTCATCTTTCCAGAGCTGCTATATTTGTGGACACCTGCTATCATCCATTCCTCCTACTTAGCTTGCAATTTTAATTTGAATGATTTATTCACATATAAATCAAGTGGTTGAAGTTTTTTGGTAATCCAGAAGCAATAATGGTTACCATTTAATATTTGATGATCGTATTTTTTATTCAAACACTATCCAGCCAGATCTTTATCCTCTCTTTATTTATCCAACTGTTCTCATTTGCAGTTACAACGATGCCCTTGGGAAAGCAATTTTTCGGAAGTCTTTCTCTTGAATTTAAGCATTGGAGCAAGTTTTGAACCATCTGAGGTTGTGCATAATACAAATGTAACATTCGATTTTTCGTTTCCAGCAGTAGATATAGACACTTCCTTTGCACCTTTAAGATCCACTGTTCTCGCAGTTGGAAGATCAAAACTCACTGAAACTTTGTCCATGTTGCCCACATGTAATTCATCAACTCCATTAATACTTTCTTCTACAAACTAAATTTTATCACCATTGCCTCCCAATCCACTGGTAGATTCTAGCCAATACTTGTCGAGGCACGAACACTTAAATTATTCCTTGACATGAATCAGAATCCCCAGGATGGAGATGCATTAAAATCAACAATGTTTTTATCTCGTACAATGTGCTTTGCTTGACATATAACTTGAGTTGTTTAAAGGCTAATTCCTTTCAACCTTTCAGGAATTATCTATTCATAAATTGCTTTTTCAAGTTTTGGTCATAAGCATTTTCTATAACGCATGGCATATTTTCGCAATGTAGTTTTTAAAGAACCAATTCACCTTTTCGCCATTCACTCAGACTAGCATCACCTACATTAAATTTTCTTGTAGCAGCACAATTGCTGTACAACTTATTTAAACTGGGCTGTGTATCATTTGCATGTTTTTTTTTGTTTTCTATGGGTACTTATTTATTTAAACAAATTATACTTATTATCAATATAACTGTAATACAATATTTAACCCTTAATTAGTCGTGTGGGGTCAATATTACCCCACACAATGTACTTTCATCGATATCAAAAGAAATTGATTATCTATATTGGCCAAACTTGCAATACCTTTGCCACTAACCTTCTTCATGTTTTTTTAGCGTTTTTGTTATTTGGGATTTGTTTATTGTGATATTTTTCATGTTTTATGCACAATACACAATAAATACTGAGACTATAAAATAATTTTAATTTAAGATTTCAATGGAAATTCACTTTTTTGGTATCCCAGAGTCGGAAAACGTTGTTTTTGCTACGTCATCTGTCCGTCGTTTTTTTCCCACTCTGGTGCTTGAACAGTTGCACATAATACAATAAAACCTTGTATTTTTGTATAATAACATCTGAAATATATATAATGTTGATATATAACATATACAGCAAGAATGGAGGGTGATTTATTCTTGTCGATTTTCCTAAAAAGTCAATTTTCTCAAGTGGCTTGAGCGATTGCAATTCAAATCCTTCTCTATATACAGCTTGATATCATGAACAATATGACATAAACAATATATTTCAAAAAATAGCTATATAGCGTACAGCGGCATTATGATAATGAATTTTATGCCCAGCTACCGCAGAGCTCTCCCGATTCTTGACAGCCACCCAATTTTCCAAATTTTTTTCACACAGGATTGTGTGGACAAATAGAACGTGTACATACAATTGCATAAAACTAGGTATATCAGAAAGTTTTTGTCAGTTATGTATCTCCAATTATTGTTTTCGTTATTTTTTGATGATCATATTTTAGGGATTCTTGTCAAAAATACGAATATTTATATTGAAAAAGTGCAGCAAATTTTTGAGTCCGAGATGAAAAAAATGTGTCAAAAGAAGAAATACGTTCTTTTCTGGGGCTATTACTTATGTCAGGTGTGTTGAAGTCTGATCATCTCAACTTCAATGATTTGTGGGTGAATGATGACACAGGAATCGAAATGTTTCCTTTGACAACGACGTGAAAAAGATTTCTTTTCTTGATGAGATGCATAAGGTTTGATGATGTTATAACCCAAGAAGAGCGTAAAATAACTGATAAGCTTTCTCCGATAAGGGATCTTATTCAAATATTGTCAGCAAACTTTGAAATGGCATACATCTCAACAATATGTAACAATTGATGAGCAACTGATTCCTTTCAAAGGTCGGTGCCATTTTCGCCAGTATATTCCGAAAAAACCGAAGATACGGAATAAAGGTTTTTGCATTAGTGGATGCAAAAACATTTTATTTACAGAAATTTGAAATATATGCGGGTGTTCAACCAGGAGGACCATACACAACCAGTAATAAACCTGATCAGGTGGAGAAACATTTAGTTATGCCAATAAAAGGAATGAATAGAAATGTTACCACTGATAATTGGTACACAAGTGTCCTTTAGCTAAGTCACTTCTGTTGGAGTTCAAGTTGATGCTTGTCGGCACTCGGCATAAAAATAAAAGAGAAATCCCACCCGAGTTTCTTCCAAAAAGAGACAGGAGTGATAGCAGCTGCATTTTCGGTTTCACTGAGGATATCACAATAGTCTCCTATGTTCCAGTGAAAAACATCCGTGATACTCATATCAACCATGCACCACGATGATATAATTGACAACAGCACCCAAGATCTCCAAAAACCCAAAATAATAACAATGTACAATGCAACAAAAGGGGGAGTTGATACATTTGACCAGCTTTGTGACACACAACGTTGGCAGAAGAATGAAAGGGTGGCTGCTAGCTGTTTTTTTCATTTTTTGAACATTGCGGCCATCAATGCTTTCATACTGTATAAACAAAATGTTAAAAATGAAATGATGAAGCAAAACTTCTTAAAATCTACAGAATTAGTGAGAGAAACAAATTTTGAGTTCCCAGAGTCAGTTTTTATCAAGAGATCTTCTAAAGCACATTCGCTTATCTTTTGTAGCAGGATCTTCCAGAGGAAGATGGAAATTTTGCCCTAGAACTAAGGACAATAAAGTGCCATTTAGATGTGCCAATTGTGGGACTTTTATTTGCAAAGAGTATATGTTAATGAAAATGATTAAAAAAGAAAATTTTTCTTTTTATGAATGTTATTTTAATCAATATTTCCTGAAAAATTGTTAATAAATAGTTGGATTGTAGTCTAAAAGTGATTTTATTTCCAGTATGATAAAGATAAAACAATATTTTCTTCCTGAAATTTGCTAATCATTTTGGGATCATATTGAGCCCATGCGACTACCGTATATTCTCGTGTATAGTTTGAGTATTTAAGACCAAATTTTTTAGCAAAAAATTGGGGGTCGAACTATACACGAGTAATACTTTTGAGGGTTTAAAATCTCGGATCTAAAAATTTATCTTTTTAAAAATATCATAATAAAAATCAAGATATTTTTTGGTCACCCACCTCGCTGACTTAACTTCTATGATATAGCTCCAAAACTTCCTATTTACCTTTAATTTTATCGATTTTCATTAGAACTATGTTGTGTTTTTCATTTTTTTCTTTTTTTAAGACTTATATACCTGTCCTGTATTATCTCGAAATTCTGATTTGATTGCGACCCAGTAGTATTTTTCATTATTTTTTATATGTTCTGTGGTGGGTTATAGTGTATTTTAACCAAAATTCGTAATGTAACCATTATACTGACCTTTTGTCGTAGTAATGTTGTTACGTGAATACTAAAGCCTGTCTCATATTCACCGATTGTTTTCTTGATTTCTATGCATATCTTTCTTGCATCTTATAACAACAGATGAGTTTGAATGATATCAATTTATACAGTCACAAAGCTGAAGAATTAAAATGAGATTATTTCATCTTGTTCAACTATCATTCATAACTTTTAATAAAGGTTTTACAAGTAATATGCGTCTATTAATTTTCATTATATAAGCTTAATTTTCATCTATTTGCTAGAAATTCTGCCACCATTCGTATGTCACATCTCGTAGTTAAAAAGTAATAAATATTTTTCTTCTCAAGATCGTGCAATAGGTTTACGATGTTTACAGTTTATTATTAGTACAGTATTATTATGATACTAAACGCTGTTGAAAACCAAGATCGTTCTATATACCTCGATTGTGAGCTTTGAGATATCGAAACAAAAAATGTCAATCCTGATGGAAATATAGGGCAAAAGAGTAAGTAGAAAGCTAGGGTCGAATTATACATGAGATATATGAAAAAATCTAATTTTTTCGCCGAGAAATCGGAGGTCGAACTATACACGAGTATATACGGTAATTACGGAACTTTTTTCATGCGACTAAGGGTCTTAGAAAAAATTCTTAACTTTTTATTTTATTAGTATTAGAATGTGATTATTATTATAATGTAAAGCAGATTTTAATTGAGGAATACACAAAATCCAAAAAGGTAATTTTTTGTTTATATTAAAGAAAAATGAAAAAAATCAGTTCATTACCACAGTACCCCTTAAGAATATAAAATTACTTCTTTTGGAGCTCTAAACTTATGAAAATGGTTTACTCGACTGATTGATGTACAACAAATTAATCAAACTAAATTTAAACAATCATTTAACGCATTAAAATACTTTGAACCTTTCAGTCCCAACCTTGGTGCACTGCATCAACCTCGATTTCTTCACATGCCTCCAATCTCGGTGCAGGATACCAACCTATGCCACGCTTGTTCTATTTTTGTGAGAAGATCTTTTATTAATTTTCAAATAGTTTTTTAATTGTAAGGCAAAGGTTTTCTCTTTTATATAACTTCAAGTATTTATTTTTTGTGAATACAATAATTATGCAACAACGAATATGCCGCAACCACGTGTACTCAACTGATTGACGCAAGCACAGATAAAAATTTTACAAGTTCCCCTAAGTTTTCACCCACATGCGCACTCGATTCTAGTTTCTAATATTTTCTGCATCCAAGTTTCTTCCTAAAAGCAAATCCGTAATTCTTTTATCAATGTTAACATTTCTAAGGAAAAATAATATGAAAAAAGACTTGTAAATGTTGTTAGGAAAAAATCAGCCAAGAATGAACACTCAAAACATGACGAAAGCAGCTCAAATCTCTAAAATAAGAGTAAAAGGTACTGTCCCAAAAACTTCATTAGTCTCTCCCTTTATAAACTAGTAAGATGCTGATGGCAAACGTAACTGATAATCTCGAGGTTCTCTAGACTCTTTCATGCATTGGTCACACACTGACAGATATATGAGAGCATGGGCATGGGATGATATGGCACTGGTTATGAAGAGCTAATGGACAGAACCCAAACAAACTAAGCAGGATTGCCCCGATCTATTAGTAGTGACCTATCTAAGTGCATCTGAAAGACATTCTTATTATTTTCTCATAAGAAATGTAAATATGGCTGCGTAATCACTAGTCCCTTGATTTCATTGTGTTTCACATCCACACTGCATGGAGAATAAAGCTTGAAGTTTCTTTAAGTTCTTACTGAATACCTCTACCTATATTATCAATTTTTAGGAGTTTATTTTTTTTAATTTGAGCAATTTTTTTCCGCATAGAAATGTCTAATAGAAGTGCACTGGGTTTCAGTGATGAAAAGTGAATATAATAGTGATAGTGGTTCTAGTGCTGTTGATGCTGCAGTTGTAGACAAACTTATAAATCAGCCTGATAGCAAAGATGAAGAAAGACAGGACAAAGAATTTCACTGGAAGAGCATGGATAATTTTATTGAACAGGAGGTATTTATTGGAGACTGAGGACCTCAGAATGTTGCTAAAGGTGTGGCTGATATTGTTGAATGTTTTGAACTATTTTTTGAGAAAGACGATAGAAATAATAGCAGAAGAAACTAATAGATATGCAGAATACAAAAATGCCAGAGGCAATGTTTTCTTTTCGAGGATCACTACACAAAATTAAACTACAGCGGAACTTGGTTAGTAGGTTAGTATGTTCTTCGTTAGTAGGTTTTCCTCTTTAGTACGTAGATTTCTCAAGGTCCCGATTCCATTTAAATACTTGTTTAAAATATTTGGTAGGTACATTTTAAAATAATGACGTTTCCTGGTTAGTACACTCGATGAATCGTCGCAAAAAAATGCACCACTCCATAATTTGCCTCTTAAGTAAAGGCGAAACAATACAAATACAGATGCAAGTTATAAATCATTAAAAATTGAATAGGTCCCTCAGTTTTATGATCATACAACAAATTTGTTGGTCCTCATTGGGCTCATCCAAACACAATCAGCATTTTTGTGATGTCACGTAAGAACAAATCATGGCTAATTAGCCGTAGCGCTGTAGACGACATTCCATTCCGCACGTTCTCAAAGCAACAATATTGCCGTCTGTCAGACCATGTCAATAGATCACACACATAAATAGCAGGTGGCAGAAAATGATGATGGTGATGATGAAAAGGAACAAGAGCCATAATCCATTCCCAATCTGTCAAAAACAGTCGAGGCTATGGACACAGTATGCCAATACACGACTAGTTTTGGGGTAAGAGACGATGTTATCAATCTAATTACAAAGTTGGGCTTAAAAATTTATGAACTGGGGATTAAAAATAAAAAACAAAGTACTGTGGACAAGTTTTTTAAATAAATGTAAGACATTTTTATGATTTTCTTGTAAGTTCATTCATAGACCATTTAACTTGCCTTTGATTCAATATATCGTTTTGTAGTCTATAACCTCTATAGCACAGCATAGGTAGCTACGGAATCCTTTCTAAGGACAATGTTGATTCAAGTACACCACCTTTTTGAACTTTGCGAATAATTGGTTCTGGAAAACTGACGCGAAATGCAAATTTGTGAAGTGCAAGTCATATTTTCACATAAAAGACAATGTAATAATGTAAGTGCGGTTCCAGTCAACCTAAAAAAGTCACTATCATAAAAAATGCAATTTAATCACCATGAAACAAGTAATGGTAGTAAAAAATGTTGTCGCAAAGTGTAAATTCGCAAACCACAAGCATGTGAAGTTCAAAAAGGTGGTGTAGTCTATGTGAATGTATGTAACTTGCTTAGCACATTTTCCTTGTTAATACGTTCATTTGTCCTGTTCCCTGCAAAAACTTACTAACCAGGTTTTACTGTATTAAGGTAATTAAAATAAATTTTTAATCTCTATAGTTTTACAATCATATTCATTATGTTTGTAATCAATTCATAGTATTTCTCAAATGGTAGAGCCAAAGGGACTTGACTGATGAAAAAAATTCAGTTCACGCTAAGACGAGCTTTATTTTAGCAAAAAGATTGCGCGAGAGGAAACAAGATACAGATTAGTTTTTGAGGTTCAGCATTTCTTGAGAACAATATAATGAGAGTGAGAGAGAGAGAAACACTTATCTGACAGCAATGCACAAACAAGCCCATTCAAAGATATTTACAATGGTACCTCTTGACCAAAAGCATGATCAGAGCACTTGGGAAGCACTTGGATCACACAAAAAATATTCTCTTGCCACTCTGAGGGAAATATTTACACTGTATGGAGGCAGCTATTGTTCGTTATTTTTCCATTGTTACTTTTGTTTAATATCCAAGAGATTAAAAGAAACAAAGTTATTATGGCACCACAACAGAAGAAGGCTGGGTGAACTTGGCAGTTGAACCCAGTTCACTGCCAAGGCAGGTTCTCCCCTGAAGATGCCCACTTAGTGGGCGAAATGCATAGGGCTTATCCTATAATTTTTGGCTGAAGGAGTTTTCCACCACTGATCAACTTGGAGCCAAAGTGTTTATGAGCTATCATCTACTACTATTACACGTAGTTTGGCATAAAAATTAAGTCCTCATTGAAAGGAGGAGTGTGAAGTCTCACTCTTGAGACCAAGGGGTACATCGCCTAAAAATGGTTCAGAACCGCTGACTAAACCAATTGCTTGGGAGTGACATGCCAAAAGCGTAAACAAAATTTCGTATGAGGTCTAGTGATGCAAGGATAAGATGATTCCTCTATTTGTACCATCTATGATTTTATTTCACGTTCACTATTAAATAGGTAAAAAGAAGTTACCTGTTTAGGGGGCAATGTATATTTCATTTGCGAGAAATGGAGAACAAAAACACAATGCCTTTGTCATGTGCACACACAAACTTTCCACTTAAACACACAATATGGGTCAAGGTTTCGAATTAAATGAAATGTTCGTGAGTCACCGGGCCAGATCATGACTTTGAATTTCATTGTAGACATATTTTGAATAATCCGTACTAAAAAGTACGCAAAATCCTATAATGTTGGCCGGGGACTGCTCTTAGCTTCAAATTACATGCTATTTAGAAATATCCGGGACTGAAATAATGAGGTTTTACTGTACATCGTTGCTCTTGATAAGCCATCAAGTATGTTTTAGTTGTTTCAATTGCTCTGCATGCATCTAAAACTGCCACCATGAGCGCTAAAAAATTTCAGCTGAAAAATAACATTGAATTTTTGTGTTCAAAACAAAATTTCATGCCTATTTGATGGCTCTTTGAAAATTGATGGTATGAAAAACAAAATCTGTTCTTATAGGCATTTTTTGGTACAAGCCAGGAGTTTCTACTCTGGTTATAAGTAATTTTAAATGCAAGGCAAAAATACTATGCACTCATTCCCTTGTGATTCTAATGGGGAAAATAAAAGCTCCTGTAATTGAACTTGGGAGCTTGGTATTGGATGCAAACATAACACTCGACCTTCCCTGGATGAAAGAATTCCATGCAAAATCAGGTTGCTCTGGCTCTAGCAGTACCCGAATGCATAGCAGACAGACAGACACCCTTCTTTATATATTCGACAAAATATAGGTGTTGCTAAAACCCATTATTAACAATATTTACCAATGCTTCCAAAAATTGAGTAGACCAATTCAATCAGTACAAATTAGTGAATAAATTTGTCAAAGGGAAAATCCTGAAGTGCATTAAATACGAAAAGGAATTGATGATAAGAAAATAAATGAATACTGCACAGATACAACCTAAAAATTAATAAATAGCAAAAGAAATCATGGTAATCTACATTAATGACTTTAAATTTTAGTTTTCTAGAATAAAACTTAACATTAACAAAATTCTGAAAAGCATATAATACAACTTACCTGAATGAACTTTTCTCCTTTAATCATGTGTCTATAAATAGACAGCACTGCCTCTGTGATTCGAGCTCCATACTTGGGAAGGGGTTTCTTACCCCAAAGAGCAAGCAACGCAGAAAAGCCCACCTGAAAATAAATGGTTTTAATAAGAAAAAAGTCAAAAATGACAAAAAAGCAAACTTAAAGCTAACAATGAGAAGAACTGCTTTTAATTCAACCACTTGAAAATAATTTAAACAAAGTAAACCACACGCAATGCACATTCTGGCAGGGTGTTCTCAAAATTGAGTGATTTTATTTAGACACCAATTTCCTTGCAACACTTTCCATTTTCAACCAATGTGGTGAGACCTGAAGAAAAATACTGAAAAATTCAATGCACAAAGATAAAAAACTGTATAAGTGGATGCTGTAAGGAATTGCATATGACATAGTAAACACATTGTGACTTCAACAGTCAGGAATGTTATGGACCAAGATATTTCCAGTGCTTCCATCCCAATGCATTTGCACGTCCGACTACGTAATACATTTTGAGAAGTGAACTGATATAAGAATGACCCTAATTAAAATTCCTTTCGTGCAAGGATAATATTGTCAAATAATTCGTAACTAAGTGGAAGTTAATGGAAAAGCTAATAAGCGCTAATGAAGAATATACAGATAAGAAAATAAATGAAGGCGACTTGTTGCAGTGAAATTGAATAACTAAGATCTATCAATCCTGAAATCAACAAAATCTAATGTAGATTAGCTACCATTGAAATAGCACCAAAACTATAGAAGAAATTGCATTTTTTGTTGGTTGGATAGTTTTCCAAATTCAATGACTTCGAGTTTGAACTTTGGTGTGTAACTGCATCTTTTGGAATTCAAACTTCTAAAACTATGGATATTTCTTAACTGCTATATGAAAGTAAATAACATAGAATAATAAAAGTTAATTTGAAGACAGAAAGGGCATTACACACTGCTTGGCAACATAAAGAAATTGAAACTGAAGTTGTGCTGGTGTTTGGGAAAATATCTACATTAAGAACAGACCTCACAAGTTGAATGAATCAAGCAGTAGAAAGGCCCTCAGGTGGCACTTTTAAGCCCTACTAACGTAAGTGTAATAAACCATACATCAAGTAAATGCAAAGATTATTGTAAAGATAAATGTATAGAAATTAATTCAATCAGTAGAAAATATTTATTTTTTATATTTGACATTTGAACTATAATGTTGATTGGTGTTCAAGAAAAATTTACATATTTCAGGATATATTATTACAAATAATGAATTTAAATAGCATATTACATTGTTTTACTTATTATAAATGTATTGAATTATATTGTATTATTGAATCAAATGGATCAATACACACTAGGTAAACACAAAAATGTTCTTCTATTACACCTCAAAAAATAGGGTTGGCTTATACAAGAGAGATATGAAAAACCAAAATTTTTATAAAAAGTTAGGTGGTTGAACTATACACAAGATCGACATATACATGAGTGCATATGGTAATTACAATTCTGCATTACTCTATAAGAATGTCTTACAACTTTATTCCTATTTGGAAAAAATCAAGCCTTACTTATGTCATGAACCTAATTGATGACAAATACCAGTTTTTGAAATGTTTCACTGCTCTTAGAGTTATTCTCATCTACACCTCAAGTAACCTGAGAGTACATACGATAATTTAAAAGTATTTGCATAATAAAACTAGAGTAAAGCTATATGTTAATGGAGAAATATAAGCAACAAATTAACAACTAATACCATACTAAATATCTTTTAAAAAATATTTTAAGTACCTTGTGTATATGAATCAAAAATCTCAATGGGAAGGACAACTGGTTTGAAGAAACCTCTGACTTAGCAAGGTAATTAGGCATATCAAAAATTAATCTTGCATTGACTAGTTTCTCTAGGAGCATTAGCCATGAATCTATAAATTCTCCAGTCCCATCTGGTAATTCTGATTCATCAACTCCTTCTGTAGTCGAATACTGTTCGCCAGCAGAAAGAGCCCACCTGTAAATGCTACAGAACAAAATACAAACAATGCTAATAATCCAAATAAAAATTATTAATTTTCATAGTGATAAAATAACTAAAAGAGATTAATAATATTTTAAAATGACGACTTACTCAAAACAGGCTGACAAGCCACCAAGAGCTACAAAACGTTGCAGCATGGCATGGTATGGATACTTCTTCTCATCAAACAAAATAGGGGAAGTAAACCCTAAAGTACACACCAGATATGTTAACCTGCAAATGAAACCAAAAAGATATAAGTAAATGATGTTACATAAAAATAGTAAATTTACTTAAATACTGCATGCTCTGTTACACAGCAAATATTTTTTAAGACCCAAATAAAAAAAACAAAAACATAGTTTTTAAACAAAAAGTAACAGTTGATACTCCACCTCCAACTCAACCTGTTGCACAATTAGTGCATATAAACTGACCTAAACTTTGGTACTGGGGAGGGAGGCAGTTCTGTCCAAGTGACACTTCTCCGAAGGAGGTCAGTCAAAGTATCAGCAACAATTTTGGCTTGTGGAGAAGATGAAACAGCTTGGAATGGCAACTGTTGTCCATGACGCTGCCGAAGTGGTGACCCTGCACTGAACTGTTTACAAAAAAGCAAACAATTGTCTCAATAATACTAGTCAAACCTGGCAATAATACTAATACATGCAACAATACTGATCTAATTCAAATTCAATAGCATAAAATCACGTGAAATTTTTAAGTGATTGTGGGAATATCGCTCACTTCAGTTTTTTATTTTTTCTGCAGTAATTTAATTTAAAATGTGTTAGCAATAACATTACTTCATTTAACTTTCTAAAAAGTCACAGAAAAAGATTTCAGCACTATACACGGGGGATAAATTTTCCTTATCTGTCCAGGGAATTATTTTATTTTTAAACAATCTAAAGCTACTACATACTTCATTATTGTAATAGACCATCTATGCTACACCATGAAGTTTTTAATGGAAATATAGCAATATTATTGATATTGCACAAGTTTAAAGTTTATAATTTTTACATTTTCAACTGAAGTTCACCAATGTTTTATAAAGACCAAATGTGCATATTTATGTATTAGTTAAAGACTTTCATGTTGCATTATGCCATTTACTTTATTATTAACAAAAATATGAACATTAAAAGTTATGCATAATTTTTACAATTTTCCACTGAAGTTCACCAATTATTTTATGAAGACCAAATGTGCATATTTATGTATAAGTTAAAGATTTTCATGTTGCATTATGTCATTTACTTTGTTATTAACAAAAATACGAATATTAAAAGTTATGTTATCTACCATACCTTACAGGAGCCACACCATGTATCATATTTCTAAAATTTTCATGAGTTTTGAAAATAACACAATTATTAACAAAATTGCTATGCAAGTCTAATAATTACATATAATTTCATGCAACTGCTTTGTTGTATAAATTAGCAAATATTATAAAATAAATGACATTCATTCACTGTGGTCAAATGTGCAGATGTGTGGCATCCTTTACTTAGTAAAAGATAGTTTTGTTTCTCCCCATTTATGAAGATTTTTATGATTATATTATAAATATGCACATTTTATAAATTCAATTAACAGTAATTATTATTTTGAAGAAATAAAAACACAATACATAAAGATAAGCAGTAAAGACTAATTAAAACTAGCACCCTGAACCGACTAATAGAAACCATCTCAGCAGCTTCATACTAGCTAAACCGAGTTAAGCAAAAATGCACCAGATCACACAAGGAACTAGGATTCAGGTAAAAAAGGAACTGGGGTTAGAGTCACTTTCCCCACTGAGATATCCCGTTTTTCCAAAGCGTGACTATAGTCATGCTCCCCACCTTGTAGATGGCTGCACTCCATGACTAGTCACATACCCCGCTTAATGGGTTAAAGGATTACAAAAATTTAATTACATTAATTACCAAGAATAACCGAATAACACCTAATTTTTCAAATTGCAGACTTTTCTACCTCAAGGATAAAGGATAATAAAAACACAAATATACATAAATCACTCGAGCTTACCTGCCTATAACATACTTTGACCAAGAGGCCCAACAGCTCTGCAAGTACTCGACCCAAACGAGATGAAGCTGACAATAGAGGTTTTATATATTTAATTTGTTGTGCTAATGCGTAACTTTTGCCCATTTTTGATTTCCCAGAAGTTCTAGCCTCAGCTTCAAAATCCATAGTCATCCCTGCCTCAGAATCTAATGAGATGCAAACATTGTTTCCAGTTCCTTCTGTTGATGTTCCACAACTCCATGTGTTATCTGCCGAGCCCTAAAATCGTAAGGGAAAATTCTCTAAGAGATTAAGATGCTTCTATCCAAATACAACCAACAGAATTTCAAAGAAATTGTGCTTCATAATTTTTATTCAACCATTTGAATGAAAGTGTTTTAATTATTTAAAGTTATATGTCAAGCAATAAGTTGCCTTTCTCAATCATGAATGCCAATATTAATTAGAGCCACAAATACATACCCTGTGCTCTGCTGGTTTCACTTTGTCAAGATCTTCCTTACAGAATTCAAAACCTGGTGGGATACTATCACCATTAATAAGAGACAGTAACAGAGTACTCTCCCATACCAATGATGTATAGAGTTCAGAAAGTCCTTTAAGGGTTGTCACACCCAATTCTGACCCCCAACATGAAACTGTCAAACTTCGTATTTCATTCTGAAAAAATCAGATAAATATGAACATAGAAAAAATATCTAATTTTTCTGAATTCACATGGATTTTTGACCAAATGGATTTAACATTAGACAACACATCGAGGAATTTTTTTGTTTTTAAACAGTGATATGGTTTAAACTATGTAAAAACTATCTGTTTGAACATTTTAAAATTTCCATTGACCAGCAATCGACCATTCAATGCATTGTGCATGTGTCATTTATGTATTTCACAAATTACATTTATTAAAACATTATTTGAATTTAGAGTTATTTATTAGGGGCATAAATTGATTATTTTAAATCTTTTTAAAAATTTCTGCTTTATAAATTATGAACAATGAAACAGCTGATTAAATATGATTAACTGCATCACAGGATTAGCCATATACAAAATATTATTCTACATTAATCACCCAGAATTAAAGGTCTGCATTTTTATGCTCTGCATATATGTCAACCAAAGCTTTGCTGGAGATATTTAATCACTTTAAAGTGTCGACTTATATGCAACAATATACAGTTTTTAAAATAGCTCAATTCCTTCAATTGCAGACAGAGTTAAACAAGTATTCAACAGCATTATGATTTTTCGAGATGATAAAAAAATTATAACTGATTTAATATACTACACGTACGCTGTACAATAAAATAAATGAGGCTGAGACTTCATGCAACTCCATAATAATAAGGCATTGTTAAAATTAAAAGCTAAGCAAAAATGAAAAGTTTTAATCACACTTCGACTTATTCCACATAATACTATATAAGACCGACCAGTTTTGATGAATAATCACCAAAACAAGATAAGCATTGAAAAAATAGGCCTTTATACCAAGAGGAGAGAGGGGAGGAAGAAAGAATTTGTGGAAAGGAGGAGATTGGCTCAAGGAGAGTGAGGGGATGGACAATATTAGGAGAAAAGGTGACGAGAAGTTGGGATTGGTTGGATCGAACATAAACAGATGATGGGAAGGAGGAAGTGCTGACATGAATAAGGGGGAATAGGAGAGGAACTGGTATTTGTAAACAAAAAGAATCTCGGGATTATGTTTGTTGTGTAACATTTCCATTTTTTCAGGTATATCCAATTTGAAACCTTTATCAACTATATGTAAGATTTTAAGAGTGAAAGAGGATAACTTCTGCAAACAGAGCTTACCCATTCCCTTCAATGAATAGAATTTATATATTGTGCGTTTTGTCAGCATGTCAGCAAAAGAACAAAGACAGTGCACTTCCATCAAATGCCATGATCACAGGTCACCCCACCGTTAAAATTTAACAGTATCTTTTGTCCCCCAATGGTTATTTCACAACATTGATCCATGGCCTGCTAACTACATTATTGAGATTTCATTAAAGTGCCAAAATTATATTATTTTACTTGCTACAAACTACTTTAATAATAATGTACTGAATATTATTGTTATCATGTATGATATTTACATTTATTTTTATGACCTGTGATCAAATAGTGGGTCACCTGATTACGAAATCAAGTTGCGTAAAGAACAACACTAATACATGGTTGTTTAGAATAATTACTTGCCATCAGTGCTCGAATTGGACCAAACGCACTGGAACAACATACTTGTTATTAAGGTAGAAATGTTCCAGTTGTTAAATTGTTATAAAAATAAATCAAAAAGGAAATCATTTCTGAACAAGATCAAATTCACTAATTACTAAATAATGTATGTTGGTACCAGGGTTAAAGTGGATGTGATGGCAATCCGATCTCACTCACATGCATATGAGTGAATATATTTGCTGACTTAGTGAAACAAGTCAAAACCTGTTATAGTGATAAATAGTGCTCAAATCATGTGGAAATGTGTTTCACTTGATACAAAATGAAGCCCATAGCGCCCCCGTTGTTAAAAAATCAGATCAGAATGTTCTGGTTTCTACTGTTCCGGGTGTTAAAATTTTCCAATTCGAGCACTGCTTCCTATGATGAATGCTCTAAAGAACATGTACAGTATATTTGAGATAAGTATCCATTTTGATAGTTTTCTATAAGGGGAGAGGAGCCAACTTAAATTCACCCACTCAACTTTTTTTTGTGAACCATAATGATTAGGAACTTTAAGAGGAGAATAGTACTCAATTTATATGATGGGCACTAAAATCCTTTATTTATTTTAAGATGTTCGAAGCAAGTATATGGAAAACGCTTAATACAGTGTTTAAACACAAAATACAGTAAAACCTCGATTTAACGGACTAATAAGGGGAAGGGTTGTCCATTATAGCTGAATGTCCGTTAAATGGTGAAATATCGCGAATTCCATATGGTATGATTATATCTGAATTGATTGACTGACTTTGCCATAAAATAACCTATTTCTTTTCATTTATTCATCATAAAACACTGGAATTTTATAAATATTTCTGAGAACTCCGATGACACACTTAAAAAAACTCCACGGACTTCATAAGCATCTGAAGCCATGATCGACTGGCTGGCATTCAATACCGTCCGTCAGCCAATGTACTGATCATATCATGTATACAATGGATTTTTACTATAATGGGCACTTCACAGGATAATTTATATCCCCTAGAGGCTAGAGTCGCAGTATTCACTTGCAATTGCATCACTCGCATTACCGGTAATGTGAATGCAGCCTAAGCCCACAACTAAACATCACTTCACTTACATGCCGTACCATTTCGAAGATGGAGTTATCCTTCCACGGAAGTGCCTACTACAGCTGTGTCTCAATGTTCAAGATCATTCTCATGGCCTTGTTCCCCAAGAACGTTCTTGCAATCTTGAGACCTCGAAACAGCACTGTTGTGGCCAAAATTGAAACTAATATCGGAAACTTTTGAGTTTTTTCTCCTTTAAATGTTTTATGGATAAAAGGCGATCATAATTCGCAATTTTTGCAGTAGTCACTAGAAGAATTTTAACCTTCAGGCCAGCTGCAGGCTCACCTTAAGCCATGATTGTGTCAAGAACGTGAAACAAGAACACATCTTTGCGTTCTTGATCTAGATCTCTCACGTTCAACCATCATTTTGACATCATGACGTCAATCCCACCAAAAACATGCTTGGAGAACATCGAGACACAGCCTGCACAAAAAAACATGTAGTGTATAACTGTGAACAGCCATTTTGAGGGGAAGCAGTGAACAATCTTTGGAATGATTTGCCAAACAACGGACTTGGTCCATTATTTGCCAATGTGTCCATTATTGCCTTTACCACAATTTTGTCCGTTAAATCCAAAGTCCGCTAAACCAAGGTCCATTAAATCGAGGGTTTACTGTATTGTGATACAATTTTAATCATAAGTTTTCTGAAAGATTAAATTAATAAAAAATTTATTTTTCCATTTTTGGTGTTTTAATTATTTATTATCAATTTTTCAAATTGTATTTTATTTATCCATTTATAGCGTGTTTTTTAAATTTTTTTAATTACATAAAAAGGGTATTTTTTAATTTGGACTATAAAATAAATTGTACAGAAATTCTTAAATAACAACACGCTGAGATCAATAGGCACTAGTTACACAACCTTTGCAATAACTCACCCTTTTCCAACTTCTTATATCCTTAACTTTTCAGCCAATCAAAACTTCAAAGTTGAAATACAAGGATAGAGCTGAAAACTTGAATTCAAATATAAGATAATATGATGTGTTGATAAAAGCACACTATACTCACTTCACCAGTTCTGCACAGAAGCATAAACATTACAATGTAACCATGAGCTGCAGCAATGGCATGCAGCACAGGAGTGGCAGAAGGAGTAAATACACACACACGCGCACGCACGCACACAGGCAGACAGACAGACTCAGACAGACACAGACAGGCAGACACACAGACAGACACACACACACACAGACAGACAGACACACACAGACACACACACACCTATATATATATAAACTCCTGGACTCAAGACCACCCGACGCAAGACCTTCCTCCCATTTCTTATTAGACTTGGCAGCAATGGTGCTCAAATTGAACAACTTCTCTTTCGATGGTCGTCACTACCTTCAAATTAGAGGCACTGCGATGGGCACCCGAATGGCGCCTTCATACGCCAATTGCTACCTTGGAGAATGGGAAAGACTCTTCCTCAACGTTCCACTCAGACCACTTTTGTGGCTGAGATACATAGACGATGTCTTCCTCATTTGGATGCATGGACCTGACTCTCTCCTTTCCTTTCTCTCGCGTCTCTCCTCTCATCCTTCACTGTCCTTCACCCACCAATCCTCTACCTCCCACATCACATTCCTGGATGTCGATCTTTAACTTCAAGACAGCAAAATCCGCACCTGTGTTCACATCAAACCCACCAACAGCCTCCAATACCTCCACTTTGATAGCTGCCATCCCCTTCATACCAAAACCTCTATCCCCTATGCCCTTGCTCGTCGAGGATGGAGGCTTTGTTCCGATAGAGCATCCCTTCTAGAGTATTACTCTGTCCTCGAGGATGCTCTTCTCAAATGTGGTTACCCTCCAGTCTTGGTCCGCGAACAGATCCATAGGGCGATGACGCCTACCCACAATGGATCTCATCCTCACACACCCACTATTCTTGCATCTACCCCTCCACTCACTCTTACGACACTTTTCCATCCTGGTATCCACGAAGCTCTCAAAACAATCCTTCATGCTGCCCACCCAATTCTTACCTCTTCCTCCCATCAGTCCCTCTTTATCAACCTTTTTGCCAATCCTCCGCTCCTCTCCTTCCGCCGGCCCCCAAATTTGGGAAATATCTTGTGGAGGAAGGAACTTCCCACTTCTACCACGCTTCTTGCAATAGGCTCCCACCCCTGCGGAAAACCTTGCTGCCTCACTTGCCCTATCCACCTACCCTCATCTTCTTTCTCGAATCCCTCCACCAACATCACCTACCCCATCACCTCCAGAAGCAACTGCAGCACCCGTAACGTCATTTACCTCCTTACCTGCACCCTTTGTCCTGCGTTTTACGTAGGCCTCACCAGCAATCCGTTAAACATCCGAATGAACGGTCACCGGAACAGCGTTTCTCTCAGACGCCCCCTCCCAGTTGCTTTACACACCAATACCCACAATGTCCCCTTCAATAGTTGCTACAATGTTAGGATTATTCGCGCTTTACCCTATGACACTCCTGCCCCCCTTCTCCGACACTGGGAACTAGCACATATCTATCTTCTCGACTCTTTCTCTCCACCTGGCCTCAACCTCCGCTAACCCTATTAGCCCCCTTACATTGTCTCCTTGTTACATTGTAGTTATTCGCACTTTCCCTTACCACACCACCTCTTTATTGGCTATCCACCCCTCCTACTCCCCACCTCCTCCAATCAACAACCTTCCCACATCACCCTGTCATTCCCCGCCCAGTGTGTCACTTGTAGATACTCTTTCGCTGAAGAAGGGCATAGGCCCGATAAGCTTGCATGTGTTTTTTTGTCTTTTTGTGATCGTGTGTTTCACGTGTCTCTTCGACGCCCCCAGCAGCCTGCCAGCTTGGTCCTCAACTTGGTAAGTGTCCACTGGGCTTCCCTCAACACCTTGTTGCCACCCTCATCACTACCTTTTCTTTTCCTTTAGTTTATATATATATATATATGGATGTCAACAAGGTGTTGGGATGAGTTCTCTCTCTGTAGCTGAAGAAGGAGTAGTTCCGAAAGCTTTACGTTTGTGATGTTTCTGTGTTTTTGTGTTATTTTACGTGTGTCGCTTCGACATCCCCGGGGCCTCGCCAACCTGAAGTCGTCTGATTGGTGAGTGCTCACTGGGTTTCCTCATCCCAACACCTTGTTGACATCCATATATTCATTTTACCTTTCCTTTTCCGTAAGTTGTTATATATATATATATATATATATATATATATATATATATATACACACTAGCAAAATCTCCAGCTTAATATATATGTCTGGAGATTTTTCCAGTTTTTTATTTTATTATGAGTACAGTTAGTTCCCACTTAACACGAGAGAGACGTTCATAAAAAGTCGTGTTAAGCAAATTCGTGCTAATTGAATTTGTGATAAGCGAATACATAAATCCCATAATAAACCAAATAAAATGCTGCAGATGTGTGTTCGAGCGAGAGAGATCGTCGTATCAAAGAGGATATATAAATTTTTATTTATATATAAATATACTTATTCATTAATTTATAATTTGCATCTGCAAATTCGAAAGAAAACTTCTTGTGATACTTACCACAACTTTAACCACGAAAGTGACGAAAAACATGATGTAGAATTCGCGAAAGATAGCTCTGCCTGTGAGTCAAACCTGGAAACTATCAAATCTAAAAACTTTTCATTACCTTAGAGGTGGCTATTTAATATTCATTGTGATCATGATATGTCTTATGTTTTGATACTGTTTTTGGTTTTACGTCTACAACTATGAGGGTGCTTTTTTCACAAAAGGCATTACAATCAGAATTTGTCTTCCAAAGCTTATTTCCCATGTTTTAGTCTAGTGGTCCCCCATTTTTGTACATTTTCTCTTTTTCATCTTTCACTCTTTCGTGGTAAATGTCACAAAAATGGCTACACTAAGTTTTACTTCGACTTTAGACTGCAAATTATATATTATCTAGTAAATATAAATTAATATACACATTGCCGTAATGGCAACATTTTTTAATTTTATTTTTACCTAATGGATCATGTTGCAACTTGTGTAAAAGTGAGAATTCTTCGTGTAAGTGAACAGGTTCCCCAAAACGTAAATCGTGCTAAAGTGAATTTCGTGTTAAGTGAGAACTACTTGTATTATCAGATTGGCTGATATGCTATGTATTGCTCTTTAAAAAAATCTTCATTTAGCATAACCCATAATTAAGAATTAGAAATCTGGCTAAATGTTTTGGAATGAACTAAACTATAACATATTTGGAAGAGAAATTAAATTATCATTGTATATTTTGTCCATTTTTAGAATCTTGCTCATGAGCCTGAAGTATTACGTGAAGGACTGAGACAACTGAATGATGTTCTGAAAATCTTGGAACCACTTCATCGCAAATCTGACCCACCTTGTTCTGTACTTTTGCATGAGCTCGCCGAGGCTCCAGACCTTGAAACAGCATTTATGACTCCTTCTGCCACTCCTGTGCTGCATGCCATTGCTGCAGCTCATGGTTACATTGTAATGTTTATGCTTCTGTGCAGAACTGGTGAAGTGAGTATAGTGTGCTTTTATCAACACATCATATTATCTTATATTTGAATTCAAGTTTTCAGCTCTATCCTTGTATTTCAACTTTGAAGTTTTGATTGGCTGAAAAGTTAAGGATATAAGAAGTTGGAAAAGGGTGAGTTATTGCAAAGGTTGTGTAACTAGTGCCTATTGATCTCAGCGTGTTGTTATTTAAGAATTTCTGTACAATTTATTTTATAGTCCAAATTAAAAAATACCCTTTTTATGTAATTAAAAAAATTTAAAAAACACGCTATAAATGGATAAATAAAATACAATTTGAAAAATTGATAATAAATAATTAAAACACCAAAAATGGAAAAATAAATTTTTTATTAATTTAATCTTTCAGAAAACTTATGATTAAAATTGTATCACAATACAGTAAACCCTCGATTTAATGGACCTTGGTTTAGCGGACTTTGGATTTAACGGACAAAATTGTGGTAAAGGCAATAATGGACACATTGGCAAATAATGGACCAAGTCCGTTGTTTGGCAAATCATTCCAAAGATTGTTCACTGCTTCCCCTCAAAATGGCTGTTCACAGTTATACACTACATGTTTTTTTGTGCAGGCTGTGTCTCGATGTTCTCCAAGCATGTTTTTGGTGGGATTGACGTCATGATGTCAAAATGATGGTTGAACGTGAGAGATCTAGATCAAGAACGCAAAGATGTGTTCTTGTTTCACGTTCTTGACACAATCATGGCTTAAGGTGAGCCTGCAGCTGGCCTGAAGGTTAAAATTCTTCTAGTGACTACTGCAAAAATTGCGAATTATGATCGCCTTTTATCCATAAAACATTTAAAGGAGAAAAAACTCAAAAGTTTCCGATATTAGTTTCAATTTTGGCCACAACAGTGCTGTTTCGAGGTCTCAAGATTGCAAGAACGTTCTTGGGGAACAAGGCCATGAGAATGATCTTGAACATTGAGACACAGCTGTAGTAGGCACTTCCGTGGAAGGATAACTCCATCTTCGAAATGGTACGGCATGTAAGTGAAGTGATGTTTAGTTGTGGGCTTAGGCTGCATTCACATTACCGGTAATGCGAGTGATGCAATTGCAAGTGAATACTGCGACTCTAGCCTCTAGGGGATATAAATTATCCTGTGAAGTGCCCATTATAGTAAAAATCCATTGTATACATGATATGATCAGTACATTGGCTGACGGACGGTATTGAATGCCAGCCAGTCGATCATGGCTTCAGATGCTTATGAAGTCCGTGGAGTTTTTTTAAGTGTGTCATCGGAGTTCTCAGAAATATTTATAAAATTCCAGTGTTTTATGATGAATAAATGAAAAGAAATAGGTTATTTTATGGCAAAGTCAGTCAATCAATTCAGATATAATCATACCATATGGAATTCGCGATATTTCACCATTTAACGGACATTCAGCTATAATGGACAACCCTTCCCCTTATTAGTCCGTTAAATCGAGGTTTTACTGTATTTTGTGTTTAAACACTGTATTAAGCGTTTTCCATATACTTGCTTCGAACATCTTAAAATAAATAAAGGATTTTAGTGCCCATCATATAAATTGAGTACTATTCTCCTCTTAAAGTTCCTAATCATTATGGTTCACAAAAAAAAGTTGAGTGGGTGAATTTAAGTTGGCTCCTCTCCCCTTATAGAAAACTATCAAAATGGATACTTATCTCAAATATACTGTACATGTTCTTTAGAGCATTCATCATAGGAAGCAGTGCTCGAATTGGAAAATTTTAACACCCGGAACAGTAGAAACCAGAACATTCTGATCTGATTTTTTAACAACGGGGGCGCTATGGGCTTCATTTTGTATCAAGTGAAACACATTTCCACATGATTTGAGCACTATTTATCACTATAACAGGTTTTGACTTGTTTCACTAAGTCAGCAAATATATTCACTCATATGCATGTGAGTGAGATCGGATTGCCATCACATCCACTTTAACCCTGGTACCAACATACATTATTTAGTAATTAGTGAATTTGATCTTGTTCAGAAATGATTTCCTTTTTGATTTATTTTTATAACAATTTAACAACTGGAACATTTCTACCTTAATAACAAGTATGTTGTTCCAGTGCGTTTGGTCCAATTCGAGCACTGATGGCAAGTAATTATTCTAAACAACCATGTATTAGTGTTGTTCTTTACGCAACTTGATTTCGTAATCAGGTGACCCACTATTTGATCACAGGTCATAAAAATAAATGTAAATATCATACATGATAACAATAATATTCAGTACATTATTATTAAAGTAGTTTGTAGCAAGTAAAATAATATAATTTTGGCACTTTAATGAAATCTCAATAATGTAGTTAGCAGGCCATGGATCAATGTTGTGAAATAACCATTGGGGGACAAAAGATACTGTTAAATTTTAACGGTGGGGTGACCTGTGATCATGGCATTTGATGGAAGTGCACTGTCTTTGTTCTTTTGCTGACATGCTGACAAAACGCACAAAGCTCAACTGGGGGAAAAAAGAAAGCCAGTGATGTTAACATTTTATAATTTGACGAAAGGCGGTGTTGATACAGTTGATAAAATGTGTGTGATGTATAATACTGCTAGGAATACAAGAAGGTGGCCACTTGTTATTTTTTATCATCTACTAAACACATTGGGAATCAATGCATTTATTATCCACAGAAATATTTATCCCGAAATAAAAAAATGAATAGGTGGACATTCTTAAGAGAAATTGCGAGGGAATTAACAAGGCCATACATGGTAAGAAGAAGTTCCATGACAATGTTGCCTTTGCCATTAAAGAGAAAGATAGAGGAATATGGATGACCTTTGACAGCAGGAACGCAGAAGAAGAAAAAAGGAAATAGTGGAAGATGAGTAGTTTGTCCCAGAAATAAAGATATTAAAACAAAATTTTATTGTGAATCTTGTGAAAGATGAATGTGTGCTAACCATCTCATGAAAATTTGCCCCGATTGTTTTAAAAAAATAATGTTTGAAAAAATTATTTCAACCTAAGTTAAATGAAAATAATTTACATAAATAAATGTTTTAATTCATTGATAAATTATCCCTGTTATTCCAAACATACTAAACAATCAAAAAAGAATTAAATTCGAAAAAATGATGGGACATTAAACCTGGCCATAACTTGTCAACAGTTCTTGAGAGTGATAGCATGCATGCTTTCTTATGCTCTAGCTAGTCTACAGACACAATTTTTGATGTTAAACTGAGATCTGAATTCACTGACAAAATCCTCAGATTACCTGCACTTAGCATTTTATGGAACTCTTCTGGGTTTCCTGCGAACAGTATGATGTCATTAGCAAATCACAAGTGACTCGGATATTCTCCATTTATCTTTATACCCTTTTCTTACCAGTCTATCATTCTGTATACTTCCTTTAGAGCTGCTGTGAGTAATTTAGGAGACATGGTATCTTCTTGCCTCACTCCCTTTCAGTGGCGGCTCGTAGCTAAAATTAGTGGGGGTGCTGCTCCAGAAAAACACACTGAGTAAAAAAAAACTTCCTTCCACCGTCACGCCAGAGCCGGCACTGCGAGAGCAACAGTGCTCTCTCTACCTGGCAGTCCCGCCTTCCTCCCCACCCCCCCCTCCTATGTGCGCATGCGCACAACAGTCAAACACCACGTTGCTGGCACTGTGAAGCGCACAGTTCCATACAAAGATTTTTGTATCTTTTTCATAAACTGGGGGATGGCTACTGAAGTACTGACATTAAGCTTAAGGAATATATATTGTACTACAAAAATAAAGAAAGAATTAAAGAAAAAAGGACTCATTATATTAAATGTTATCGATAATATCAAGTGGAAATAGGGGGTGCTGCAGTTTCGCAGTGCCTATACACGAGCCGCCACTGCTCCCTTTTCAATCTTAAAGACACTTGTTTCTTCATGCAGCTGGACAAACGATGCCACGTTTTTGTAAATATTCATTGTAAGAATTCTTCTCGGGTGCACAACCAGGTCAATTCATGATTAAAGTAATATTCGTTTCTTTTACCCCCTTGTTCTTTCAGTTTTTCATTCTAACAGAGCGCACTGTAATGGAGTTTACCTGTACAAAGGGGCAACTCGTGCTCATTAGTCTGACTGATTACCTCTCTGATGACTCGAATGCGGTCCATTGTATTATATTCACTGTGAAGTCCAGCTTGTTCTATGGGTTGGGTGAAATCAAGATGAAGGCACATAGTGAGAATCTTTGTGAATACTTTGTAGACTGCCTGGAGCAGGCCGATTGGCCAATAGTTATTCAAATCTTCCTTGCATTCTTTCTTGTGCAAAAGGATGATGCTTGCATGGTTCCATAACTTGGGTATATTCCTCTTCCTCAAACAACACGTAAAATCTTGGAGAGGATCTTGTTCATACAGCTACCTGTTGCCTTAAATACTTCTGCTGTGATACCATCAATTCCAGATGCTTTTCCATGCTTCATGCTTTTGATTGCATGTCTGACTTCTTCTGGAATAATATCTGGAATCTATTTGGTGGGCATATTTCCTTCATTGGTAAAAGGATCTTCATACAGTTTCATGTAGAATTCTTCACTTATTTCAGAATTAACTTTCTGCTATGGGTAATCGAACCATCTTCTAACGTAATTACTACCAACTGTCTCTTACCAATCGAGAGGTGTTGCTTCATTTTCTTATAATGTTGGTTGTTTTCTGTAGTTTTCTTGATTAAATCATAATCATATTTCTTCACATGGGCTTCCTTGTATTTTATTTAGTTCTGTGAAGTGGATCATTTCCTTAGGGTCATTAATAATTTTCAATTCCCTTCTTTTCTTCAGCAGCAGTCTAGTGTGTTTTAGGTAGCTTTTTATCTGGCTTAATTTGAACACAGGTCTATTTCTAGTGCAGTTTCTCTGAGTATCTCTATTAACTTTGATTCTAGTAAATGGAATCAATTGCATAGACAACATCTTGTTGCCATCCATGTATCCCTTTTATCTTTCCTTTTCTGTAAGCTGTTATTTTTGTGAAAAAAACCTATCCCCTATTTCCACTTGATATTATCAATAACATTTAAAATAATGAGTCCTTTTTTCTTTAATTCTTTCTTTATTTTTGTAGTACAATATATATTCCTTAAGCTTAATGTCAGTACTTCAGTAGCCATCCCCCAGTTTATGAAAAAGATACAAAAATCTTTGTATGGAACTGTGCGCTTCACAGTGCCAGCGACGTGGTGTTTGACTGTTGTGCGCATGCGCACATAGGAGGGGGGTGGGGAGGAAGGCGGGACTGCCAGGTAGAGAGAGCACTGTTGCTCTCGCAGTGCCGGCTCTGGCGTGATGGTGGAAGGAAGTTTTTTTTTACTCAGTGTGTTTTTCTGGAGCAGCACCCCCACTAATTTTAGCTACGAGCCGCCACTGAAAGGGAGTGAGGCAAGAAGATACCATGTCTCCTAAATTACTCACAGCAGCTCTAAAGGAAGTATACAGAATGATAGACTGGTAAGAAAAGGGTATAAAGATAAATGGAGAATATCCGAGTCACTTGTGATTTGCTAATGACATCATACTGTTCGCAGGAAACCCAGAAGAGTTCCATAAAATGCTAAGTGCAGGTAATCTGAGGATTTTGTCAGTGAATTCAGATCTCAGTTTAACATCAAAAATTGTGTCTGTAGACTAGCTAGAGCATAAGAAAGCATGCATGCTATCACTCTCAAGAACTGTTGACAAGTTATGGCCAGGTTTAATGTCCCATCATTTTTTCGAATTTAATTCTTTTTTGATTGTTTAGTATGTTTGGAATAACAGGGATAATTTATCAATGAATTAAAACATTTATTTATGTAAATTATTTTCATTTAACATAAAAAGCATTTTTAAATATATTTAGGTTGAAATAATTTTTTCAAACATTATTTTTTTAAAACAATCGGGGCAAATTTTCATGAGATGGTTAGCACACATTCATCTTTCACAAGATTCACAATAAAATTTTGTTTTAATATCTTTATTTCTGGGACAAACTACTCATCTTCCACTATTTCCTTTTTTCTTCTTCTGCGTTCCTGCTGTCAAAGGTTATCCATATTCCTCTATCTTTCTCTTTAATGGCAAAGGCAACATTGTCATGGAACTTCTTCTTACCATGTATGGCCTTGTTATTCCCTCGCAATTTCTCTTAAGAATGTCCACCTATTCATTTTTTTATTTCGGGATAAATATTTCTGTGGATAATAAATGCGTTGATTCCCAATGTGTTAAGTAGATGATAAAAAATAACAAGTGGCCACCTTCTTGTATTCCTAGCAGTATTATACATCACACACATTTTATCAACTGTATCAACACCGCCTTTCGTCAAATTATAAAATGTTAACATCACTGGCTTTCTTTTTTCCCCCAGTTGAGCTGCCTATGATAACTTCATTATGCATAGTCGATAGCACAATGACATTTTTACCCTTCTTAGGGATATATGATACAAGAGCCATGTTATTTCTAAATGCAAACATGCTACTGCACTCTTCCTACCCTTCGCATTCACCATCTACGGTGGTAGTTCCCTTTTATTTTTTCAAATGGTTCCCACCAGCATTACCTTATTTTTCAGCAAATCCTCTTAAAGCGGCATGCTTACAAACCAATTGTCAACGGTTAGGTTCCTTCCCATCCCCATAAGTGGGCCAACAAGGCATTTTATGACCTCCCTTGGACTATTGTCTAGCTTATATGGCCCTTGAGGCCGAGTCCCAACATATACCTCTATATTTAGCGTACAGTAAATGCATGCATTCACAAGGGCGAATATTTTTTATCCCGTATTTAGCTGGTTTACATGGTATATACTGACGGAAAGAACACTTGCCTCGAAGAGCAACTAATTACTCATCCTCAGTCGCAAACTCTCTTATTGTATAACAGTCTTGAAATTTGCGAACAATCAATTCAAAAACATCCTGAATGGTTGCTAATTTATCGGTCTTGACTAACTGCCCTATCATTTACATTGTCAAAATGCAAGCACTGCAATAAAAATTTAAATCGTTGATAACACAAGAATGCATAAAATATTTCTACACATAATCCGTTCAGATCCCATAATTCTTTTATATTTTGGCGACCAGATCTATTTGCCCTCCCTAAGGACTGCATAACCTTACAGAGGTGGGAGGGTTTGCGTACTCTTACGAACCAAAGAGCTATGCCGGCGGGAGATAATTCTCCTGGTAGGACCATCCAAGCCGGAAAGGTCTGAGGGGAAGAGTCAGACTAAGAAGCAGTCTTGGGGGTTTTACATCCCCCTGTGCAAGGGCAGCAGCTTGCACAGTACCTCTGTAGGTGGTGATCATGTGTATCTGAACAGCTACAGATAGGTAATCACTCTGTGAAACTGCGATGAGGAAAGCAAGGGGAAACTACCTCATTATATTTCCCATGATAGGCTGAAAAGCTGAAAATACCTCTATGGATCTTTCTGGGGTAAAATATTCCGGAGGTAAAATAGTCCCCCAATCGGATCTCCGGGTGGGGACTACCCTAGGGGATGCACAGAGGAAATGTAACATTAATAGGAAAGCAAGTGGTGAGAAATTAAGAATAGGCACATGGAATGTTAGGACTATGAATTCAGGGGGTAAACTAGAGAACTTAAAAAGGGAAATGAGAAGGAATAATGTAGGTATAGTAGGTCTTAGTGAAGTCCGGTGGGAAGGAGAAGGCGAGATAAATTCAGACGAATTTAAGATTATTTACTCGGGAGGGGAGAAAAAGGAAAGGGGAGTGGGGATTATAATGAGAAAAGAGATAGCTGAAAGAATTAGTAAGGTAGTGACAGTTAATGATAGATTAATAGCCGTAAAACTCCAGATGGAGCCAGTGGATATGCTTATAATTCAAGTGTATATGCCAACAACTAATGCTGGCGACGACGAAGTAGATGAAATCTATGAACAGATTATGGAGATATTGGAGGATGAGGGAAAAGGAAGGATCACCACCATAGTAATGGGAGATTGGAACAGTGTAGTCGGAGAGGGACAGGAAGATAACATAGTGGGAAAATATGGACTAGGGAAGAGAAATGAAAGAGGGGATAAACTTGTGGAATTCTGCCATAGAAATAGATTAATTGTAACTAATACATGGTTTAAGCATCACCAGCGAAGACTTTACACATGGAGAAGCCCAGGAGACCAGAGACGATACCAGATAGATTACATACTAGTCAATGAAAGATTTAGAAATAGCATTAAAAATGTGAAAACACTACCAGGGGCAGATATCGATTCTGACCACAACCTTTTGGTGGCAAATATACAATGTAGACTGAAGAGCGTTAAGAGAAACATAAGGGTTAACAAGAAATGGAACTTAAAGGAACTCCTTAAAAACAAGGAGGCTATCATGACTGAGCTGGAGGAAAGGTTGGGGGAGAGAGCTGAAGAAAATACGAAGAGTGTAGATGAGGAGTGGAGATACATCCATAGCAACATTAAAGATGTAATGGAAAAGAAGGTAGGAAAGATAACGGGTGAAAGAAACAAAAAACCCTGGATCACAGCAGCCATGCTGCAAAAAATGGAAGAGCGGAGAAAGTGGAAGAACATAAACACTGAAGAAGGCCAAAGAAAGTACAAGGAGTTAAATAATGCTTTAAGAAGGGAAACAGATAAAGCAAGAGAACAGTGGATAAATAAAAAATGCGAGGAGATTGTCGAATGTGAAAGAATTTGTAGAACAGACCTCATGTATAGCAAAGCAAGGGAACTATCAAGAAAAAAAGCAAGAAAAATAGGACGTAAAGGAATCATGAACAAAAGTGGTAAAATAGTATCGGAGCCAGACAATGTAAAGAATGTCTGGAAAGAATACATTGAGGTTCTGTATGACAAAGAAGGAAAGCCAAGAAATATTGAATTAAATGAAGAAGAGGATGTGGAAGAAGATCAGCTAGGACCAAGTATTCTCGAGTCTGAAGTTAAAAGAGCAATTGATGACATGAAAAGAAGGAAGGCTGTTGGGAGTGATGATATACCCGTGGACGTTCTTAAGGTTTTGGGGTCTAAAGCAGTTAAGCAACTCACAAAATTTTTTAACCAAGTATATGATACTGGCATATGGCCTGAAGATTTTTTAGATGTTGTGATGGTACCACTGGAGAAAAAGTATAATGCAAAATGTTGTAAGGATTACAGAACTATTAGTTTAATTTCTCATACAGCTAAAGTTCTAACCAGAATAATAACCAAAAGAATTCAATGTAAAATAGAAAAGGAGCTGCAAGATAATCAGTTTGGTTTTAGAAGAGGAAGGGGGACTAGAGATGCTATAGGATGTATGAGGATGATGATAGAAAGAGCGCTAGAAGTCAATAAAGGTATGTATTTTTGTTTTATAGATTGGGAGAAAGCTTTTGACCGAGTGAAATGGGATAAAATGCTGGGTATTTTAAACAGCATAGGAATAGATTGGAAAGATAAAAGACTGCTTAAAAACCTTTACTTTGATCAAAAGATTAGAGTCAGGGTTGAAGGAGAAGAAACAGAAAGTACTTCAATAGGGAGGGGAGTGAGGCAGGGATGTCCTATTTCACCAGCGATATTTAATATTTATGCAGAAACAATAACAGAAGAAGCGTTGATGGAAGAGAAAGGATTTAAGATAGGAGGTGAAAGTATTACCACCATTAAATACGCAGATGATCAGGGCTTAATAGCAGAAGGCGAGAAAGAGCTTCAGAGGATGACAGACAGACTAGTGGAGGTTGGCCAACAATATGGAATGAAGATCAATACAGAAAAAACGAAAGTCATGGTGGTTTCAAAGGAACATAAAGAATTAAATATAATGGTAAATGGCCAAAAATTGGAACAAGTAAGTAGTTTCAAATATCTCGGCAGTATTTTAGCACAGGATGGAAGTAGTACACAGGACATCAGAAGTAGGATTGCAATGGCAAAAGCAGCATTTAACGAGAAGGAGCTTCTCACAAGCAAGAAAATAAATTTAGAAACAAGGAAGAAATTAGCAAAATGCTACATATGGAGCATAGCTCTTTATGGTGCAGAGACGTGGACGGTAAGGAGAAAGGAGGAAAAATATTTAGAAAGTTTTGAGATGTGGGTATGGAGAAGAATGATGAAAGTGAAATGGACAGAGAGGAAGAGAAACGAAGAAGTATTAGAAATGGTGGGAGAAGAAAGGACGCTAATAAAAACAATCAGGAAAAGAAAAGCAAATTGGATAGGGCACATATTGAGAAGACAGTGTTTACAAAGGACGATCTTAGAAGGAAAAATTAGTGAAAGAAGAGGAAGAGGGAGAAAAAGAATAGGAATATTAGATAATATAAAGCAGGGATATAATACTTATAGAGGTATAAAAGAGGCTTCTAGGGAGAGAGAGAAATGGAGGCAGCGATTCAGTTAAAACCTGTCTTCGGACAGAAGCATGATGATGATGAGATCTATTTGCACCCAAATAGACAACTTATCTCCATTTCATGTTTACTTTGCATCCCTTTCGCGCATAAAATTTACTGCAACTTTTGAAATTTATATATTCATACAATTAATAATAATCTTTAAAATTTCCTGATCAAACAAAATTTTGAAGCAGTCCACAGGGATTTTTATATCTTCCTTGCTTCCCTTGAAACCAGGAGTTTGAGACATGATATTATAAGCAGGTGTTCTAACATTACATCAGGGTTGCTCCAAACTCTTCTTCATAACATTGTCTTTACCGATAAGGATGCGTTCTTCCGTACGACATGCAGTTTAATCATCTAGATCACTAACATCTTGCTCACTGCTTGTTTTATGTTCAGATTCATTTAGTAAGTCTTCGGAAGACCCATCATTAAAATCCAATACTTCTTCTTCAGAAGATTCAGCACTAAGCAGAGCAATAGTTTCCCTGTCTGTCTCAGAATGCAATTCAGACATCGATGGGTGGATATAAACTAGTGAAAATTATTGAACTGATTCAAATATATAAAATGAAATCTGCTTCAAAATAGAAATAATTTTTTTGGAAAAATAAAATAAAAGTATATTTACCAACCTTATTTAATGTAATATGATGATGTAAGTGTTAGAAGATTTTCAGAAGACACTCTGCAACACAAATACACTAAGTAAACAAAAGGCTTCACTTAATTCCATGATCTGCGAACACACAAACAAAAGCTTCATTACTTCTGCCACACACAAGAGCACACCGTCAGAAAAAAGCACCCAAACTCAGAGGAAAGCTGGGTAAAACTAAAGATTTTCACAGAAAAGGTTCAGAACATCTCTAACTTCAGCTACCTAAAGGTAAGGATCATAAAACCTAAACTAAAAAGAATGCAACCCTACAACGTGGGCTGGGATGTCCACAGCACCCTGCGCAAATCATGGAGGGTTAATCACGCTAAGTACAATGCTACAGTACAATGAAGTACTGAAATGTATAACAAATATATTTTTGTCTCCTTTCATTTCAGATTGGTCAGCAGTTTTCAAGATATGTTTTGGTGGAAAGAATGCAACATATTATTTTATTTTTACTGTAATGTATACTTTTTCAAGTATATTACTTTTCTATTGATATAGAATACACTGGACAGAACTACGTGCAATAAATTGCAGTATATAAATCCTTTATTTCTTAATTTTTACATTTATGTATAACTATAATATGACCACCTGAAATCCGGCAAACTCCAAGATCTGGCATATATACATGTATGTATGTGTTGCTCTCTATGCTGAGGAAGGGTTCACCCCCTAAAGCTCCAATGTACATGTGTAAATGTGCCTCTCCGACATCCCAACAGGCTTCTTATTGACAAGTGTTCACTGTGCTTCCTTACCCCAACAACGTGTTGCCATCCACTTACCACTTACCGTATTTATCTTTCCTTTTTCATAAGCATATATATATATATATATATATATATATATATATATATATATATATATATATATGGATGTCAACAAGGTGTTGGGACTCCCCCAGGCCTCAACCTTCGATAGCTTTTCACACCCTTTCTGTCTTCTCCCAACACCCTACCCATCCCCAACCCCCTCCGTTTCCTCCGATCCTCGACCTTTCCGCACTACCCTTCCACCCCCATGCCTCCACCCAGTGTCACCACCATCAGTTCTCTCTCTGTAGCTGAAGAAGGAGTAGTTCCGAAAGCTTCTACGTTTGTGATGTTTCTGTGTTTTAGTGTTCTTTTACATGTGTCGCTTCGACATCCCCGGGGCCTCGCCAACCTGAAGTCGTCTGATTGGTGAGTGCTCACTGGGTTTCCTCATCCCAACACCTTGTTGACATCCATATATCTATTTTACCTTTCCTTTTCCGTAAGTTGTTTTATATATATATATATATATATATATATATATATATATATATATATATATATGCTTAATGCGGCCCGGCCAACACAGATTTGATTTCAAATTATAATTTTTTTAAATTAAACATTTAAAAAACAAAAATAGAAACATGATTCACATTTCCTTGGCATCATTGGATTGCAAAAAATGTTTTTGATGATTTATAATTTTTAAATCTATCATTTTTGACAATACTTTATTACAATCTTAATTTACCATATTAACATATCATTATAAATAAAAATAAAACAATAACGCTACACATCATTGCGTTTTTTCCCATAAGAAAAGCATTGCGCCATTTTTGTGAATTAATTTTGGGCACTTGCCCGTAAGCTAGAAAAATGAAATTTTCAGTGTTGCTAGACAGCCACATTATCTATTGAGAATAATTGTTACTTTTGCTTACAGTGTCCTGGGTTCGACTCCAGATACCCCGGAATATCTCTCATAAGTTAGCATGGGAAAAAGTTATCCCAGTGTTTAGACCAATCTAATAGGTTTAGGAAGCTGAAATTTTGCAGGTCTATAGAATTTTTCTCATAACTAACTATAAAAATCGAAAATTTCAAAATTGTTAATTTTTAGGGGTTGTTTTAACCTCATTTGTACTTTAAAGTTTAATAATTTTTATCTTGGAAACTACATGCTATAGGTTCGAGTTTTTAAAATCATTTTGTAGAAAATTATACATAGAAATAAATGCAATTTTGAAAAAGTTAAAAATGTCGACCACTAATAATTCGCAATTGTTTAAACATATTTTTGAGGTTTATGTATTACCGAATGTGCTACAGAGCTGAAATTTTTTTTGGAGGTAGTGTTTGTAAAAAACGAAATAGGGATTATAGAAATTTTGATATTTTAATTTGTTTGGCAGTTAAAAATTCTTACCCATATGTTTAGATGCTACAGGGTGTTAGAAAGCTGAAAGTTTAAAGTTATTTAGAGTTTAATCTATAAAAATTAATAAACATTTCAATATATCCATGAAATTTTACTGCGGCCGTCAAAAGTTATTTAAATTTTAACAATTAGATAAATGTTATTTCACTTCTAGAAGTGCTACAACTTTAAAATTTGGCTAAAATGTGTAGCATTAGTACCTTATAATGGAGAAAGTATAAAATTCTTAAAATTGCAAAGTTTGGGGATTGTATTAATCTATTATTTTTACATAAGGGAAAAACGAAAATCGCAGCGGAGGTGAAATCTTTAGAAATAAAAAAATATTTTAATGATGAAATATCTGTCTGAGAAATTAATGTTTTTTATGTTGAGATGATATGCTTGCAGAATGCAAGCACCAACTACTAGTATATATATACTCCATAGGACATCCTTCGTAATTATAAAAAATAGACCAAGCTTACCAAAATGGATTTGATTGGAGCTGAGACTGCCATAGCAAGAGCAGTGGTTGGGTGGTCTACAGGCAGATTAGGAAGACCAAGTATTGATATCAATGGTGTCAGGTCTTTTTGCATGACAAATTCTTGATAGTGGTCATCAGTTGAATTATTGCTCAAAATTGAGTCAACAAATTTCATCTAAAAAAATGAAAATAATCCTGTTATGCTAAAAGAATTATGGAAAATAATATTGCTCATGCATAATCTTGATTGAAAACGAACCACATTAAGAATATAATCAATCAGTGGAATTGGAATCTTCTCATTTGGGTGGTGTTCACCATTTTCCTCTCTTGGAGGGTGAGTGGCAGAAGGGGTTGCAGCTGATGAAGCTTCCTCCTCATCTTCATCTTCCTCATCACTGCTACCACCACCACCTTCATTCCCCCTGCTGTTGTTTCCCCCATTGCCACCACGGACAACAGTAGGAGAAAATTCTGCCTTGTTCAGAGGACGCCAGCATACATACTTTTGGTCTCTACCCAATGAACACAGCTACTCCAGCAGCTAAAATACACAAATTATTTGAACTTGACTTATGAAATAAAAATGAACCAAAAGAAATTATCCTCCAAGGACTTACTTTTATAACAGCAGCTGTAGCATCAACTTTAAGGCTAGGTTGATGCCTCATTAACTCATCCATTGCATTTCCAAGGTTAGAAGCAGTGTCCCCATTAGGATCTGAATTACGCCTTCTCCTCATCGATGACAAATACACCGGTGACAAAAGTACCTTAAAGAGTCTCTCAAAAGGTTGACACTGGACAAATGAAGCAAGTCCTCGAGCATTCAAACATAGGGCACTGAATACGTTAGGTAGTGAGCCCAGAACCTCCCTAGTCGCTGGAACCTGCAAAGAAAATTTTCATAAACATATTACACTTAGCAAAACTATGACAGGCTCAAGGTCCATGAATTCATTACAACATATCTTGCCATAAAAATTTAACTTAACCATAAAGTTATCTTCTAATACTGTATAGCTGCTTCTTAGTTATAATATGTCATATCATTATAAATAGACGTTCCTTACAGAGGATAAATATAGGAGGATACTAATGTTTAGGCACTTCCGGATGAGCTGGAGACTTGAAAGATGGCAGGATTATAGGATTTTCCTCACAGTCAAACAGAAAAATCGAAAATTGTTAATATTTAGGGATTGTTTTTACCCCATTTGTACATTAAAGTTTAATCATTTTTATCTCAGAAACTATTTGTCGTAGGTACGAATTTTTGCAATCATTTTGTAGTAACTTCTATCCTCCATATGGATATATTTTTTAATCCATGCCTTACAGAACATCTAAGTGCAAGGGAATAGAATTTCCGATTGCTATACGTATTTTTAACGATTATTATATATTAACAATTTTTATCTTGAAAACTATTAACCGTAGGCACATGGGATTTTGGACTTTATTGTTGCAAATGTTGTCCTCTACCCGAATAAAAATTTTTATCTATACCTTACAGATCATAAAAGAGCAAGGGAAGGAAATTAAGAGATTTGGTGGGAACGAAGCTAACGGTCTTTTACTGCGCACGGCTTTCAGACACTGTTAGGGGATATCGATTATTCGGATGCTTGGTGATGTCATCACAATGAGATAAAGCGTTGTTTTGAAAAACAAGCACGAATTGCCAGGAAGCTCAAGTCACGTCATTGAGAGTCATAACAGATGTCATTGAGAGTCATAACAGATACCATTGCATAGGCACAGTTAAGGATTATAGAAATTTTGATAATTTAATTTGTTTGGCTGTTAACAATTCTTAAAATTTAAACAAATAGATAAATGTTTAGTTTTTTTTTTGCAAATTGAGTATTTGTTTACTAAATGAGTTGCAATTTGGCTACATGCCAGGTGGCAACATTACATGACTCATTGTCAATAAATTTCACATCATCTAACTTACTGCGTGATCAAGGTCACTTGTCCAAAATTTAACTGAATAAAATTATTAATTTTATAAAAATAATACAATTTTGGCTAAAATACTTATAATACAATTACTTTCCCCTTGGCTTTAATCGGAGCCGAAGTTTTCGAGGTTCATGGTAGGCCTTCACGGTTACCGTAGCGGTCCCGGGGCCCACGAAGTCCCCATCGTACTTCACCCTACCAAGCATTCACTCTACTTCCTCCGGCTCACTCGTAACCCTCTAAAAAAAGAAAACCTTTACATTTTGACCTAAATTGCTTAAGCGATTTAGGAAAGGGCTTAAAGATTTCCTCCGGTAGCTCATTCCATTCACAGATTCCTCTATTTAGAAAAAAGTTCTTGGCGACGTTTGTCTTCTGCGGCCTGTATTTAATTTTATATTTGTGGTCGTTTTTTCCTATGTAGTGAGGTTTCTCGATCCCAGATGATAAAATTTCCCATGCCCCTTTATTATTTAATATTTTAAAAATCCCACATAGCCTGTTGAGTTTCCTTCAATTTTCCAATGATTCCCAACCTAACACTCTTATCATTTCCGTTACACTTTCAGTCTTCTTATGCTTACCCATCACGTATCTGGCAGCCTTTCTTTGGACTTTTTCTAACTTATTTATTTGCCCCACTTCATACGGATCCCATACATTCGTAGAGTATTCCAAAATTGGTCTAATAATGGCTTTATACGCTAACTCCTTGGTGGCTGTACCGCTCCCCTTGAGGTTCCTCATCACCCAATGTAGAGATTTATATGCCTTTCCTACCACATGGTCAATATGCTGACCCCACCCAAAATTTACTGAAATGATTATTCCTAAGTATTTACAGTAGTCACTTTTAGGTGCGTAGTCACCCATTAGCTGATATTGCCTACATTCCTTAACTCTTCTTTTGGCAAAAGTTAAAATAAAATAAAAGTTACTATGGAGCAAGCTAGGGAGCTGAAATCTTTATGTTATTTTGAGCTTAGTGCAAAAGCAAAAAATATACATTTGCAAAACTCGATGATGCGGCTGTTAAAAATTTTTTAAATTTAAATAATTACATGTTATTTCACTTCTAGATATGTTAAAACTTTAAAATTTGGAGGAATGTATAGCTTTAGTACCCAAATGTGGACAGAGTATAATATTCTTAAAATTGCAAATTTTTGGGATTGTTTTACTCTATTATTTTTCCATAAGGAAAGAACGAAAATCATTGCAGAAGTAAAATCTTTTTAATTAAAAAAATATTTCCTATGATGAAATATCTCTGAAAAATTAATGTTTTTTCAAGGTGAGATGAAATGAATGCAGAATGCAAGCACCAACTACTACTACGATACTAATATTTAGGCACTTCCAGATAAGCTAGAGCAGTGGTGCCCAAACTTTTCTAATGGCAGGCTGCTTTGGTGTTGGCAAACCTTTCGGCGGGCCGCAATTGGAAGTTGCCAAATCTTCGGCGCGCAGAATTAGAGTTTAAATCGGAAGTTTTCTATATATTCTGAGATGCCATATAAGTGAAAATCAAGTCTAAATAAGGTTTTCATGGCTAACATTTCAATATTTAAAATTTTATTATAACAAATTTCAAAAAATGTATGAATTTCTGTGTTAAATTTTTCTAATTGCTTTTTCGCCACAGCTTCGTCGGTCACAAAATACCCCTTCGCTGGCCACATTTTGCCCGCTGGCAGTAGTTTGGGCAACAATGAGCTAGGGGATTGAAATTTGGCATGAACGTAGGTTTTTGGTCACAATCAAAAAGAAAAATCGAAAATTTCCAAGTTGTTAATTCTTAGGGGTTGTTTTTACCACATTTGTACAATGGAGTTTAATAATTTTTATCTCATAAACTATAAGTTGTAGGTAACTGCTGTCACAGACTTTTTGTAGCAAATGTCGTCCTCTACCTGAATACATTTTGTAATCGATATTTTACAGATAATATAAGGGCTATGGAATGCAAAATATGATTATTATAGGATTATTACATTTTAATAATTTTTATCTTGGAAACTATAAGTCGTAGATACGTGCTGATTCAAGACTTTTTTGTGCCAAATTTTGTCCTCTACCTAAATTTTTTAATCAATACCTTACAGGCCATATAAGGGCAAGGGAAAGCAAAATACGATTTTTTAATGCCACAGTGTAATGTGTAGTTGTGGAAAACAAGCACACATTGCCCATTGCGCTAAAATAAACAAAGTAACCTGAAATACTTGCAGAATGGAAGCACCTTTTACAAGTATAATTTACAGTAACTGTACCAGATTTTTGTTAAAAAAATGAGATGAAAAAGTTTTGATTATAATCTACTTGGAAAATGTTTGTAGCATAATGTAATAACATACCAAATTGCTTTGACAATAAAATGCTTATCACACTTACTATCTGAGACTGCTAAATCATGAATTGGTATTTTATCACATTTCAAGTGACTTTCATGCATAATATGCCCATACACTTAAATACCATTGTTTGTGGTTTTTATAATGGTACACTAAGTTTACAGATGACAAAAATGTTTGCTGGCAGATAAGACTCAAAAAAATGCATTCGTTAGGATAGGAATGTTAACCCTTACATAAGCAGGACACCTGGTACAGCAAAATAAACACCCAAATTTACCTCCATAAATGGCAATGCTCTCACTGAATATTACTATAATTATTAAAAAGTAATGATAATGATGATCATAATCATAGTAATTATGATATAGTAATATTTTAAATAGATACCAATTCCAAATTTATTAAATTGGAAATACAACTTTAATCTCAAGTGTTCCTAAAGATGGCAAACGATCTTGCATTTCTCTGGTTAAAATATAAACTCTTCAAATGCTGTTAAATATATTATCTCACATTAAGCTGTAAAGCAGAGACATCTGATACAGAAAGAAATTCTAAGTGTTACGCTTCTAGAAATAGAAACCTCATCCATGAAGTTGAGCTTGTAAAATAGTTTGAAAATTACATGCATAAGAAAAGCTAAAATTCCTTTATTTCCCAGCATTTGAACAATCTAAAAAAACCTAATGCCAAATTCCTCCTTCAAAATTATTTTACCTTCACCCCCCATTATAAGTTTTACAGGTTAATATTTAAGGTGCATTAGGATTTCAGTAGCAATTTGTCACCTTAAAAACCTATGCAAAGGGAGTATATCATCACACACTTCATAAATTGTGCATATAATTGACTAACATACTTCAAACTCATGACCATATGATATGCTGTGTCTGTCCATATAAACATATCAAACAAAGCACATCACCATATAAGCTAGCACTTTAAAGCTTAGACATTATAATATTGTAGTATCATATGAAATGCATTCAATTGTATTGAATAAAACAATGGGGATTTAAATTTTGATTCATATTTTCAGCAATCTGGAGTCAAATTTATTAGCCTCCTTGAATGAATAACTTATTTCCATGATGGCAACCCAGGCAATGTTAGCTCGCCAAAATCTTTGATGAACACAGTGATACCTCCTAATGCTGTTAACAAAAAATCAATTAATATATAAAATGTCCCCAACCTTAATAGGACATAACCACAGAGAATGCACATTATCAACCATTTTAAGAAAGGAAAATCAAGTTCAAAGACAAAGATTTCTGGCAGTAAATATACTAAAAGATTTAATAAAAGAAGATAAAATCATGTTTAGCACAAAATATTTCTAGCGTTAAAAAAATTATTTTTAAGCAATAGCTTAGTTATGCAAGAATAGCAATTAACATAATTCAAAATTATATTTTTATTATTGACAATGTAACATTAATTTGTTAAAAAACTTAATTTCAGTATGAATATTAATATTCAAGGCCACAGTGTAAGACCTTTAAATGAACTTAAGCCTCCTTGGTGCAGAAAAACAAGTAAATACTTTACCTATGCTAAGCATACAATTTCACCTGCAAATATACATAGCAAAAGCTTTATATCCAATTTCTAATGGTGATACTTGAGCAAAAATATCTCACCTCAAGCAGGGGTTCCCAACCTGGTGCCCATGAGCACTGCTGCTTAAAATCACCTTGCCTTGCACCAGTAACTTAATTTGTACATTTTCTTTCTAAACATATTCAAGAAAAATATTTAAAATTTTGACTTTGGTTGGATTTTATTTGCAATCATTCCTTTTCTAAGTGTAGTGATGCTCGCTAGATATACTGGAAAATAACTTGGTGCTCACCACAATGAAAATGTTAGGAACCCCTGCTCTAGTGATTAATGGTTTAAAACATGCAACATTCAAAAAGAAAAATTACCGAGAAGATGTTTAGGTAAGCAAAGCAAATTTCATGAACAATCTAGGGAGTAAATCTGAGGGAAAAACAATTTAACATCAGTTGAAAAAAATTCAAGAAAATTCTGGGTCTGAATTTCAAATTATATTTTCAGAAAAAACATCAGGCTTCCTGAAGAAATTTTTCTAAATACTTACCAAACAATTTGAGATTACACAAGCAAAATCAATTGGATATATAATCTGGAATACAGGTACCAAACGTAAAAATTTAAAAGGGGAATAATAATCTCACAATAATGAAAATTCCTAACAAATACAGTAAGTTAAGAAGCACCAACACTAGGAGAACAATATGTAGCAAATTAAAACAAAATTAAATAAGTAAAGCAGAGTAATTTGCAAAAATGAGATACTGAATTTGTCTTTAAGTAGGCCAATAAGGTCAATGCATCATGTGTATGTCATGCTGCACTAATGGTTAATTAGGATACACAAATGGTATAATATAGGAAAAACAACATATTATGACTGTGTTAGATTACATCTAACTTTCACTTGTGGCTTATATGTAGACATTACTATGAGGTATTATCAATTAGAAGTTGATATAGGATAATAATTACATCTCTAGCACCCCCAATAATTGCTACATTAGATTAATTTCACAAAAGGTTTTATGCGCTTATTTATATGTTAAAAACCAAACAATACAAGTAAGCCTGTATTTCTTATATATTAACTCATTATAATCTTGGCTGCACAGTAATGCAGAAACTACAGTGGATGAACTTATACAGCAGAACATGTTAAATTCACTGTGTTTAATAATGTGCTGCAATGATTCCAATTTGTTAAGAAAATTAAAAGGCAATAAAATACCAAGCATAAATTTCAGCTTTGCTTTGAAAATGGTTTGGACAAGCAATTCCACCAAACAAGCAACTAATTTTTCCACTAACAAACACTAAAACATATGATTATCTTCCGAGTAGTTACAATAATGGAATAAAATGAGCAATATTAGTATATGGCATATCAAGAATGTGAATATTACCTAACGTATTAAAGATTACAATAAGTAGCATTAATCATTGTACTTTCTTTGTAATACAAGATCAACAAGACATTTTGTCATGTTTTGGCCTTCATGTTAAAATGTAGAGATATTTTAGACAATAGTAAGTCAATAATTTCTAAAGATAAGGCAGGCCACATATAATAATTACCCTGAGCATTTTGTTGAAGCTTAAACACATGATTCAACATGGTATTTTAATTAAAAAATAAACCCATTGAACATGATACAAACACTATTTATATGGTTTCATATCTATTTGTTGTTCAATGATTGTCTCGTGCATACCCTGCCTTCCACCTACTTAAAGTAAATCAAAATAATGAGGGGACCTTTATTTTAACTAGCCAGCCTAATCTAAATGAAAATTACTAATTTGGAGGTGTGAACATCATATCCCACTGGATATCAATTTAGTAAATCTTTCACTAAATCCTACCCAGAATTATCATGCAGTAGCATTACAGTATATTAATCTAAAATTTTGCAAAATACACTAAAAAATTGCTAAAAACTTTGTCTTTACTTACATCTTTGACCAATAGAGCATGAAGAACTACATCAGTTAGGCCATTGTCTTGCAAAGATGACAGCAATGAAGGTTCTTGAAACACAAATACTGTAACCACATCAGTAGCCAACAGAAACAAAGATGGACCATAATATTCAGCATTGCTAATTATGTGCTTCAATGATGCTGGCAAAGACTCTCCCATAACGTGCTGAATACTGTCTGTAAACGAAGAATCTTGTATAGCCTTTTTCAAAAAATTAAGCATCGATTTAAGCAATGCTGCCCGTTGAGGTAAACAAGTTTTTCCGGTCTTCGAAGCACTATAATCAGGCAGCGTGTTTTGGCTAACTACGGATGCACTGTTAGAAGTCTCTGGTTGATGGACTTCCACAACATCCATGGAATCACTTTCTGGAGGAATTCTGTGCTCTCCTGATGCACCATCCAAAAAATCCATTTTATTTGTTATATCACTGTGTACAGCAGTGGAAGTCTCATCAAGTGCAACAGCCGCATCATAATCATCTCCACTACCTGAATTGGGTGGTTTAATCTCAAATGGTTGCTCTTTGCGGCAGATTTCTACTTCCATCTGAAAAGTTAGCAAATATCAGATACCACAATAGTAAATTCAGACTAATGTTTTTCACTGAAATTTTACATGCACTAACCTCCAGCCTATTGATAAAACTTGTTAGACCACCATGGGTCTGAAATGCCTGCATGTCGATATTTGTTATCAAATCAATTACAAGCACAGCCCTTGTCACAAACTACAACAAAAAAGCAAGAAGTTATTTGTGCTGCCAATCATTTCTAACAATTTTAATGTAACACTTCAGCACTCCAAAATAATGGCACCAAAACAGCACAAAAGCACTGATTTTCACAAAGAATGTTCATATTAATGCTATGAGAAATAAATTTTTCAAAAACAACTGTACCGTGACATGTTCAAACTCTTTCCCAGGCCAATCTATGACACGAAGGAGGCACTCCATCATTCCACAGTTTACAAGTGCTTCTCCACCTGCTTCATAACTTGCCAAGTGATACAGAAAACTGAATAAAGCCGTAGCCAAAGGCAATGGAAAGGAACTGGAGCTGTGACATGTCACATTAGATGTAAGCAATGTTATGCAGTTTCTTACCAAAACTGGCAAAAAACCATGGTAAGATGAAGCTCCAGTCACATCAATTATGGTGTTTAGCCTAAAAATAAAATACTATAACACTGGATCCAAAATAATAACAAACAATGATAGTCAACCAAGCCAATTCAAAACATACCTAGGATACTGAAGGTTTCTATCAAAATGGATGACAGAAGTTAGGGTTCTTAAAGCTGCAGCACGTATTTGAACCAGGTGCGGATATGGCAGTTCAAGAACCTCCACTAATTCTTCCAGTAAACCAGTATACAAAAGGTTATGTGCATGAGTTTGTAAAGCATTAGAATACACTAGAATAGATAATGCTTGCACCCTTGCTCTAACACATAATAACCTTTTCTTATAGTCAGAAAAGCAGTGAGCCAGTCTGGCATTGGTGAAAAGTGACATCTGAAAGAAAATAAGGCTGTTAATACAATGTATATAGAAAACAGGTTTCAAATAGAAACAAAATTTACTTGAGATGTTTTGTCATTTAGAATGGCCCGATCAGATATGTAAGACAATAAAGTATTCTTTAAAAGGAAGAATAGCTTATGTTCACTCTATATACCGTATTTTCTGGTCTATAACGCGCGCGTTATCTATACAAAAAATATAAAAATCGGGAAAAAAACATCATGCGCATTATACAAAGGAAAATAAAATAAATTGTTCCTCCTCATGAAACGGAATCCCCAGGAAGGATACGCTTTGAAGCCCACGATGTCCATCTCTTGAGCAATGCATTTCGCTTGCAATAAGACCCTTGTTGTTGAAATCCTAATGCCTTTTGCCCTTTCTCGTATCACCCACTCATACAATTCTTCCTCGAGTTCTGGCCAAAAGCATTTTCTAAAACGCATTGCTCGTTTTTTCCGATGCAACTTTTTCAGTACCAATTCGCCTTTACGCCATTCTCGTACACTTGATTCCCCTACGTTAAACTTTCTTCCAGCCTCACGATTTCCTTTTTCTATAGCGAATTTTACGACTTCTAATTTAAACTGCGAAGTGTATGATTTTCGCTTTCGTATATTTTCGTTTTCCATGGTAAATTAAAAACTTTTTCAATAGCGACGCCAAACTAACTCAAGACTCCATAATACCATGTGGTGTACAGTGAAAACAACTGAATAACGGAAAGCCACAGCAAATTTTAATTGATTCATTTTTTTCAGGAAGCGCTTGTTTCAAATCGGTTTTTTTTTACTGCGCGTTATCTATACATTTGTACCAGGTTTGAAGAAAATCACTTGCGCGTTATCTATAAGGTGCGCGTTATAGACCAGAAAATACGGTAATATCATTTTCAGTAACACTGTAAATTTGGCCAAAATTTGCAATTTGGCTTTGGCCTTTAGAAAGGCTGAATAGCTGAATGTTTTCTAAATCCATTTTATCCTGATCTTAAGGAAAATTTTCATTAGATATGATCATGAATCTTTTTATAAAGGATATATGACATATGTTGATTAAATTATTCACATTATAAATATTTTGAAAAATTCCTGTTTAATCAACATATGCCATACATCTTTTTAAAAGGGATTCATGATCATATCTAATGAAATTTTTCCTTAAGATCCAGATATTTTCTGTGACTCAAAAATTTATTTTATCCTTTTCAGTGTGTTTTATAAAAAAGAGTAAATTTATAATTATGACAATGAAATCAAACTGTAATGTATGAATTTGCATCAAACAACATATTGTTATAAAAGGAAATGCTTTTAATAGTAACAGTTTTATATGGGTTCTGAATCCACAGCATCTTCATCAATCATTTTGGTAGTAAATTTAAATTGGATATTTATATTAACTAAATATTTCGATAAATTCCTATAATCCTTTCATCTGGTATAATTCCAGGATATTTATTGTTCCAGTAAGCTCTAGAAGGGCATTCTTTTTTATTACTTTGGTAAAATGTTTTACAGCAGTTGCATAACAAAAGTTTGTCTGACTCTATAAACTCAAGTGGCAAAATGCTAGGGAAATTAATTCTGTTATTCCTACAAAGGCAAAGTTTGCACAGAAATATCTTGCACCTCCTCCAACCTCTGTTGGAAGCATCTTTTTAGCATTGCAAGTGTTTAGTACAGTGACTGCAGGAGCAATCTGGCAGCAGAGAAATTATTGTACCTGCACTATAATATAAAATTTCTTAAATTTGACTATTAATACTTGAATCATAAAATTGTAATAATAATTATATAAATACAAAGGTTTTTGATAGAATTTCAGATTGATTCTTACATTCTTCAAGTTAATTCTATGATGGTGATATTAAGCTTCGGCCTCAGCCGAATATTGGTTTTAACATATGGCCAAAATGTATATTCAGTGCACCACTAACTGCTAGCAATGAGAAATATTTGTCTCTCAATATGTACAGAAAACTAAAATATGTATGCATAAACAAACCAGAACCATCTTTTACCACACAAAATTCAAAAGTCTCATTATGAGGCGGCCAATAAGAGCCTGATAAAGTGCAAGAATATACCAATGTATATCCATATGTGCATGGCTCTAAGTGCAATAATGCTGCAAGTTTGAAGATTTCAATTTCGAGAAAACGTCTAGCAAAGAAGCAAGTTATTACCGATATGCCCCAAGAAAAGGTACTTATTCTCCCACTCTCATCAAATATCTCCATTTTCCTGTGTATTTTCTTTTCCATTTGTTTCTGTTCCATTGTAAGATAGTGACATAAGTAATTCGTTGATAACATGTACTTAACACCACAAACAGTACCTAAACTACCATTTCCGAGTTTGAATTGAGGCTCTGGGCTCAATGCAAGCAGTCATGTGACACCTCAAATGGAAGAGCCACATGTGGCTCAGGAGCAGCCAGTTGGCCACCCCTGCTTTAGATAATATACATGCTAAAAAGAACACATCAGTTAAATAAAACTCACTTCTCGGTCAACTGGCACACTGTGTAAAGTTATTAAATCCTTTACAATTTCTGCAGAACTAGCTTTAATCAAATCCACCCTTTCTAGATGGATGCAGGTAATCTGACTCAAAGAATTCCTATTTCTGCTGCCTGGTGTTTGGCAACTTGGAGCATCAGAACTGTATTCAAAATGCAATGTAGTTGCCCCAGGGAGGAAGCTCTGTAAATATGAAAAGATAAAAAAATAGCTTCTGAAATTATGCAGTTTATAAAAAGAAATAAGAAAATTTCACATATAACACAACTGACCTGCATTGGCAAATCTTGACAGCACTCTGCAAGACCAAACCCGTTCTCTTTTCCACCCCAACTCTAGAAAAAAAAAATAACAATAAATTAAAAAATAGACGAATATACATACATAATATAAAAAATAGTCGAGTCAATGAACATACCTCAGCCAAATGTGTTAATCTATATATTAATGTAGAGCGCTTTACCGAATTTAGTCTCGATATGAAGTTACCTCTTTTGCTGAACTTATGCAAAAGATTTAAAACTTCCAGCACCACGTTCATATCACATGATGACAGTAGTGTAATTAGATGTTCCATAGAATTGTACAGATGTCTTGAAAACGAATGCTCGATCAATAGAGTTGTGAAATGTAAGACACATAATAGCAGTTCCTTCTCCTGAAAAAAAATTAGCTTTAGCATAGCGAACTGTAATGAACCTACGCATTAACTGAATAAGATGAACCTACCTCTGTGTCTGCATTTACATCACAGGACAACTCCCAAAACTTGCCAGAAGCAACTGAGGCAGCTTCTTCCAAAATCTCATCACATATATTCAGCACATCAATCCAATGGTATAACTCGCACTTTCCAAAAACCCACGAGTCTATACCCATAAGCTCTTGCAACAGTTCTTTTCTGGAGCATGACTTCAATCTTTCTATCAGCGACTGACATTCCTGTGGCTAGATATATAAATGAATACGTAAATAAAAAACTAGGACCACAGAAAACATTGATTAAAAATTAAAACTTCTTCATACCACATGCGATGTGCCACTTTTTAGCTTAGTCCTTTCTATCTTCATGGTTACCGCATACTATACAGCAACTCGTTTACATAACTATGTAAAATACTGAAAAAGATTACATAATAATGAGGGCGGGCTATGGAAAACTAGGGCAAACGGGAGCGTACGCGAGCGAGTGGGGGTTGGGAGGGCCGGGCGGGGGCGGGCAATGGCAAATTAGGGCGAACGGGGCCAACGGGGGCGAACCTGGGCGAGTAGGGGCTGGGAGGGCCGGGCGGGGGCTGGCGGGGGCGGGCGGAGGTGGGCACGGGTGGGCGGGGGCGGGCAGGTCAAGTAGGGGCCAGCGGGGGCGGGCGGGGTCGGTCGGGGCGTTCAGGGGCGTGCGTAGCGGGCGGGGACGGGAGTGGCGGGCGGAGGCGGGAGGAAGCGGGATGGGGTGGGCAGAAGCGGGCGGGGGCGTGGGGGCGGGAGGGGGTGGGAGGGGGTGGGCGGGGGAGGGCGGGGTTGGATAGGGGCGGTAAGGGGCGGGTGGGGAATGGCAGGGGCAAACGTGGGCGGGCGGAAGAGGGCTAGGGCAGGCGTGGGTGGGCGGGAGGTGGGAGGGGGTGGGCGGGGGATGCGAAAGCTGGTTGGGGCGAGCGGGGGCGGGCGGGGGCAGACGGAGGTAGGCTTGAGCAGGCGGGGGAAAGCGGGGGCAGTCGGAGGTAGGCGGGGGCGGGCGGGGGCGGGCGGGGGCTGGCGGGTGCGGGCGGGTGCGTGCAATGGCGGGCTGGGGCGAGTAAGGGCTGGGAGGGCCGGGCGGGTCGGGCGGGGGGCGGGCAGGGACAGGCGGGGGCAGGCGTGGGCGGGTCGGGGCGGGAAGGGGCGATCGGAGGAGGGCAAAGGCGGACAGAGGCCAACGTGTGCGGGCGCGGCGGGCGGAGCGGGCGGGGCGAGCAGTGCGGGCGGAGGCGGAAGGGGATGGGCGGGTGATGGTGGGGGCGGGCGGGGGCGGGCGGGGGTAGGCGGGGCAGGCGGGGGTGTGCGGAGGCGAGAGAAGACGGAAGATGGTGAGCGGGGGCGGGCGGGCATGGGCGGGCCAGGGCGGGCGGGCGGTAGCGTGGGGGCGGGAGGGGGCGGGCGGGGAAAGGCGGGGGCGGGCGGGGGCGGGCGGAGGCGGGAGGGGATGGGCGGATGGTGCGAAAATGGGCGGGAGGCGGGGGCGGGCGGGCGGGGTCGTGGGGGCAAGAGGGGGCGGGTGGGGGCGGGCGGGAGAGGGCGAGGACGGGCGAGGACGGGCGGGAGTGAGCGGGGGTGTCGGGGGCGTACGGGGGCAGGCGTGGACTGGTGGAATGGTGCGGGGGCGGGCGAGGGCGGGCGGGGGCGAGCGGGGGCGGGCTATGGAACACTAGGGAAAACGGGAGCGAACGTGAACGAGTGGGGTCTGGGAGGGCCGGGCGGAGGTAGGTAAGGGCGGGCGGGGGCGAGCTATGGCAAATTAGGGCGAACTGGGGCCAACGGGGGCGAACGTGGGTGAGTGGAGTCTGGGAGAGCATGGCGGGGGCGGGCGGGGACTTGGAGGGTTGGGGGGAGGCAGGTATGGGCGGGCGGGGGCGGGCTATGGCAAATTAGGGCAAACGGGGCCAACAGGGCAAACGTGGGCAAGTGGGGGCTGGGAGGGCAAGGCGGGGGGGCGGCGGGGGCTGGCGGGGGCGGTCAATGTGGGCGAAAGCAGAAGGGGCGGGCAGTGCGGTCGGGGGCGTGTTGGGCGGGAGGGGTGGGTGGGGGCAGCGGGGGGGACAGGAGAAGGTGGGGGCAGGCGGGGGCAGGCGGAAGTAGACGGGGGCGTTTATAAGTAATGGAAGGAGTAATTATACCGATGTTCACAGTTGTTAATGGAAGTGGAAGTTGTGCAATTAGTGGTTAACTTAAACAAGGGAGAATGGGGGATATGACCAGGGTCAATGCTCTTGTTAGTTCTTTTTGTGTATATAAATGCTTTCATAAGCATCTAGTTTATTTCACTTGCATGCTATTCTTTATATATTACCTATTATTGGAGCACTTGAAAGGGTGAGGAGGGGTGTCAAATGTTTCTCTCTCCTGGTCTACATTACTTAATACTGGGATATTTTCTTCCTCATGCTCCAACTTAAATAAAACCGTGTCGCTGCTCTCTGTTGTTTATCCTGCGGTTAATTCAATGTAAGTCTTATTTTTACAATTGGCAAAAATTAGTTCTATTATGCAAGCAAATTTAATAACTTGAAAATAAAACCACCAGCATTGTGAGCTTAAGAGTGATAAGGAATAATTTTCTAACCCTTAGGACTTCTAATTATATTAAAATTCATTTTTAACCATATACTTTCTAAAGTTCATTCTTAAATAGTAAGCTTAACAATATTTTAAGTTAAGCTTTGTCATTTAACATGCTGCTATGCATCACAAATTGTGGATTATGTAAGCCATCTCAGTTGGGGAAGTACTTCTACTTAGAGAAGGAACCGGTCCACCTCCTATATTCCCTCTCTGATATTTCTTTAACTGCAAAAATGGCAGATCCAACTGAATAAACATAACTATTTTTACATTCATCATGACTCAATTACTTCAACTTCAATGGCTCTTACCTTGGTGATCGAATCTTGGAGGATAATTTCTTCCTCCTCCATTGCTCCTTGATCCTTTGCAAATTTTTTTCTCCACCACGCTCCGCTCTAAAAAGAATCTTAACCTTCATCCACATTTTCTGCCTATTTAGGACCATGCGACCATTGCAACTTTTGTCTTCGTCTATAGAATTTCTGTCCCCTACTGACGCCAAATTCGATTCTCTCACTTGCTTTGACCAATTAAGAGGCAGTATCCTTTTCGCTTCCATGACAAAAAGAACTTCAAACCCAATAAATAACGACCCAATAAAATAATAAATCAATTAGCAATTATAACAAGGAACAATAAAAACTCTATTATTAAGAATAACACAATTAAAACCAATAAAAATGACGCAATAAAAGGAATATTTTAAGCAATAAATCCAGTATTAAAGAAACTACAAATACGCAACCTATATAAAAATTAATATATTGTTGGAAATAAAAGGAAAATACAAAATAATACGTCCTTACTTAAACAAGCAACCCACAAGAAATTACTCCAACAAACCTTGAAAACAAACTAGGAGGAGGATACCCATATGAAAATAAAATAAAACACAACAAATCTACAAATACAAGAAAGATATTAAATAATACGTGCTAATTAACCACACAACCCACAGTAAACTAAATTGATAATACAGAAAATTAAACTAGCACTAATGTAAATGATTTAAAGAAAAGAAATATAAAAAGCGAAAAACAAAACAGCAATAAATTAAGCGTCGCCTGGCAGAGGCGAGCGGGGGGGGGCTATGGCACACTAGGGCGAACGGGAGCGATAGTGGGCGAGTGGGAGCTTGGAGGGCCCGGCGGGTGCAGTTAAGGGCGGGCGGGGGCGAACGTAGGCGAACAGGGGCCAGCGGTGCCTGGCAGGGGCGAACGGGGGTAAACGTTGGCGAACGGGTGCGAACGGGGCAAAAGGGGGCGAATGGTGGCAAAAAGGGGCGGACGGGGGCGAATAGGGGCGATCAGGAGAGGGCGGATACGGGCGGGGGAGGGCGGTGGCGGGCGGGGGTTGGCGTGGGCGAAGGGGGACGTGTAGGGCGGGCAGGGCGGGCGTCGTCGGGCGGGGACGGGTGGGGGCAGGCGGAGGTGGGAGAAGATGGGCGGGGGATGCGAAAATTGGCGGGGGGGCGGGGTGGGCGGGGCGTTCGGGGCGGGCGTAGCGGGCGGGGATGGGCGGGGCGGGCGGGGGTTGGGCGGAGGCGGGAGGAGGCGGGATGGGGTGGGTAGGGGCGGGCGTGGGCGTGGAAGCGGGAGTCGGCGGAAGGGGGTGGGAGGGGGCTGGCGGGGGAGTGCGTGGTTGGGCGATGGCGGTAGGGGGCGGGCGGGGGTGGGCGGGAGCGGGCGTGGGCGGGCGTGTGCGAGCGTGGGAGGGCGGGGGAAGGCGGAGGCGGGCGGGGGCGGGTGGGGGCTGGCGGGTGCGGGCGGAGGCGTGCAATGGCGGGCGGGGGCGAGTAAGGGCTAGGAGGGCCGAACGGTGGGCTGGCGGGGGCCGCCGGGGGAAGGCGGGGGCAGGCGTGGGCGGGTCGGGGCGGGCAAGGGGCGATCGGTGGAGGGCAGGGGTAGGCAGAGGCCGACGGGTGCGGGCGCGGCAGGCGGAGGCGGGAAAGTTTGGACGGGGGATGGCGGGGGCGGTTTGGGGCGGGCGGGTTTGGCCGGGGCAGGTGAGGCTGGAGGAGACGGGAGGGGGGTGGGCGGTAGCGGGCGGGCATGGGCGGGCGGGCGGGGGCGGGCGGTGACGTGGGGGCGGGAGGTGGTGAGCGGGGGAGAGCGGGGACGGGTGGGGGTGGGCGTGGGATGGCGGGGTAGGCGGGGGAGGGCGGGGGCGGTCGGGGCGGGCGTGGGCGGGCGTGAGTGGGCGGGGCCGGGCGGAGGCGGGAGGAGGCGGGAGGGGGCGGGCGGGGGCGGGCGGGCGGGATCGTGGGGGCGGGAGGGGGAAGGCGGGGACGGGCGGGGGTGAGCGAATGCGGGCGGGGGCTGGCTGGGGCAGGCGTGGGTGGGCGGAAGCGGGCGGAGGCGGGCGGGGGCGGGCGGGAGCTTGGGCGGGCGGGGGCAGGCGGGGGCATGCGGGGGAGGGTGGGGCGGGCGTGGGCGGGCGGGGGGGGGCGGAGGCGGAAGGGGGTGGGTGGGAAATGCGAAAATGGGCGAGGGTGGGGGCGGGCGGGTGCAGGCGGAGATAGGCGGGGGCAGGCGGTGGTAGGCGGGGGCGGGCGGGTGCTGGCGAGGGCGGGAGTGGGCGTGCAAGGGCGGGAGGGGGCGTGCAAGTGCGGGCGGAGGCGAGTGGTGGCTGGTATGGCCGGGCGGGGGGCGAACGGGCGGGTGAGGTCACGGGCGGGCGGTACCGGGCGAGGGCGGGCGGAAGCGTGCGGGGGCGAGCTATGGCACACTAGGGCGAACGGGAGCTACCGTGGGTGAGTGGGGGCCGGGATGTCCGGGCGGGTGCAGGTAAGGGTGGGCGGGTGCGAGCCGGTTTCAAATCGATGGGTCGAAGGCACCTTATACCTTAGTCATTTTTAATCACTCGCTCGTTAAACAAACGACGCCGGTGTTTTAGCGTGATCAGTGAGTTCTTCTCTCCAGCTTTCGAGTTGTTGTCGTGCTTTTCCTGTGATCATATGGTTTTAATATTTCTGTACGTATTTCATATGTAATTAGTCTAATTTAAGTTAATTTTTTTTGTAGTGTCTCATTTTTGGTTAATGGTTTAGTTTCGTTCTTATCATTTTATTTATCATATATTTACTTTACCGAATTCGTCATCTTATTGTTTACTTTGTATTTTGCTGTAATTTTTGAAGCTAAGGTATATTTTTCGTTATTGTTTACACCATTTCTTCATAGTTAAATTTGTTTTCATATAACTATAGTGAACTACAGATTTAAAATTGTTTTAGTTTATTACTACGATACATCTTTTGTTATTTCATTTTGGTTAAATTCGTTTTGGTTAAGTAAGTGTAATTCGAGGTAGAGTTGCATATTGCAATTTCGTTTTTATCAAATTTGTAAGCGCATTGTTTTTTTATTTATCCCGCATAGGTAATTGCTGTTGTTAATTATATTTTATTTCACTGTCTCATTATGAAGACTTGGAAGATTTGGAAGAAGCAATGGAGTGGGTGGGGAAATGGGGGAAATTTTGATAAATCGCGCAACAAATATGTATTTGCAGCGTCAGGATCCCTTAAGGAAATACTCCGTTGGACTTTTTAGGCGTCGGTATAGGTTCTCGAAAGCCAAATGCTCAAGCATTCATCAACTGGAAGAATTTTCTTAGCATAAATCTGCAAGTATCGTTGTAAAATTTAAGTATATGTATATTTACTTGATTTTTCATTCATTGAATCAGACCGTTACAATGTAACATATATTACTATGAAATAGGAGGTTGCAGCAGCCAATTAGTAGATAAAAATATTGTGGCACGATATAGAGGTAGCAAACATGACTCACGAAAATTTAACGAGTAGAAATTGAAAAAAAAAATTTGAAAATGGCAACAACAAAGTACTGCCGTTGGCTGAAAGCTGTTATGCTTGTCGTCCATATTTATTTACACCGATGTGGAATCCTTAGGTATACCGAAAATAGTCATTATATGGGCATATATATTGAGCTTACTGTATGTAAATGAGTAATTTGTACCAATGATTATGACAGCCAGAAGCACAGGATGCATACAATGCAGCCCACATAAAAAACAAACACACAGTGGTTACCCTATTTGGTGTTTGGAAAATAACTTTTCGATCTTTGTACAGAGGCCTCGCAGAGAACCTGGAAATATCTAAATCCATGATAGTGGCGTTGGCTGTACACCATATCTTGCGGATAGAGTTCAGAATGGAAGGTTAACAATCTTATGTTATTTCCTAGTTTTCTCCTGGGACATATTTTACCACACAGCTTCATACATTGCATAGATAAAATTTTGACATATCTTTTCAAAAATTATATCATTTATTGCATAATACTGCACTCTGATAAAAAGCCATGATTTACCTATAAATGTATCACTCTATAATTTTACTTATGTCTTGAGAGGGAGTTAAATTACAAACAGACTGCAGCATAACAATGAATTACAATCAACCTGTCCCTGTTACCTGCTATAAAATCATTGTTAATTTTTTTAACAGAATCAGAATGCAGTGATGATAAGAGTGAAGATGAAAACTTGAAAGAAAATGAAAAAGATGTGAATAATGAAATACCTACTGGAAGAGGAAATATATATTAGGAAGAACTACATTGCTAACTATTTTGAGTTGAATATAAAGTAAAAATGAAATATTTGATTGTTACTCTTTTATTTCATTTTTATTATTTTTAGCCCAATACAGTTTTTAAATATTTTAAATCTTCATTTCCTCCTTTTCTATCTTCATTTTCTCCATGTGCAGCAACTCTTGCCTTTCTTCTCCCCTTCTAAATGCATCCTTCTGCACCACAATATTTCTTGGTGAAATTGAATTATCGCCTGTTCATAAGGACACATCTCCTTACTCCTTTTCTTCCCTTGTTTCTGCCGGAAAAGTCAAGAATATGAATAAGCGATATACATCAATTACTGCTGCCATCATCAGCAATCACGTTTATAAGTGATGGAAGGAGTAATTATACCGATGTTCACAGTTGTTAATGGAAGTGGAAGTTGTGCAATTAGTGGTTAACTTAAACAAGGGAGAATGGGGGATATGACCAGGGTCAATGCTCTTGTTAGTTCTTTTTGTGTATATAAATGCTTTCATAAGCATCTAGTTTATTTCACTTGCATGCTATTCTTTATATATTACCTATTATTGGAGCACTTGAAAGGGTGAGGAGGGGTGTCAAATGTTTCTCTCTCCTGGTCTACATTACTTAATACTGGGATATTTTCTTCCTCATGCTCCAACTTAAATAAAACCGTGTCGCTTCTCTCTGTTGTTTATCCTGCGGTTAATTCAATGTAAGTCTTATTTTTACAATTGGCAAAAATTAGTTCTATTATGCAAGCAAATTTAATAACTTGAAAATAAAACCACCAGCATTGTGAGCTTAAGAGTTATAAGGATATATGTTCTAACCCTTAGGACTTCTAATTATATTAAAATTCATTTTTAACCTTATATATAACCTTAACAATATTTTAAGTTAAGCTTCGTCATTCAACATGATGCTCTAAATCACAAATTGTGGATTATGTAAGCCACTTCAGTTGGGGGAGTACTTCTACTTACTGAAGGAACCGGTCCATCTCCACTATTACCTCTCTTATATTTCTTTAACTGCAAAAATTGCAGATCCAACTGAATAAACATAACTATTTTTACATTCATCATGACTCAATTACTTCAACTTCAATGGCTCTTACCTTGGTGATCGAATCTTGGAGGATAATTTCTTCCTCCTCCATTGCTCCTTGATCCTTTGCAAATTTTTTTCTCCACCACGCTCCGCACCAAAAAGAATCTTCACCTTCATCCACATTTTCTGCCTATTTAGGACCATGCGACCATTGCAACTTTTGTCTTCGTCTATAGAATTTCTGTCCTCTACTGACGCCAAATCGATTCTCTCACTCGCTGTGACCAATTAAGAGGCAGTATACTTTTCGCTTCCATGACAAAAAGACCTTCAAACCCAATAAATAACGACTCAATAAAATAATAAATCAATTAGCAATTATAACAAGGAACAATAAAAACTCTATTATTAAGAACAACACAATTAAATCCAATAAAAATGACGCAATGAAAGGAATATTTTAAGCAATAAATCCTGTATTAAAAAAGCTACAAATACGCAACCAATATAAAAATAAATATATTGTTGGAAATAAAAGGAAAATACAAAATATTACGTCCTTAGTTAAACAAGCAATCCACAAGAAATTACTCCAACAAACTTTCTAAACAAACTAGAAGGAGGATACCTATATGAAAATAAAATAAAACACAACAAATCTACAAATACAAGAAAGATATTAAATAATACGAGCTATTTAACCACACAACCCACAGTAAATTAAATTAATAATACAGAAAATTAAACTAGCACTAATGTAAATGATTTAAAGAAAATAAATATAAAAAGCAAAAAACAAAACAGCAATAAATTAAGCGTCGCCTGGAGGGGGCGAGCGGGGGCTGGTGGGGGCGGGCGGGAGCGGGCGGGAGCGGACAGGGGCGGGCTATGGCACACTAGGGTGAACGGGAGCGAACGTGGGCGAGTTGGAGCTTAGAGGGCCGGGCGGGGGAAGGTAAGGGCGGGCGGGGGCGAACGTAAGCAAACAACGGCCAGCGGCGCCTGGTGGGGGCGAACGGGGGAAAAAATTGGCGAATGGGTGCGAACAGGGGCGAAAGGGGGTGAATGGTGGCGAAAAGGGGCGGACGGGGGCAAATAGGGGCGATCAGGGGTGGGCGGAAATGAGCGGGGGAGGGCAGTGGCGGGCGGGGGTTGGCGTGGGCGAAGGAGGGCGTGTAGGGCAGGCAGGGCGGGCGTCGTCGGGCGGGGACGGGTGGGGGCGGTCGTGGGCGGGAGATGCGAAAGCTGGTTTGGGGGTGCGGGGGCAGGCGGAGGTAGGCGGGAGTAGGCGGGGGCAGTTGGATGTAGGCGGAGGCGTGCGGGGGCTGGCAGAAGCGGGCGGGGGCGTGCAATGGCGAGCGGGGACGAGTAAGGGCTGAGAGGGAGGGTCGGGGGGCGGGCGGGGGCAGGCGTTGGCGGGTCGGGGCGAGCAGGGGCGATCGGAGGAGGGCAGGGGCGTGCAGTAGCCGACGGGTGCGAGCGCGGCGGGCGTAGTGGGCGAGGCAGGAGGGGGCCAGCGGGGCGGGCAGTGAGGCTGTGGGGGTAGAGCGGGCGGAGGATGTGGGCGCGGCGGGCGTAGCGGGCGAGGCAGGAGGGGGCGGGCAGGGAGGCCGGGGGGGTTGGGCGGGTGGAAGCGGAGGGGGTGGGCGGGGGAAGGCGGGACCGGGCGAAGGTGGGAGCAGACAAGATGGGGTGGGCAGGGGTGGGCGGGCATGGGCGGTCGGGGTCGGGCGGTGGCGCAGGGGCAGAAGGGGTCGGGAGGGGGCGGGCGGGAGAGGACGGGGGAGGGCGGGGACGGGCGGGGAGAGCGGGGGCAGGCGGGGGCAAGCCTGGGCGGACGAAAGCGGGCGGGAGAGAAGGAAGGCGGGCGTGGGCGGGCGGGGGCGACCGGGTGCAGGCTATAGAACACTAGGGCAAATGGGAGCGATCGTGAGCAAGTGGGGGCTGTTAGGGCCTGGCGTTGGTAGGTAAGGGCGGGCGGGGGCGGGCTATGGCAAATTAGAGCGAACGGTGGCCAACGGGGGCGAACGTGGATGAGTGGGGACTGGGAGGGCTGGACGGGGGCTGGCGGGTGCTGGCGGGAGCGGGCGGGGGCGGGAGGTGGCGGACGGCGGCGGGCGGGTGCTGGGAGGGTTGGGCGGGGTTAGGTTTGGGCGGGCGGGGGCGGGCAATGGCTGGCTATCTCAAATTATGGCGAACGAGGCCAACGGGGCAAACGTTGGAGGGTGGGGGCTGGGAGGGCATGGCGGGGGCGGGCACGGGTTAAGGGGGTTGGGCGGTGGATGGCATGGGCGGGTGGGGGCGGTCAAAGGTTGGTGGGAGCAGGAGGGGGCGGGCAGGGAGGTCGGGTGCGGGTGGAGGCGATAGGAGTGGGCGGGGGCTGCGGGGGCGGGCGGGGGTGTGCGGGAGCGGGCGGGGGCTGACGGGGGACGGCGAGGGCGGGCGCGGCCAGGCGGAATAAAGCGGAAGTGGGCGGGGGTTGGCGGGGGCGGTCAGGGGGGTGCAAGGGCAGGCGGGTGCGAGTGGGTGCTGGGAAGGCCGGGCGGGGGCGGGCAGGGACGGGCGATGGAACACTAGGGAAAACGGGAGCAAACCTGAGCGAGTTGATGCTGGGAGGTCCAAGCGGTAGTAAGTAAGGGCGAGAGGGGGCGAACTATTGAAAATTAGGGCGAACGGGGGCCAACGGCGGCGAACCTGGGCGAGTGGAGACTGGGAGGGCCGGGCGGGGGAAGGTAAGGGCGGGCGGGGGCGAACGTAAGCAAACAACGGCCAGCGGCGCCTGGCGGGGGCGAACGGGCGTAAAAATTGGCAAACGGGTGCGAACGGGGGCGAAAGGGGGCGAATGGTTGGGAACAGGGGCGGACGGGGGTGAATAGGGGCGATCAGGGGTGGGCGGAAACGAGCGGGGGAGGGCGTTGGCGGGCGGGGGTTGGCGTGGGCGAAGGGGAGCGTGTAGGGCTGGCAGGGCGGGCGTCGTCGGGCGGGGACGGGTGGGGGCGGGCGGGGGCGGGCGTGGGCGGGCAGAGGTGGGAGGGGGTGGGTGGGTGATGAGAAAGCTGGTTTGGGCGAGCGGGGGCAGGCGGAAATATGCGGGAGTAGGCGGGGGCAGTCGGAGGTAGGCGGGGGCGGTCGGGGGCTGGCTGGAGCGGGCGGGGGCGTGCAATGGCGAGCGGGGGCGAGTAAAGGCTGAGAGGGCCGGTCGGGGGGCGGGCGGGGGCAGGCGTTGGCGGGTCGGGGAGGACAGGGGCGATCGGAGGAGGGCGGGGGCGGGTAGAGGCCGACGGCTGCGAGCGCGGCGGGCGTAGTGGGCGGGGCAGGAGGGGGCGGGCAGGAAGGCCGGGGGTTAGGCTGGGCGGAGGGGGAGGGGGTGGGCGGGGGAGGGCGGGGCCGGGCGGAGGTGGTTGGAGACGGGAGGGGATGGGCTGGGGCGGGCGGGCATGGGCGGGCGGGGGCGGGCGGTGGCGCAGGGGCGGAAGGGGTCGAGAGGGGATGGGCGGGAGAGGGCGGGGAAGGGCGGGGACGGGCGGGGGTGAGCGGAGGCTGGCGGGGGCAGGCCTGGGATGACGAAAGCGGGCGGGAGAGAAGGAAGGCGGGCGTGGGCGAGCTATAGAACACTAGGGTAAATGGGAGCGATCGTTAGCGAATGGGGGCTGTTAGGGGCGGGTGGGGGTAGGTAAGGGCGGGCGGGGGCGGGCTATGGCTAATTAGAGCGAACGGGAGCCAACGGGGGCGAACGTGTGTGAGTGGGGACTGGGAGGGCTTGACGGGGGGCTGGCGGGAGCTGGCGGGCGGCGGCGAGCGGGGGCTGGAAGGGTTGAGCGGGGGTTGTTTTGGGCGGGCGGGGGCGGGCAAAGGCGTGCTATGGCAAATTATGGCGAACGAGGCCAACGGGGCAAACGTTGGAGAGTGGGGGATGGGAGGGCATGGCGGGGGCGGGCGGGGGATGGCGGGAGAGGGCGAGGGCGGATGCGGGCGGTCAAATGTTGGCGGAAGCAGGAGGGGTCGGGCAGGGAGGTCGGGGGCGGGTGGAGGCGATAGGAGTGGGCGGGGGCTGCGGGGGCGGGCGGCGGAAGGTGGTGGGATAACGGGGGCAGGATGACGTAGACGGAAGCGGGCGTGGGCTGACGGGGGCCGGCGGGGGCAGCGCGGGCAGGCGGAATTAAGGGGAAGTGGGCGGGGGGCTGGCAGGGTCGGGCGGGGGCGGGCAGGGGGGTGCAAGGGCAGGCAGGTGCGAGTGGGTGCTGGGAAGGCCGGGCGGGGGCGGGCTATGGAACACTAGAGAAAACGGGAGCGAACCTGAGCGAGTTGTCCCTGGGTGGTCCTAGCGGTAGTAAGGGCGAGCGGGGGCGGGCTATTGCAAATTAGGGCGAACGGGGGCCAACGGCGGCAAACCTGGGCGAGTGGGGACTGGGATGGCAGGGCGAGAGATGGCGTGGGCTGGAGGGGCCAAGCGGAGGTGGGCATGGGCGGGCGGGCGCGGGCGGGCGAGGGCGGGCGCGGGCGGGCGCGGGAGGGCGCGGGCGGGGACGGGCGGGTTTGTCGGTGGCTGGCGGAGGCGGGCGGAGGCTGGTAGAGGCGGGATGAGGCGGGATGGGGTGGGTAAGGGCGTGCGGGGGCGTGAGAGCGTGAGAGGGCGGGAGGGGTGGGAGGGGGTGGGCGGGGGAGAGCGGGGTCGGGCGATGGCGTTAGGGGCGGGCGTGGGCAGGCAGGGGCTGGCGGAGGCGGCAGGGGGTGGGCGGGGTATGCGAAAGCTGGTTGGAGCGGGCGAGGGCGGGCGGGGCAGGCGGAGGTAAACGGGAGCAGGGGGGGCAGGCGGGGGTATTCGGAGGTAGGCGGGAGCGGGCGGGGTCTGGCGGGTGCTGGCGAGTGCGGGCGGGGGCGTGCAATGGCGGGCGGAACGAGTAAGTGCTGCAGGGCCAGGCGGGGTGCGGGCGGGGGCCGGCGGGGGCAGGCGTTGGCGAGTCGTGGCGTGCAGGGGCGATCGGAGGAGCGCTGGGCCGGGCAGAGGACGACGGGTGCGGGCGCGGCGGGCGGAGTGGGCGGGGCAGGAGGGGGCGGGCGTGGTGGGCACGGCGGGCGGAGGCAAGAAAGGGTGAACGTGGGATGGCGGGGGCTGGCGGGTGTGGAAGAGGTGGGCGGGGGGGCGGAACGGGCGAGGGTGGGCGGAAGCGGAAGGAGACGGGAGTGGGTGGGCGGGCACTGGCGTGGGGGTGGGAGGGGGCGGGCGGGGGTGGGCGCGGGTGGGCGGGGAAGGGTGGAGTTGGGCGGGGAAAGGCAGAAGCGTGCGGGACGGGGCGGGCATGGACGGGCGGGCGCGGGCGGAGGCGAGAGGAAGTGGGAGGGGTTTAGCGGAGGCGGGCGGGCGGGATCGTTGGGGCGGGTGGGGGAGGGTGGGGGGCGGTCGCGGGGGAGGGATGCGAAAATGGGCGGGGAGCGGGGTCTGGTAGGGGCGGTCGGGGGCGGGCGGGCGGAGGCGGGCGGAGGCAGGCGGAGATAGGCGGTGGTAGGCGTGGGCAGGCGGAGGTAGGCGGGTGCGTGAGGGTTCTGGCGGGGGCGAGTGGGGGCTGGGAGGGCCGGACGGGTTGCGGGCGGGGGCTGGCGGGGGCAGGCTTGGGCGGGCGGCGGCGGGCGGGGAGGGTGCGAGAGATCGGGGGTGGGCGCGGGCGGGCAGAGGCGGACGAGGGCAGGCGGGGGCAGGCGGTGCGAGAGAGGGCGGGCGGGGGAGAGCGGGGGATGGCGGGGGCGTGCTGGGGCGTGCGGGTGAGGGTGCGGGCGGGCGGGGGCGACCGGGTGCTGGTAGTTGCGGCCAAGGGCGGGCGGGCGGGGGCGGGCGGGTGAGGTCACGGGCGGGCGGGACCGGTCGAGGGAGCGCGGAAGCGTTCGGTGGCGAGCTATGGCACACTAGGGCGAACGGGAGTGAACGTGGGCGAGTGGGGGCCGGGATGTCCGGGCGGGTGCAGGTAAGGGCGTTCGGGGGCGAGCCAGTTTCAAATCGCTGGGCCGAAGGCACCTTATACCTTAGTCATTTTTAGTCATTTGCTCGCTAAACAAACGACGCCGGTGTTTTAGCGTGATCAGTGAGTTCTTCTCTCCAGCTTTCGAGTTGTTGTCGTGCTTTTCCTGTGATCATATGGTTTTAATATTTCTGTACGTATTTCATATGTAATTAGTCTAATTTAAGTTACTTCTTTTGTAGTGTCTCATTTTTGGTTAGTGGATTCGCAGTAGCTCAGTTTAGTTTCGTTCATATCATTTTATTTATCATATGTTTACTTTCCCGGAATTGTCATCCTTACGTTTACTTTTGTATTTTGTTGTAATTTTTGAAGCTAAGGTATACTCATTTTTAACCTTATACATTCTAAGTTCATACTAAAATCGTAAGCTTAACAATATTTTAAGTTAAGCTTCGTCATTCAACATGATGCTCTCCATCACAAATTTTGGATTATGTAAGCCACTTCAGTTGGGGGAGTACTTCTACTTACAGAAGGAACCGGTCCGCCTCCACTATTACCTCTCTTATATTTCTGTATAACTGCAAAAATGGCAGATCCAACTGAATAAACAACTATTTTTACATTCATCATGACTCAATTACTTCAACTTCAATGGCTCTTACCTTGGTGATCGAATCATGGAGAATAACTTTTTCGTCCTGCATTGCTCCTTGATCCTCTGCAAATTTCTTTCTTCATTACGCTCCAATCCAAAAAGAATCTTCACCTTCATCCACATTTTCTGCCTATTAAGGACCATGCGACAATTGCAACTTTTGTCTTCGTCTATAGAATTTCTGTCCCCTACTGACGCCAAATCGATTCGATTCGATTATTAAGAACAACACAATTAAATCCAATAAAAATGACGCAATGGAAGGAATATTTTAATGCGAAAGCTGGTTTTGGCGAGCGGGGGCAGGCGGAGGTAGGCGGGAGTAGGCGGGGGCAGTCGGAGGCAGGCGTGGGCGGGCGGGGGCTAGCAGGAACGGGCGGGGGCGTGCAATGGCGAGCTGGGGCGAGTTAGAGCTGAGAGGGCCGGTCGGGGGGCGGGCGGGGGCCAGCGGGGGAAGCGGTGGCGGGTCGGGGCGAGCAGGGGTGATCGGAAGAGGTCGGGGTCGGGCAGAGGCCGACGGGTGCGGGCGCGGCGGGCGTAGCGGGCGGAGCAGGAGGGGGCGGGCGGGGCGGGCAGGAAGGCCGGGGGTTAGGCTGGGCGTAGGCGGAGTGGGTGGGCGGCGGAGGCGGGGCTGGGCGGAGGTGGGAGGAGACGGTAGGGGGTGGGCTGGGGCGGGCGGGCATGGGCGGGCGGGGGCGGGCGGGGGCGGGCGGGCGGAGGCAGGCGGAGATAGGCGGTGGTAGGCGGGGGCAGGCGGAGGTAGGCGGGTGCGTGAGGGTGCTGGCGGGGGCGAGTGGGGGCTGGGAGGGCCGGACCGGGGGCGGGCGGGGGCGGGTGCGAGAGATCGGTGGTGGGCGCGGGCGGGCAGAGGCGGACGAGGGCGGGGAAAGGCGGTGCGGGAGAGGGCGGGCGGGGGCGAGCGAAGGTTGGCGGGGGCGTGCTGGGGCGTGCGGGTGAGGGCGGTGGCGGGCGGGGGTTGGCTTGGGCGAAGAGGAGCGTGTAGGCCAGGCAGGGCGGGCGTCGTCGGGCGGGGACGGGTGGGGGCGGGCGGGGGCGGGCGTGGGTGGGCGGAGGCGGTAGGGGGTGGGCGGAGGCGGGAGGGGGTGGGCGAGTGATGCGAAAGCTGGTTTGGGCGAGCGGAGGCAGGCGGAGGTAGGCGGGAGTAGGCGGGGGCAGTTGGAGGCAGGCGTGGGCGGGCAGGGTCTAGCAGGAACGGGCGGGGGCGTGCAATGGCGAGCTGGGGCGAGTTAGAACTGAGAGCGCCGGTCGGGGGGCGGGCGGGGGCCAGCGGGGGAGGCGGTGGCGGGTCGGGGCGGGCAGGGGCGATCGGAAGAGGTCGGGGTCGGGCAGAGGCCGATGGGTGCGGGCGTGGCGGGCGTGGCGGGCGTAGCGGGCGGAGCACGGGGGGGCGGGCGGGGCGGGCAGGAAGGCCGGGGGTTAGGCTGGGCGGAGGCGGAGTGGGTGGGCGGAGGAGGTGGGGTCGGACGGAGGTGGGAGGAGACGGGAGGAGGTGGGCTGGGGCGGGCGGGCATGGGCGGGCGGGGGCGGGCGGTGGCGCAGAAGCGAAAAGGGTTGAGAGGGGGCGGGCGGGAGAGGACGGGGTAGGGCGGGGACGGGCGGGGGTGAGCGGGGGCTGGCGGGGGCAGGCGGGGGCATACCTGGGCGGACGAAAGCGGGCGGAAGAGAAGGAAGGCGGGCGTGGGCGGGCGGGGGCGAGCGGGTGCAGGCCATAGAACACTAGGGCAAATGGGAGCGATCGTGATCGAGTGGGGGCTGTTAGGGCCGGGCGGGGGTAGGTAAGGGCGGGCTGGGGTGGGCTATGGCAAATTAGAGCGAACGGGGGCCAACGGGGGCGAACGTGGGTGAGTGGGGACTGGGAGGGCTGGACGTGGGGCTGGCGGGAGCTGGCGGGAGCATGCGGGGGCGGGAGGAGGCGGGCGGCGGCGGGCGGGGGCTGGGAGTGTTGGGCGGGGGTAGGTTTGGGCGGGTGGGGGCGGGCAATGGCGGGCTATTTCAAATTATGGCGAACGAGGCCAACGGGGCAAACGTTGGAGTGTGGGGGCTGGGAGGGCATGGCGGGGGCGGGCGGGGGTTAAGAGGGTTGGGTCGTGGCAGGTACTGGCGGGCGGGGGATGCCGGGGGAGGGCGATGGCGGGTGGGGTCGGTCAAAGGTTGGCGGGAGCAGGAGGGGGCGGGCAGGGAGGTCGGGGGCGGGTGGAGTTGAAAGAAGTGGGCAGGGGCTACTGGGGCGGGCGTGGGTGGGCGTGAGCGGCCGGGGGAAGGTGGGGGATAGCGGGGGAGGGCGGAGGTAGACAGGAGCGGGCGAAAGCTGACGGGGGCCGGCGGGGGCTGGCGCGGGCAGACGGAATTAAGCGTAAGCGGGCGGGGGCTGGCGGGGGCGGGCGGGGCCGGGCAGTGGGGTGCAAGGGCAGGCGTGTGCGAGTGGATGCTGGGATGGCCGGGCGGTGGCGGGCTATGGAATACTAGGGAAAACGGGAGCGAACCTGAGCGATTTGGGGCTGGGAGGTCCTAGCGTGAGTAATTAAGGGCGAGCGGGGCGGGCTATGGCAAATTAATGCGAACGGGGGCCAACGGCGGCAAACTTGGGCGAGTGGGGACTGGTAGGGCCGGGTGGGGGCTGGCGTGGGCTGGAAGGCCTAGCGGAGGTGGGCATGGGCGGGCAGGGGCGGGTGGAGGCGGGCTGGGGTAAGCGAAGGTGGGCGAGGGCGTTCGGTGGCGGGCGTAGCGGGCGGGGACGGGCGGGGCCGGCGGAGGCTGGTGGAGGCGGGCGGAGGCTGGAGGAGGCGGGAGGTGGCGGGATGGTGTGGGCAGGGGCGTTCGGGGGCGTGAGAGCGGGAGGGGGCGGAAGGGGTGAGAGGGGGTGGGCGGGGGAGGGCGGGGTTGGGCGATGGCGGTAGGGGGCGGGCGTGGGCGGGTAGGGGCTGGCGGAGGCGGGAGGGGTTGGGCGGAGGATGCAAAAGCTGGTTGGTGCGGGCGGGGGCGGGCGGGTGGAGGAAGATGGGAGCGGCCGGGGGTATTCGGAGGTAGGCGGGAGCGGGCGGGTGCTGGCAGATGCTGGAGAGTGCGGGCGGGGGCGTGCAATGGCGGGAACGAGTAAGCGCTGGGAGGGCCGGTCGGGGGGCGGGCGGGGGCCGGCGGGGGCAAGCGTGGGTGAGTCGTGTTGTGCAGGGGCGATCGGAGGTGTGCTGGGCCGGGCAGAGGCCGAGGGATGCGGGCGCGGCGGGCGGAGCTTGCGGGGCAGGAGGGGGCGGGCTTGGTGGGCACGGGGGGTGGAGGCAAGAAAGGGTGAACGCGTGATGGCGTGGGCGGAAGCTTGAGGGTGTGTAAGAGGCGGGCGGGGCGGGCGGGGGCGAGCGGAGGCGGGCGTAAGCGGAGGAGACGCGAGTTAGTGGGCGGGGGCGGGCGGGGGCGGCCGGTGGCGGGCGTTGGCGTGGGGTGGGAGGGGAAGGGCAGGGGTGGGCGGGGACGGGTGGAGTTGGGCGGAGGATGGCAGAAGCGTGGGGGGGCGGGCGGGGCGGGCGTGGGCAAGGGGGGGCGGTGGCGGGCGTAGGCGGGAGGAAGCGGGAGGGGATGAGAGGGGGCGGGCGGGCGGGATCGTTGGGGCGGGAGGGGGCGGGTAAGCGACGGTCGGGGGAGGGCGGGGACGGGCGGGAATGAGCGGGGGCGGGCGGGAGCGGCCGGGGGTGAGTGGGGGCGGGCGGGGCGGACGGAGGCGGGCGGGGGCGGGCTTGGGAGGGTGGGGGAGAGCGGGGTCGGGCGGGAGAGGGCGAGGGCGTGCGGGGGCGGGCGGGGGCAGGTGGAGGCGGGCGGGGCGGGCGTGGTCGGGGAGGGCGGTGCGTGCGTGGGTGGGTGGGGGCGGGCAAGGGTGAGAGGAGGTGGAGGGGGTGGGTGGGGGATGCGAAAATGGGCGGGAGGCGGGGGCTGGTTGGGGCGGTCGGGGCGGGCGGAGGCGGGCGGAGGCAGGCGGAGATAGGCGGGGGTAGGCGGCGGCAGGCGGAGGTAGACGGGTGCGTGAGGGTGCTGGCGGGGGCGGGCGGGTGCGAGTGGGGGCAGGGAGGGCCGGACGGGGGGCTGGCGGGGGCTGGCGGGGGCAGGCGTAGGCTGGCAGGGGCGGGTGAGAGGGATCGGGGTGGGCGCGAGCGGGCAGAGGCGGACGTGGGCGGGCGGTGGCAGGCGGGGCGGGAGAGGGCGGGCGGGGGCGAGCGGGGGTTGGCGGGGGCGTGCTGGGGTGGGCGGGTGAGGGCGCGGGCGGGCGGGGGCCAGAGGGGGCTGGTGGTGGCGGGCAAGGGCGGGCGGGCGGGGGCGGGCGGGCGGGGGCGGGCGGGTGAGGTCACGGGTGGGCGGGACCGGTCGAGGGAGGGCGGAAACGTGCGGGGGCGAGCTATTGCACACTAGGGCTAACGGGAGCGAACGTGGGCGAGTGTGGTATGGGATGTCCGGGCGGGTGCAGGTAAGGGCGGGCGGGGGCGATCCGGTTTCAAATCGATGGGTCGAAGGCACCTTATACCTTAGTCATTTTTAATCACTCGCTCGCTAAACAAACGACGATGGTGTTTTAGCGTGATCAGTGAGTTCTTCTCTCCAGCTTTCGAGTTGTCGTGCTTTTCCTGTGATCATATGGTTTTAATATTTCTGTAGGCATTTCATATGTAATTAAGCTAGTTATGTTAATTCTTTTGTAGTGTCTCATTTTTTGTTAGTGGATTCACAGTAGCTCAGTTTAGTTTCGTTCTTGTCATTTTATTTATCATATATTTACTTTACCGGATTCGTCATCCTTATGTTTACTTTTGTATTTTGTTGTAATTTTTGAAGCTAAGGTATATTTTTCGTTATTGTTTACACCATAACTTCATAGTTAAATTTGATTTCATATAACTATAGTGAACGACAGATTTAAAATTATTTTAGATTATTACTACGATACATCTTATGTTATTTCATTTTTGTTAAATTCGTTTTTGTTAAGTAAGTGTAATTCGAGGTAGAGTTGGATATTGCAATTTTGTTTTTATCAAATTTATTAGCGCATTGGTTTTTATTTATCCCGCATAGGTAAATGCTGTTGTTAATTATATTTTATTTCACCTTCAAAATACAATAATATTTAAAATGGCTGTGTCGGATTTTGAAGATTTTGAAGATTTGGAAGAACCTATGGAGTTATTGGAAATGGGGGAAATTTTGATAAATCGCGCTATAAATGTGTATTTGCAGCATCAGGATCCCTTTAGGAATAAATCCGTTGGATTTTTAGGCGTCGATATAGGATCTCAAAAGCCAAATGCTTAAGCATTCATCAACTGGAAGAATTTTTTTAGCATAAATGTGCAAGTATCGTTGTAAAACTTAAGTATATGTAAATTTACTTGATTTTTCATTCATTGATTCAGACCGTTAAAATGTAACATATATTACTATAAAATAGGAGGTTGCAGCAGCCAATTTGTAGATAAAAATTTTGTGGCACGATAAAGAGGTAGCATACATGACTCAAGAATATTTAACGAGTGGAATTTGAAAAGAAAATTTAAAAGTGGCAACAACAAAGTACTCCCGTTGAGTGAAAGCTGTTATGCTTGTCGTCCATATTTATTGACACCCACGCGGAATCCTTAGGTATACCGAAAATAGTCATTATATGGGCATATATATTGAGCTTACTGTATGTTAATGAGTAATTTGTACCAATGATTATGACAGTCAGGAGCACAGGAAGCATACAATGCAGCCCACATCAAACACAGACACACAGTTGATAGGCTATTTGGTGTATGGAAAATAACTTTTCGATCTTTGTACAGAGGCCTCGCAGAGAACCTGGAAACCTCTATATCCATAATAGTGGCTTTGGCTGTACTCCATATCTTGCAGTTAGAGTTCAGAATGGAAGGTTATCAATCCTAAGTTATTTACTAGTTTTATCCAGGGACATATTTTACCACACAACCTCATCCGTTGCTTAGATAAAATTTTGACATATCTTTCCAAAAAAGATATCATTTATTGCATAATACATCACTCTGATAAAAAGCCTTGATTTACCTATAAATGTATATCTCTATATTTCACTTATGTCTTGAGAGGGAGTTATATTACAAACAGACTGCAGCATAACTATGAATTACAATCAACCTGTCCCTGTTACCTGCTATAAAATAATTGTTAATTTTTTTGACAGAATCAGAATGCAGTGATGATGAGAGTGAAGATAAAAACTTGGAAGAAAATGACAAAGATGTGAATAATGAAATACCTACAGGAAGAGGAAATATTTTTAGGAAGAACTACATTGCTAACTATTTTGAGTTGAATATAAAGTAAAAATGAAATATTTGTTTGTTACTCTTTTATTTCATTTTTATAATTTTTGGCCCAATACAGTTTTAAATATTTTTAATCTACATTTCCTCCTTTTCTATTTTCATTTTCTCCATGTGCAGCAACTCTTGCCTTTCTTCTCCCCTTCTAAATGCATCCTTCTGCACCACAATATTTCTTGGTGAAATTGAATTATCGCCTGTTCATAAGGACACATCTCCTTACTCCTTTTCTTCCCTTGTTTCTGCCGGAAAAGTCAAGAATATGAATAAGCGATATACATCAATTACTGCTGTCATCATCAGCACTCACGTTTATAAGTGATGAAAGGAGTAATTATTCCGATGTTCACAGTTGTTAATGGAAGTGGAAGTTGTGCAATTAGTGGTTAACTTAAACAAGGGAGAATGAGGGATATGACCAGGGTCAATGTACTTGTTAGTTCTTTTTGTGTATATAAATGCTTTCATAAGCATCTAGTTTATTTCTCTTGCATGCTATTCTTTATATTATACCTATTATTGGAGCAATTGGAAGGGTGAGGAGGGGTGTCAAATGTTTCTCTCTCATGGTACTTAATACTGGGATATATACTTCCTCTTGCTCCAACTTAAATAAAACCGTGTCGCTGCTCTCTGTTGTTTATCCTGCGGTTAATTCAATATGTCTTATTTATTACAATTGGCACAAATTAGTACTATTATGCAAGCAAATTTAATAACTTGAAAATAAATCCGCCAGCATCGTGAGCTTAAGAGTGATGAGGATATATGTTCTAAACTTTAGGACTTCTAATTTTATTAAAATTCATTTTTAAACTTATACGTTCTAAAGTTCATTCTTAAATGGTAAGCTTAACAATATTTTAAGTTAAGCTTCGTCATTTAACATGCTGCCATCCATCACAAATTGTGGATCATGTAAGCCACTTCAGTTGGGGGAGTACTTCTACTTACAGAAGGAACCGGTCCACCTCCACTATTCCCTCTCTGATATTTCTTTAACTGCAAAAATGGCAGATCCAACTGAATAAACATAACTATTTTTACATTCATCATGACTCAATTACTTCAACTTCAATGGCTCTTACCTTGGTGATCGAATCATGGAGAATAACTTTTTCCGCCTCCACTGCTCCTTGATCCTCTGCAAATTTCTTTCTTCATTACGCTCCAATCCAAAAAGAATCTTCACCTTCATCCACATTTTCTGCCTATTTAGGACCATGCGACCATTGCAACTTTTGTCTTCGTCTATAAAATTTCTGTCCCCTACTGACGCCAAAATCGATTCTCTCTCTCACTGTGACCAATTAAGAGCCAGTATCCTTTTCGCTTCCATGACATAAAGAACTTCAAACCCAATAAATAACGACCCAATAAAATAATAAATCAATTAGCAATTATAACAAGGAACACAAAAACTCTATTATTAAGAACAACACAATTAAATCCAATAAAATGACGCAATGAAATGAGTATTTTAAGCAATAAATCCTGTATTAAAAAAACTACAAATACGCAACCAATATAAAAATAAATATATAGTTGGAAATAAAAGGAAAATACAAAATAATACGTCCTTACTTATACAAGCAATCCACAAGAAATTACTCCAACAAACTTTCTAAACAAACTAGAAGGAGGATACCTATATGAATATAAAATAAAACACTACAAATCTACAAATACAAGAAAGATACTAAATAATACGAGCTAATTAACCACACAACCCACAGTAAATTAAATTGATAATACAGAAAATTAAACTAACACTAATGCAAATGATTTAAATAAAAGAAATATAATAAGCGAAAAAAAAACAGCAATAAATTAAGCGTCGCCTGGAGGAGTCGAGCGGGGACTGGTGGGGGCGGGCGGGAGCGGGCGGGCTATGGCACACTAGGGAGAACGGGAGCAAACGTGGGCGAGTGGGAGCTTGGATCAATTTAATTTACTGCCCCCGCCTACCCCCGCCTATCTCCGCCTGCCTCCGCCCGCCTCCAACCGCCCGCCCCCAACCGCCCGCCCCCAACCGCCCCAACCAACCCCCGTCCCCCGCCCATTTTCGCATCCCCCGCCCACCCCCTCCCGCCTCCTCTTACCCTCGCCCGCCCCCGCCAACCCTCGCCCTCCCCCGCTCGCCCCCGCCCTTCCCCGCCCGCCCCAGCCCGCCCCCGCCCGCCCCCGCTCACCCCCCGCTCATTTCCGCCCGTCCCCGCCCTCACCCGACCGTCCCCTACCCGCCCCCTCACGCCACAACGATGCTGCCCGCTCGCCCCAGCTCACCCAATCCCTCTTCCTCCGGCCTCCGCCCATCCCCGCCCGCCCACGCGCGCCCCGCCCGCATCCCCGCACGCTTCTGCCATCTCCCGCCCAACTCCACCCGTCCCCGCCCACCCCCTCCCACCCCACGCCAACGCCCGCCCCCGGCCGCCCCCGCCCGGCCCCGCCCACCCACTCCCATCTCCTCCCGCTTCCGCCCGCCCCCGCCCGCACCGCCCACCCCCGCCCGCCTCTTCCATACCCTCAAGCTTCCGTCCCCGCCATCCCCCGTTTACCCTTTCTTGCCTCCGCCCGCCTTGCCCACCACGCCCGCCCCCTCCTGCCCCGCCCGCTCCGCTCCGCCCGCCCGCGCCCGCACCCGTCGGCCTCTGCCCGGCCCAGCGCTCCTCCGATCGACCCTGCACGCCACGACTCGCCCACGCCTGCCCCCGCCGGCCCCCGCCCGCCCCCCACCTGGCTCTCCCAGCGCTTACTCGTTTTGCCCACCATTGCACGCCCCCGCCCGCACTCGCCAGCATCCGCCAGCCACCAGCCCGCTCCCGCCTACCTCCGAATACCCCCGCCTTCTCCCATCTACCTCCGCCTGCCCCGCCCGCCCCCGCCCGCTCCAACCAGCTTTTGCATCACCCGCCCGACCCCTCCCCCCTCCGCCAGCCCCTGCCCGCCCATGCCCGCCCACGCCCGCCCCCTACCGCCATCGCCCAACCCCGGCCTCCCCCGTCCACCGCCTCCCACCCCTTCCGCCCCCTCCCGCTCTCACGCCCCCGCACTCCCCCGTCCGGTCCTCCCCAGCCCCCACTCGCCCCAGCCCGCCCCCGCCAGCACCCGCCCGCATCCGCCTACCTCTGCCTGCCCCCAACTGACCCCGCCTGCCCCCGCCTATCTCCAATTCCCCCGCCCGCCACCGCCCGCCCCCGCCCGCCCCAGCCAGCCTCTGCCTTTCGCCCATTTTCGCATCCCCCGCCTACCCTCTCCCGCCTCCTCCCACCCCCCGCCCGCCTCCGCCCGCCCGCCACCGCCCGCCCCGCCCGCCTCCATCTGCCCCCACCTGACCACGCCCGCCCTCTCCCGTCTCACTTGCCACCGCCCTCCTTCGCCCGCCGACGCCCGCCCCCGCCCGCCCCCCGTTCATTCCCGCCCGTCCCCGCTCTTTCCCGACCGCCCCGCACCCGCCCACTCCCGCCACATAGATCCCACCCGCCTGTCCCCGCTCACCCCTCCCGCCTCCTCCCGACCCCTCCAGCCTCCGCCCGCCCTCGCCCGCCCACGCTCCCCGCCCGCCCACGCTCCCCGCCCGCCCATGCTCCCCGCCCATTTTCGCACCCCCCGCCCATCCCCTCCCGCCTCCGCAAGCCCCCGCCAGCCAACGCCCGTCCCCGCCCTCCTCCGCCCGCTTTCTCCCTCCCCCTCCCACCTACACGCCAGCGACCGCCCCGCCCGCCCATAACCGCCCGCCCCCGCCCACCCACTATCGTCTCCTCCCGCTTCCGCCCACCCCCGCTCGCCCCGCCCGCCTTTTCCACACCCGCCAGCCCCGCCCGCCTCCTTTCGCCTCCCCCCATCCCCCGTCCACCCTATGTCCTCCGCCCGCCCTGCCCACCACGCCCGCCTCCTCCTACCCCGCCTGCTCCGCCCGCCGCGCCCGCACCCGTCGGCCTCTTCCCGGCCCAGAGCTCCTCCGATCGCCCCCGAAGGCCCCGACCCGCCCACGCCTGCCACCCCCCCCGGCCCCTGATCGCCCCCTGCCTGGCCCTCCAAGCGGTTACTCGTTCCGCCCGCCATTGCACGCCCCCAACCGCTCCCGCCCGCAGCCGCCAGCCCCCGCCCGCTCCCGCCTACCTCCGACTACCACCGCCTTCCCCCGGCTGCTCCCGTCTACCTCCGCCTGCCCCGCCCGCCCTCGGCCGCTCCAACCAGCTTTCGCATCCCCCGCACACCACCTCCCGCCTCCGCCAGCACATGCCAGCCCATGCCCGCCCACGCCCGCCCACGCCCGCCAACGCCCCGCCCACGCCCGCCCCCTACCGCCATCGCCAACCCCCGCCCTCCCCCCGCCCACACACTCCCACCACTCCCGCCCCCTCCCGCTCTCAAGCCCCCGTCCGCCCCAGCCCACCCCATCCCGCCTCCTCCCGCCTCCTCCAGCCTCCGCCCGCTTCCGCCAGCCCCCGCCCGCCCCGCCCGTCCACGCCCGTCCACGCCCGTCCCCGCCCGGTACGCCCGTCCCCGAACGACCCGCACGACCCCGCCCGCCCCTTCCCGCACCCGCCTGCCCCCGCCCGTTTTCGCTTGCCCCCGCCTGCCCCCGTCCGCCCATGCTCAAATCCGCTTGGCCCCGCCAGCCCACGCCAGCCTATGCCCACCTCCGCTTGGCCCCGCCAGCCCAAGTCAGCCCCCGCCCGGCCCTCCCAGTCCCCACTCGCCCAGGTTCGCAGCCGTTGCCCCCGTTTGCCCTAATTTGCAATAGCCAGCCCCCGCTCGCCCTTATTTACTCCCGCTAGGACCTCCCAGCCCCAACTCGCTCAGGTTAGCTCCCGTTTTCCTTATTGTTCCATAGCCCACCCCTGCCCGCCTCCACCCGGCCATCCCAGCCTGCACTTACACGGCCCTGCCCGCACCCGCCAACCAACGCCCGCTTCCGCTTAATTCCGCCTGCCCGCGCCAGCCCCCCGCCCGCTCCCGTCTATCTCCGCTTGCCCCCGCCATCCCCCACCTTCCCCCGCCCGCCCCCACCCACCGTGCCCGCCCCCGCAGCCACCGCACACTCCTTTCTCCTCCACCCGCACCCGACCTCCCTGCCCGCCCTGGCCCGACTCCGCCCGCCCCGCTAGCCACCTGCTTTGTCCTCCCAGCCCCCACTAGCTCACGTTTCCCCCGTTGGCCCCGTTCGCCCTAATTTGCTATAGCCCCGCCCTCGCCTTCCCCCGCCCGCCCATACCTGCCACCGCCACACCCTCTTAACCCCCGCTTACTCCCGCAAGGCCCTCCCAGCCCCCGCCTTCCAACGTTTGCCCCGTTGGCCTCGTTCGCCATAATTTGCCATGGCCCGCCATTGCCAGCCCCCCGCCCGCCCAAACCTACCTCCGCCCAACCCTCCAAGCCCCCGCCCGCCCCCGCCATGCCATCCCAGCCTCCACTTGACCACGTTTGCCCCCGTTCGCTCTACTTTGCCATAGCCCGCCCCCGCCCGACCTTACCAACACCCGCCCGGCCTACAAAGCCCACACTCGCTCATGTTCGCTCCCGTTTGCCCTAGTGTTCCATAGCCCGCCTCCGCTCGCCCCCACCTTCCCCCGCCCGCCTTTCTTCTCCCCCGCCCGCTTTTGCCCGCCCCCGCCCTTCCTTACCCGTCTTCTCCCGTCTCCTCCCGCCTCCGCCCGTTCCCGCCCGCCCCGCCCATCCCCGCCCGCCCCCGCCATTTTCCGCCCACCCCTCCCGCCTCCGCCCGCTCTGCCCGCCCAGCCTGCCCCGCCCGCTACCTCCTGCCCCGCCCGCTCCACCCGCTCCGCCCGCCGCGCCCGCACTCTTCGGCCTCTGACCGCCCCCCGCCCTCTTCCGAACCCCCCTTCTCGCCCCGACCCGCCCACGCCTGCCACCGCCGGCCCCCGTCCGCCCCCCGCACGGCCTCTCAACACTTACTCGCCCCTGCTCGCCATTGCACACCCCCGCCCGCACCTGCCAGCCCCTGCCCGCCCCCGCCCTACCTCCGACTGCCCCCGCCTGCCCCCCGCCTTCCCCCGCCAGCCCCCGCCTACCTCCACCTGCACCCGCTCGCCCCCGCTCGCCCCAACCAGCTTTCATATCCCCCGCCCACCTCCTCCCGCCTCCGCCCGCCCACGCCCGCCCACGCCCGCCCACGCCCGCCCACTCCCGCACCCGCCCGCCCCCACCCGTCCCCGCCCGACGACGCCCGCCCTGCCTGCCCTACACGCCGCCTTTCGCCCACGCCAACCCCCGCCCACCATCGCCCTCCCCCGCCCGTTTCCGCCCACCCCTGATCGCCCCAATTCTCACCCGTCCGCCCCTGTTCACCACCATTCGCCCTCTTTCGCCCCCGTTCGCACCCATTCGCCAACGTTTAACCCCGTTCGCCCCCGCCAGGCGCCGCTGGCCCCTATTCGCCTACGTTTGCCCCCTCCCGCCCTTACCTTCCCCCGCTCTGCCCTCCAAGCTCCAAAACGCCCACGTTCGCTCCCGTACGCCCTAGTGTGCCATAGCCCGTCCCCGTCCGCCCCCGCCCGCTGCAGCCCGCCCCCACCAGCCCCCGCTCGCTCCCGCCAGGCAACGCTTAATTTATTGCTGTTTTGTTTTTCGTTTTTTTATTTCTTTTCTTTAAATAATTAGCATTAGTGATAGTTTAATTTTCTGTATTATCAATTTAGTTTACTGTGGGTTGTGTGGTTAAATTAGCTCGTATTATTTAATATCTTTCTTGTATTTGTAGATTTGTTATGTTTTAATTTATATTTATATAGGTATTCTCCTAGTTTGTTTTGAAGGTTTGTTGGAATAATTTCTTGTGGATTGCTTATTTAAGTAGGGACGAATTATTTTGTATTTTCCTTTTATTTCCAACTATATATTTATTTTTATATTGGTTGCGTATTTGTAGTTTTTTTAATACAGGATTTATTGCTTAAAATATTCCTTTCATTGCGTCATTTATATTGGATTTAATTGTGTTGTTCTTAATAATAGAGTTTTTTGTTCCTTTTTATAATTGCTAATTGATTTATTATTTAATTGGGTCGTTATTTATTGGGTTTGAAGTTCTTTTTGTCCTGGAAGCGAAAAGGATACTGCTTCTTAATTGGTCACAGCGAGTGAGAGAATCGATTTTGGCGACAGTAGGGGACAGAAATTCTATAGACGAAGGCAAAAGTTGCAATGGTCGCATGGTCCTAAATATGCAGAAAATGTGGATGAAGGTGAAGATTCTTTTTGGATCGGAGCGTAATGGAGAAAGAAATTTGCAGAGGATCAAGGGGCAATGGAGGAGGAAAAAGTTATTCTCCAAGATTCGATCACCAAGGTAAGAGCCATTGAAGTTGAGGTAATTGAGTCATGATGAATGTAAAAATAGTTATGTTTATTCAGTTGGATCTGCCTTTTTTGCAGTTAAAGAAATATCAGAGAAGGAGAAGTGGAGGTGGAACGGTTCCTTCTGTACTCCCCCAACTGAGGTGGCTTACATAATCCACAATTTGTGATGGATGGCAGCATGTTAAATGACGAAGCTTAACTTAAAATATTGTTAAGCTTTCGATTTAACAATTAACTTTAGAATGTATAAGGTTAAAAATGAATTTTAATATAATTAGAAGTCCTAAGGGTAAGAACATAATTTCTTATCACTCTTGAGTTCACAATGCTGGTGGTTTTATTTTCAAGTTGTTATGTTTGCTTGCATAATAGAACTAATTTGTGCCAATTGGAATAAATAAGACTTATATTGAATTAACAGCAGGATAAACAACAGAGAGCAGCAACACGGTTTTATTTAAGTTGGAGCATTAGGAAGAAAATATGACAGTATTAAGTACCAGGAGAGAGAAACATTTGACACCCCTCCTCACCCTTCCAAGTGCTCCAATAATAGGTAATATATAAAGAATAGCATGCAAGTGAAATAAACTAGATGCTTATGAAAGCATTTATATACACAAAAACAACTAACAAGAATATTGACCCTGGTCATATCCCCCATTCTCCCTTGTTTAAGTTAACCACTAATTGCACAACTTCCACTTCCATTAACAACTGTGAACATCGGTATAATTACTCATTCCATCACTTATAAACGTGAGTGCTGATGATGACAGCAGTTATTGATGTATATCGCTTACTTATTTTCTTGACTTTTCAGGCAGAAACAAGGGAAGAAAAGGAGTAAGGAGATGTGTCATTATGAACAGGCAATAATTCAATTTCACCCCAATATATTGTGATGCAGAAGGATGCATTTAGAAGGGGAGAAGAAAGGGAAGAGTTGCTGCACATGGAGAAAATGGAGATAGTAAAAGGAGGAAATGTAGATTAAAAATATTTAAAAACTGTATTGGGCCAAAAATAATAAAAATGAAATAAAATAGTAACAAACAAATATTTCATTTTTACTTTATATTCAACTCAATATAGTAGTAGTTCTTCCTAAATATATTTCCTTTTCCTATAGGTATTTCATTATTCACATCTTTGTCATTTTCTTCCAAGTTTTCATCTTCACTCTCATCATCACTGCATTCTAATTCTGTCAAATAAATTAACAATGATTTTATTGCAGGTAACAGGGACAGGTTGATTGTAATTCATAGTTATGCTGCAGTCTGTTTGTAATATAACTCCCTCCCAAGACATAAGTAAAATTACAGAAATATTCATTTATAGGTAAATCATGGCTATTTATCAGAGTGATGTATTATGCAATAAATGATATAATTTTTGAAAAGATATGTCAAAATTTTGTCTATGCAATGGATGAGGTTGTGTGGTAAAATATGTCACTGGATAAAACTAGGAAATAACATAAGATTGCTAACCTTCCATTCTGAACTCTATCCGCAAAATATGGTGTACAGCCAACGCCACAATCATGGAATTAGAGGTTTCCAGGTTCTCTGCGATTCCTCTGTACAAAGATCAAAAAGTTATTTTCCAAACAATAAATAGCCTTCAACATGTGTGTCTGTGTTTGATGTGGGCTGCATTGTATGCTTCATGTGCTGATGACTGTCATAACCATTGGTACAAATTACTCATTAACAAACAGTAAGCTCAAAATATATGCCCATATAATGACTATTTTCGTTTTCCCTAAGGATTCCGCATGGGTGTCAATAAATATGGACGACAAGCATAACAGCTTTCACCCAACGGGAGTACTTTGTTGTTGCCACTTTCAAATTTTCTTTTCAAATTCCATTCGTAAAATATTCTTGAATCATGTTTGGTACCATTTTATCGTGCCACAATATTTTTATCTACAAATTGGCTGCTGACCTCCTATTTCATAGTCATATATGTTACATTTTAACGGTCTGATTCAATGAATGAAAAATCAAGTAAATATACATATACTTAAATTTTACAACGATACTTGCACATTTATGCTAAGAAAATTCTTCCAGTTAATGAATGCTTGAGCATTTGCCTTTATCGACGCCTAAAAAGTCCAACGGAGTATTTCCTAAAGGGATCCTGACGCTGCAAATACACATTTGTAGCGCGATTTATCAAAATTTCCCCAATTTCCTATAACTAAATTGCTTCTTCCAAGTCTTCAAAATCAGACACAGCCATTTTAAATATTATAAATTTTGAAGGTGAAATAAAATATATTTAACAACAGCAATTACCTATGCGGGATAAATAAAAAAACAGCACATGCCCGACCACGCCCGCCCACGCCCGCCCCCTACCGCCATCGCCCAACCCCGCCCTCCCCCGCCCACACCCTCCCACCACTCCCGCCCCCTCCCGCACTCACGACCCGTCCGCTCCAGCCCACCTAACCCCGCCTCCTCCAGCCCTCGCCCGTCCCCACCCGCTACGCCCGTCCCCGAACGCCCCGCCCGACCCCGCCTGCCCCTGCCCGCACCCGCCCGCCCGCCTTCGCGTGCCCCCGCCTGCCCCCGTCCGCCCATGCTCAACTCCGCTTGCTCTCTGTTGTTTATCCTGCGGTTAATTCAATATAAGTCTTATTTATTCCAATTGGCACAAATTAGTTCTATTATGCAAGCAAACATAACAACTTGAAAATAAAACCACCAGCATTGTGAGCTCAAGAGTGATAAGAAATTATGTTCTTACCCTTAGGACTTCTAATTATATTAAAATTCATTTTTAACCTTATACATTCTAAAGTTAATTCTTAAATCGTAAGCTTAACAATATTTTAAGTTAAGCTTCGTCATTTAACATGCTGCCATCCATCACAAATTGTGGATTATGTAAGCCACCTCAGTTGGGGGAGTACAGAAGGAACCGTTCCACCTCCACTTCTCCTTCTCTGATATTTCTTTAACTGCAAAAAAGGCAGATCCAACTGAATAAACATAACTATTTTTACATTCATCATGACTCAATTACCTCAACTTCAATGGCTCTTACCTTGGTGATCGAATCTTGGAGAATAACTTTTTCCTCCTCCATTGCCCCTTGATCCTCTGCAAATTTCTTTCTCCATTACGCTCCGATCCAAAAAGAATCTTCACCTTCATCCACATTTTCTGCATATTTAGGACCATGCGACCATTGCAACTTTTGCCTTCGTCTATAGAATTTCTGTCCCCTACTGTCGCCAAAATCGATTCTCTCACTCGCTGTGACCAATTAAGAAGCAGTATCCTTTTCGCTTCCATGACAAAAAGAACTTCAAACCCAATAAATAACGACCCAATTAAATAATAAATCAATTAGCAATTATAAAAAGGAACAAAAAAACTCTATTATTAAGAACAACACAATTAAATCCAATATAAATGACGCAATGAAAGGAATATTTTAAGCAATAAATCCTGTATTAAAAAAACTACAAATACGCAACCAATATAAAAATAAATATATAGTTGGAAATAAAAGGAAAATACAAAATAATTCGTCCCTACTTAAATAAGCAATCCACAAGAAATTATTCCAACAAACCTTCAAAACAAACTAGGAGAATACCTATATAAATATAAATTAAAACAACAAATCTACAAATACAAGAAAGATATTAAATAATACGAGCTAATTAACCACACAATCCACAGTAAATTAAATTGATAATACAGAAAATTAAACTTGCACTAATGCAAATGATTTAAAGAAAATAAATATAAAAAGCGAAAAACAAAACTGCAATAAATTAAGCGTCGCCTGGAGAGGGCGAACGGGGGCTGGTTGGGGCGGCGGGAGCGGGCGGGGGCGGACGGGGGCGTGCTATGGCACACTAGGGCAAACGGGAGCGAACGTGGGCGAGTGGGAGCTTGGAGGGCCGGTCGGAGGAAGGTAAGGGCGGGCGGTGGCGAACGTAAGCAAACAACGGCCAGCGGCGACTGGCGGGGGCGAACGGGGGTAAAAATTGGCGAACGGTTGCGAACGGGGGCGAAAGAGGGCGAATGGTGGTGAACAGGGGCGGACGGGTGAGAATAGGGGCGATCAGGGGTGGGCGGAAACGGGCGGGGGAGGGCGATGGTGGGCGGGGGTTGGCGTGGGCGAAAGGCGGCGTGTAGGGCAGGCAGGGCGGGCGTCGTCGGGCGGGGACGGGTGGGGGCGGGCGGGTGCGGGAGTGGGCGGGCGTGGGCGGGCGTGGGCGGGCGGAGGCGGGAGGAGGTGGGCGGGGGATGCGAAAGCTGGTTTGGGCGAGCGGGGGCGAGCGGGTGCAGGTGGAGGTAGGCGGGGGGTGGCGGGGGAAGGCGGGGGCAGGCGGGGGCAGTCGGAGGTAGGCGGGGGCGGGCAGGGGCGGGCAGGTGCGGGCGGGGGCGGGCGGGGGCGGGCGGGAGCGGGCGGGGGAAAGCGGAGGCCAGCGGGAACAGGCGTGGGCGGGCGGAAGCGGACGGTGGCGGACGAATGCGGCCGGGGCGAGCTATGGAACACTAGAACAAACGGGAGCGAACGTGAGCGAGTGGGGGAAGGGAGGGCCGGAGGGTGCTGGCGGGGGGTTGCGGAGGTGGGCAAGGGAAGGCGGGGGATGGCAGGGGCAAACGGGGCCTAGCGAATGCGGGCGGGGCCTGCGGGTGGGGGCAGGCTATGGTACACTAGGGCAAAAGGGATCGAACGTGAGCGAGTGGGGGCTGGGAGGGCCGGTCAGGTGCTGGCGGGGGCTTGCGGGGGCGGGCGGAAATGAACATGGGTGGGCAGGTGCAGGCGGGGGCAAGCGGGGTCCAGCGAGGGCGGGCGGGGGGGGGGGCTATGGCAAATTATGGCGAACGGGGGCCAACGGGGGCGAACCTTGGCGAGTGGGGGCTGCGAGGTCCGGGCGGGGTATGCGGGAGCGGGCGGAGGAGGGCATAGAAAAGCGGGGGTGGGCGAGGGCAAGCGGGGGCCTGCTAATGCGGGCGGTGGCAATCGGGGGCTGGCGTGGGAGGGCGGAAGAAGGCGGGGGCGGGCGAATGCGGGCGGGGGAGGGCGGGGGCAGGCTATGGTACACTAGGGCAAAAGGGAGCGAACGTGAGCGAGTGGGGGCTAAGGGGCCGGGCGGGTGCTGGCGGGGGCGCGCGGAGGTGAACATGGGCGTGTGACGGCGGGCGGGGGCAAGCGGGGGCCAGCGGGGGCCAGCGGGGGTGGACAAAGGCACATTAGGGCGAAAGGGGGCCAACGGGGGCGAACTTGGGCGAGTGGGGGCTGCAAAGTCAGGGCGGGTGCTGGCGGGGGCGGGCGGAGGTGGGCATGGGCGGGCGGGGTGGGCGGGGGCAAGCGGGGGCCAGCAGGGCGAGCGGGAGCGGGCGGGGGCAAGCGGGGGACACCTGGGGCGGGCGGGGGCGGGCGAGGGCGATTAAGGGCTGGGAGGGCCGGGCGGGGGGCGGGCGGGGGCCGGCGGGGGCAGGCGTGGGCGGGTCGGGGCGAGCAGGGCGATCGGAGGAGGGCAAGGGCGGGCAGAGGCCGACGGGTGCGGGCGCGGCGGGCGGAGCGGGTGCGGCGGGCGGAGCGGGCGGGGCGGGATAAGGCGGTCAGGGCGGGCGGAGGCCGAAGGTTGTGGGCGGAGGATGGCGGGCGGGGGCGAGAGGGGGCGGGCGGGGGTGGGCGAGGGAGGGCGGGCGGAGGCGGGAGGAGAAGGGAGAGGGTGGGCGCGGGCGGGCGGACATTGGCGGGCGGTGGCGTGGGTGCGGGAGAGAGCGGGAGTGGGCGGGTGGGGGAAGACGGGGACGGGCGGAGGTGAGCGGGGGTGGGGGTTTGCTGGCGAGTGCAGATTTGGGCGGGCGGAATCGGGCGGGAGAGGACGAAGGCAGGAGGGGGCTGGCGGGAGCGGGCGGGAGGGGGTGGGCGGTGGCGAGCAGGGGCGAGCGGGGACGGGCTATGGAACACTAGGGCAAACGGGAGCGAACGTGAGCGAGTAGGGGCTGGGAGGACCGGGCGGGTGTAGGTAAGTGCGGGCGGGGCGGGCTATGGCAAATTAGAGCGAACGTGGGCCAACGGGGGCGAACGTGGGTGAGTGGGGTCTGGGAGGGCAGGGCGGAAGGCTGGCGGGTACTGGCGATGTCGGGCGGAGGTGGGCGGGGGCGGGCGGTGGCAATCGGAGGCCAGCGGGGGCGGCTGCGTGCGGGCGGGTTCGGGCGGGGCGAGCATGGGCAGGCGGGGGCGGGCGGAGGCGAGAGGTGGTGTGCGGGGGATGCGAAAATGGGCGGGGGGTAGCGGCGGGCGGGGACGAGTGAGAGTGGGCGGGGTCGGGCGGGGGCGGGCATGGGCGGGCGGAGGTGGGCGGGAGCGGGCGGGGGCTGGCGGGGCGGACGGGGGCGGACTGGGGCGGGCGTGGGAATAAGGTGGCGGGCGAAGGCAGGCGGGGATGTGGGGGGGCTGGCGGAGGCGTGAGGGGGTGGGCGGTGGATGCGAAAATGGGCGGGAAGGCGGAGGTGGGCTGGAACGGGCGGGGCAGGCGGAGGCGTGCAAGGTCGTGCGTAGGCGGGCGGGGGCGGTTGGGGGCAGGCGGGGGTCGGCGGGGCGGGAGTGGGCGTGCAGGGGCGGGCGGAGGCGGTAGGAAGTGGGCGGGGGATGCGAAAATGGGCGGGGGGCGGGGGCGGGCGGGGGCAGGCGGAGATAGGCGGGGGCAGGCGGAGGTAGGCGTGGGCGGGCGGGTGCTGGCGGAGTCGTGTCGGGGCGTGCAAGGTCGGGCGGGGCGAGTTGGTGGTGGGAGGGCCGGGCGGGGGCAGGAAGAGGCTGACGGGAGCGGCCGGGGATGGCGTGGGCGGGCGGGGGCAGGCGGGGGCGAGCGGAGGTTGGCGGGGGCGTGCAGGTACGGGCGGGTAAGGGCGGGGGCGGGCGTGGACGAGCGGGGCTTGTGGTGGCGGGGGCGGGCGGATGAGGTCACGGGCGGGACCGGGCGAGGGAGGGCGGAAGAGTGCGGGGGCGAGCTATGGCACACGAGGGCGAACGGGAGCGAACGTGGACGAGTGGGGGCTGGGAGGTCCGGGCGGTGGCAGGTAAGGGCGGGGTGAGCGAGCCTGTTACAAATCGCTGGGGAGAATGCACCTTATACCTTAGTCATTTTTAGTCACTCGTTAGCTAAACAAACGTCGCCGGTGTTTAAGCGTGACCAGTGAGTTCTTCTCTCCAGCTTTCGAGTTGCTGTCGTGCTTTTCATGTGATCATATGGTTTGAATATTTCTTTACGTATTTCATATGTAATTAAGCTAGTTTATGTTCATTCTTTTGTATTGTCTCATTTTTGGTTAGTGGATTCTCAGTAGCTCAGTTTAGCTTCGTTATTATCAATTTATTTATCATATATTTACTTTACCGGATTCGTCATCTTATTGTTTATTTTTGTAATTTGCTGTAATTTTTGAAGCTAAGGTATATTTTTCGTTATTGTTTACACCATTTCTTCATAGTTAAATTTGTTTTCATATAACTATAGTGAACGACAGATTTAAAATTATTTTAGTTTATTACTACGATACATCTTATGTTATTTCATTTTGGTTAAATTCGTTTTTGTTAGGTAAGTGTAATTCGAGGTAGAGTTGGATGTTGCAATTTCGTTTTTATCAAATTTGCTAGCGAATTGTTTTTTCATTTATCCCGCATAGTTAATTGCAGTTGTTAATTATATTTTATTTCACTTTCAAAATACAGTAATATTTAAAATGGCTGTCTGATTTTGAAGATTTGGAAGAAGCATTGGAGTTAAGAGAAATGGGGGAAATTTTGATAAATCGCGCTACAAATGTGTATTTTCAGCGTCAGGATCCCTTAAGGAAATACTCCGTTGGACTTTTTAGGCGTCGGTATAGGTTCTCGAAAGCCAAATGCTCAAGCATTCATCAACTGGAAGAATTTTCTTAGCATAAATGTGCAAGTATCGTTGTAAAATTTAAGTATATGTATATTTACTTGATTTTTCATTCATTGAATCAGACCGTTAAAATGTAACATATATTACTATGAAATAGGAGGTTGCAGCAGCCAATTAGTAGATAAAAATATTGTGGCACGATAAAGAGGTCCCAAACATGACTCAAGAATATTTAACGAGTGGAATTTGAAAAGAAAATTTGATAGTGGGAACAACAAAGTACTCCCGTTGGGTGAAAGCTGTTATGCTTGTCGTCCATATTTATTGACACCCATTCGAAACCCTTAGGTGTACCGAAAATAGTCATTATATGGGCATATATATTGAGTTTACTGTATGTTAATAAGTAATTTGTACCAATGATTATGACAGTCAGCAGCACAGGAAGCATACAATGCAGCCCACATCAAACACAGACACACAGTTGATAGCCTATTTGGTGTTTGGGAAATAACTTTTCGATCTTTGTGGAGAGCCGTCACAGAGAACCTGGAAACCCCTTAATCCATGATAGTGGCTTTGGCTGTACACCACATCTTGCGGATAGAGTTCAGAATGAAAGGTTAGCAATCTTATGTTATTTCCTAGTTTTATCCTGGTACATATTTTACCACACAACCTCATCTACTGCATAGATAAAATTTTGACATATCTTTCCAAAAATGATATCATTTATTGCATAATACATCACTCTGATAAAAAGCCATGATTTACCTATAAATGTATATCTCTATAATTTCACTTATGTCTTGAGAGGGAGTTATATTACTAACAGACTGCAGCATAACTATGAATTACAATCAACCTGTCCCTGTTACCTGCAATAAAATCATTCTTAATTTTTTTGACAGAATCAGAATGCAGTGATGATGAGAGTGAAGATGAAAACTTGGAAGAAAATGACAAAGATGTAAATAATGAAATGCCTACTGGAAAAGGAAATATATTTAGGAAGAACTACATTGCTAACTATTTTTAGTTGAATATAAAATAATACTGAAATATTTGATTGTTACTCTTTTATTTCATTTTTATAATTTTCAGCCCAATACAGTTTTTAAATATTTTAAATCTACATTTCCTCCTTTTCTATCTTCATTTTCTCCATGTGCAGCGACTATTCCCTTTCTTCTCCCCTTCTAAATGTGTCCTTCTGTATCACAATATTTCTTGGTGAAGTTGAATTATTGCCTGTTTATAAGGACACATCTCCTTACACCTTTATTTCCCTTGATTCTGGCTGAAAATTCAAGAAAATAAATTAGCGATATACATCAATAACTGCTGTCATCATCAGCACTCACATTTTTAAGTGATGGAAGGAGTAATTATACCGATGTTCACAGTTGTTAATGGAAGTGAAAGTTGTGCAATTAGTGGTTAACTTAAACAAGGGAGAATGGGGGATATGACCAGGGTCAATATTCTTGTTAGTTGTTTTTGTGTATATAAATGCTTTCATAAGCATATAGTTTATTTCACTTGCATGCTATTCTTTATATATTACCTATTATTGGAGCACTTGGAAGGGTGAGGAGGGGTGTCAAATGTTTCTCTCTCCTGGTACTTAATACTGGGATATATACTTCCTCTTGCTCCAACTTAAATAAAACCGTGTTGCTACTCTCTGTTGTTTATCCTGCTGTTAATTCAATATGTCTTATTTATTACAATTGGCACAGATTAGTTCTATTATGCAAGCAAATTTAATAACTTGAAAATAAAACCGCCAGCGTTGTGAGCGTAAGAGTGATAAGGAATTATGTTCTAAACCTTAGAACTTCTAATTATATTAAAATTCATTTTTAAACTTATACATTCTAACGTTCATTCTTAAATCGTAAGCTTAACAATATTTTAAGTTAAACTTCGACATTTAACATGCTGCTATCCATCACAAATTGTGGATTATGTAAGCCACCTCAGTTGGGGGAGTACTTCTACTTAGAGAAAGAACCGGTCCACCTCCTATATTCCCTCTCTGATATTTCTTTAACTGCAAAAATGGCAGATTCAACTGAATAAACATAACTATTTTTACATTCATCATGACTCAATTACTTCAACTTCAATGGCTCTTACCTTGGTGATCGAATCTTGGAGGATAACTTCTTCCTCCTCCATTGCTCCTTGATCCTCTGCAAATTTCTTTCTCCATTACGCTCCGCTCCAAAAAGAAACTTCACCTTCATCCACATTTTCTGCCTATTAAGGACCATGCGACCATTGCAACTTTTGTCTTCGACTATCAAATTTCTGTCCCCTACTGACGCCAAATCGATTCTCTCACTCACTGTGACTAATTAAGAGGCAGTATCGTTTTCGCTTCCATGACAAAAAGAACTTCAAACCCAATAAATAACGACCCAATAAAATAATAAATCAATTAGCAATTATAACTAAAAACAATAAAAACTCTATTATTAAGAACAACACAATTAAATCCAATAAAAATGATGTAATGAATGGAATATTTTAAGCAATAAATCCAGTATTAAAAAAACTACAAATACGCGACCTATATAAAAATAAATATATAGTTGGAAATAAAAGGAAAATACAAAATAATACGTCCTTACTTAAACAAGCAATCCACAAGAAATTACTCCAACAAACCTTCTAAACAAACTAGAAGGAGGATACCTATATGAAAATAAAATAAAACACAACAAGTCTACAAATACAAGAAAGATATTAAATAATACGAGCTAATTAACCACACAACCCACAGTAAACTAAATTGATAATACAGAAAATTAAACTAGCACTACTGCAAATGATTTATAGAAAAGAAATATAAAAAGCGAAAAACAATACAGCAATAAATTAAGCGTCGCCTGGAGGTGGCGAGCGGGGGCTGGTGGGGGCGGGCGGGAGCGGGCGGGGGCGGACGGGGGCGAAGGGGGGCGAATGGTGGCGAACAGGGCGGACTGGGGCGAATAGGATCGATCAGGGGTGGGCGGAAACGGGCGGGGGAGGGCGGTGGCGGGCGGGGGTTAGCGTGGGCGAAGGGGTCGTGTAGGGCAGGCAGGGCGGGCGTCGTCGGGCGGGGACGGGGAGGAGGCGAGCGTGGGCGAGCATGGGCGGGCGTGGGCGGGCGTGGGCGGGCGTGGGCGGGCGGAGGCGGGAGGGGGTGGGCGGGGGATGCGAAAGCTGGTTGGGGAGAGCGGGGGCGGGCGGGGTCAGGCGGAGGTAGGCGGGAGCAGGCGAAGGCAGACGTGGGCAATCGGAGGTAGGCGGGGGCGGGCGGGGGCTGGCAAGTGCGGGCGGGGGCGTGCAATGGCGAGCGGGGGCTAGTAAGGGCTGAGAGGGCAGAGCAAAGGGCGGGCGGGGGACGGCGGGGGCAGCCGTGGGCGGATCGGGGCGGGAAGGGGCGATCGGAGGAAGGCGGGGGCGGGCAGAGGCCGACGAATACAGGCGCAGCGGGCGGAGCGGGCGGGGCAGGAGGGGGCGGGTAGGGCGGACAGGGCGGGCAGAGCGGGCGGAGGCTAGAGGGTGTGGGCGGGGCAGGCGGGGGCGGGCGGAGGCTGGAGGAGACGGTAGTAGACGGGAGGGGGCGGGCGGGGGCGTAGGGCCGGGTAGGGGTGGGCGAGGGAGGGAGAGTACGGGCGGGGGTCGGCGGGTGATGGCGGGAGCGGGCGGGGGCGGGCGGGGGCTGGCGGTGAGGGCGGGGAAGCGCGGAGGCGGGAGGAGATGGGCAGGGGTGTGCGTATAAGTGCGGGTGGCGAGGGCGGGTGGGGGAAGGGGGGCAGGGGTGGGGCGGGCGGAGGCGGGAGGGGGCGAGAGGAGGCCGGAGGATATTAGCTGGGGCGGGCGGGCGGGGGAGGGCAGGCGGGGTCGTGGGGGCAGGAAAGGGCGGGTGGGGATGGCGGGGGAGGGCGGGGACGGGTGACGACGGGCGTGTGTGAGCGGGGGCGGGCGGGGGCTGGCGGGGGCAGGCGTGGGCGGGCGAAAGCAGGCGGGGGAGAAGGAAGGCGGGCGGGGGCGGGCGGGAGCGAGCGGGGGCAGGCTATGGAACACTAGGGCAAACGGGAGCGAACGTGAGTGAGGGGGGGCTTTGAGTGCCGGGCGGGGGTAAGTAAGGGCGAGCGGGGGCAAGCTATGGAAAATTAGAGCGAACGGGGGCCAACGGGGGCAAATGTGGGCAAGTAGGTGCTGGGAGAGCATGGCGGGGGCGGGCTGGGGCTGGGAGGGTTGGGCGGGGTCACGTATGGGAGGGCGGGGGAAGGCGGGGGAGGGCGAGGGCGGGATATGGCAAATTAGGGCCAACGGAGGCAAACGTGGGCAAGTGGGAGCTGGGAAAGCAGGGCGGGTGGCGGGTGGGGCTGGCGGGGGCGGAGGGAGGCGGGCGGGGGCAGGCGGGGCGGGCGGGGGCGGGTGGGGGCGGTCAAATGTGGGCGGGAACAGGAGGGGGCCGGCAGGGATGTCGGGGGTTCGTGTAGGTGACAGGGGTGGGCGGGGGCTTCGGGGGCGGGCGTGGGTAGGCGGGGGCGGGCGAGGGAAGGTGGGGGCAGGCGAAGGTAGACGGGGGCGGGCGGGGGCTGACGGGGGCGGCGGGGCTGGCGGGGGCTGGCGGAGGTAAGCGGAAGCGGTAGTATGCTGGCGGGGGCGGGCAGGGCCGTGCAAGGGCGGGCGGGTACGAGTGGGGGCTTGGAGGGCCGGGCGGGGGCGGGCTATGGAAAACTAGGGCAAACGGCACCGAACATGAGCGAGTGGGGGCTGGAAGGTCCTAGCGGGGGTAGGTAAGGGCGAGCGGGGGCGGGCTATGGCAAAATAGGGGGGACGTGGGCCAACGGCGGCGAACTTGGGCTAGTGGGGGCTGGGAGGGCCGGGCGGGGGCTTGCGTGAGGTGGCGGGTCCAAGCGGAGGTGGGCATGGGTGGTCGGGTGCGGGCGGTGGCAAGCGGAGGACAGCGGGGGCGGGCGGATGCGGGCGGGGGCGGTCGGTGGCGTGGAGGCGGGAGTAATCCAATATTAAAGAAACTACAAATACGCAACCTATATAAAAATTAATATATTGTTGGAAATAAAAGGAAAATACAAAATAATACCTCCTTACTTAAACAAGCAATCCACAAGAAATTACTCCAACAAACTTTCTAAACAAACTAGAAGGAGGATACCTATATGAAAATAAAATAAAACAACAAATCTACAAATACAAGAAAGATATTAAATAATACGAGCTAATTAACCACACTACCCACAGTAAACTAAATTGATAATACATAAAATTAAACTAGTACTAATGTAAAATATTTAAAAAAAGAAATATAAAAAGCGAAAAACAAAACAGCAATAAAATAAGTGTCGCCTGGCGGGGGCGTGCGGGTGCCGTTGGGGGCGGGCGGGGGCGGGCGGGGGCAGACGGGGGAGGGCGGGGGCAGACGGGGGCGGGCGGGGGCGGGCGGAGGCGGGCTATGGCGAACGGGAGCGAATGTGGGCGAGTGGGAGCTTGGAGGACCGGTCGGGGGCAGGTAAGGGCGGGCGAGAGCGAACGTAGGCGAAAAGGGGCCAGCGTCGCCTGGCGGGGGCGAAAGGGGGCATACGTTGGCGAACGGGTGCGAACGGGGGCGAAAGGGGGCGAATGGTGGCGAACAGGGTTGAACAGGGGCGAATAAGGGCGATCAGGGGTGGGCGGAAACGGGCGGGGAAGGGCGCTGGGCGTGGGCGAGCGGGGGCGTGTAGTGCGAGAAGGTAGGGCGGGCGTCGTCGGGCGGGAAAGGTCGGGGACGGGCGGGGGCGAGCGAGGTAGGGCGGGGGCAGCTGGGGGCAGGCGGGGGCGTGCGGGGGCAGGAGGGGCCAGGCGGGGGCGGGCGGTATACGGAGGAGGCGAGAGGAGAGGGTAGGGGGTAAGCGGGGGAGGGAAGGGACAGGTAGGGGTGGCGGGGGATGGCGAGGGCGGGCGGGGGGGGCGGGGCGGGCGTGGGCAGGTGGGGGTGGACGGAGGCGGGAGGTGCGAAAATCGGCGGAGGGCAGTGGCGGGCGAGTGTAGTCGGATTGAGGCGGGAGGGGGCGGGAGGAGGCGGAGATAGGCAGGGGCGGGCGGGTCGGGCGGAGGCGTGAGGGGGTGGGCGGGACGGGCGGGGGCGGGCGGGGGCGGGCGGGAGCAGGCGGAGATAGGCAGGGTAAGGTGGGGGAAAGCGGAGGTAGGAGGAAGCGGGCGGGCGGGATATGGAACACTAGAACAAACGGGAGCGAACGTGAGCGAGTGGGGGCTGGGAGGGCCGGGCAAGGGTAGGTAAGGGCAGGTTGGGGCGGGCTTCGGCAAATCAGGGAGAACGGGGGCCAACGGGGGCGAACCTGGGCGAGTGGAGACTGCGAGGGCCGGGCGATCGCTGGCGGGAGCTGGCGGGGGCAGGCGGAGCTTGGCATGTGCGGGCTGGGGCGGGCGTGTGCGGTCGTGGGCGGGCGGGGGCGGGCGGGGGATGCAAAAGCTGGTTGGGGCGAGTGAGGGCGGGCGGGGGCAGGCGGATGTAAGCGGGAGCAGGCGAGGGCAGTCGGAGGTAGGAGGGGGCGGGCGGGGGTTGGCGGGTGCGGGCGGGGGCGTGTAATGGCGGGCGGGGGCGAGTAAGGGCTGAGAGGACCGGGCGGGGGGCAGGCGGGGGCCGGCAGGGGCAGGCGTGGGCGGGTCGGGGCGGGCAGGGGCTATCGGAAGAGGGCGGGGGCGGGCAGAGGACGACGGGTGCGGGCACGGCGGGCGGAGCGGGCGGGGCAGAAGGGACGGGCGGGGCAGGCAGGGCGGGCGAAGGCGGGAGGGGGTGGGCGAGGGTGGGCGGGGCGAGCGGGGGCGAGAGGAGACGGGGAGGGGTGGGCGCGGGCGGGCGGGGGCGGGTGGGGGCGGGAGGGGGTCGGGCGGCGGCAGGCGGGTGCTGGGAGGGTTGGGCGGGGGCAGGTATGGGCGGGCGGGGGCGGGCGGGGACGGGCTGGGGCGGGCTATGGAAAATTAGGGAAAACGGGGCCAACGGGGGCAAACGTGGGCAAACGTGAGAAATGGGGGCTTAGAGGGCAGGGCGGGGGGCGGGCGGGAACGAGCGGGGCCGGTCAAAAGTGGGCGTGAGAAGGAGGGGGCTGGGAGGGCGGTCGGGGGGGGTGGAGGCGGGAGGGGTGGGCGGAGCTGCGGGGGCGAACGGGGGCAGCCGGGAGCGGGCGGGGGTGCGCGGGGCGGGCGGGGGCAGACGGGGGCCACCGGAGGTAGACGGGGCCGGGCGGGGGATGACAAAGAGCCGGCGGGGGCTTGCGGGGGAATGCAGAGGTAGGCGGAAGCGGGCAAGTGCTGGCGGGAGCGGACAGGGGCGTTCAAGGGCGTACGGGTGCCGTGGGCTGGCGTAGGCAGGCGGAAGCGGGCGGGGGCGGGCGGGGGCAGGCAATGGAACACTAGGGCAAACGGGAGCGAACGTGAGCGAATGGGAGCTGGGAGTGCCGGGCGGGTGCTGGCGGGGTTGGCGGGGGCGGGCGGAGGTGGACATGTGCGGGCGGAGGCGGGCGGGGGCGGGCTATGTTATATTAGGGCGAACGGGGCCCACGGGGGCGAACCTGGGCGAGTGGAGACTGCGAGGGCCGGGCGATCGCTGGCGGGGGCTGGCGGGGGCAGGCGGAGCTTGGCACGTGCGGGCTGGGGCGGGCGTGTGCAGGCTGGGGCTTGCGGAGGCGGGAGGTGGTGGGCGGGGATGCGAAAGCTGGTTGGGGAGAGGGAGGGGGCCAGGAGGTTTGGGCGGGGGCGGGTATGGGCGGGCGGAGGAAGTCGGGGGCTGGCGGTGACGGGCGTGGGAGGGCGGGGTTTAATGGAAAAGAGGGTAGGAAAGATAATGGTTGAAAGAAATAAAAAACCTGGATCACAGCAGCCATGCTGCAAAAAATGGAAGAGCGGAGAAAGTGGAAGAACATAAACACTGAAGAAGGCCAAAGAAAGTACAAGGATTTAAATAATGCTTTATGAAGGGAAACTGATAAAGCCAAGAGAACATTGGATAAATGAGAAATGCGAGGAGATTGTTGAGTGTGAAAGAATTTGTAGAAAATACCTCATGTATAGCAAAGCAAGGGAACTATTCAAGAAAAAGGCAAGAAAGATAGGACGTAGAGGAATCATGACCAAAAGTGGTAAAATAGTCTAGACTAAAAGAGGCTTCTGGGGAGAGAGAGAAATGAAGGCAGCGATTCAGTTAAAACTTGTCTTTGGACAGAAGCATGATGATGGTGATGAATAATGACTGACATGTTTATTATTTATTTATGTCTCATTTCAGTTTTGATCCCGTGAGCAGAATGTTGATGATCAAAGCACTTGAGAGGGACATAGAACTGGGGAGAATAAGCAACCCTGGGTTATTTGATGACCTATCAACAGAAATGATAGATTGTATTGTTGAGGTATCCAACTCGAACATTCGATTTCCTATTAATCAACTGCAGTATGTTTGCTGCAATGGCAAAGGCAATTTTCTTATTAGTTTTTTGTACCCAAATGTAAAAATCCTTAAAAAAACTATAAATTTCAATGCAGAGAAGGAGAAATTTCTTAACATGACCAAGAATTAAACCTAGATGTTCCACTTTTCAGTAAAATACCAGTTAACCACTTGATTCGTCAAGATCATACTCATCATGTGCACAATGCCCACCAATTGGGCAACACGGTTATTTTCGTCATCAAGGTTTTTTTCACCTTGCTCTATGTGTGTGAGGAGCTTCCTCTAGTATTCCTTGGTTGACATTCATGCAAACAGATTCTGTTTAGGCCAAATATTCCGAGATTTAAACCCTGAACATGTCGTGTGTATTTGCATATATGCAGCACACAGTCAGCAATTCTTAGATATTCAATAAAATCCATTTTGCATGGACATGTGATCTCGGATATTGGGAATTTTTACCCATTTTTCTTCTTTGACACATCTGGAGTTTTAACTGATATTGCTTCTTTGACACATCTGGTTTATCAGGGCAAATAAATAATTCCCACTACCCCCTGGAGAAACATTGTTTTTGAGATAAACTATTTTCATGGAAAGGTTAGTTTTCCCATGAACTAAGAAGTATGAGCATTGCGAGTTACCACATTGGGAAATTTCAGCATAACCATTCTATTAGTTTTTTGAAAAATATATTTTGGTCCGTCTATTAGTGAATATCGTGGAATGGCTTCTACAAGTAAACGGCCAAAGACTTCTTTGGAGGAAATTTTGACTGTTTATACATAAGCAAATACTTATATTTAGTAGAAATACAAATTTTATTCTAAATCCAAAAATTTGCTGCTGCTTTGCACCTTTGTTTGTTAAATATTGTTTATCGTATAAACAAATTCATTAGTCATTTTAATTTATTCTACTTGAAAATTAATGAGAAGTTTTGATTCAAAATACTTTGAGACATATATTTTTAATTGTTAATAAAAATTTGTTATTAACAGGTTGTTATTGACAGATTATTTCTTGATAACAAATTTTATTTTTTAATGCTAAATTGGAAATGTAACAAACTTCTTTATGTATGAAAAAAGAAATATATGGTAAGAGGTAATATAAAAAAGATATATTTCAGTCCCGAATCCCCAACTGGAATGCATATCTGGTTTCTTGCTTCTCCCAGCCAAGTGGTTAAGAACAGATGAGAATTGACCAGAAAGAAAAGGTAGATTTACTTTGTCTGATAAGCTGGGTGCAATGAGAGCAGAGCAGGCATAATGGCTGGAATTGGTGTATTATCAGGACTAGAAGAATTGTAGTTATCAAATGATTTAATAGGGGATATGATTTCAGTAGCATCAATAGGGAATAAAGAGATAGAACAAGAAAAGAGATACTGACAGTTGCATAGCATAAGTGTATGTATAAGCATTTGGTATTACATGTGGCAAATTACAAAATTAGAGATAAAAACTCTCAACTATTTCTTCAGGATCAGAAATGTGACTGTCACAATTTTTGAAATTACCGATATTGGCTGTTGTGTTCAGTTTGATGATGTCTATAAAATGTTTTCTGGAACTTCTTAAGGGGAAAAGTGACTGTTAATTATAAAGTACTACGTTATTTTAGTTGTATCAAAAAAATATGTATAATTTTTGCACAAAATGTTTGGCAGACGTGGTGTCATAAAAATTTGTCTACAACTTCAGGGTAAAAAGTAAACAATTGGCTATAATTTAAAAAGAATGTGTTACTTTCAGGAGCATCAGCAGTCTTAGCAATTGACCATGAGATGCATTATGCTGTTATTAAAAGTAAAGGTAAAGGAAGAAGAAAGGATAAGATTGAATGTGCAGCTGGTTCATCTGGCAGGTAAGATCAATTCACTTAGGTCTTTGTGGTAAACACAAAAAATGTGAATGATTTCTTTAAATATATCATACCATGAAGAAAGATATTGAAAGAAATTCAAACAACCTTGGGATGATACATATTGAAACTTCTCTGAAATACTGATAAGCCAAATGAATTAGTGAGGTAAAGTAGAGGAAAGCTTGACAGGGTGATTTATGGTGGTGTTTTCAAAAGCCCCATGACTGTAAAGGTAGCTGTGAAGGCCTGTCTCAAACCCTTAAAATTACCATAAATAAAAGTGTAGTATGTAATATTATGAATTCATTAATTTTGAAACCTAACATAGATGTATGAAAATTTCCAGGGAAGAAAAGGGGGGGTCAAGTGGATAGGCAATCTCCCAAATTAGGTTTGGCAGGTTTAATAATTTATTGGTAAGTTTCAAGCATATTGCAAGGAATCCTCACCTGCCTGCAGCAAAGCAGAACTGACTTTTTGCTATGTGCTGATTTGACTTTTAACTGGTATGGTCAGATTTTTCTTCCATAAGTGGTACTGTACTGGTCAAATTGACCGATCACATTCAGTCATTACTTGTAATAGAACGTGATAGTAATAATTAGGTAGAATTATGCTGCGAATATAAATATTGTTTATTATAATAAACTTTTACATAACAAGTAAAAAATATTTAGCATTGAGCCTACAAATAATTTTTCTATTAAAAGCAAAGGTTTTGACTTGAAATTTTCAGATACTGTCGACAGATGCTTTTAATGATTACCCTGAGAAGATACTTAACTAAATAACCAATTGAACAAAATCTAGGGAACATGAAAAAATTTCACAAAAAAATTGAATAAGCCATTTTACTCAAATATTTCAGTGTAGTTAGTGCAGACTTTCTTTGCATAACTGTTGCATACTGGCCCATCTCATTTGTGACAAAACTGATCTGTTTTCCTGTTCGGTATAGAAAGGCATATATAGCAAATCTTAGCTTTTCCTCCTTGTATTGGTCATGGACATTCTTTAGAAAGAATTAGTACCTGAAATATGGCACTAATAGAGTGCCAAAGTTGCAATGGCAATCTCTCTTTATAGATGAAGCGAATGATGTGAGGCTGCATAGCAAGATTTTTTATGAAGGATAAGTGATTCGCTTTATCAGCATGCTTCTTTGAGTAGAACAGAATGTAAGGATTGATGGCAGAAATGTTCAGATTGTGATATCCGATAGCCTGTTAATCCGTAAGTTAAGAATTTATAAATTCTCTGAATAAGCTTGTGCCCTACTTGCCTCCTTTTTAGATAATAGGAAACAGGGTGTATTAAAAGGAAAACTTTCTGACTTTTTAAATGTTAATGTAGGGGTACCCCAGGGCTCTGTACTTGGCCCTATTCTCTTTATTATTTCTATTAATGACTTGCCATTATCTCTTCCTGATTTTAAATTCACCATTTTAGCAGATGATACCACTAGTAATGTTTCAAGTAAAGATCAAACTGAAGTAATAAGTTTAAATCAGGCTATGTAGAAGGAAGTGACAGATTGGTTTTTATCCAATAAATTGGTTGCTAATGTTGATAAGACTTTCACTATGACTTTTTCCCACAGAGATCTGGAAAATTTTGACAATCCACCTGTTGTCAAATTTTTAGGTGTATACCTGGACCCTACATTGACATGGGAGCATCATGGAAAAGTTCTCTCAGTGGAACTCAATAAAAGACTATACTTATTAAGATGTCTTGATTCCTGTGTCTCGAAAACTGTTTTGAGTGCTGCATATTTTGCAACATTCCATTGTAAACTATTGTATTCAATCTTAGCATGGGGTCACTCTGCAATCAGTAAAAAGATTTTCCGTCTACAAAGAAAAGCCATTAGAATACTGGGAGGCATAGGGTTTAGGGATGATTGCCAAAATTCTTTTAAAGAGCTGGGTATCCTGACATTTCCTTGTCTTTTTATATTTGAATGTTTAATGTACATTCACAAGAATCTGGATAAGTACTGTATTGTAAACTCTATCCATTCCTATGATACGAGATGTAAGGACAATGTGGAAATTAAATATTCGAGGCTTACTAAAGCTAGGAATGGGCCTAATTACTGGGCAGTAAAATATTTTAATACTGTCCCTGTGAGTATCAGGTCTCTTCCTTTTACAAGCTTCAAATTCCATGTAAAAAAGTTCCTAATTGAGCATTCCTTTTATTCATCAGAAGAATTTCTGAATTGTTACTGGAATGTATTGTAATTATTGTATTTTTTGTTTTCTGACAATGTAATACTCAAAGAGTGTCTACAATAAAATATCTTATCTTATCTTATATATATATACATATATATATAGCACAAATTACAAGAGCTACAGGGCTGAAAGTTTCACTTTTTGTAGATATCATGGAGAAACTTACAGAGAATATGAGATTTCTTACCTAAAAGACATTGGTTCGACTCCAGTAATTCCGAAATTTGTTTTTTTTTCCTAGAAGGAAAGCATTGCGCTATTTTTGTAAATTAATTTCAGGAACTTGCCCATAAGCTAGAAAAATGAAATTTACAGTGTTGCTAGATCTATTAGGAATTGTTGTGCTTACAGTGTCATGGCTCCCACTCCAGATGCCCTGGAAAATCTCCCATAAGTTAGCATCGGAAAAAGTTATTACAGTGTGTGGACCAATCTAAGAATTTTAGGAAGCTGAAATTTTGCAGGATTATAGAATTCTGCTCATAACTAACTATTAAAATGGATACTTGGAATTTATTTATTTTTGGTGTTTTTTTTTTAGCCCCAGTTGCCCATTCAAGTTTAATAATTTTTATCATGGAAACTATAAGTAGTAGATTCGAGAATTTTCAAACAATTTGTGGAAAATTATACAGAAAAAGGGGAAATTTTGAAAAAGTTCAGCATAGCGACGGCTAAAAATTGGGCAATTGTTTAAACATATTTTAGAGGTTTTTGTATTTCCGAATTTGCTACTAAGCTGAAATGTTTTTACTGGTATACCAAAACAGCAGTTGGAGCTTGCATACTGCAAGCATTTCACCTCACCTTGGAAAAACATTCATTTTTCAGACAGACATTTCATCATTACAAATGTTCTTTTAATTCTTAAGATTCCACCTCCGCAGCGATTTTCGTTTTTTCCCACATGTAAAAATAATAGTTTAAAACAATCCCCAAATGTTGCAATTTTGAAAATTTTACACTATCTTCATTATTGAGTACTAATGCTACACATTTTAGGCAAATTTTAAAGTTGTAGCACTTCTAGAAGTAAAATAATATTTTTCTAATTGTTTAAATTTAAATAATTTTTAACGGCCCCCGCAATTCATATATGGTAAAATTTTAATGTTTATTTGTGTAAATTCATTTCTCTGTAATTAATTTGAAAATTGCAGCTTCCTAGCTCATCCCGTAGTACCTAAACAGTTATCCAATTGTTTAAATTTTAAGAATTGTTAACTGCCAAACAAATTGAAATATCAAAATTTGTATAATCACTATTTCGTTTTTTTAAGAATTCTACTTACAAAAAAAATTTCAACTCTGTGGCACATGCGAAAATACATAAACTATGAAAATTTGTTTAAACAATTGTGAATTTTTATCGGCCGCATTGTTGCACTTTTTCATGATTTTCGTTTTTTCTAGTCGGTTATGCACAAACTCCTACCTAAGAAAAAAATTTCGAATCTCCAGCACATCTGGAAGTGCCTAAACATTAGTATCCTCCTATATGTTATATATCATTATATATCGACGACTCTTACAGAGGAGGAGGATATAACATACTAGTACTAATAGAAGGTGCTTGCATACTGCAAGCATTTCATTTCACCTTGAAAAAACATTAATTTTTCAGACAGATATTTCATCATTACAAATATTCTATTAATTCTAAATGTTTCACCTCCGCAGCGATTTTCGTTTTTCCCACATGTAAAAATAATAGTTTAAAACAATCCCTAAATATTGCAATTTTATACATTTTACACTATCTTCATTATGGTATACTAATGCTACACATTTCAGCAAAATTTTAAAGTTGTAGCACTTCTAGAAGTAAAATAATATTTTTCTAATTGTTTAAATTTAAATAATTTTTAACGGCCCCCGCAATTCATATATGGTAAAATTTTAATGTTTATTTGTGTAAATTCATTTCTCTGTAATTAATTTGAAAATTGCAGCTTCCTAGCTCATCCCGTAGTACCTAAACAGTTATCCAATTGTTTAAATTTTAAGAATTGTTAACTGCCAAACAAATTGAAATATCAAAATTTGTATAATCACTATTTCGTTTTTTTAAGAATTCTACTTACAAAAAAAATTTCAACTCTGTAGCACATGCGAAAATACATAAACTATGAAAATTTGTTTAAACAATTGTGAATTTTTATCGGCCGCATTGTTGCACTTTTTCATGATTTTCGTTTTTTCTAGTCGGTTTTGCACAAACTCCTACCTAAGAAAAAAATTTCGAATCTCCAGCACATCTGGAAGTGCCTAAACATTAGTATCCTCCTATATGTTATATATCATTATATATCGACGACTCTTACAGAGGAGGAGGATATAACATACTAGTACTAATAGAAGGTGCTTGCATACTGCAAGCATTTCATTTCACCTTGAAAAAACATTAATTTTTCAGACAGATATTTCATCATTACAAATATTCTATTAATTCTAAATGTTTCACCTCCGCAGCGATTTTCGTTTTTCCCACATGTAAAAATAATAGTTTAAAACAATCCCTAAATATTGCAATTTTATACATTTTACACTATCTTCATTATGGTATACTAATGCTACACATTTCAGCAAAATTTTAAAGTTGTAGCACTTCTAGAAGTAAAATAATATTTTTCTAATTGTTTAAATTTAAATAATTTTTAACGGCCCCCGCAATTCATATATGGTAAAATTTTAATGTTTATTTGTGTAAATTCATTTCTCTGTAATTAATTTGAAAATTGCAGCTTCCTAGCTCATCCCGTAGTACCTAAACAGTTATCCAATTGTTTAAATTTTAAGAATTGTTAACTGCCAAACAAATTGAAATATCAAAATTTGTATAATCACTATTTCGTTTTTTTAAGAATTCTACTTACAAAAAAAATTTCAACTCTGTAGCACATGCGAAAATACATAAACTATGAAAATTTGTTTAAACAATTGTGAATTTTTATCGGCCGCATTGTTGCACTTTTTCATGATTTTCGTTTTTTCTAGTCGGTTTTGCACAAACTCCTACCTAAGAAAAAAATTTCGAATCTCCAGCACATCTGGAAGTGCCTAAACATTAGTATCCTCCTATATGTTATATATCATTATATATCGACGACTCTTACAGAGGAGGAGGATATAACATACTAGTACTAATAGAAGGTGCTTGCATACTGCAAGCATTTCATTTCACCTTGAAAAAACATTAATTTTTCAGACAGATATTTCATCATTACAAATATTCTATTAATTCTAAATGTTTCACCTCCGCAGCGATTTTCGTTTTTCCCACATGTAAAAATAATAGTTTAAAACAATCCCTAAATATTGCAATTTTATACATTTTACACTATCTTCATTATGGTATACTAATGCTACACATTTCAGCAAAATTTTAAAGTTGTAGCACTTCTAGAAGTAAAATAATATTTTTCTAATTGTTTAAATTTAAATAATTTTTAACGGCCCCCGCAATTCATATATGGTAAAATTTTAATGTTTATTTGTGTAAATTCATTTCTCTGTAATTAATTTGAAAATTGCAGCTTCCTAGCTCATCCCGTAGTACCTAAACAGTTATCCAATTGTTTAAATTTTAAGAATTGTTAACTGCCAAACAAATTGAAATATCAAAATTTGTATAATCACTATTTCGTTTTTTTAAGAATTCTACTTACAAAAAAAATTTCAACTCTGTAGCACATGCGAAAATACATAAACTATGAAAATTTGTTTAAACAATTGTGAATTTTTATCGGCCGCATTGTTGCACTTTTTCATGATTTTCGTTTTTTCTAGTCGGTTTTGCACAAACTCCTACCTAAGAAAAAAATTTCGAATCTCCAGCACATCTGGAAGTTCCTAAACATTAGTATCCTCCTATATGTTATATATCATTATATATCGACGACTCTTACAGAGGAGGAGGATATAACATACTAGTACTAATAGAAGGTGCTTGCATACTGCAAGCATTTCATTTCACCTTGAAAAAACATTAATTTTTCAGACAGATATTTCATCATTACAAATATTCTATTAATTCTAAATGTTTCACCTCCGCAGCGATTTTCGTTTTTCCCACATGTAAAAATAATAGTTTAAAACAATCCCTAAATATTGCAATTTTATACATTTTACACTATCTTCATTATGGTATACTAATGCTACACATTTCAGCAAAATTTTAAAGTTGTAGCACTTCTAGAAGTAAAATAATATTTTTCTAATTGTTTAAATTTAAATAATTTTTAACGGCCCCCGCAATTCATATATGGTAAAATTTTAATGTTTATTTGTGTAAATTCATTTCTCTGTAATTAATTTGAAAATTGCAGCTTCCTAGCTCATCCCGTAGTACCTAAACAGTTATCCAATTGTTTAAATTTTAAGAATTGTTAACTGCCAAACAAATTGAAATATCAAAATTTGTATAATCACTATTTCGTTTTTTTAAGAATTCTATATACATGAAGGACTGTCCGAGAATGTAACCGCTCTACTCAAGAAAAAGGCATGAAAGATAGGACGTAGAGGAATCATGACCAAAAGTGGTAAAATAGTCTCGGAGCCAGAAAATTTAAAGAATGTCTGGAAGGAATACATTGAGGTCCTTTATGACAAAGATGGAAAGCCAAGAAATATTGAATTAAATGGAAAAGAGGATGTGGAAAACAATCAGCTATAACCTAGTATTCTCGAGTCTGAAGTTAAAAGAACAATTGATGACATGAAAAGAAGAAAGGTTGTTGGGAGTGATGATATACCAGCGGACTTCTTAAGGTTTTGTGGTCGAAAGCAGTTAAGTAACTAACAAAATTTTTTAACCAAGGATATGATACTGGCATATGGCCTGAAGATTTTTTTGATGTTGTTATGGTACCACTGGAGAAAAAGAACAATGCAAAATGTTGTAAGGATTACAGAACTATTAGTTTAATTACTCTTACAGCTAAAGTTCTAACCAGAATAATAACCAAAAGAATTCAATGTAAAGTAGAAAAGGAGCTGCAAGATAATCGGTTTGGTGTCAGAAGAGGAACAGGGACTAGAGATGCTATAGGATGTATGAGGATGATGATAGAAAGAGCGCTAGAATTCAATAATGGTATGTATTCTTGTATTTTAGATTGGGAGAAAGTTTTTGACCGAGTGAAATGGGATAAAAAGCTGGGTATTTTTAAAAAAATAGGAATAGATTGGAAAGTTAAAAGACTGCTTAAAAACCTTTAATTTGATCAAAATATTAGAGTCAGGGTTGATGGAGAAGAAACAGAAAGTAGGTACTTCAATAGGGAGGGGAGTGAGGCAGGGATGTCCTATTTCACCAGCGATATTTAATATTTATGCAGAAACAATAACAGAAGAAGCGTTGATGGAAGAGAAAGGATTAAAGATAGGAGGTGAAAGTATTACCACCATTAAATACGCAGATGATCAGGGTTTAATAGCAGAAGGCGAGAAAGAGCTTCAGAGATTGACAGACAGACTAGTGGAGGTTGGCCAACAATATGGAATGAAGATCAATGCAGAAAAAACGAGTCTTGGTTGACATAAAAAATTAAATATAATGGTAAATGGCCAAAAATTGGAACAAGTAAGTAGTTTCAAATATCTTGGCAGTATTTTAGCGCAGGATGGAAGTAGTACACAGGACATCAGAAGTAGGATAGCATTGGCAAAAGAAGCATTTAACTAGAAGAAGGAGCTTCTCACAAGCTAGAAAATAAATTTAGAAACAAGGAAGTAATTAGCAAAATGCTACATATGGAGCATAACTCTTGATGGCGCAGAGACGTGGACGGTAAGGAGAAAGGAGGAAAAATATTTAGAAAGTTTTGAGATGTGGGTATGGAGGAGAATGAGGAAAGTGAAATGGACAGTGAGGAAGAGAAATGAAGAAGTATTAGAAATGGTGGGAGAAGAAAGGATGCTAATAAAAACAATCAGGAAAAGAAAACAAATTGGATAGGGCACATATTGAGAAGACAGTGTTTACAAAGGACGATCTTAGAAGGAAAAATTAGTGGAAAAAGATGAAGTGGTAGAAAAATAATAGGACTATTAGAGAATATAAAGCAGGGCCTTAATATTTATAGAGGTATAAAAGAGGCTTCTGGGGAGAGAGAGAAATGAAGGCAGCGATTCAGTTAAAACTTGTCTTTGGACAGAAGCATGATGATGGTGATGAATAATGACTGACATGTTTATTATTTATTTATGTCTCATTTCAGTTTTGATCCCGTGAGCAGAATGTTGATGATCAAAGCACTTGAGAGGGACATAGAACTGGGGAGAATAAGCAACCCTGGGTTATTTGATGACCTATCAACAGAAATGATAGATTGTATTGTTGAGGTATCCAACTCGAACATTCGATTTCCTATTAATCAACTGCAGTATGTTTGCTGCAATGGCAAAGGCAATTTTCTTATTAGTTTTTTGTACCCAAATGTAAAAATCCTTAAAAAAACTATAAATTTCAATGCAGAGAAGGAGAAATTTCTTAACATGACCAAGAATTAAACCTAGATGTTCCACTTTTCAGTAAAATACCAGTTAACCACTTGATTCGTCAAGATCATACTCATCATGTGCACAATGCCCACCAATTGGGCAACACGGTTATTTTCGTCATCAAGGTTTTTTTCACCTTGCTCTATGTGTGTGAGGAGCTTCCTCTAGTATTCCTTGGTTGACATTCATGCAAACAGATTCTGTTTAGGCCAAATATTCCGAGATTTAAACCCTGAACATGTCGTGTGTATTTGCATATATGCAGCACACAGTCAGCAATTCTTAGATATTCAATAAAATCCATTTTGCATGGACATGTGATCTCGGATATTGGGAATTTTTACCCATTTTTCTTCTTTGACACATCTGGAGTTTTAACTGATATTGCTTCTTTGACACATCTGGTTTATCAGGGCAAATAAATAATTCCCACTACCCCCTGGAGAAACATTGTTTTTGAGATAAACTATTTTCATGGAAAGGTTAGTTTTCCCATGAACTAAGAAGTATGAGCATTGCGAGTTACCACATTGGGAAATTTCAGCATAACCATTCTATTAGTTTTTTGAAAAATATATTTTGGTCCGTCTATTAGTGAATATCGTGGAATGGCTTCTACAAGTAAACGGCCAAAGACTTCTTTGGAGGAAATTTTGACTGTTTATACATAAGCAAATACTTATATTTAGTAGAAATACAAATTTTATTCTAAATCCAAAAATTTGCTGCTGCTTTGCACCTTTGTTTGTTAAATATTGTTTATCGTATAAACAAATTCATTAGTCATTTTAATTTATTCTACTTGAAAATTAATGAGAAGTTTTGATTCAAAATACTTTGAGACATATATTTTTAATTGTTAATAAAAATTTGTTATTAACAGGTTGTTATTGACAGATTATTTCTTGATAACAAATTTTATTTTTTAATGCTAAATTGGAAATGTAACAAACTTCTTTATGTATGAAAAAAGAAATATATGGTAAGAGGTAATATAAAAAAGATATATTTCAGTCCCGAATCCCCAACTGGAATGCATATCTGGTTTCTTGCTTCTCCCAGCCAAGTGGTTAAGAACAGATGAGAATTGACCAGAAAGAAAAGGTAGATTTACTTTGTCTGATAAGCTGGGTGCAATGAGAGCAGAGCAGGCATAATGGCTGGAATTGGTGTATTATCAGGACTAGAAGAATTGTAGTTATCAAATGATTTAATAGGGGATATGATTTCAGTAGCATCAATAGGGAATAAAGAGATAGAACAAGAAAAGAGATACTGACAGTTGCATAGCATAAGTGTATGTATAAGCATTTGGTATTACATGTGGCAAATTACAAAATTAGAGATAAAAACTCTCAACTATTTCTTCAGGATCAGAAATGTGACTGTCACAATTTTTGAAATTACCGATATTGGCTGTTGTGTTCAGTTTGATGATGTCTATAAAATGTTTTCTGGAACTTCTTAAGGGGAAAAGTGACTGTTAATTATAAAGTACTACGTTATTTTAGTTGTATCAAAAAAATATGTATAATTTTTGCACAAAATGTTTGGCAGACGTGGTGTCATAAAAATTTGTCTACAACTTCAGGGTAAAAAGTAAACAATTGGCTATAATTTAAAAAGAATGTGTTACTTTCAGGAGCATCAGCAGTCTTAGCAATTGACCATGAGATGCATTATGCTGTTATTAAAAGTAAAGGTAAAGGAAGAAGAAAGGATAAGATTGAATGTGCAGCTGGTTCATCTGGCAGGTAAGATCAATTCACTTAGGTCTTTGTGGTAAACACAAAAAATGTGAATGATTTCTTTAAATATATCATACCATGAAGAAAGATATTGAAAGAAATTCAAACAACCTTGGGATGATACATATTGAAACTTCTCTGAAATACTGATAAGCCAAATGAATTAGTGAGGTAAAGTAGAGGAAAGCTTGACAGGGTGATTTATGGTGGTGTTTTCAAAAGCCCCATGACTGTAAAGGTAGCTGTGAAGGCCTGTCTCAAACCCTTAAAATTACCATAAATAAAAGTGTAGTATGTAATATTATGAATTCATTAATTTTGAAACCTAACATAGATGTATGAAAATTTCCAGGGAAGAAAAGGGGGGGTCAAGTGGATAGGCAATCTCCCAAATTAGGTTTGGCAGGTTTAATAATTTATTGGTAAGTTTCAAGCATATTGCAAGGAATCCTCACCTGCCTGCAGCAAAGCAGAACTGACTTTTTGCTATGTGCTGATTTGACTTTTAACTGGTATGGTCAGATTTTTCTTCCATAAGTGGTACTGTACTGGTCAAATTGACCGATCACATTCAGTCATTACTTGTAATAGAACGTGATAGTAATAATTAGGTAGAATTATGCTGCGAATATAAATATTGTTTATTATAATAAACTTTTACATAACAAGTAAAAAATATTTAGCATTGAGCCTACAAATAATTTTTCTATTAAAAGCAAAGGTTTTGACTTGAAATTTTCAGATACTGTCGACAGATGCTTTTAATGATTACCCTGAGAAGATACTTAACTAAATAACCAATTGAACAAAATCTAGGGAACATGAAAAAATTTCACAAAAAAATTGAATAAGCCATTTTACTCAAATATTTCAGTGTAGTTAGTGCAGACTTTCTTTGCATAACTGTTGCATACTGGCCCATCTCATTTGTGACAAAACTGATCTGTTTTCCTGTTCGGTATAGAAAGGCATATATAGCAAATCTTAGCTTTTCCTCCTTGTATTGGTCATGGACATTCTTTAGAAAGAATTAGTACCTGAAATATGGCACTAATAGAGTGCCAAAGTTGCAATGGCAATCTCTCTTTATAGATGAAGCGAATGATGTGAGGCTGCATAGCAAGATTTTTTATGAAGGATAAGTGATTCGCTTTATCAGCATGCTTCTTTGAGTAGAACAGAATGTAAGGATTGATGGCAGAAATGTTCAGATTGTGATATCCGATAGCCTGTTAATCCGTAAGTTAAGAATTTATAAATTCTCTGAATAAGCTTGTGCCCTACTTGCCTCCTTTTTAGATAATAGGAAACAGGGTGTATTAAAAGGAAAACTTTCTGACTTTTTAAATGTTAATGTAGGGGTACCCCAGGGCTCTGTACTTGGCCCTATTCTCTTTATTATTTCTATTAATGACTTGCCATTATCTCTTCCTGATTTTAAATTCACCATTTTAGCAGATGATACCACTAGTAATGTTTCAAGTAAAGATCAAACTGAAGTAATAAGTTTAAATCAGGCTATGTAGAAGGAAGTGACAGATTGGTTTTTATCCAATAAATTGGTTGCTAATGTTGATAAGACTTTCACTATGACTTTTTCCCACAGAGATCTGGAAAATTTTGACAATCCACCTGTTGTCAAATTTTTAGGTGTATACCTGGACCCTACATTGACATGGGAGCATCATGGAAAAGTTCTCTCAGTGGAACTCAATAAAAGACTATACTTATTAAGATGTCTTGATTCCTGTGTCTCGAAAACTGTTTTGAGTGCTGCATATTTTGCAACATTCCATTGTAAACTATTGTATTCAATCTTAGCATGGGGTCACTCTGCAATCAGTAAAAAGATTTTCCGTCTACAAAGAAAAGCCATTAGAATACTGGGAGGCATAGGGTTTAGGGATGATTGCCAAAATTCTTTTAAAGAGCTGGGTATCCTGACATTTCCTTGTCTTTTTATATTTGAATGTTTAATGTACATTCACAAGAATCTGGATAAGTACTGTATTGTAAACTCTATCCATTCCTATGATACGAGATGTAAGGACAATGTGGAAATTAAATATTCGAGGCTTACTAAAGCTAGGAATGGGCCTAATTACTGGGCAGTAAAATATTTTAATACTGTCCCTGTGAGTATCAGGTCTCTTCCTTTTACAAGCTTCAAATTCCATGTAAAAAAGTTCCTAATTGAGCATTCCTTTTATTCATCAGAAGAATTTCTGAATTGTTACTGGAATGTATTGTAATTATTGTATTTTTTGTTTTCTGACAATGTAATACTCAAAGAGTGTCTACAATAAAATATCTTATCTTATCTTATATATATATACATATATATATAGCACAAATTACAAGAGCTACAGGGCTGAAAGTTTCACTTTTTGTAGATATCATGGAGAAACTTACAGAGAATATGAGATTTCTTACCTAAAAGACATTGGTTCGACTCCAGTAATTCCGAAATTTGTTTTTTTTTCCTAGAAGGAAAGCATTGCGCTATTTTTGTAAATTAATTTCAGGAACTTGCCCATAAGCTAGAAAAATGAAATTTACAGTGTTGCTAGATCTATTAGGAATTGTTGTGCTTACAGTGTCATGGCTCCCACTCCAGATGCCCTGGAAAATCTCCCATAAGTTAGCATCGGAAAAAGTTATTACAGTGTGTGGACCAATCTAAGAATTTTAGGAAGCTGAAATTTTGCAGGATTATAGAATTCTGCTCATAACTAACTATTAAAATGGATACTTGGAATTTATTTATTTTTGGTGTTTTTTTTTTAGCCCCAGTTGCCCATTCAAGTTTAATAATTTTTATCATGGAAACTATAAGTAGTAGATTCGAGAATTTTCAAACAATTTGTGGAAAATTATACAGAAAAAGGGGAAATTTTGAAAAAGTTCAGCATAGCGACGGCTAAAAATTGGGCAATTGTTTAAACATATTTTAGAGGTTTTTGTATTTCCGAATTTGCTACTAAGCTGAAATGTTTTTACTGGTATACCAAAACAGCAGTTGGAGCTTGCATACTGCAAGCATTTCACCTCACCTTGGAAAAACATTCATTTTTCAGACAGACATTTCATCATTACAAATGTTCTTTTAATTCTTAAGATTCCACCTCCGCAGCGATTTTCGTTTTTTCCCACATGTAAAAATAATAGTTTAAAACAATCCCCAAATGTTGCAATTTTGAAAATTTTACACTATCTTCATTATTGAGTACTAATGCTACACATTTTAGGCAAATTTTAAAGTTGTAGCACTTCTAGAAGTAAAATAATATTTTTCTAATTGTTTAAATTTAAATAATTTTTAACGGCCCCCGCAATTCATATATGGTAAAATTTTAATGTTTATTTGTGTAAATTCATTTCTCTGTAATTAATTTGAAAATTGCAGCTTCCTAGCTCATCCCGTAGTACCTAAACAGTTATCCAATTGTTTAAATTTTAAGAATTGTTAACTGCCAAACAAATTGAAATATCAAAATTTGTATAATCACTATTTCGTTTTTTTAAGAATTCTACTTACAAAAAAAATTTCAACTCTGTGGCACATGCGAAAATACATAAACTATGAAAATTTGTTTAAACAATTGTGAATTTTTATCGGCCGCATTGTTGCACTTTTTCATGATTTTCGTTTTTTCTAGTCGGTTATGCACAAACTCCTACCTAAGAAAAAAATTTCGAATCTCCAGCACATCTGGAAGTGCCTAAACATTAGTATCCTCCTATATGTTATATATCATTATATATCGACGACTCTTACAGAGGAGGAGGATATAACATACTAGTACTAATAGAAGGTGCTTGCATACTGCAAGCATTTCATTTCACCTTGAAAAAACATTAATTTTTCAGACAGATATTTCATCATTACAAATATTCTATTAATTCTAAATGTTTCACCTCCGCAGCGATTTTCGTTTTTCCCACATGTAAAAATAATAGTTTAAAACAATCCCTAAATATTGCAATTTTATACATTTTACACTATCTTCATTATGGTATACTAATGCTACACATTTCAGCAAAATTTTAAAGTTGTAGCACTTCTAGAAGTAAAATAATATTTTTCTAATTGTTTAAATTTAAATAATTTTTAACGGCCCCCGCAATTCATATATGGTAAAATTTTAATGTTTATTTGTGTAAATTCATTTCTCTGTAATTAATTTGAAAATTGCAGCTTCCTAGCTCATCCCGTAGTACCTAAACAGTTATCCAATTGTTTAAATTTTAAGAATTGTTAACTGCCAAACAAATTGAAATATCAAAATTTGTATAATCACTATTTCGTTTTTTTAAGAATTCTACTTACAAAAAAAATTTCAACTCTGTGGCACATGCGAAAATACATAAACTATGAAAATTTGTTTAAACAATTGTGAATTTTTATCGGCCGCATTGTTGCACTTTTTCATGATTTTCGTTTTTTCTAGTCGGTTATGCACAAACTCCTACCTAAGAAAAAAATTTCGAATCTCCAGCACATCTGGAAGTGCCTAAACATTAGTATCCTCCTATATGTTATATATCATTATATATCGACGACTCTTACAGAGGAGGAGGATATAACATACTAGTACTAATAGAAGGTGCTTGCATACTGCAAGCATTTCATTTCACCTTGAAAAAACATTAATTTTTCAGACAGATATTTCATCATTACAAATATTCTATTAATTCTAAATGTTTCACCTCCGCAGCGATTTTCGTTTTTCCCACATGTAAAAATAATAGTTTAAAACAATCCCTAAATATTGCAATTTTATACATTTTACACTATCTTCATTATGGTATACTAATGCTACACATTTCAGCAAAATTTTAAAGTTGTAGCACTTCTAGAAGTAAAATAATATTTTTCTAATTGTTTAAATTTAAATAATTTTTAACGGCCCCCGCAATTCATATATGGTAAAATTTTAATGTTTATTTGTGTAAATTCATTTCTCTGTAATTAATTTGAAAATTGCAGCTTCCTAGCTCATCCCGTAGTACCTAAACAGTTATCCAATTGTTTAAATTTTAAGAATTGTTAACTGCCAAACAAATTGAAATATCAAAATTTGTATAATCACTATTTCGTTTTTTTAAGAATTCTACTTACAAAAAAAATTTCAACTCTGTAGCACATGCGAAAATACATAAACTATGAAAATTTGTTTAAACAATTGTGAATTTTTATCGGCCGCATTGTTGCACTTTTTCATGATTTTCGTTTTTTCTAGTCGGTTTTGCACAAACTCCTACCTAAGAAAAAAATTTCGAATCTCCAGCACATCTGGAAGTTCCTAAACATTAGTATCCTCCTATATGTTATATATCATTATATATCGACGACTCTTACAGAGGAGGAGGATATAACATACTAGTACTAATAGAAGGTGCTTGCATACTGCAAGCATTTCATTTCACCTTGAAAAAACATTAATTTTTCAGACAGATATTTCATCATTACAAATATTCTATTAATTCTAAATGTTTCACCTCCGCAGCGATTTTCGTTTTTCCCACATGTAAAAATAATAGTTTAAAACAATCCCTAAATATTGCAATTTTATACATTTTACACTATCTTCATTATGGTATACTAATGCTACACATTTCAGCAAAATTTTAAAGTTGTAGCACTTCTAGAAGTAAAATAATATTTTTCTAATTGTTTAAATTTAAATAATTTTTAACGGCCCCCGCAATTCATATATGGTAAAATTTTAATGTTTATTTGTGTAAATTCATTTCTCTGTAATTAATTTGAAAATTGCAGCTTCCTAGCTCATCCCGTAGTACCTAAACAGTTATCCAATTGTTTAAATTTTAAGAATTGTTAACTGCCAAACAAATTGAAATATCAAAATTTGTATAATCACTATTTCGTTTTTTTAAGAATTCTATATACATGAAGGACTGTCCGAGAATGTAACCGCTCTACTCAAGAAAAAGACAAGAAAGATAGGACGTAGAGGAATCATGACCAAAAGTGGTAAAATAGTCTCGGAGCCAGAAAATGTAAAGAATGTCTGGAAGGAATACATTGAGGTGCTTTATGACAAAGATGGAAAGCCAAGAAATATTGAATTAAATGGAAAAGAGGATGTGGAAAACAATCAGCTATAACCTAGTATTCTCGAGTCTGAAGTTAAAAGAAAAATTGATGACATGAAAAGAAGAAAGGCTGTTGGGAGTGATGATATACCAGCGGACTTCTTAAGGTTTTGTGGTCGAAAGCAGTTAAGTAACTAACAAAATTTTTTAACCAAGGATATGATACTGGCATATGGCCTGAAGATTTTTTTGATGTTGTTATGGTACCACTGGAGAAAAAGAACAATGCAAAATGTTGTAAGGATTACAGAACTATTAGTTTAATTACTCTTACAGCTAAAGTTCTAACCAGAATAATAACCAAAAGAATTCAATGTAAAGTAGAAAAGGAGCTGCAAGATAATCGGTTTGGTGTCAGAAGAGGAACAGGGACTAGAGATGCTATAGGATGTATGAGGATGATGATAGAAAGAGCGCTAGAATTCAATAATGGTATGTATTCTTGTATTTTAGATTGGGAGAAAGTTTTTGACCGAGTGAAATGGGATAAAAAGCTGGGTATTTTTAAAAAAATAGGAATAGATTGGAAAGTTAAAAGACTGCTTAAAAACCTTTACTTTGATCAAAATATTAGAGTCAGGGTTGATGGAGAAGAAACAGAAAGTAGGTACTTCAATAGGGAGGGGAGTGAGGCAGGGATGTCCTATTTCACCAGCGATATTTAATATTTATGCAGAAACAATAACAGAAGAAGCGTTGATGGAAGAGAAAGGATTAAAGATAGGAGGTGAAAGTATTACCACCATTAAATACGCAGATGATCAGGGTTTAATAGCAGAAGGCGAGAAAGAGCTTCAGAGATTGACAGACAGACTAGTGGAGGTTGGCCAACAATATGGAATGAAGATCAATGCAGAAAAAACGAGTCTTGGTTGACATAAAAAATTAAATATAATGGTAAATGGCCAAAAATTGGAACAAGTAAGTAGTTTCAAATATCTTGGCAGTATTTTAGCGCAGGATGGAAGTAGTACACAGGACATCAGAAGTAGGATAGCATTGGCAAAAGAAGCATTTAACTAGAAGAAGGAGCTTCTCACAAGCTAGAAAATAAATTTAGAAACAAGGAAGTAATTAGCAAAATGCTACATATGGAGCATAACTCTTGATGGCGCAGAGACGTGGACGGTAAGGAGAAAGGAGGAAAAATATTTAGAAAGTTTTGAGATGTGGGTATGGAGGAGAATGAGGAAAGTGAAATGGACAGTGAGGAAGAGAAATGAAGAAGTATTAGAAATGGTGGGAGAAGAAAGGATGCTAATAAAAACAATCAGGAAAAGAAAACAAATTGGATAGGGCACATATTGAGAAGACAGTGTTTACAAAGGACGATCTTAGAAGGAAAAATTAGTGGAAAAAGATGAAGTGGTAGAAAAATAATAGGAATATTAGAGAATATAAAGCAGGGCCTTAATATTTATAGAGGTATAAAAGAGGCTTCTGGGGAGAGAGAGAAATGAAGGCAGCGATTCAGTTAAAACTTGTCTTTGGACAGAAGCATGATGATGGTGATGAATAATGACTGACATGTTTATTATTTATTTATGTCTCATTTCAGTTTTGATCCCGTGAGCAGAATGTTGATGATCAAAGCACTTGAGAGGGACATAGAACTGGGGAGAATAAGCAACCCTGGGTTATTTGATGACCTATCAACAGAAATGATAGATTGTATTGTTGAGGTATCCAACTCGAACATTCGATTTCCTATTAATCAACTGCAGTATGTTTGCTGCAATGGCAAAGGCAATTTTCTTATTAGTTTTTTGTACCCAAATGTAAAAATCCTTAAAAAAACTATAAATTTCAATGCAGAGAAGGAGAAATTTCTTAACATGACCAAGAATTAAACCTAGATGTTCCACTTTTCAGTAAAATACCAGTTAACCACTTGATTCGTCAAGATCATACTCATCATGTGCACAATGCCCACCAATTGGGCAACACGGTTATTTTCGTCATCAAGGTTTTTTTCACCTTGCTCTATGAGTGTGAGGAGCTTCCTCTCGTATTCCTTGGTTGACATTCATGCAAACAGATTCTGTTTAGGCCAAATATTCCGAGATTTAAACCCTGAACATGTCGTGTGTATTTGCATATATGCAGCACACAGTCAGCAATTCTTAGATATTCAATAAAATCCATTTTGCATGGACATGTGATCTCGGATATTGGGAATTTTTACCCATTTTTCTTCTTTGACACATCTGGAGTTTTAACTGATATTGCTTCTTTGACACATCTGGTTTATCAGGGCAAATAAATAATTCCCACTACCCCCTGGAGAAACATTGTTTTTGAGATAAACTATTTTCATGGAAAGGTTAGTTTTCCCATGAACTAAGAAGTATGAGCATTGCGAGTTACCACATTGGGAAATTTCAGCATAACCATTCTATTAGTTTTTTGAAAAATATATTTTGGTCCGTCTATTAGTGAATATCATGGAATGGCTTCTACAAGTAAACGGCCAAAGACTTCTTTGGAGGAAATTTTGACTGTTTATACATAAGCACATACTTATATTTAGTAGAAATACAAATTTTATTCTAAATCCAAAATTTTGCTGCTGCTTTGCACCTTTGTTTGTTAAATATTGTTTATCGTATAAACAAATTCATTAGTCATTTTAATTTATTCTACTTGAAAATTAATGAGAAGTTTTGATTCAAAATACTTTGAGACATATATTTTTAATTGTTAATAAAAATTTGTTATTAACAGGTTGTTATTGACAGATTATTTCTTGATAACAAATTTTATTTTTTAATGCTAAATTGGAAATGTAACAAACTTCTTTATGTATGAAAAAAGAAATATATGGTAAGAGGTAATATAAAAAAGATATATTTCAGTCCCGAATCCCCAACTGGAATGCACATCTGGTTTCTTGCTTCTCCCAGCCAAGTGGTTAAGAACAGATGAGAATTGACCAGAAAGAAAAGGTAGATTTACTTTGTCTGATAAGCTGGGTGCAATGAGAGCAGAGCAGGCATAATGGCTGGAATTGGTGTATTATCAGGACTAGAAGAATTGTAGTTATCAAATGATTTAATAGGGGATATGATTTCAGTAGCATCAATAGGGAATAAAGAGATAGAACAAGAAAAGAGATACTGACAGTTGCATAGCATAAGTGTATGTATAAGCATTTGGTATTACATGTGGCAAATTACAAAATTAGAGATAAAAACTCTCAACTATTTCTTCAGGATCAGAAATGTGACTGTCACAATTTTTGAAATTACCGATATTGGCTGTTGTGTTCAGTTTGATGATGTCTATAAAATGTTTTCTGGAACTTCTTAAGGGGAAAAGTGACTGTTAATTATAAAGTACTACGTTATTTTAGGTGTATCAAAAAAATATGTATAATTTTTGCACAAAATGTTTGGCAGACGTGGTGTCATAAAAATTTGTCTACAACTTCAGGGTAAAAAGTAAACAATTGGCTATAATTTAAAAAGAATGTGTTACTTTCAGGAGCATCAGCAGTCTTAGCAATTGACCATGAGATGCATTATGCTGTTATTAAAAGTAAAGGTAAAGGAAGAAGAAAGGATAAGATTGAATGTGCAGCTGGTTCATCTGGCAGGTAAGATCAATTCACTTAGGTCTTTGTGGTAAACACAAAAAATGTGAATGATTTCTTTAAATATATCAGACCATGAAGAAAGATATTGAAAGAAATTCAAACAACCTTGGGATGATACATATTGAAACTTCTCTGAAATACTGATAAGCCAAATGAACTAGTGAGGTAAAGTAGAGGAAAGCTTGACAGGGTGATTTATGGTGGTGTTTTCAAAAGCCCCATGACTGTAAAGGTAGCTGTGAAGGCCTGTCTCAAACCCTTAAAATTACCATAAATAAAAGTGTAGTATGTAATATTATGAATTCATCAATTTTGAAACCTAACATAGATGTATGAAAATTTCCAGGGAAGAAAAGGGAGGGTCAAGTGGATAGGCAATCTCCCAAATTAGGTTTGGCAGGTTTAATAATTTATTGGTAAGTTTCAAGCATATTGCAAGGAATCCTCACCTGCCTGCAGCAAAGCAGAACTGACTTTTTGCTATGTGCTGATTTGACTTTTAACTGGTACGGTCAGATTTTTCTTCCATAAGTGGTACTGTACTGGTCAAATTGACCGATCACATTCAGTCATTACTTGTAATAGAACGTGATAGTAATAATTAGGTAGTATTATGCTGCGAATATAAATATTGTTTATTATAATAAACTTTTACATAACAAGTAAAAAATATTTAGCATTGAGCCTACAAATAATTTTTCTATTAAAAGCAAAGGTTTTGACTTGAAATTTTCAGATACTGTCGACAGATGCTTTTAATGATTACCCTGAGAAGATACTTAACTAAATAACCAATTGAACAAAATCTAGGGAACATGAAAAAATTTCACAAAAAAATTGAATAAGCCATTTTACTCAAATATTTCAGTGTAGTTAGTGCAGACTTTCTTTGCATAACTGTTGCATACTGGCCCATCTCATTTGTGACAAAACTGATCTGTTTTCCTGTTCGGTTTAGAAAGGCATATATAGCAAATCTTAGCTTTTCCTCCTTGTATTGGTCATGGACATTCTTTAGAAAGAATTAGTACCTGAAATATGGCACTAATAGAGTGCCAAAGTTGCAATGGCAATCTCTCTTTATAGATGAAGCGAATGATGTGAGGCTGCATAGCAAGATTTTTTATGAAGGATAAGTGATTCGCTTTATCAGCATGCTTCTTTGAGTAGAACAGAATGTAAGGATTGATGGCAGAAATGTTCAGATTGTGATATCCGATAGCCTGTTAATCCGTAAGTTAAGAATTTATAAATTCTCTGAATAAGCTTGTGCCCTACTTGCCTCCTTTTTAGATAATAGGAAACAGGGTGTATTAAAAGGAAAACTTTCTGACTTTTTAAATGTTAATGTAGGGGTACCCCAGGGCTCTGTACTTGGCCCTATTCTCTTTATTATTTATATTAATGACTTGCCATTATCTCTTCCTGATTTTAAATTCACCATTTTAGCAGATGATACCACTAGTAATGTTTCAAGTAAAGATCAAACTGAAGTAATAAGTTTAAATCAGGCTATGTAGAAGGAAGTGACAGATTGGTTTTTATCCAATAAATTGGTTGCTAATGTTGATAAGACTTTCACTATGACTTTTTCCCTCAGAGATCTGGAAAATTTTGACAATCCACCTGTTGTCAAATTTTTAGGTGTATACCTGGACCCTACATTGACATGGGAGCATCATGGAAAAGTTCTCTCAGTGGAACTCAATAAAAGACTATACTTATTAAGATGTCTTGATTCCTGTGTCTCGAAAACTGTTTTGAGTGCTGCATATTTTGCAACATTCCATTGTAAACTATTGTATTCAATCTTAGCATGGGGTCACTCTGCAATCAGTAAAAAGATTTTCCGTCTACAAAGAAAAGCCATTAGAATACTGGGAGGCATAGGGTTTAGGGATGATTGCCAAAATTCTTTTAAAGAGCTGGGTATCCTGACATTTCCTTGTCTTTTTATATTTGAATGTTTAATGTACATTCACAAGAATCTGGATAAGTACTGTATTGTAAACTCTATCCATTCCTATGATACGAGATGTAAGGACAATGTGGAAATTAAATATTCGAGGCTTACTAAAGCTAGGAATGGGCCTAATTACTGGGCAGTAAAATATTTTAATACTGTCCCTGTGAGTATCAGGTCTCTTCCTTTTACAAGCTTCAAATTCCATGTAAAAAAGTTCCTAATTGAGCATTCCTTTTATTCATCAGAAGAATTTCTGAATTGTTACTGGAATGTATTGTAATTATTGTATTTTTTGTTTTCTGACAATGTAATACTCAAAGAGTGTCTACAATAAAATATCTTATCTTATCTTATATATATATACATATATATATAGCACAAATTACAAGAGCTACAGGGCTGAAAGTTTCACTTTTTGTAGATATCATGGAGAAACTTAAAGAGAATATGAGATTTCTTACCTAAAAGACATTGGTTCGACTCCAGTAATTCCGAAATTTGTTTTTTTTCCTAGAAGGAAAGCATTGCGCTATTTTTGTAAATTAATTTCAGGAACTTGCCCATAAGCTAGAAAAATGAAATTTACAGTGTTGCTAGATCTATTAGGAATTGTTGTGCTTACAGTGTCATGGCTCCCACTCCAGATGCCCTGGAAAATCTCCCATAAGTTAGCATCGGAAAAAGTTATTACAGTGTGTGGACCAATCTAAGAATTTTAGGAAGCTGAAATTTTGCAGGATTATAGAATTCTGCTCATAACTAACTATTAAAATGGATACTTGGAATTTATTTATTTTTGGTGTTTTTTTTAGCCCCAGTTGCCCATTCAAGTTTAATAATTTTTATCATGGAAACTATAAGTAGTAGATTCGAGAATTTTCAAACAATTTGTGGAAAATTATACAGAAAAAGGGGAAATTTTGAAAAAGTTCAGCATAGCGACGGCTAAAAATTGGGCAATTGTTTAAACATATTTTAGAGGTTTTTGTATTTCCGAATTTGCTACTAAGCTGAAATGTTTTTACTGGTATACCAAAACAGCAGTTGGAGCTTGCATACTGCAAGCATTTCATTTCACCTTGAAAAAACATTAATTTTTCAGACAGATATTTCATCATTACAAATATTCTATTAATTCTAAATGTTTCACCTCCGCAGCGATTTTCGTTTTTCCCACATGTAAAAATAATAGTTTAAAACAATCCCTAAATATTGCAATTTTATACATTTTACACTATCTTCATTATGGTATACTAATGCTACACATTTCAGCAAAATTTTAAAGTTGTAGCACTTCTAGAAGTAAAATAATATTTTTCTAATTGTTTAAATTTAAATAATTTTTAACGGCCCCCGCAATTCATATATGGTAAAATTTTAATGTTTATTTGTGTAAATTCATTTCTCTGTAATTAATTTGAAAATTGCAGCTTCCTAGCTCATCCCGTAGTACCTAAACAGTTATCCAATTGTTTAAATTTTAAGAATTGTTAACTGCCAAACAAATTGAAATATCAAAATTTGTATAATCACTATTTCGTTTTTTTAAGAATTCTACTTACAAAAAAAATTTCAACTCTGTAGCACATGCGAAAATACATAAACTATGAAAATTTGTTTAAACAATTGTGAATTTTTATCGGCCGCATTGTTGCACTTTTTCATGATTTTCGTTTTTTCTAGTCGGTTTTGCACAAACTCCTACCTAAGAAAAAAATTTCGAATCTCCAGCACATCTGGAAGTGCCTAAACATTAGTATCCTCCTATATGTTATATATCATTATATATCGACGACTCTTACAGAGGAGGAGGATATAACATACTAGTACTAATAGAAGGTGCTTGCATACTGCAAGCATTTCATTTCACCTTGAAAAAACATTAATTTTTCAGACAGATATTTCATCATTACAAATATTCTATTAATTCTAAATGTTTCACCTCCGCAGCGATTTTCGTTTTTCCCACATGTAAAAATAATAGTTTAAAACAATCCCTAAATATTGCAATTTTATACATTTTACACTATCTTCATTATGGTATACTAATGCTACACATTTCAGCAAAATTTTAAAGTTGTAGCACTTCTAGAAGTAAAATAATATTTTTCTAATTGTTTAAATTTAAATAATTTTTAACGGCCCCCGCAATTCATATATGGTAAAATTTTAATGTTTATTTGTGTAAATTCATTTCTCTGTAATTAATTTGAAAATTGCAGCTTCCTAGCTCATCCCGTAGTACCTAAACAGTTATCCAATTGTTTAAATTTTAAGAATTGTTAACTGCCAAACAAATTGAAATATCAAAATTTGTATAATCACTATTTCGTTTTTTTAAGAATTCTACTTACAAAAAAAATTTCAACTCTGTAGCACATGCGAAAATACATAAACTATGAAAATTTGTTTAAACAATTGTGAATTTTTATCGGCCGCATTGTTGCACTTTTTCATGATTTTCGTTTTTTCTAGTCGGTTTTGCACAAACTCCTACCTAAGAAAAAAATTTCGAATCTCCAGCACATCTGGAAGTGCCTAAACATTAGTATCCTCCTATATGTTATATATCATTATATATCGACGACTCTTACAGAGGAGGAGGATATAACATACTAGTACTAATAGAAGGTGCTTGCATACTGCAAGCATTTCATTTCACCTTGAAAAAACATTAATTTTTCAGACAGATATTTCATCATTACAAATATTCTATTAATTCTAAATGTTTCACCTCCGCAGCGATTTTCGTTTTTCCCACATGTAAAAATAATAGTTTAAAACAATCCCTAAATATTGCAATTTTATACATTTTACACTATCTTCATTATGGTATACTAATGCTACACATTTCAGCAAAATTTTAAAGTTGTAGCACTTCTAGAAGTAAAATAATATTTTTCTAATTGTTTAAATTTAAATAATTTTTAACGGCCCCCGCAATTCATATATGGTAAAATTTTAATGTTTATTTGTGTAAATTCATTTCTCTGTAATTAATTTGAAAATTGCAGCTTCCTAGCTCATCCCGTAGTACCTAAACAGTTATCCAATTGTTTAAATTTTAAGAATTGTTAACTGCCAAACAAATTGAAATATCAAAATTTGTATAATCACTATTTCGTTTTTTTAAGAATTCTACTTACAAAAAAAATTTCAACTCTGTAGCACATGCGAAAATACATAAACTATGAAAATTTGTTTAAACAATTGTGAATTTTTATCGGCCGCATTGTTGCACTTTTTCATGATTTTCGTTTTTTCTAGTCGGTTTTGCACAAACTCCTACCTAAGAAAAAAATTTCGAATCTCCAGCACATCTGGAAGTGCCTAAACATTAGTATCCTCCTATATGTTATATATCATTATATATCGACGACTCTTACAGAGGAGGAGGATATAACATACTAGTACTAATAGAAGGTGCTTGCATACTGCAAGCATTTCATTTCACCTTGAAAAAACATTAATTTTTCAGACAGATATTTCATCATTACAAATATTCTATTAATTCTAAATGTTTCACCTCCGCAGCGATTTTCGTTTTTCCCACATGTAAAAATAATAGTTTAAAACAATCCCTAAATATTGCAATTTTATACATTTTACACTATCTTCATTATGGTATACTAATGCTACACATTTCAGCAAAATTTTAAAGTTGTAGCACTTCTAGAAGTAAAATAATATTTTTCTAATTGTTTAAATTTAAATAATTTTTAACGGCCCCCGCAATTCATATATGGTAAAATTTTAATGTTTATTTGTGTAAATTCATTTCTCTGTAATTATTTTGAAAATTGCAGCTTCCTAGCTCATCCTGTAGTACCTAAACAGTTATCCAATTGTTTAAATTTTAAGAATTGTTAACTGCCAAACAAATTGAAATATCAAAATTTGTATAATCACTATTTCGTTTTTTTAAGAATTTTATATACATGAAGGACTGTCCGAGAATGTAACCGCTCTACTCAAGAAAAAGGCAAGAAAGATAGGACATTGAGGAATCATGACCAAAAGTGGTAAAATAGTCTCGGAGCCAGAAAATTTAAAGAATGTCTGGAAGGAATACATTGAGGTCCTTTATGACAAAGATGGAAAGCCAAGAAATATTGAATTAAATGGAAAAGAGGATGTGGAAAACAATCAGCTATAACCTAGTATTCTCGAGTCTGAAGTTAAAAGAACAATTGATGACATGAAAAGAAGAAAGGTTGTTGGGAGTGATGATATACCAGCGGACTTCTTAAGGTTTTGTGGTCGAAAGCAGTTAAGTAACTAACAAAATTTTTTAACCAAGGATATGATACTGGCATATGGCCTGAAGATTTTTTTGATGTTGTTATGGTACCACTGGAGAAAAAGAACAATGCAAAATGTTGTAAGGATTACAGAACTATTAGTTTAATTACTCTTACAGCTAAAGTTCTAACCAGAATAATAACCAAAAGAATTCAATGTAAAGTAGAAAAGGAGCTGCAAGATAATCGGTTTGGTGTCAGAAGAGGAACAGGGACTAGAGATGCTATAGGATGTATGAGGATGATGATAGAAAGAGCGCTAGAATTCAATAATGGTATGTATTCTTGTATTTTAGATTGGGAGAAAGTTTTTGACCGAGTGAAATGGGATAAAAAGCTGGGTATTTTTAAAAAAATAGGAATAGATTGGAAAGTTAAAAGACTGCTTAAAAACCTTTACTTTGATCAAAATATTAGAGTCAGGGTTGATGGAGAAGAAACAGAAAGTAGGTACTTCAATAGGGAGGGGAGTGAGGCAGGGATGTCCTATTTCACCAGCGATATTTAATATTTATGCAGAAACAATAACAGAAGAAGCGTTGATGGAAGAGAAAGGATTAAAGATAGGAGGTGAAAGTATTACCACCATTAAATACGCAGATGATCAGGGTTTAATAGCAGAAGGCGAGAAAGAGCTTCAGAGATTGACAGACAGACTAGTGGAGGTTGGCCAACAATATGGAATGAAGATCAATGCAGAAAAAACGAGTCTTGGTTGACATAAAAAATTAAATATAATGGTAAATGGCCAAAAATTGGAACAAGTAAGTAGTTTCAAATATCTTGGCAGTATTTTAGCGCAGGATGGAAGTAGTACACAGGACATCAGAAGTAGGATAGCATTGGCAAAAGAAGCATTTAACTAGAAGAAGGAGCTTCTCACAAGCTAGAAAATAAATTTAGAAACAAGGAAGTAATTAGCAAAATGCTACATATGGAGCATAACTCTTGATGGCGCAGAGACGTGGACGGTAAGGAGAAAGGAGGAAAAATATTTAGAAAGTTTTGAGATGTGGGTATGGAGGAGAATGAGGAAAGTGAAATGGACAGTGAGGAAGAGAAATGAAGAAGTATTAGAAATGGTGGGAGAAGAAAGGATGCTAATAAAAACAATCAGGAAAAGAAAACAAATTGGATAGGGCACATATTGAGAAGACAGTGTTTACAAAGGACGATCTTAGAAGGAAAAATTAGTGGAAAAAGATGAAGTGGTAGAAAAATAATAGGACTATTAGAGAATATAAAGCAGGGCCTTAATATTTATAGAGGTATAAAAGAGGCTTCTGGGGAGAGAGAGAAATGAAGGCAGCGATTCAGTTAAAACTTGTCTTTGGACAGAAGCATGATGATGGTGATGAATAATGACTGACATGTTTATTATTTATTTATGTCTCATTTCAGTTTTGATCCCGTGAGCAGAATGTTGATGATCAAAGCACTTGAGAGGGACATAGAACTGGGGAGAATAAGCAACCCTGGGTTATTTGATGACCTATCAACAGAAATGATAGATTGTATTGTTGAGGTATCCAACTCGAACATTCGATTTCCTATTAATCAACTGCAGTATGTTTGCTGCAATGGCAAAGGCAATTTTCTTATTAGTTTTTTGTACCCAAATGTAAAAATCCTTAAAAAAACTATAAATTTCAATGCAGAGAAGGAGAAATTTCTTAACATGACCAAGAATTAAACCTAGATGTTCCACTTTTCAGTAAAATACCAGTTAACCACTTGATTCGTCAAGATCATACTCATCATGTGCACAATGCCCACCAATTGGGCAACACGGTTATTTTCGTCATCAAGGTTTTTTTCACCTTGCTCTATGTGTGTGAGGAGCTTCCTCTAGTATTCCTTGGTTGACATTCATGCAAACAGATTCTGTTTAGGCCAAATATTCCGAGATTTAAACCCTGAACATGTCGTGTGTATTTGCATATATGCAGCACACAGTCAGCAATTCTTAGATATTCAATAAAATCCATTTTGCATGGACATGTGATCTCGGATATTGGGAATTTTTACCCATTTTTCTTCTTTGACACATCTGGAGTTTTAACTGATATTGCTTCTTTGACACATCTGGTTTATCAGGGCAAATAAATAATTCCCACTACCCCCTGGAGAAACATTGTTTTTGAGATAAACTATTTTCATGGAAAGGTTAGTTTTCCCATGAACTAAGAAGTATGAGCATTGCGAGTTACCACATTGGGAAATTTCAGCATAACCATTCTATTAGTTTTTTGAAAAATATATTTTGGTCCGTCTATTAGTGAATATCGTGGAATGGCTTCTACAAGTAAACGGCCAAAGACTTCTTTGGAGGAAATTTTGACTGTTTATACATAAGCACATACTTATATTTAGTAGAAATACAAATTTTATTCTAAATCCAAAAATTTGCTGCTGCTTTGCACCTTTGTTTGTTAAATATTGTTTATCGTATAAACAAATTCATTAGTCATTTTAATTTATTCTACTTGAAAATTAATGAGAAGTTTTGATTCAAAATACTTTGAGACATATATTTTTAATTGTTAATAAAAATTTGTTATTAACAGGTTGTTATTGACAGATTATTTCTTGATAACAAATTTTATTTTTTAATGCTAAATTGGAAATGTAACAAACTTCTTTATGTATGAAAAAAGAAATATATGGTAAGAGGTAATATAAAAAAGATATATTTCAGTCCCGAATCCCCAACTGGAATGCACATCTGGTTTCTTGCTTCTCCCAGCCAAGTGGTTAAGAACAGATGAGAATTGACCAGAAAGAAAAGGTAGATTTACTTTGTCTGATAAGCTGGGTGCAATGAGAGCAGAGCAGGCATAATGGCTGGAATTGGTGTATTATCAGGACTAGAAGAATTGTAGTTATCAAATGATTTAATAGGGGATATGATTTCAGTAGCATCAATAGGGAATAAAGAGATAGAACAAGAAAAGAGATACTGACAGTTGCATAGCATAAGTGTATGTATAAGCATTTGGTATTACATGTGGCAAATTACAAAATTAGAGATAAAAACTCTCAACTATTTCTTCAGGATCAGAAATGTGACTGTCACAATTTTTGAAATTACCGATATTGGCTGTTGTGTTCAGTTTGATGATGTCTATAAAATGTTTTCTGGAACTTCTTAAGGGGAAAAGTGACTGTTAATTATAAAGTACTACGTTATTTTAGGTGTATCAAAAAAATATGTATAATTTTTGCACAAAATGTTTGGCAGACGTGGTGTCATAAAAATTTGTCTACAACTTCAGGGTAAAAAATAAACAATTGGCTATAATTTAAAAAGAATGTGTTACTTTCAGGAGCATCAGCAGTCTTAGCAATTGACCATGAGATGCATTATGCTGTTATTAAAAGTAAAGGTAAAGGAAGAAGAAAGGATAAGATTGAATGTGCAGCTGGTTCATCTGGCAGGTAAGATCAATTCACTTAGGTCTTTGTGGTAAACACAAAAAATGTGAATGATTTCTTTAAATATATCAGACCATGAAGAAAGATATTGAAAGAAATTCAAACAACCTTGGGATGATACATATTGAAACTTCTCTGAAATACTGATAAGCCAAATGAACTAGTGAGGTAAAGTAGAGGAAAGCTTGACAGGGTGATTTATGGTGGTGTTTTCAAAAGCCCCATGACTGTAAAGGTAGCTGTGAAGGCCTGTCTCAAACCCTTAAAATTACCATAAATAAAAGTGTAGTATGTAATATTATGAATTCATCAATTTTGAAACCTAACATAGATGTATGAAAATTTCCAGGGAAGAAAAGGGAGGGTCAAGTGGATAGGCAATCTCCCAAATTAGGTTTGGCAGGTTTAATAATTTATTGGTAAGTTTCAAGCATATTGCAAGGAATCCTCACCTGCCTGCAGCAAAGCAGAACTGACTTTTTGCTATGTGCTGATTTGACTTTTAACTGGTACGGTCAGATTTTTCTTCCATAAGTGGTACTGTACTGGTCAAATTGACCGATCACATTCAGTCATTACTTGTAATAGAACGTGATAGTAATAATTAGGTAGTATTATGCTGCGAATATAAATATTGTTTATTATAATAAACTTTTACATAACAAGTAAAAAATATTTAGCATTGAGCCTACAAATAATTTTTCTATTAAAAGCAAAGGTTTTGACTTGAAATTTTCAGATACTGTCGACAGATGCTTTTAATGATTACCCTGAGAAGATACTTAACTAAATAACCAATTGAACAAAATCTAGGGAACATGAAAAAATTTCACAAAAAAATTGAATAAGCCATTTTACTCAAATATTTCAGTGTAGTTAGTGCAGACTTTCTTTGCATAACTGTTGCATACTGGCCCATCTCATTTGTGACAAAACTGATCTGTTTTCCTGTTCGGTTTAGAAAGGCATATATAGCAAATCTTAGCTTTTCCTCCTTGTATTGGTCATGGACATTCTTTAGAAAGAATTAGTACCTGAAATATGGCACTAATAGAGTGCCAAAGTTGCAATGGCAATCTCTCTTTATAGATGAAGCGAATGATGTGAGGCTGCATAGCAAGATTTTTTATGAAGGATAAGTGATTCGCTTTATCAGCATGCTTCTTTGAGTAGAACAGAATGTAAGGATTGATGGCAGAAATGTTCAGATTGTGATATCCGATAGCCTGTTAATCCGTAAGTTAAGAATTTATAAATTCTCTGAATAAGCTTGTGCCCTACTTGCCTCCTTTTTAGATAATAGGAAACAGGGTGTATTAAAAGGAAAACTTTCTGACTTTTTAAATGTTAATGTAGGGGTACCCCAGGGCTCTGTACTTGGCCCTATTCTCTTTATTATTTATATTAATGACTTGCCATTATCTCTTCCTGATTTTAAATTCACCATTTTAGCAGATGATACCACTAGTAATGTTTCAAGTAAAGATCAAACTGAAGTAATAAGTTTAAATCAGGCTATGTAGAAGGAAGTGACAGATTGGTTTTTATCCAATAAATTGGTTGCTAATGTTGATAAGACTTTCACTATGACTTTTTCCCTCAGAGATCTGGAAAATTTTGACAATCCACCTGTTGTCAAATTTTTAGGTGTATACCTGGACCCTACATTGACATGGGAGCATCATGGAAAAGTTCTCTCAGTGGAACTCAATAAAAGACTATACTTATTAAGATGTCTTGATTCCTGTGTCTCGAAAACTGTTTTGAGTGCTGCATATTTTGCAACATTCCATTGTAAACTATTGTATTCAATCTTAGCATAGGGTCACTCTGCAATCAGTAAAAAGATTTTCCGTCTACAAAGAAAAGCCATTAGAATACTGGGAGGCATAGGGTTTAGGGATGATTGCCAAAATTCTTTTAAAGAGCTGGGTATCCTGACATTTCCTTGTCTTTTTATATTTGAATGTTTAATGTACATTCACAAGAATCTGGATAAGTACTGTATTGTAAACTCTATCCATTCCTATGATACGAGATGTAAGGACAATGTGGAAATTAAATATTCGAGGCTTACTAAAGCTAGGAATGGGCCTAATTACTGGGCAGTAAAATATTTTAATACTGTCCCTGTGAGTATCAGGTCTCTTCCTTTTACAAGCTTCAAATTCCATGTAAAAAAGTTCCTAATTGAGCATTCCTTTTATTCATCAGAAGAATTTCTGAATTGTTACTGGAATGTATTGTAATTATTGTATTTTTTGTTTTCTGACAATGTAATACTCAAAGAGTGTCTACAATAAAATATCTTATCTTATCTTATATATATATACATATATATATAGCACAAATTACAAGAGCTACAGGGCTGAAAGTTTCACTTTTTGTAGATATCATGGAGAAACTTACAGAGAATATGAGATTTCTTACCTAAAAGACATTGGTTCGACTCCAGTAATTCCGAAATTTGTTTTTTTTCCTAGAAGGAAAGCATTGCGCTATTTTTGTAAATTAATTTCAGGAACTTGCCCATAAGCTAGAAAAATGAAATTTACAGTGTTGCTAGATCTATTAGGAATTGTTGTGCTTACAGTGTCATGGCTCCCACTCCAGATGCCCTGGAAAATCTCCCATAAGTTAGCATCGGAAAAAGTTATTACAGTGTGTGGACCAATCTAAGAATTTTAGGAAGCTGAAATTTTGCAGGATTATAGAATTCTGCTCATAACTAACTATTAAAATGGATACTTGGAATTTATTTATTTTTGGTGTTTTTTTTAGCCCCAGTTGCCCATTCAAGTTTAATAATTTTTATCATGGAAACTATAAGTAGTAGATTCGAGAATTTTCAAACAATTTGTGGAAAATTATACAGAAAAAGGGGAAATTTTGAAAAAGTTCAGCATAGCGACGGCTAAAAATTGGGCAATTGTTTAAACATATTTTAGAGGTTTTTGTATTTCCGAATTTGCTACTAAGCTGAAATGTTTTTACTGGTATACCAAAACAGCAGTTGGAGCTTGCATACTGCAAGCATTTCATTTCACCTTGAAAAAACATTAATTTTTCAGACAGATATTTCATCATTACAAATATTCTATTAATTCTAAATGTTTCACCTCCGCAGCGATTTTCGTTTTTCCCACATGTAAAAATAATAGTTTAAAACAATCCCTAAATATTGCAATTTTATACATTTTACACTATCTTCATTATGGTATACTAATGCTACACATTTCAGCAAAATTTTAAAGTTGTAGCACTTCTAGAAGTAAAATAATATTTTTCTAATTGTTTAAATTTAAATAATTTTTAACGGCCCCCGCAATTCATATATGGTAAAATTTTAATGTTTATTTGTGTAAATTCATTTCTCTGTAATTAATTTGAAAATTGCAGCTTCCTAGCTCATCCCGTAGTACCTAAACAGTTATCCAATTGTTTAAATTTTAAGAATTGTTAACTGCCAAACAAATTGAAATATCAAAATTTGTATAATCTCTATTTCGTTTTTTTAAGAATTCTACTTACAAAAAAAATTTCAACTCTGTAGCACATGCGAAAATACATAAACTATGAAAATTTGTTTAAACAATTGTGAATTTTTATCGGCCGCATTGTTGCACTTTTTCATGATTTTCGTTTTTTCTAGTCGGTTTTGCACAAACTCCTACCTAAGAAAAAAATTTCGAATCTCCAGCACATCTGGAAGTGCCTAAACATTAGTATCCTCCTATATGTTATATATCATTATATATCGACGACTCTTACAGAGGAGGAGGATATAACATACTAGTACTAATAGAAGGTGCTTGCATACTGCAAGCATTTCATTTCACCTTGAAAAAACATTAATTTTTCAGACAGATATTTCATCATTACAAATATTCTATTAATTCTAAATGTTTCACCTCCGCAGCGATTTTCGTTTTTCCCACATGTAAAAATAATAGTTTAAAACAATCCCTAAATATTGCAATTTTATACATTTTACACTATCTTCATTATGGTATACTAATGCTACACATTTCAGCAAAATTTTAAAGTTGTAGCACTTCTAGAAGTAAAATAATATTTTTCTAATTGTTTAAATTTAAATAATTTTTAACGGCCCCCGCAATTCATATATGGTAAAATTTTAATGTTTATTTGTGTAAATTCATTTCTCTGTAATTAATTTGAAAATTGCAGCTTCCTAGCTCATCCCGTAGTACCTAAACAGTTATCCAATTGTTTAAATTTTAAGAATTGTTAACTGCCAAACAAATTGAAATATCAAAATTTGTATAATCACTATTTCGTTTTTTTAAGAATTCTATATACATGAAGGACTGTCCGAGAATGTAACCGCTCTACTCAAGAAAAAGGCAAGAAAGATAGGACGTAGAGGAATCATGACCAAAAGTGGTAAAATAGTCTCGGAGCCAGAAAATTTAAAGAATGTCTGGAAGGAATACATTGAGGTCCTTTATGACAAAGATGGAAAGCCAAGAAATATTGAATTAAATGGAAAAGAGGATGTGGAAAACAATCAGCTATAACCTAGTATTCTCGAGTCTGAAGTTAAAAGAACAATTGATGACATGAAAAGAAGAAAGGTTGTTGGGAGTGATGATATACCAGCGGACTTCTTAAGGTTTTGTGGTCGAAAGCAGTTAAGTAACTAACAAAATTTTTTAACCAAGGATATGATACTGGCATATGGCCTGAAGATTTTTTTGATGTTGTTATGGTACCACTGGAGAAAAAGAACAATGCAAAATGTTGTAAGGATTACAGAACTATTAGTTTAATTACTCTTACAGCTAAAGTTCTAACCAGAATAATAACCAAAAGAATTCAATGTAAAGTAGAAAAGGAGCTGCAAGATAATCGGTTTGGTGTCAGAAGAGGAACAGGGACTAGAGATGCTATAGGATGTATGAGGATGATGATAGAAAGAGCGCTAGAATTCAATAATGGTATGTATTCTTGTATTTTAGATTGGGAGAAAGTTTTTGACCGAGTGAAATGGGATAAAAAGCTGGGTATTTTTAAAAAAATAGGAATAGATTGGAAAGTTAAAAGACTGCTTAAAAACCTTTACTTTGATCAAAATATTAGAGTCAGGGTTGATGGAGAAGAAACAGAAAGTAGGTACTTCAATAGGGAGGGGAGTGAGGCAGGGATGTCCTATTTCACCAGCGATATTTAATATTTATGCAGAAACAATAACAGAAGAAGCGTTGATGGAAGAGAAAGGATTAAAGATAGGAGGTGAAAGTATTACCACCATTAAATACGCAGATGATCAGGGTTTAATAGCAGAAGGCGAGAAAGAGCTTCAGAGATTGACAGACAGACTAGTGGAGGTTGGCCAACAATATGGAATGAAGATCAATGCAGAAAAAACGAGTCTTGGTTGACATAAAAAATTAAATATAATGGTAAATGGCCAAAAATTGGAACAAGTAAGTAGTTTCAAATATCTTGGCAGTATTTTAGCGCAGGATGGAAGTAGTACACAGGACATCAGAAGTAGGATAGCATTGGCAAAAGAAGCATTTAACTAGAAGAAGGAGCTTCTCACAAGCTAGAAAATAAATTTAGAAACAAGGAAGTAATTAGCAAAATGCTACATATGGAGCATAACTCTTGATGGCGCAGAGACGTGGACGGTAAGGAGAAAGGAGGAAAAATATTTAGAAAGTTTTGAGATGTGGGTATGGAGGAGAATGAGGAAAGTGAAATGGACAGTGAGGAAGAGAAATGAAGAAGTATTAGAAATGGTGGGAGAAGAAAGGATGCTAATAAAAACAATCAGGAAAAGAAAACAAATTGGATAGGGCACATATTGAGAAGACAGTGTTTACAAAGGACGATCTTAGAAGGAAAAATTAGTGGAAAAAGATGAAGTGGTAGAAAAATAATAGGACTATTAGAGAATATAAAGCAGGGCCTTAATATTTATAGAGGTATAAAAGAGGCTTCTGGGGAGAGAGAGAAATGAAGGCAGCGATTCAGTTAAAACTTGTCTTTGGACAGAAGCATGATGATGGTGATGAATAATGACTGACATGTTTATTATTTATTTATGTCTCATTTCAGTTTTGATCCCGTGAGCAGAATGTTGATGATCAAAGCACTTGAGAGGGACATAGAACTGGGGAGAATAAGCAACCCTGGGTTATTTGATGACCTATCAACAGAAATGATAGATTGTATTGTTGAGGTATCCAACTCGAACATTCGATTTCCTATTAATCAACTGCAGTATGTTTGCTGCAATGGCAAAGGCAATTTTCTTATTAGTTTTTTGTACCCAAATGTAAAAATCCTTAAAAAAACTATAAATTTCAATGCAGAGAAGGAGAAATTTCTTAACATGACCAAGAATTAAACCTAGATGTTCCACTTTTCAGTAAAATACCAGTTAACCACTTGATTCGTCAAGATCATACTCATCATGTGCACAATGCCCACCAATTGGGCAACACGGTTATTTTCGTCATCAAGGTTTTTTTCACCTTGCTCTATGTGTGTGAGGAGCTTCCTCTAGTATTCCTTGGTTGACATTCATGCAAACAGATTCTGTTTAGGCCAAATATTCCGAGATTTAAACCCTGAACATGTCGTGTGTATTTGCATATATGCAGCACACAGTCAGCAATTCTTAGATATTCAATAAAATCCATTTTGCATGGACATGTGATCTCGGATATTGGGAATTTTTACCCATTTTTCTTCTTTGACACATCTGGAGTTTTAACTGATATTGCTTCTTTGACACATCTGGTTTATCAGGGCAAATAAATAATTCCCACTACCCCCTGGAGAAACATTGTTTTTGAGATAAACTATTTTCATGGAAAGGTTAGTTTTCCCATGAACTAAGAAGTATGAGCATTGCGAGTTACCACATTGGGAAATTTCAGCATAACCATTCTATTAGTTTTTTGAAAAATATATTTTGGTCCGTCTATTAGTGAATATCATGGAATGGCTTCTACAAGTAAACGGCCAAAGACTTCTTTGGAGGAAATTTTGACTGTTTATACATAAGCACATACTTATATTTAGTAGAAATACAAATTTTATTCTAAATCCAAAAATTTGCTGCTGCTTTGCACCTTTGTTTGTTAAATATTGTTTATCGTATAAACAAATTCATTAGTCATTTTAATTTATTCTACTTGAAAATTAATGAGAAGTTTTGATTCAAAATACTTTGAGACATATATTTTTAATTGTTAATAAAAATTTGTTATTAACAGGTTGTTATTGACAGATTATTTCTTGATAACAAATTTTATTTTTTAATGCTAAATTGGAAATGTAACAAACTTCTTTATGTATGAAAAAAGAAATATATGGTAAGAGGTAATATAAAAAAGATATATTTCAGTCCCGAATCCCCAACTGGAATGCACATCTGGTTTCTTGCTTCTCCCAGCCAAGTGGTTAAGAACAGATGAGAATTGACCAGAAAGAAAAGGTAGATTTACTTTGTCTGATAAGCTGGGTGCAATGAGAGCAGAGCAGGCATAATGGCTGGAATTGGTGTATTATCAGGACTAGAAGAATTGTAGTTATCAAATGATTTAATAGGGGATATGATTTCAGTAGCATCAATAGGGAATAAAGAGATAGAACAAGAAAAGAGATACTGACAGTTGCATAGCATAAGTGTATGTATAAGCATTTGGTATTACATGTGGCAAATTACAAAATTAGAGATAAAAACTCTCAACTATTTCTTCAGGATCAGAAATGTGACTGTCACAATTTTTGAAATTACCGATATTGGCTGTTGTGTTCAGTTTGATGATGTCTATAAAATGTTTTCTGGAACTTCTTAAGGGGAAAAGTGACTGTTAATTATAAAGTACTACGTTATTTTAGGTGTATCAAAAAAATATGTATAATTTTTGCACAAAATGTTTGGCAGACGTGGTGTCATAAAAATTTGTCTACAACTTCAGGGTAAAAAGTAAACAATTGGCTATAATTTAAAAAGAATGTGTTACTTTCAGGAGCATCAGCAGTCTTAGCAATTGACCATGAGATGCATTATGCTGTTATTAAAAGTAAAGGTAAAGGAAGAAGAAAGGATAAGATTGAATGTGCAGCTGGTTCATCTGGCAGGTAAGATCAATTCACTTAGGTCTTTGTGGTAAACACAAAAAATGTGAATGATTTCTTTAAATATATCAGACCATGAAGAAAGATATTGAAAGAAATTCAAACAACCTTGGGATGATACATATTGAAACTTCTCTGAAATACTGATAAGCCAAATGAACTAGTGAGGTAAAGTAGAGGAAAGCTTGACAGGGTGATTTATGGTGGTGTTTTCAAAAGCCCCATGACTGTAAAGGTAGCTGTGAAGGCCTGTCTCAAACCCTTAAAATTACCATAAATAAAAGTGTAGTATGTAATATTATGAATTCATCAATTTTGAAACCTAACATAGATGTATGAAAATTTCCAGGGAAGAAAAGGGGGGGTCAAGTGGATAGGCAATCTCCCAAATTAGGTTTGGCAGGTTTAATAATTTATTGGTAAGTTTCAAGCATATTGCAAGGAATCCTCACCTGCCTGCAGCAAAGCAGAACTGACTTTTTGCTATGTGCTGATTTGACTTTTAACTGGTACGGTCAGATTTTTCTTCCATAAGTGGTACTGTACTGGTCAAATTGACCGATCACATTCAGTCATTACTTGTAATAGAACGTGATAGTAATAATTAGGTAGTATTATGCTGCGAATATAAATATTGTTTATTATAATAAACTTTTACATAACAAGTAAAAAATATTTAGCATTGAGCCTACAAATAATTTTTCTATTAAAAGCAAAGGTTTTGACTTGAAATTTTCAGATACTGTCGACAGATGCTTTTAATGATTACCCTGAGAAGATACTTAACTAAATAACCAATTGAACAAAATCTAGGGAACATGAAAAAATTTCACAAAAAAATTGAATAAGCCATTTTACTCAAATATTTCAGTGTAGTTAGTGCAGACTTTCTTTGCATAACTGTTGCATACTGGCCCATCTCATTTGTGACAAAACTGATCTGTTTTCCTGTTCGGTATAGAAAGGCATATATAGCAAATCTTAGCTTTTCCTCCTTGTATTGGTCATGGACATTCTTTAGAAAGAATTAGTACCTGAAATATGGCACTAATAGAGTGCCAAAGTTGCAATGGCAATCTCTCTTTATAGATGAAGCGAATGATGTGAGGCTGCATAGCAAGATTTTTTATGAAGGATAAGTGATTCGCTTTATCAGCATGCTTCTTTGAGTAGAACAGAATGTAAGGATTGATGGCAGAAATGTTCAGATTGTGATATCCGATAGCCTGTTAATCCGTAAGTTAAGAATTTATAAATTCTCTGAATAAGCTTGTGCCCTACTTGCCTCCTTTTTAGATAATAGGAAACAGGGTGTATTAAAAGGAAAACTTTCTGACTTTTTAAATGTTAATGTAGGGGTACCCCAGGGCTCTGTACTTGGCCCTATTCTCTTTATTATTTATATTAATGACTTGCCATTATCTCTTCCTGATTTTAAATTCACCATTTTAGCAGATGATACCACTAGTAATGTTTCAAGTAAAGATCAAACTGAAGTAATAAGTTTAAATCAGGCTATGTAGAAGGAAGTGACAGATTGGTTTTTATCCAATAAATTGGTTGCTAATGTTGATAAGACTTTCACTATGACTTTTTCCCTCAGAGATCTGGAAAATTTTGACAATCCACCTGTTGTCAAATTTTTAGGTGTATACCTGGACCCTACATTGACATGGGAGCATCATGGAAAAGTTCTCTCAGTGGAACTCAATAAAAGACTATACTTATTAAGATGTCTTGATTCCTGTGTCTCGAAAACTGTTTTGAGTGCTGCATATTTTGCAACATTCCATTGTAAACTATTGTATTCAATCTTAGCATGGGGTCACTCTGCAATCAGTAAAAAGATTTTCCGTCTACAAAGAAAAGCCATTAGAATACTGGGAGGCATAGGGTTTAGGGATGATTGCCAAAATTCTTTTAAAGAGCTGGGTATCCTGACATTTCCTTGTCTTTTTATATTTGAATGTTTAATGTACATTCACAAGAATCTGGATAAGTACTGTATTGTAAACTCTATCCATTCCTATGATACGAGATGTAAGGACAATGTGGAAATTAAATATTCGAGGCTTACTAAAGCTAGGAATGGGCCTAATTACTGGGCAGTAAAATATTTTAATACTGTCCCTGTGAGTATCAGGTCTCTTCCTTTTACAAGCTTCAAATTCCATGTAAAAAAGTTCCTAATTGAGCATTCCTTTTATTCATCAGAAGAATTTCTGAATTGTTACTGGAATGTATTGTAATTATTGTATTTTTTGTTTTCTGACAATGTAATACTCAAAGAGTGTCTACAATAAAATATCTTATCTTATCTTATATATATATACATATATATATAGCACAAATTACAAGAGCTACAGGGCTGAAAGTTTCACTTTTTGTAGATATCATGGAGAAACTTACAGAGAATATGAGATTTCTTACCTAAAAGACATTGGTTCGACTCCAGTAATTCTGAAATTTGTTTTTTTTCCTAGAAGGAAAGCATTGCGCTATTTTTGTAAATTAATTTCAGGAACTTGCCCATAAGCTAGAAAAATGAAATTTACAGTGTTGCTAGATCTATTAGGAATTGTTGTGCTTACAGTGTCATGGCTCCCACTCCAGATGCCCTGGAAAATCTCCCATAAGTTAGCATCGGAAAAAGTTATTACAGTGTGTGGACCAATCTAAGAATTTTAGGAAGCTGAAATTTTGCAGGATTATAGAATTCTGCTCATAACTAACTATTAAAATGGATACTTGGAATTTATTTATTTTTGGTGTTTTTTTTAGCCCCAGTTGCCCATTCAAGTTTAATAATTTTTATCATGGAAACTATAAGTAGTAGATTCGAGAATTTTCAAACAATTTGTGGAAAATTATACAGAAAAAGGGGAAATTTTGAAAAAGTTCAGCATAGCGACGGCTAAAAATTGGGCAATTGTTTAAACATATTTTAGAGGTTTTTGTATTTCCGAATTTGCTACTAAGCTGAAATGTTTTTACTGGTATACCAAAACAGCAGTTGGAGCTTGCATACTGCAAGCATTTCATTTCACCTTGAAAAAACATTAATTTTTCAGACAGATATTTCATCATTACAAATATTCTATTAATTCTAAATGTTTCACCTCCGCAGCGATTTTCGTTTTTCCCACATGTAAAAATAATAGTTTAAAACAATCCCTAAATATTGCAATTTTATACATTTTACACTATCTTCATTATGGTATACTAATGCTACACATTTCAGCAAAATTTTAAAGTTGTAGCACTTCTAGAAGTAAAATAATATTTTTCTAATTGTTTAAATTTAAATAATTTTTAACGGCCCCCGCAATTCATATATGGTAAAATTTTAATGTTTATTTGTGTAAATTCATTTCTCTGTAATTAATTTGAAAATTGCAGCTTCCTAGCTCATCCCGTAGTACCTAAACAGTTATCCAATTGTTTAAATTTTAAGAATTGTTAACTGCCAAACAAATTGAAATATCAAAATTTGTATAATCACTATTTCGTTTTTTTAAGAATTCTACTTACAAAAAAAATTTCAACTCTGTAGCACATGCGAAAATACATAAACTATGAAAATTTGTTTAAACAATTGTGAATTTTTATCGGCCGCATTGTTGCACTTTTTCATGATTTTCGTTTTTTCTAGTCGGTTTTGCACAAACTCCTACCTAAGAAAAAAATTTCGAATCTCCAGCACATCTGGAAGTGCCTAAACATTAGTATCCTCCTATATGTTATATATCATTATATATCGACGACTCTTACAGAGGAGGAGGATATAACATACTAGTACTAATAGAAGGTGCTTGCATACTGCAAGCATTTCACCTCACCTTGGAAAAACATTCATTTTTCAGACAGACATTTCATCATTACAAATGTTCTTTTAATTCTTAAGATTCCACCTCCGCAGCGATTTTCGTTTTTTCCCACATGTAAAAATGATAGTTTAAAACAATCCCCAAATGTTGCAATTTTATACATTTTACACTATCTTCATTATGGTATACTAATGCTACACATTTCAGCAAAATTTTAAAGTTGTAGCACTTCTAGAAGTAAAATAATATTTTTCTAATTGTTTAAATTTAAATAATTTTTAACGGCCCCCGCAATTCATATATGGTAAAATTTTAATGTTTATTTGTGTAAATTCATTTCTCTGTAATTAATTTGAAAATTGCAGCTTCCTAGCTCATCCCGTAGTACCTAAACAGTTATCCAATTGTTTAAATTTTAAGAATTGTTAACTGCCAAACAAATTGAAATATCAAAATTTGTATAATCACTATTTCGTTTTTTTAAGAATTCTACTTACAAAAAAAATTTCAACTCTGTAGCACATGCGAAAATACATAAACTATGAAAATTTGTTTAAACAATTGTGAATTTTTATCGGCCGCATTGTTGCACTTTTTCATGATTTTCGTTTTTTCTAGTCGGTTTTGCACAAACTCCTACCTAAGAAAAAAATTTCGAATCTCCAGCACATCTGGAAGTGCCTAAACATTAGTATCCTCCTATATGTTATATATCATTATATATCGACGACTCTTACAGAGGAGGAGGATATAACATACTAGTACTAATAGAAGGTGCTTGCATACTGCAAGCATTTCATTTCACCTTGAAAAAACATTAATTTTTCAGACAGATATTTCATCATTACAAATATTCTATTAATTCTAAATGTTTCACCTCCGCAGCGATTTTCGTTTTTCCCACATGTAAAAATAATAGTTTAAAACAATCCCTAAATATTGCAATTTTATACATTTTACACTATCTTCATTATGGTATACTAATGCTACACATTTCAGCAAAATTTTAAAGTTGTAGCACTTCTAGAAGTAAAATAATATTTTTCTAATTGTTTAAATTTAAATAATTTTTAACGGCCCCCGCAATTCATATATGGTAAAATTTTAATGTTTATTTGTGTAAATTCATTTCTCTGTAATTAATTTGAAAATTGCAGCTTCCTAGCTCATCCCGTAGTACCTAAACAGTTATCCAATTGTTTAAATTTTAAGAATTGTTAACTGCCAAACAAATTGAAATATCAAAATTTGTATAATCACTATTTCGTTTTTTTAAGAATTCTACTTACAAAAAAAATTTCAACTCTGTAGCACATGCGAAAATACATAAACTATGAAAATTTGTTTAAACAATTGTGAATTTTTATCGGCCGCATTGTTGCACTTTTTCATGATTTTCGTTTTTTCTAGTCGGTTTTGCACAAACTCCTACCTAAGAAAAAAATTTCGAATCTCCAGCACATCTGGAAGTGCCTAAACATTAGTATCCTCCTATATGTTATATATCATTATATATCGACGACTCTTACAGAGGAGGAGGATATAACATACTAGTACTAATAGAAGGTGCTTGCATACTGCAAGCATTTCATTTCACCTTGAAAAAACATTAATTTTTCAGACAGATATTTCATCATTACAAATATTCTATTAATTCTAAATGTTTCACCTCCGCAGCGATTTTCGTTTTTCCCACATGTAAAAATAATAGTTTAAAACAATCCCTAAATATTGCAATTTTATACATTTTACACTATCTTCATTATGGTATACTAATGCTACACATTTCAGCAAAATTTTAAAGTTGTAGCACTTCTAGAAGTAAAATAATATTTTTCTAATTGTTTAAATTTAAATAATTTTTAACGGCCCCCGCAATTCATATATGGTAAAATTTTAATGTTTATTTGTGTAAATTCATTTCTCTGTAATTAATTTGAAAATTGCAGCTTCCTAGCTCATCCCGTAGTACCTAAACAGTTATCCAATTGTTTAAATTTTAAGAATTGTTAACTGCCAAACAAATTGAAATATCAAAATTTGTATAATCACTATTTCGTTTTTTTAAGAATTCTACTTACAAAAAAAATTTCAACTCTGTAGCACATGCGAAAATACATAAACTATGAAAATTTGTTTAAACAATTGTGAATTTTTATCGGCCGCATTGTTGCACTTTTTCATGATTTTCGTTTTTTCTAGTCGGTTTTGCACAAACTCCTACCTAAGAAAAAAATTTCGAATCTCCAGCACATCTGGAAGTGCCTAAACATTAGTATCCTCCTATATGTTATATATCATTATATATCGACGACTCTTACAGAGGAGGAGGATATAACATACTAGTACTAATAGAAGGTGCTTGCATACTGCAAGCATTTCATTTCACCTTGAAAAAACATTAATTTTTCAGACAGATATTTCATCATTACAAATATTCTATTAATTCTAAATGTTTCACCTCCGCAGCGATTTTCGTTTTTCCCACATGTAAAAATAATAGTTTAAAACAATCCCTAAATATTGCAATTTTATACATTTTACACTATCTTCATTATGGTATACTAATGCTACACATTTCAGCAAAATTTTAAAGTTGTAGCACTTCTAGAAGTAAAATAATATTTTTCTAATTGTTTAAATTTAAATAATTTTTAACGGCCCCCGCAATTCATATATGGTAAAATTTTAATGTTTATTTGTGTAAATTCATTTCTCTGTAATTAATTTGAAAATTGCAGCTTCCTAGCTCATCCCGTAGTACCTAAACAGTTATCCAATTGTTTAAATTTTAAGAATTGTTAACTGCCAAACAAATTGAAATATCAAAATTTGTATAATCACTATTTCGTTTTTTTAAGAATTCTACTTACAAAAAAAATTTCAACTCTGTAGCACATGCGAAAATACATAAACTATGAAAATTTGTTTAAACAATTGTGAATTTTTATCGGCCGCATTGTTGCACTTTTTCATGATTTTCGTTTTTTCTAGTCGGTTTTGCACAAACTCCTACCTAAGAAAAAAATTTCGAATCTCCAGCACATCTGGAAGTGCCTAAACATTAGTATCCTCCTATATGTTATATATCATTATATATCGACGACTCTTACAGAGGAGGAGGATATAACATACTAGTACTAATAGAAGGTGCTTGCATACTGCAAGCATTTCATTTCACCTTGAAAAAACATTAATTTTTCAGACAGATATTTCATCATTACAAATATTCTATTAATTCTAAATGTTTCACCTCCGCAGCGATTTTCGTTTTTCCCACATGTAAAAATAATAGTTTAAAACAATCCCTAAATATTGCAATTTTATACATTTTACACTATCTTCATTATGGTATACTAATGCTACACATTTCAGCAAAATTTTAAAGTTGTAGCACTTCTAGAAGTAAAATAATATTTTTCTAATTGTTTAAATTTAAATAATTTTTAACGGCCCCCGCAATTCATATATGGTAAAATTTTAATGTTTATTTGTGTAAATTCATTTCTCTGTAATTATTTTGAAAATTGCAGCTTCCTAGCTCATCCTGTAGTACCTAAACAGTTATCCAATTGTTTAAACTTTAAGAATTGTTAACTGCCAAACAAATTGAAATATCAAAATTTGTATAATCACTATTTCGTTTTTTTAAGAATTCTACTTACAAAAAAAATTTCAACTCTGTAGCACATGCGAAAATACATAAACTATGAAAATTTGTTTAAACAATTGTGAATTTTTATCGGCCGCATTGTTGCACTTTTTCATGATTTTCGTTTTTTCTAGTCGGTTTTGCACAAACTCCTACCTAAGAAAAAAATTTCGAATCTCCAGCACATCTGGAAGTGCCTAAACATTAGTATCCTCCTATATGTTATATATCATTATATATCGACGACTCTTACAGAGGAGGAGGATATAACATACTAGTACTAATAGAAGGTGCTTGCATACTGCAAGCATTTCACCTCACCTTGGAAAAACATTCATTTTTCAGACAGACATTTCATCATTACAAATGTTCTTTTAATTCTTAAGATTCCACCTCCGCAGCGATTTTCGTTTTTTCCCACATGTAAAAATGATAGTTTAAAACAATCCCCAAATGTTGCAATTTTATACATTTTACACTATCTTCATTATGGTATACTAATGCTACACATTTCAGCAAAATTTTAAAGTTGTAGCACTTCTAGAAGTAAAATAATATTTTTCTAATTGTTTAAATTTAAATAATTTTTAACGGCCCCCGCAATTCATATATGGTAAAATTTTAATGTTTATTTGTGTAAATTCATTTCTCTGTAATTAATTTGAAAATTGCAGCTTCCTAGCTCATCCCGTAGTACCTAAACAGTTATCCAATTGTTTAAATTTTAAGAATTGTTAACTGCCAAACAAATTGAAATATCAAAATTTGTATAATCACTATTTCGTTTTTTTAAGAATTCTACTTACAAAAAAAATTTCAACTCTGTAGCACATGCGAAAATACATAAACTATGAAAATTTGTTTAAACAATTGTGAATTTTTATCGGCCGCATTGTTGCACTTTTTCATGATTTTCGTTTTTTCTAGTCGGTTTTGCACAAACTCCTACCTAAGAAAAAAATTTCGAATCTCCAGCACATCTGGAAGTGCCTAAACATTAGTATCCTCCTATATGTTATATATCATTATATATCGACGACTCTTACAGAGGAGGAGGATATAACATACTAGTACTAATAGAAGGTGCTTGCATACTGCAAGCATTTCATTTCACCTTGAAAAAACATTAATTTTTCAGACAGATATTTCATCATTACAAATATTCTATTAATTCTAAATGTTTCACCTCCGCAGCGATTTTCGTTTTTCCCACATGTAAAAATAATAGTTTAAAACAATCCCTAAATATTGCAATTTTATACATTTTACACTATCTTCATTATGGTATACTAATGCTACACATTTCAGCAAAATTTTAAAGTTGTAGCACTTCTAGAAGTAAAATAATATTTTTCTAATTGTTTAAATTTAAATAATTTTTAACGGCCCCCGCAATTCATATATGGTAAAATTTTAATGTTTATTTGTGTAAATTCATTTCTCTGTAATTAATTTGAAAATTGCAGCTTCCTAGCTCATCCCGTAGTACCTAAACAGTTATCCAATTGTTTAAATTTTAAGAATTGTTAACTGCCAAACAAATTGAAATATCAAAATTTGTATAATCACTATTTCGTTTTTTTAAGAATTCTACTTACAAAAAAAATTTCAACTCTGTAGCACATGCGAAAATACATAAACTATGAAAATTTGTTTAAACAATTGTGAATTTTTATCGGCCGCATTGTTGCACTTTTTCATGATTTTCGTTTTTTCTAGTCGGTTTTGCACAAACTCCTACCTAAGAAAAAAATTTCGAATCTCCAGCACATCTGGAAGTGCCTAAACATTAGTATCCTCCTATATGTTATATATCATTATATATCGACGACTCTTACAGAGGAGGAGGATATAACATACTAGTACTAATAGAAGGTGCTTGCATACTGCAAGCATTTCATTTCACCTTGAAAAAACATTAATTTTTCAGACAGATATTTCATCATTACAAATATTCTATTAATTCTAAATGTTTCACCTCCGCAGCGATTTTCGTTTTTCCCACATGTAAAAATAATAGTTTAAAACAATCCCTAAATATTGCAATTTTATACATTTTACACTATCTTCATTATGGTATACTAATGCTACACATTTCAGCAAAATTTTAAAGTTGTAGCACTTCTAGAAGTAAAATAATATTTTTCTAATTGTTTAAATTTAAATAATTTTTAACGGCCCCCGCAATTCATATATGGTAAAATTTTAATGTTTATTTGTGTAAATTCATTTCTCTGTAATTAATTTGAAAATTGCAGCTTCCTAGCTCATCCCGTAGTACCTAAACAGTTATCCAATTGTTTAAATTTTAAGAATTGTTAACTGCCAAACAAATTGAAATATCAAAATTTGTATAATCACTATTTCGTTTTTTTAAGAATTCTACTTACAAAAAAAATTTCAACTCTGTAGCACATGCGAAAATACATAAACTATGAAAATTTGTTTAAACAATTGTGAATTTTTATCGGCCGCATTGTTGCACTTTTTCATGATTTTCGTTTTTTCTAGTCGGTTTTGCACAAACTCCTACCTAAGAAAAAAATTTCGAATCTCCAGCACATCTGGAAGTGCCTAAACATTAGTATCCTCCTATATGTTATATATCATTATATATCGACGACTCTTACAGAGGAGGAGGATATAACATACTAGTACTAATAGAAGGTGCTTGCATACTGCAAGCATTTCATTTCACCTTGAAAAAACATTAATTTTTCAGACAGATATTTCATCATTACAAATATTCTATTAATTCTAAATGTTTCACCTCCGCAGCGATTTTCGTTTTTCCCACATGTAAAAATAATAGTTTAAAACAATCCCTAAATATTGCAATTTTATACATTTTACACTATCTTCATTATGGTATACTAATGCTACACATTTCAGCAAAATTTTAAAGTTGTAGCACTTCTAGAAGTAAAATAATATTTTTCTAATTGTTTAAATTTAAATAATTTTTAACGGCCCCCGCAATTCATATATGGTAAAATTTTAATGTTTATTTGTGTAAATTCATTTCTCTGTAATTAATTTGAAAATTGCAGCTTCCTAGCTCATCCCGTAGTACCTAAACAGTTATCCAATTGTTTAAATTTTAAGAATTGTTAACTGCCAAACAAATTGAAATATCAAAATTTGTATAATCACTATTTCGTTTTTTTAAGAATTCTATATACATGAAGGACTGTCCGAGAATGTAACCGCTCTACTCAAGAAAAAGGCATGAAAGATAGGACGTAGAGGAATCATGACCAAAAGTGGTAAAATAGTCTCGGAGCCAGAAAATTTAAAGAATGTCTGGAAGGAATACATTGAGGTCCTTTATGACAAAGATGGAAAGCCAAGAAATATTGAATTAAATGGAAAAGAGGATGTGGAAAACAATCAGCTATAACCTAGTATTCTCGAGTCTGAAGTTAAAAGAACAATTGATGACATGAAAAGAAGAAAGGTTGTTGGGAGTGATGATATACCAGCGGACTTCTTAAGGTTTTGTGGTCGAAAGCAGTTAAGTAACTAACAAAATTTTTTAACCAAGGATATGATACTGGCATATGGCCTGAAGATTTTTTTGATGTTGTTATGGTACCACTGGAGAAAAAGAACAATGCAAAATGTTGTAAGGATTACAGAACTATTAGTTTAATTACTCTTACAGCTAAAGTTCTAACCAGAATAATAACCAAAAGAATTCAATGTAAAGTAGAAAAGGAGCTGCAAGATAATCGGTTTGGTGTCAGAAGAGGAACAGGGACTAGAGATGCTATAGGATGTATGAGGATGATGATAGAAAGAGCGCTAGAATTCAATAATGGTATGTATTCTTGTATTTTAGATTGGGAGAAAGTTTTTGACCGAGTGAAATGGGATAAAAAGCTGGGTATTTTTAAAAAAATAGGAATAGATTGGAAAGTTAAAAGACTGCTTAAAAACCTTTAATTTGATCAAAATATTACAGTCAGGGTTGATGGAGAAGAAACAGAAAGTAGGTACTTCAATAGGGAGGGGAGTGAGGCAGGGATGTCCTATTTCACCAGCGATATTTAATATTTATGCAGAAACAATAACAGAAGAAGCGTTGATGGAAGAGAAAGGATTAAAGATAGGAGGTGAAAGTATTACCACCATTAAATACGCAGATGATCAGGGTTTAATAGCAGAAGGCGAGAAAGAGCTTCAGAGATTGACAGACAGACTAGTGGAGGTTGGCCAACAATATGGAATGAAGATCAATGCAGAAAAAACGAGTCTTGGTTGACATAAAAAATTAAATATAATGGTAAATGGCCAAAAATTGGAACAAGTAAGTAGTTTCAAATATCTTGGCAGTATATTAGCGCAGGATGGAAGTAGTACACAGGACATCAGAAGTAGGATAGCATTGGCAAAAGAAGCATTTAACTAGAAGAAGGAGCTTCTCACAAGCTAGAAAATAAATTTAGAAACAAGGAAGTAATTAGCAAAATGCTACATATGGAGCATAACTCTTGATGGCGCAGAGACGTGGACGGTAAGGAGAAAGGAGGAAAAATATTTAGAAAGTTTTGAGATGTGGGTATGGAGGAGAATGAGGAAAGTGAAATGGACAGTGAGGAAGAGAAATGAAGAAGTATTAGAAATGGTGGGAGAAGAAAGGATGCTAATAAAAACAATCAGGAAAAGAAAACAAATTGGATAGGGCACATATTGAGAAGACAGTGTTTACAAAGGACGATCTTAGAAGGAAAAATTAGTGGAAAAAGATGAAGTGGTAGAAAAATAATAGGACTATTAGAGAATATAAAGCAGGGCCTTAATATTTATAGAGGTATAAAAGAGGCTTCTGGGGAGAGAGAGAAATGAAGGCAGCGATTCAGTTAAAACTTGTCTTTGGACAGAAGCATGATGATGGTGATGAATAATGACTGACATGTTTATTATTTATTTATGTCTCATTTCAGTTTTAATCCCGTGAGCAGAATGTTGATGATCAAAGCACTTGAGAGGGACATAGAACTGGGGAGAATAAGCAACCCTGGGTTATTTGATGACCTATCAACAGAAATGATAGATTGTATTGTTGAGGTATCCAACTCGAACATTCGATTTCCTATTAATCAACTGCAGTATGTTTGCTGCAATGGCAAAGGCAATTTTCTTATTAGTTTTTTGTACCCAAATGTAAAAATCCTTAAAAAAACTATAAATTTCAATGCAGAGAAGGAGAAATTTCTTAACATGACCAAGAATTAAACCTAGATGTTCCACTTTTCAGTAAAATACCAGTTAACCACTTGATTCGTCAAGATCATACTCATCATGTGCACAATGCCCACCAATTGGGCAACACGGTTATTTTCGTCATCAAGGTTTTTTTCACCTTGCTCTATGTGTGTGAGGAGCTTCCTCTAGTATTCCTTGGTTGACATTCATGCAAACAGATTCTGTTTAGGCCAAATATTCCGAGATTTAAACCCTGAACATGTCGTGTGTATTTGCATATATGCAGCACACAGTCAGCAATTCTTAGATATTCAATAAAATCCATTTTGCATGGACATGTGATCTCGGATATTGGGAATTTTTACCCATTTTTCTTCTTTGACACATCTGGAGTTTTAACTGATATTGCTTCTTTGACACATCTGGTTTATCAGGGCAAATAAATAATTCCCACTACCCCCTGGAGAAACATTGTTTTTGAGATAAACTATTTTCATGGAAAGGTTAGTTTTCCCATGAACTAAGAAGTATGAGCATTGCGAGTTACCACATTGGGAAATTTCAGCATAACCATTCTATTAGTTTTTTGAAAAATATATTTTGGTCCGTCTATTAGTGAATATCATGGAATGGCTTCTACAAGTAAACGGCCAAAGACTTCTTTGGAGGAAATTTTGACTGTTTATACATAAGCACATACTTATATTTAGTAGAAATACAAATTTTATTCTAAATCCAAAAATTTGCTGCTGCTTTGCACCTTTGTTTGTTAAATATTGTTTATCGTATAAACAAATTCATTAGTCATTTTAATTTATTCTACTTGAAAATTAATGAGAAGTTTTGATTCAAAATACTTTGAGACATATATTTTTAATTGTTAATAAAAATTTGTTATTAACAGGTTGTTATTGACAGATTATTTCTTGATAACAAATTTTATTTTTTAATGCTAAATTGGAAATGTAACAAACTTCTTTATGTATGAAAAAAGAAATATATGGTAAGAGGTAATATAAAAAAGATATATTTCAGTCCCGAATCCCCAACTGGAATGCACATCTGGTTTCTTGCTTCTCCCAGCCAAGTGGTTAAGAACAGATGAGAATTGACCAGAAAGAAAAGGTAGATTTACTTTGTCTGATAAGCTGGGTGCAATGAGAGCAGAGCAGGCATAATGGCTGGAATTGGTGTATTATCAGGACTAGAAGAATTGTAGTTATCAAATGATTTAATAGGGGATATGATTTCAGTAGCATCAATAGGGAATAAAGAGATAGAACAAGAAAAGAGATACTGACAGTTGCATAGCATAAGTGTATGTATAAGCATTTGGTATTACATGTGGCAAATTACAAAATTAGAGATAAAAACTCTCAACTATTTCTTCAGGATCAGAAATGTGACTGTCACAATTTTTGAAATTACCGATATTGGCTGTTGTGTTCAGTTTGATGATGTCTATAAAATGTTTTCTGGAACTTCTTAAGGGGAAAAGTGACTGTTAATTATAAAGTACTACGTTATTTTAGGTGTATCAAAAAAATATGTATAATTTTTGCACAAAATGTTTGGCAGACGTGGTGTCATAAAAATTTGTCTACAACTTCAGGGTAAAAAGTAAACAATTGGCTATAATTTAAAAAGAATGTGTTACTTTCAGGAGCATCAGCAGTCTTAGCAATTGACCATGAGATGCATTATGCTGTTATTAAAAGTAAAGGTAAAGGAAGAAGAAAGGATAAGATTGAATGTGCAGCTGGTTCATCTGGCAGGTAAGATCAATTCACTTAGGTCTTTGTGGTAAACACAAAAAATGTGAATGATTTCTTTAAATATATCAGACCATGAAGAAAGATATTGAAAGAAATTCAAACAACCTTGGGATGATACATATTGAAACTTCTCTGAAATACTGATAAGCCAAATGAATTAGTGAGGTAAAGTAGAGGAAAGCTTGACAGGGTGATTTATGGTGGTGTTTTCAAAAGCCCCATGACTGTAAAGGTAGCTGTGAAGGCCTGTCTCAAACCCTTAAAATTACCATAAATAAAAGTGTAGTATGTAATATTATGAATTCATCAATTTTGAAACCTAACATAGATGTATGAAAATTTCCAGGGAAGAAAAGGGGGGGTCAAGTGGATAGGCAATCTCCCAAATTAGGTTTGGCAGGTTTAATAATTTATTGGTAAGTTTCAAGCATATTGCAAGGAATCCTCACCTGCCTGCAGCAAAGCAGAACTGACTTTTTGCTATGTGCTGATTTGACTTTTAACTGGTATGGTCAGATTTTTCTTCCATAAGTGGTACTGTACTGGTCAAATTGACCGATCACATTCAGTCATTACTTGTAATAGAACGTGATAGTAATAATTAGGTAGTATTATGCTGCGAATATAAATATTGTTTATTATAATAAACTTTTACATAACAAGTAAAAAATATTTAGCATTGAGCCTACAAATAATTTTTCTATTAAAAGCAAAGGTTTTGACTTGAAATTTTCAGATACTGTCGACAGATGCTTTTAATGATTACCCTGAGAAGATACTTAACTAAATAACCAATTGAACAAAATCTAGGGAACATGAAAAAATTTCACAAAAAAATTGAATAAGCCATTTTACTCAAATATTTCAGTGTAGTTAGTGCAGACTTTCTTTGCATAACTGTTGCATACTGGCCCATCTCATTTGTGACAAAACTGATCTGTTTTCCTGTTCGGTATAGAAAGGCATATATAGCAAATCTTAGCTTTTCCTCCTTGTATTGGTCATGGACATTCTTTAGAAAGAATTAGTACCTGAAATATGGCACTAATAGAGTGCCAAAGTTGCAATGGCAATCTCTCTTTATAGATGAAGCGAATGATGTGAGGCTGCATAGCAAGATTTTTTATGAAGGATAAGTGATTCGCTTTATCAGCATGCTTCTTTGAGTAGAACAGAATGTAAGGATTGATGGCAGAAATGTTCAGATTGTGATATCCGATAGCCTGTTAATCCGTAAGTTAAGAATTTATAAATTCTCTGAATAAGCTTGTGCCCTACTTGCCTCCTTTTTAGATAATAGGAAACAGGGTGTATTAAAAGGAAAACTTTCTGACTTTTTAAATGTTAATGTAGGGGTACCCCAGGGCTCTGTACTTGGCCCTATTCTCTTTATTATTTATATTAATGACTTGCCATTATCTCTTCCTGATTTTAAATTCACCATTTTAGCAGATGATACCACTAGTAATGTTTCAAGTAAAGATCAAACTGAAGTAATAAGTTTAAATCAGGCTATGTAGAAGGAAGTGACAGATTGGTTTTTATCCAATAAATTGGTTGCTAATGTTGATAAGACTTTCACTATGACTTTTTCCCTCAGAGATCTGGAAAATTTTGACAATCCACCTGTTGTCAAATTTTTAGGTGTATACCTGGACCCTACATTGACATGGGAGCATCATGGAAAAGTTCTCTCAGTGGAACTCAATAAAAGACTATACTTATTAAGATGTCTTGATTCCTGTGTCTCGAAAACTGTTTTGAGTGCTGCATATTTTGCAACATTCCATTGTAAACTATTGTATTCAATCTTAGCATGGGGTCACTCTGCAATCAGTAAAAAGATTTTCCGTCTACAAAGAAAAGCCATTAGAATACTGGGAGGCATAGGGTTTAGGGATGATTGCCAAAATTCTTTTAAAGAGCTGGGTATCCTGACATTTCCTTGTCTTTTTATATTTGAATGTTTAATGTACATTCACAAGAATCTGGATAAGTACTGTATTGTAAACTCTATCCATTCCTATGATACGAGATGTAAGGACAATGTGGAAATTAAATATTCGAGGCTTACTAAAGCTAGGAATGGGCCTAATTACTGGGCAGTAAAATATTTTAATACTGTCCCTGTGAGTATCAGGTCTCTTCCTTTTACAAGCTTCAAATTCCATGTAAAAAAGTTCCTAATTGAGCATTCCTTTTATTCATCAGAAGAATTTCTGAATTGTTACTGGAATGTATTGTAATTATTGTATTTTTTGTTTTCTGACAATGTAATACTCAAAGAGTGTCTACAATAAAATATCTTATCTTATCTTATATATATATACATATATATATAGCACAAATTACAAGAGCTACAGGGCTGAAAGTTTCACTTTTTGTAGATATCATGGAGAAACTTACAGAGAATATGAGATTTCTTACCTAAAAGACATTGGTTCGACTCCAGTAATTCCGAAATTTGTTTTTTTTCCTAGAAGGAAAGCATTGCGCTATTTTTGTAAATTAATTTCAGGAACTTGCCCATAAGCTAGAAAAATGAAATTTACAGTGTTGCTAGATCTATTAGGAATTGTTGTGCTTACAGTGTCATGGCTCCCACTCCAGATGCCCTGGAAAATCTCCCATAAGTTAGCATCGGAAAAAGTTATTACAGTGTGTGGACCAATCTAAGAATTTTAGGAAGCTGAAATTTTGCAGGATTATAGAATTCTGCTCATAACTAACTATTAAAATGGATACTTGGAATTTATTTATTTTTGGTGTTTTTTTTAGCCCCAGTTGCCCATTCAAGTTTAATAATTTTTATCATGGAAACTATAAGTAGTAGATTCGAGAATTTTCAAACAATTTGTGGAAAATTATACAGAAAAAGGGGAAATTTTGAAAAAGTTCAGCATAGCGACGGCTAAAAATTGGGCAATTGTTTAAACATATTTTAGAGGTTTTTGTATTTCCGAATTTGCTACTAAGCTGAAATGTTTTTACTGGTATACCAAAACAGCAGTTGGAGCTTGCATACTGCAAGCATTTCATTTCACCTTGAAAAAACATTAATTTTTCAGACAGATATTTCATCATTACAAATATTCTATTAATTCTAAATGTTTCACCTCCGCAGCGATTTTCGTTTTTCCCACATGTAAAAATAATAGTTTAAAACAATCCCTAAATATTGCAATTTTATACATTTTACACTATCTTCATTATGGTATACTAATGCTACACATTTCAGCAAAATTTTAAAGTTGTAGCACTTCTAGAAGTAAAATAATATTTTTCTAATTGTTTAAATTTAAATAATTTTTAACGGCCCCCGCAATTCATATATGGTAAAATTTTAATGTTTATTTGTGTAAATTCATTTCTCTGTAATTAATTTGAAAATTGCAGCTTCCTAGCTCATCCCGTAGTACCTAAACAGTTATCCAATTGTTTAAATTTTAAGAATTGTTAACTGCCAAACAAATTGAAATATCAAAATTTGTATAATCACTATTTCGTTTTTTTAAGAATTCTACTTACAAAAAAAATTTCAACTCTGTAGCACATGCGAAAATACATAAACTATGAAAATTTGTTTAAACAATTGTGAATTTTTATCGGCCGCATTGTTGCACTTTTTCATGATTTTCGTTTTTTCTAGTCGGTTTTGCACAAACTCCTACCTAAGAAAAAAATTTCGAATCTCCAGCACATCTGGAAGTGCCTAAACATTAGTATCCTCCTATATGTTATATATCATTATATATCGACGACTCTTACAGAGGAGGAGGATATAACATACTAGTACTAATAGAAGGTGCTTGCATACTGCAAGCATTTCATTTCACCTTGAAAAAACATTAATTTTTCAGACAGATATTTCATCATTACAAATATTCTATTAATTCTAAATGTTTCACCTCCGCAGCGATTTTCGTTTTTCCCACATGTAAAAATAATAGTTTAAAACAATCCCTAAATATTGCAATTTTATACATTTTACACTATCTTCATTATGGTATACTAATGCTACACATTTCAGCAAAATTTTAAAGTTGTAGCACTTCTAGAAGTAAAATAATATTTTTCTAATTGTTTAAATTTAAATAATTTTTAACGGCCCCCGCAATTCATATATGGTAAAATTTTAATGTTTATTTGTGTAAATTCATTTCTCTGTAATTAATTTGAAAATTGCAGCTTCCTAGCTCATCCCGTAGTACCTAAACAGTTATCCAATTGTTTAAATTTTAAGAATTGTTAACTGCCAAACAAATTGAAATATCAAAATTTGTATAATCACTATTTCGTTTTTTTAAGAATTCTACTTACAAAAAAAATTTCAACTCTGTAGCACATGCGAAAATACATAAACTATGAAAATTTGTTTAAACAATTGTGAATTTTTATCGGCCGCATTGTTGCACTTTTTCATGATTTTCGTTTTTTCTAGTCGGTTTTGCACAAACTCCTACCTAAGAAAAAAATTTCGAATCTCCAGCACATCTGGAAGTGCCTAAACATTAGTATCCTCCTATATGTTATATATCATTATATATCGACGACTCTTACAGAGGAGGAGGATATAACATACTAGTACTAATAGAAGGTGCTTGCATACTGCAAGCATTTCATTTCACCTTGAAAAAACATTAATTTTTCAGACAGATATTTCATCATTACAAATATTCTATTAATTCTAAATGTTTCACCTCCGCAGCGATTTTCGTTTTTCCCACATGTAAAAATAATAGTTTAAAACAATCCCTAAATATTGCAATTTTATACATTTTACACTATCTTCATTATGGTATACTAATGCTACACATTTCAGCAAAATTTTAAAGTTGTAGCACTTCTAGAAGTAAAATAATATTTTTCTAATTGTTTAAATTTAAATAATTTTTAACGGCCCCCGCAATTCATATATGGTAAAATTTTAATGTTTATTTGTGTAAATTCATTTCTCTGTAATTAATTTGAAAATTGCAGCTTCCTAGCTCATCCCGTAGTACCTAAACAGTTATCCAATTGTTTAAATTTTAAGAATTGTTAACTGCCAAACAAATTGAAATATCAAAATTTGTATAATCACTATTTCGTTTTTTTAAGAATTCTATATACATGAAGGACTGTCCGAGAATGTAACCGCTCTACTCAAGAAAAAGGCATGAAAGATAGGACGTAGAGGAATCATGACCAAAAGTGGTAAAATAGTCTCGGAGCCAGAAAATTTAAAGAATGTCTGGAAGGAATACATTGAGGTCCTTTATGACAAAGATGGAAAGCCAAGAAATATTGAATTAAATGGAAAAGAGGATGTGGAAAACAATCAGCTATAACCTAGTATTCTCGAGTCTGAAGTTAAAAGAACAATTGATGACATGAAAAGAAGAAAGGTTGTTGGGAGTGATGATATACCAGCGGACTTCTTAAGGTTTTGTGGTCGAAAGCAGTTAAGTAACTAACAAAATTTTTTAACCAAGGATATGATACTGGCATATGGCCTGAAGATTTTTTTGATGTTGTTATGGTACCACTGGAGAAAAAGAACAATGCAAAATGTTGTAAGGATTACAGAACTATTAGTTTAATTACTCTTACAGCTAAAGTTCTAACCAGAATAATAACCAAAAGAATTCAATGTAAAGTAGAAAAGGAGCTGCAAGATAATCGGTTTGGTGTCAGAAGAGGAACAGGGACTAGAGATGCTATAGGATGTATGAGGATGATGATAGAAAGAGCGCTAGAATTCAATAATGGTATGTATTCTTGTATTTTAGATTGGGAGAAAGTTTTTGACCGAGTGAAATGGGATAAAAAGCTGGGTATTTTTAAAAAAATAGGAATAGATTGGAAAGTTAAAAGACTGCTTAAAAACCTTTAATTTGATCAAAATATTACAGTCAGGGTTGATGGAGAAGAAACAGAAAGTAGGTACTTCAATAGGGAGGGGAGTGAGGCAGGGATGTCCTATTTCACCAGCGATATTTAATATTTATGCAGAAACAATAACAGAAGAAGCGTTGATGGAAGAGAAAGGATTAAAGATAGGAGGTGAAAGTATTACCACCATTAAATACGCAGATGATCAGGGTTTAATAGCAGAAGGCGAGAAAGAGCTTCAGAGATTGACAGACAGACTAGTGGAGGTTGGCCAACAATATGGAATGAAGATCAATGCAGAAAAAACGAGTCTTGGTTGACATAAAAAATTAAATATAATGGTAAATGGCCAAAAATTGGAACAAGTAAGTAGTTTCAAATATCTTGGCAGTATATTAGCGCAGGATGGAAGTAGTACACAGGACATCAGAAGTAGGATAGCATTGGCAAAAGAAGCATTTAACTAGAAGAAGGAGCTTCTCACAAGCTAGAAAATAAATTTAGAAACAAGGAAGTAATTAGCAAAATGCTACATATGGAGCATAACTCTTGATGGCGCAGAGACGTGGACGGTAAGGAGAAAGGAGGAAAAATATTTAGAAAGTTTTGAGATGTGGGTATGGAGGAGAATGAGGAAAGTGAAATGGACAGTGAGGAAGAGAAATGAAGAAGTATTAGAAATGGTGGGAGAAGAAAGGATGCTAATAAAAACAATCAGGAAAAGAAAACAAATTGGATAGGGCACATATTGAGAAGACAGTGTTTACAAAGGACGATCTTAGAAGGAAAAATTAGTGGAAAAAGATGAAGTGGTAGAAAAATAATAGGACTATTAGAGAATATAAAGCAGGGCCTTAATATTTATAGAGGTATAAAAGAGGCTTCTGGGGAGAGAGAGAAATGAAGGCAGCGATTCAGTTAAAACTTGTCTTTGGACAGAAGCATGATGATGGTGATGAATAATGACTGACATGTTTATTATTTATTTATGTCTCATTTCAGTTTTAATCCCGTGAGCAGAATGTTGATGATCAAAGCACTTGAGAGGGACATAGAACTGGGGAGAATAAGCAACCCTGGGTTATTTGATGACCTATCAACAGAAATGATAGATTGTATTGTTGAGGTATCCAACTCGAACATTCGATTTCCTATTAATCAACTGCAGTATGTTTGCTGCAATGGCAAAGGCAATTTTCTTATTAGTTTTTTGTACCCAAATGTAAAAATCCTTAAAAAAACTATAAATTTCAATGCAGAGAAGGAGAAATTTCTTAACATGACCAAGAATTAAACCTAGATGTTCCACTTTTCAGTAAAATACCAGTTAACCACTTGATTCGTCAAGATCATACTCATCATGTGCACAATGCCCACCAATTGGGCAACACGGTTATTTTCGTCATCAAGGTTTTTTTCACCTTGCTCTATGTGTGTGAGGAGCTTCCTCTAGTATTCCTTGGTTGACATTCATGCAAACAGATTCTGTTTAGGCCAAATATTCCGAGATTTAAACCCTGAACATGTCGTGTGTATTTGCATATATGCAGCACACAGTCAGCAATTCTTAGATATTCAATAAAATCCATTTTGCATGGACATGTGATCTCGGATATTGGGAATTTTTACCCATTTTTCTTCTTTGACACATCTGGAGTTTTAACTGATATTGCTTCTTTGACACATCTGGTTTATCAGGGCAAATAAATAATTCCCACTACCCCCTGGAGAAACATTGTTTTTGAGATAAACTATTTTCATGGAAAGGTTAGTTTTCCCATGAACTAAGAAGTATGAGCATTGCGAGTTACCACATTGGGAAATTTCAGCATAACCATTCTATTAGTTTTTTGAAAAATATATTTTGGTCCGTCTATTAGTGAATATCATGGAATGGCTTCTACAAGTAAACGGCCAAAGACTTCTTTGGAGGAAATTTTGACTGTTTATACATAAGCACATACTTATATTTAGTAGAAATACAAATTTTATTCTAAATCCAAAAATTTGCTGCTGCTTTGCACCTTTGTTTGTTAAATATTGTTTATCGTATAAACAAATTCATTAGTCATTTTAATTTATTCTACTTGAAAATTAATGAGAAGTTTTGATTCAAAATACTTTGAGACATATATTTTTAATTGTTAATAAAAATTTGTTATTAACAGGTTGTTATTGACAGATTATTTCTTGATAACAAATTTTATTTTTTAATGCTAAATTGGAAATGTAACAAACTTCTTTATGTATGAAAAAAGAAATATATGGTAAGAGGTAATATAAAAAAGATATATTTCAGTCCCGAATCCCCAACTGGAATGCACATCTGGTTTCTTGCTTCTCCCAGCCAAGTGGTTAAGAACAGATGAGAATTGACCAGAAAGAAAAGGTAGATTTACTTTGTCTGATAAGCTGGGTGCAATGAGAGCAGAGCAGGCATAATGGCTGGAATTGGTGTATTATCAGGACTAGAAGAATTGTAGTTATCAAATGATTTAATAGGGGATATGATTTCAGTAGCATCAATAGGGAATAAAGAGATAGAACAAGAAAAGAGATACTGACAGTTGCATAGCATAAGTGTATGTATAAGCATTTGGTATTACATGTGGCAAATTACAAAATTAGAGATAAAAACTCTCAACTATTTCTTCAGGATCAGAAATGTGACTGTCACAATTTTTGAAATTACCGATATTGGCTGTTGTGTTCAGTTTGATGATGTCTATAAAATGTTTTCTGGAACTTCTTAAGGGGAAAAGTGACTGTTAATTATAAAGTACTATGTTATTTTAGGTGTATCAAAAAAATATGTATAATTTTTGCACAAAATGTTTGGCAGACGTGGTGTCATAAAAATTTGTCTACAACTTCAGGGTAAAAAGTAAACAATTGGCTATAATTTAAAAAGAATGTGTTACTTTCAGGAGCATCAGCAGTCTTAGCAATTGACCATGAGATGCATTATGCTGTTATTAAAAGTAAAGGTAAAGGAAGAAGAAAGGATAAGATTGAATGTGCAGCTGGTTCATCTGGCAGGTAAGATCAATTCACTTAGGTCTTTGTGGTAAACACAAAAAATGTGAATGATTTCTTTAAATATATCAGACCATGAAGAAAGATATTGAAAGAAATTCAAACAACCTTGGGATGATACATATTGAAACTTCTCTGAAATACTGATAAGCCAAATGAATTAGTGAGGTAAAGTAGAGGAAAGCTTGACAGGGTGATTTATGGTGGTGTTTTCAAAAGCCCCATGACTGTAAAGGTAGCTGTGAAGGCCTGTCTCAAACCCTTAAAATTACCATAAATAAAAGTGTAGTATGTAATATTATGAATTCATCAATTTTGAAACCTAACATAGATGTATGAAAATTTCCAGGGAAGAAAAGGGGGGGTCAAGTGGATAGGCAATCTCCCAAATTAGGTTTGGCAGGTTTAATAATTTATTGGTAAGTTTCAAGCATATTGCAAGGAATCCTCACCTGCCTGCAGCAAAGCAGAACTGACTTTTTGCTATGTGCTGATTTGACTTTTAACTGGTATGGTCAGATTTTTCTTCCATAAGTGGTACTGTACTGGTCAAATTGACCGATCACATTCAGTCATTACTTGTAATAGAACGTGATAGTAATAATTAGGTAGTATTATGCTGCGAATATAAATATTGTTTATTATAATAAACTTTTACATAACAAGTAAAAAATATTTAGCATTGAGCCTACAAATAATTTTTCTATTAAAAGCAAAGGTTTTGACTTGAAATTTTCAGATACTGTCGACAGATGCTTTTAATGATTACCCTGAGAAGATACTTAACTAAATAACCAATTGAACAAAATCTAGGGAACATGAAAAAATTTCACAAAAAAATTGAATAAGCCATTTTACTCAAATATTTCAGTGTAGTTAGTGCAGACTTTCTTTGCATAACTGTTGCATACTGGCCCATCTCATTTGTGACAAAACTGATCTGTTTTCCTGTTCGGTATAGAAAGGCATATATAGCAAATCTTAGCTTTTCCTCCTTGTATTGGTCATGGACATTCTTTAGAAAGAATTAGTACCTGAAATATGGCACTAATAGAGTGCCAAAGTTGCAATGGCAATCTCTCTTTATAGATGAAGCGAATGATGTGAGGCTGCATAGCAAGATTTTTTATGAAGGATAAGTGATTCGCTTTATCAGCATGCTTCTTTGAGTAGAACAGAATGTAAGGATTGATGGCAGAAATGTTCAGATTGTGATATCCGATAGCCTGTTAATCCGTAAGTTAAGAATTTATAAATTCTCTGAATAAGCTTGTGCCCTACTTGCCTCCTTTTTAGATAATAGGAAACAGGGTGTATTAAAAGGAAAACTTTCTGACTTTTTAAATGTTAATGTAGGGGTACCCCAGGGCTCTGTACTTGGCCCTATTCTCTTTATTATTTATATTAATGACTTGCCATTATCTCTTCCTGATTTTAAATTCACCATTTTAGCAGATGATACCACTAGTAATGTTTCAAGTAAAGATCAAACTGAAGTAATAAGTTTAAATCAGGCTATGTAGAAGGAAGTGACAGATTGGTTTTTATCCAATAAATTGGTTGCTAATGTTGATAAGACTTTCACTATGACTTTTTCCCTCAGAGATCTGGAAAATTTTGACAATCCACCTGTTGTCAAATTTTTAGGTGTATACCTGGACCCTACATTGGCATGGGAGCATCATGGAAAAGTTCTCTCAGTGGAACTCAATAAAAGACTATACTTATTAAGATGTCTTGATTCCTGTGTCTCGAAAACTGTTTTGAGTGCTGCATATTTTGCAACATTCCATTGTAAACTATTGTATTCAATCTTAGCATGGGGTCACTCTGCAATCAGTAAAAAGATTTTCCGTCTACAAAGAAAAGCCATTAGAATACTGGGAGGCATAGGGTTTAGGGATGATTGCCAAAATTCTTTTAAAGAGCTGGGTATCCTGACATTTCCTTGTCTTTTTATATTTGAATGTTTAATGTACATTCACAAGAATCTGGATAAGTACTGTATTGTAAACTCTATCCATTCCTATGATACGAGATGTAAGGACAATGTGGAAATTAAATATTCGAGGCTTACTAAAGCTAGGAATGGGCCTAATTACTGGGCAGTAAAATATTTTAATACTGTCCCTGTGAGTATCAGGTCTCTTCCTTTTACAAGCTTCAAATTCCATGTAAAAAAGTTCCTAATTGAGCATTCCTTTTATTCATCAGAAGAATTTCTGAATTGTTACTGGAATGTATTGTAATTATTGTATTTTTTGTTTTCTGACAATGTAATACTCAAAGAGTGTCTACAATAAAATATCTTATCTTATCTTATATATATATACATATATATATAGCACAAATTACAAGAGCTACAGGGCTGAAAGTTTCACTTTTTGTAGATATCATGGAGAAACTTACAGAGAATATGAGATTTCTTACCTAAAAGACATTGGTTCGACTCCAGTAATTCCGAAATTTGTTTTTTTTCCTAGAAGGAAAGCATTGCGCTATTTTTGTAAATTAATTTCAGGAACTTGCCCATAAGCTAGAAAAATGAAATTTACAGTGTTGCTAGATCTATTAGGAATTGTTGTGCTTACAGTGTCATGGCTCCCACTCCAGATGCCCTGGAAAATCTCCCATAAGTTAGCATCGGAAAAAGTTATTACAGTGTGTGGACCAATCTAAGAATTTTAGGAAGCTGAAATTTTGCAGGATTATAGAATTCTGCTCATAACTAACTATTAAAATGGATACTTGGAATTTATTTATTTTTGGTGTTTTTTTTAGCCCCAGTTGCCCATTCAAGTTTAATAATTTTTATCATGGAAACTATAAGTAGTAGATTCGAGAATTTTCAAACAATTTGTGGAAAATTATACAGAAAAAGGGGAAATTTTGAAAAAGTTCAGCATAGCGACGGCTAAAAATTGGGCAATTGTTTAAACATATTTTAGAGGTTTTTGTATTTCCGAATTTGCTACTAAGCTGAAATGTTTTTACTGGTATACCAAAACAGCAGTTGGAGCTTGCATACTGCAAGCATTTCATTTCACCTTGAAAAAACATTAATTTTTCAGACAGATATTTCATCATTACAAATATTCTATTAATTCTAAATGTTTCACCTCCGCAGCGATTTTCGTTTTTCCCACATGTAAAAATAATAGTTTAAAACAATCCCTAAATATTGCAATTTTATACATTTTACACTATCTTCATTATGGTATACTAATGCTACACATTTCAGCAAAATTTTAAAGTTGTAGCACTTCTAGAAGTAAAATAATATTTTTCTAATTGTTTAAATTTAAATAATTTTTAACGGCCCCCGCAATTCATATATGGTAAAATTTTAATGTTTATTTGTGTAAATTCATTTCTCTGTAATTAATTTGAAAATTGCAGCTTCCTAGCTCATCCCGTAGTACCTAAACAGTTATCCAATTGTTTAAATTTTAAGAATTGTTAACTGCCAAACAAATTGAAATATCAAAATTTGTATAATCACTATTTCGTTTTTTTAAGAATTCTACTTACAAAAAAAATTTCAACTCTGTAGCACATGCGAAAATACATAAACTATGAAAATTTGTTTAAACAATTGTGAATTTTTATCGGCCGCATTGTTGCACTTTTTCATGATTTTCGTTTTTTCTAGTCGGTTTTGCACAAACTCCTACCTAAGAAAAAAATTTCGAATCTCCAGCACATCTGGAAGTGCCTAAACATTAGTATCCTCCTATATGTTATATATCATTATATATCGACGACTCTTACAGAGGAGGAGGATATAACATACTAGTACTAATAGAAGGTGCTTGCATACTGCAAGCATTTCATTTCACCTTGAAAAAACATTAATTTTTCAGACAGATATTTCATCATTACAAATATTCTATTAATTCTAAATGTTTCACCTCCGCAGCGATTTTCGTTTTTCCCACATGTAAAAATAATAGTTTAAAACAATCCCTAAATATTGCAATTTTATACATTTTACACTATCTTCATTATGGTATACTAATGCTACACATTTCAGCAAAATTTTAAAGTTGTAGCACTTCTAGAAGTAAAATAATATTTTTCTAATTGTTTAAATTTAAATAATTTTTAACGGCCCCCGCAATTCATATATGGTAAAATTTTAATGTTTATTTGTGTAAATTCATTTCTCTGTAATTAATTTGAAAATTGCAGCTTCCTAGCTCATCCCGTAGTACCTAAACAGTTATCCAATTGTTTAAATTTTAAGAATTGTTAACTGCCAAACAAATTGAAATATCAAAATTTGTATAATCACTATTTCGTTTTTTTAAGAATTCTACTTACAAAAAAAATTTCAACTCTGTAGCACATGCGAAAATACATAAACTATGAAAATTTGTTTAAACAATTGTGAATTTTTATCGGCCGCATTGTTGCACTTTTTCATGATTTTCGTTTTTTCTAGTCGGTTTTGCACAAACTCCTACCTAAGAAAAAAATTTCGAATCTCCAGCACATCTGGAAGTGCCTAAACATTAGTATCCTCCTATATGTTATATATCATTATATATCGACGACTCTTACAGAGGAGGAGGATATAACATACTAGTACTAATAGAAGGTGCTTGCATACTGCAAGCATTTCATTTCACCTTGAAAAAACATTAATTTTTCAGACAGATATTTCATCATTACAAATATTCTATTAATTCTAAATGTTTCACCTCCGCAGCGATTTTCGTTTTTCCCACATGTAAAAATAATAGTTTAAAACAATCCCTAAATATTGCAATTTTATACATTTTACACTATCTTCATTATGGTATACTAATGCTACACATTTCAGCAAAATTTTAAAGTTGTAGCACTTCTAGAAGTAAAATAATATTTTTCTAATTGTTTAAATTTAAATAATTTTTAACGGCCCCCGCAATTCATATATGGTAAAATTTTAATGTTTATTTGTGTAAATTCATTTCTCTGTAATTAATTTGAAAATTGCAGCTTCCTAGCTCATCCCGTAGTACCTAAACAGTTATCCAATTGTTTAAATTTTAAGAATTGTTAACTGCCAAACAAATTGAAATATCAAAATTTGTATAATCACTATTTCGTTTTTTTAAGAATTCTATATACATGAAGGACTGTCCGAGAATGTAACCGCTCTACTCAAGAAAAAGGCATGAAAGATAGGACGTAGAGGAATCATGACCAAAAGTGGTAAAATAGTCTCGGAGCCAGAAAATTTAAAGAATGTCTGGAAGGAATACATTGAGGTCCTTTATGACAAAGATGGAAAGCCAAGAAATATTGAATTAAATGGAAAAGAGGATGTGGAAAACAATCAGCTATAACCTAGTATTCTCGAGTCTGAAGTTAAAAGAACAATTGATGACATGAAAAGAAGAAAGGTTGTTGGGAGTGATGATATACCAGCGGACTTCTTAAGGTTTTGTGGTCGAAAGCAGTTAAGTAACTAACAAAATTTTTTAACCAAGGATATGATACTGGCATATGGCCTGAAGATTTTTTTGATGTTGTTATGGTACCACTGGAGAAAAAGAACAATGCAAAATGTTGTAAGGATTACAGAACTATTAGTTTAATTACTCTTACAGCTAAAGTTCTAACCAGAATAATAACCAAAAGAATTCAATGTAAAGTAGAAAAGGAGCTGCAAGATAATCGGTTTGGTGTCAGAAGAGGAACAGGGACTAGAGATGCTATAGGATGTATGAGGATGATGATAGAAAGAGCGCTAGAATTCAATAATGGTATGTATTCTTGTATTTTAGATTGGGAGAAAGTTTTTGACCGAGTGAAATGGGATAAAAAGCTGGGTATTTTTAAAAAAATAGGAATAGATTGGAAAGTTAAAAGACTGCTTAAAAACCTTTAATTTGATCAAAATATTACAGTCAGGGTTGATGGAGAAGAAACAGAAAGTAGGTACTTCAATAGGGAGGGGAGTGAGGCAGGGATGTCCTATTTCACCAGCGATATTTAATATTTATGCAGAAACAATAACAGAAGAAGCGTTGATGGAAGAGAAAGGATTAAAGATAGGAGGTGAAAGTATTACCACCATTAAATACGCAGATGATCAGGGTTTAATAGCAGAAGGCGAGAAAGAGCTTCAGAGATTGACAGACAGACTAGTGGAGGTTGGCCAACAATATGGAATGAAGATCAATGCAGAAAAAACGAGTCTTGGTTGACATAAAAAATTAAATATAATGGTAAATGGCCAAAAATTGGAACAAGTAAGTAGTTTCAAATATCTTGGCAGTATATTAGCGCAGGATGGAAGTAGTACACAGGACATCAGAAGTAGGATAGCATTGGCAAAAGAAGCATTTAACTAGAAGAAGGAGCTTCTCACAAGCTAGAAAATAAATTTAGAAACAAGGAAGTAATTAGCAAAATGCTACATATGGAGCATAACTCTTGATGGCGCAGAGACGTGGACGGTAAGGAGAAAGGAGGAAAAATATTTAGAAAGTTTTGAGATGTGGGTATGGAGGAGAATGAGGAAAGTGAAATGGACAGTGAGGAAGAGAAATGAAGAAGTATTAGAAATGGTGGGAGAAGAAAGGATGCTAATAAAAACAATCAGGAAAAGAAAACAAATTGGATAGGGCACATATTGAGAAGACAGTGTTTACAAAGGACGATCTTAGAAGGAAAAATTAGTGGAAAAAGATGAAGTGGTAGAAAAATAATAGGACTATTAGAGAATATAAAGCAGGGCCTTAATATTTATAGAGGTATAAAAGAGGCTTCTGGGGAGAGAGAGAAATGAAGGCAGCGATTCAGTTAAAACTTGTCTTTGGACAGAAGCATGATGATGGTGATGAATAATGACTGACATGTTTATTATTTATTTATGTCTCATTTCAGTTTTAATCCCGTGAGCAGAATGTTGATGATCAAAGCACTTGAGAGGGACATAGAACTGGGGAGAATAAGCAACCCTGGGTTATTTGATGACCTATCAACAGAAATGATAGATTGTATTGTTGAGGTATCCAACTCGAACATTCGATTTCCTATTAATCAACTGCAGTATGTTTGCTGCAATGGCAAAGGCAATTTTCTTATTAGTTTTTTGTACCCAAATGTAAAAATCCTTAAAAAAACTATAAATTTCAATGCAGAGAAGGAGAAATTTCTTAACATGACCAAGAATTAAACCTAGATGTTCCACTTTTCAGTAAAATACCAGTTAACCACTTGATTCGTCAAGATCATACTCATCATGTGCACAATGCCCACCAATTGGGCAACACGGTTATTTTCGTCATCAAGGTTTTTTTCACCTTGCTCTATGTGTGTGAGGAGCTTCCTCTAGTATTCCTTGGTTGACATTCATGCAAACAGATTCTGTTTAGGCCAAATATTCCGAGATTTAAACCCTGAACATGTCGTGTGTATTTGCATATATGCAGCACACAGTCAGCAATTCTTAGATATTCAATAAAATCCATTTTGCATGGACATGTGATCTCGGATATTGGGAATTTTTACCCATTTTTCTTCTTTGACACATCTGGAGTTTTAACTGATATTGCTTCTTTGACACATCTGGTTTATCAGGGCAAATAAATAATTCCCACTACCCCCTGGAGAAACATTGTTTTTGAGATAAACTATTTTCATGGAAAGGTTAGTTTTCCCATGAACTAAGAAGTATGAGCATTGCGAGTTACCACATTGGGAAATTTCAGCATAACCATTCTATTAGTTTTTTGAAAAATATATTTTGGTCCGTCTATTAGTGAATATCATGGAATGGCTTCTACAAGTAAACGGCCAAAGACTTCTTTGGAGGAAATTTTGACTGTTTATACATAAGCACATACTTATATTTAGTAGAAATACAAATTTTATTCTAAATCCAAAAATTTGCTGCTGCTTTGCACCTTTGTTTGTTAAATATTGTTTATCGTATAAACAAATTCATTAGTCATTTTAATTTATTCTACTTGAAAATTAATGAGAAGTTTTGATTCAAAATACTTTGAGACATATATTTTTAATTGTTAATAAAAATTTGTTATTAACAGGTTGTTATTGACAGATTATTTCTTGATAACAAATTTTATTTTTTAATGCTAAATTGGAAATGTAACAAACTTCTTTATGTATGAAAAAAGAAATATATGGTAAGAGGTAATATAAAAAAGATATATTTCAGTCCCGAATCCCCAACTGGAATGCACATCTGGTTTCTTGCTTCTCCCAGCCAAGTGGTTAAGAACAGATGAGAATTGACCAGAAAGAAAAGGTAGATTTACTTTGTCTGATAAGCTGGGTGCAATGAGAGCAGAGCAGGCATAATGGCTGGAATTGGTGTATTATCAGGACTAGAAGAATTGTAGTTATCAAATGATTTAATAGGGGATATGATTTCAGTAGCATCAATAGGGAATAAAGAGATAGAACAAGAAAAGAGATACTGACAGTTGCATAGCATAAGTGTATGTATAAGCATTTGGTATTACATGTGGCAAATTACAAAATTAGAGATAAAAACTCTCAACTATTTCTTCAGGATCAGAAATGTGACTGTCACAATTTTTGAAATTACCGATATTGGCTGTTGTGTTCAGTTTGATGATGTCTATAAAATGTTTTCTGGAACTTCTTAAGGGGAAAAGTGACTGTTAATTATAAAGTACTATGTTATTTTAGGTGTATCAAAAAAATATGTATAATTTTTGCACAAAATGTTTGGCAGACGTGGTGTCATAAAAATTTGTCTACAACTTCAGGGTAAAAAGTAAACAATTGGCTATAATTTAAAAAGAATGTGTTACTTTCAGGAGCATCAGCAGTCTTAGCAATTGACCATGAGATGCATTATGCTGTTATTAAAAGTAAAGGTAAAGGAAGAAGAAAGGATAAGATTGAATGTGCAGCTGGTTCATCTGGCAGGTAAGATCAATTCACTTAGGTCTTTGTGGTAAACACAAAAAATGTGAATGATTTCTTTAAATATATCAGACCATGAAGAAAGATATTGAAAGAAATTCAAACAACCTTGGGATGATACATATTGAAACTTCTCTGAAATACTGATAAGCCAAATGAATTAGTGAGGTAAAGTAGAGGAAAGCTTGACAGGGTGATTTATGGTGGTGTTTTCAAAAGCCCCATGACTGTAAAGGTAGCTGTGAAGGCCTGTCTCAAACCCTTAAAATTACCATAAATAAAAGTGTAGTATGTAATATTATGAATTCATCAATTTTGAAACCTAACATAGATGTATGAAAATTTCCAGGGAAGAAAAGGGGGGGTCAAGTGGATAGGCAATCTCCCAAATTAGGTTTGGCAGGTTTAATAATTTATTGGTAAGTTTCAAGCATATTGCAAGGAATCCTCACCTGCCTGCAGCAAAGCAGAACTGACTTTTTGCTATGTGCTGATTTGACTTTTAACTGGTATGGTCAGATTTTTCTTCCATAAGTGGTACTGTACTGGTCAAATTGACCGATCACATTCAGTCATTACTTGTAATAGAACGTGATAGTAATAATTAGGTAGTATTATGCTGCGAATATAAATATTGTTTATTATAATAAACTTTTACATAACAAGTAAAAAATATTTAGCATTGAGCCTACAAATAATTTTTCTATTAAAAGCAAAGGTTTTGACTTGAAATTTTCAGATACTGTCGACAGATGCTTTTAATGATTACCCTGAGAAGATACTTAACTAAATAACCAATTGAACAAAATCTAGGGAACATGAAAAAATTTCACAAAAAAATTGAATAAGCCATTTTACTCAAATATTTCAGTGTAGTTAGTGCAGACTTTCTTTGCATAACTGTTGCATACTGGCCCATCTCATTTGTGACAAAACTGATCTGTTTTCCTGTTCGGTATAGAAAGGCATATATAGCAAATCTTAGCTTTTCCTCCTTGTATTGGTCATGGACATTCTTTAGAAAGAATTAGTACCTGAAATATGGCACTAATAGAGTGCCAAAGTTGCAATGGCAATCTCTCTTTATAGATGAAGCGAATGATGTGAGGCTGCATAGCAAGATTTTTTATGAAGGATAAGTGATTCGCTTTATCAGCATGCTTCTTTGAGTAGAACAGAATGTAAGGATTGATGGCAGAAATGTTCAGATTGTGATATCCGATAGCCTGTTAATCCGTAAGTTAAGAATTTATAAATTCTCTGAATAAGCTTGTGCCCTACTTGCCTCCTTTTTAGATAATAGGAAACAGGGTGTATTAAAAGGAAAACTTTCTGACTTTTTAAATGTTAATGTAGGGGTACCCCAGGGCTCTGTACTTGGCCCTATTCTCTTTATTATTTATATTAATGACTTGCCATTATCTCTTCCTGATTTTAAATTCACCATTTTAGCAGATGATACCACTAGTAATGTTTCAAGTAAAGATCAAACTGAAGTAATAAGTTTAAATCAGGCTATGTAGAAGGAAGTGACAGATTGGTTTTTATCCAATAAATTGGTTGCTAATGTTGATAAGACTTTCACTATGACTTTTTCCCTCAGAGATCTGGAAAATTTTGACAATCCACCTGTTGTCAAATTTTTAGGTGTATACCTGGACCCTACATTGGCATGGGAGCATCATGGAAAAGTTCTCTCAGTGGAACTCAATAAAAGACTATACTTATTAAGATGTCTTGATTCCTGTGTCTCGAAAACTGTTTTGAGTGCTGCATATTTTGCAACATTCCATTGTAAACTATTGTATTCAATCTTAGCATGGGGTCACTCTGCAATCAGTAAAAAGATTTTCCGTCTACAAAGAAAAGCCATTAGAATACTGGGAGGCATAGGGTTTAGGGATGATTGCCAAAATTCTTTTAAAGAGCTGGGTATCCTGACATTTCCTTGTCTTTTTATATTTGAATGTTTAATGTACATTCACAAGAATCTGGATAAGTACTGTATTGTAAACTCTATCCATTCCTATGATACGAGATGTAAGGACAATGTGGAAATTAAATATTCGAGGCTTACTAAAGCTAGGAATGGGCCTAATTACTGGGCAGTAAAATATTTTAATACTGTCCCTGTGAGTATCAGGTCTCTTCCTTTTACAAGCTTCAAATTCCATGTAAAAAAGTTCCTAATTGAGCATTCCTTTTATTCATCAGAAGAATTTCTGAATTGTTACTGGAATGTATTGTAATTATTGTATTTTTTGTTTTCTGACAATGTAATACTCAAAGAGTGTCTACAATAAAATATCTTATCTTATCTTATATATATATACATATATATATAGCACAAATTACAAGAGCTACAGGGCTGAAAGTTTCACTTTTTGTAGATATCATGGAGAAACTTACAGAGAATATGAGATTTCTTACCTAAAAGACATTGGTTCGACTCCAGTAATTCCGAAATTTGTTTTTTTTCCTAGAAGGAAAGCATTGCGCTATTTTTGTAAATTAATTTCAGGAACTTGCCCATAAGCTAGAAAAATGAAATTTACAGTGTTGCTAGATCTATTAGGAATTGTTGTGCTTACAGTGTCATGGCTCCCACTCCAGATGCCCTGGAAAATCTCCCATAAGTTAGCATCGGAAAAAGTTATTACAGTGTGTGGACCAATCTAAGAATTTTAGGAAGCTGAAATTTTGCAGGATTATAGAATTCTGCTCATAACTAACTATTAAAATGGATACTTGGAATTTATTTATTTTTGGTGTTTTTTTTAGCCCCAGTTGCCCATTCAAGTTTAATAATTTTTATCATGGAAACTATAAGTAGTAGATTCGAGAATTTTCAAACAATTTGTGGAAAATTATACAGAAAAAGGGGAAATTTTGAAAAAGTTCAGCATAGCGACGGCTAAAAATTGGGCAATTGTTTAAACATATTTTAGAGGTTTTTGTATTTCCGAATTTGCTACTAAGCTGAAATGTTTTTACTGGTATACCAAAACAGCAGTTGGAGCTTGCATACTGCAAGCATTTCATTTCACCTTGAAAAAACATTAATTTTTCAGACAGATATTTCATCATTACAAATATTCTATTAATTCTAAATGTTTCACCTCCGCAGCGATTTTCGTTTTTCCCACATGTAAAAATAATAGTTTAAAACAATCCCTAAATATTGCAATTTTATACATTTTACACTATCTTCATTATGGTATACTAATGCTACACATTTCAGCAAAATTTTAAAGTTGTAGCACTTCTAGAAGTAAAATAATATTTTTCTAATTGTTTAAATTTAAATAATTTTTAACGGCCCCCGCAATTCATATATGGTAAAATTTTAATGTTTATTTGTGTAAATTCATTTCTCTGTAATTAATTTGAAAATTGCAGCTTCCTAGCTCATCCCGTAGTACCTAAACAGTTATCCAATTGTTTAAATTTTAAGAATTGTTAACTGCCAAACAAATTGAAATATCAAAATTTGTATAATCACTATTTCGTTTTTTTAAGAATTCTACTTACAAAAAAAATTTCAACTCTGTAGCACATGCGAAAATACATAAACTATGAAAATTTGTTTAAACAATTGTGAATTTTTATCGGCCGCATTGTTGCACTTTTTCATGATTTTCGTTTTTTCTAGTCGGTTTTGCACAAACTCCTACCTAAGAAAAAAATTTCGAATCTCCAGCACATCTGGAAGTGCCTAAACATTAGTATCCTCCTATATGTTATATATCATTATATATCGACGACTCTTACAGAGGAGGAGGATATAACATACTAGTACTAATAGAAGGTGCTTGCATACTGCAAGCATTTCATTTCACCTTGAAAAAACATTAATTTTTCAGACAGATATTTCATCATTACAAATATTCTATTAATTCTAAATGTTTCACCTCCGCAGCGATTTTCGTTTTTCCCACATGTAAAAATAATAGTTTAAAACAATCCCTAAATATTGCAATTTTATACATTTTACACTATCTTCATTATGGTATACTAATGCTACACATTTCAGCAAAATTTTAAAGTTGTAGCACTTCTAGAAGTAAAATAATATTTTTCTAATTGTTTAAATTTAAATAATTTTTAACGGCCCCCGCAATTCATATATGGTAAAATTTTAATGTTTATTTGTGTAAATTCATTTCTCTGTAATTAATTTGAAAATTGCAGCTTCCTAGCTCATCCCGTAGTACCTAAACAGTTATCCAATTGTTTAAATTTTAAGAATTGTTAACTGCCAAACAAATTGAAATATCAAAATTTGTATAATCACTATTTCGTTTTTTTAAGAATTCTACTTACAAAAAAAATTTCAACTCTGTAGCACATGCGAAAATACATAAACTATGAAAATTTGTTTAAACAATTGTGAATTTTTATCGGCCGCATTGTTGCACTTTTTCATGATTTTCGTTTTTTCTAGTCGGTTTTGCACAAACTCCTACCTAAGAAAAAAATTTCGAATCTCCAGCACATCTGGAAGTGCCTAAACATTAGTATCCTCCTATATGTTATATATCATTATATATCGACGACTCTTACAGAGGAGGAGGATATAACATACTAGTACTAATAGAAGGTGCTTGCATACTGCAAGCATTTCATTTCACCTTGAAAAAACATTAATTTTTCAGACAGATATTTCATCATTACAAATATTCTATTAATTCTAAATGTTTCACCTCCGCAGCGATTTTCGTTTTTCCCACATGTAAAAATAATAGTTTAAAACAATCCCTAAATATTGCAATTTTATACATTTTACACTATCTTCATTATGGTATACTAATGCTACACATTTCAGCAAAATTTTAAAGTTGTAGCACTTCTAGAAGTAAAATAATATTTTTCTAATTGTTTAAATTTAAATAATTTTTAACGGCCCCCGCAATTCATATATGGTAAAATTTTAATGTTTATTTGTGTAAATTCATTTCTCTGTAATTAATTTGAAAATTGCAGCTTCCTAGCTCATCCCGTAGTACCTAAACAGTTATCCAATTGTTTAAATTTTAAGAATTGTTAACTGCCAAACAAATTGAAATATCAAAATTTGTATAATCACTATTTCGTTTTTTTAAGAATTCTATATACATGAAGGACTGTCCGAGAATGTAACCGCTCTACTCAAGAAAAAGGCATGAAAGATAGGACGTAGAGGAATCATGACCAAAAGTGGTAAAATAGTCTCGGAGCCAGAAAATTTAAAGAATGTCTGGAAGGAATACATTGAGGTCCTTTATGACAAAGATGGAAAGCCAAGAAATATTGAATTAAATGGAAAAGAGGATGTGGAAAACAATCAGCTATAACCTAGTATTCTCGAGTCTGAAGTTAAAAGAACAATTGATGACATGAAAAGAAGAAAGGTTGTTGGGAGTGATGATATACCAGCGGACTTCTTAAGGTTTTGTGGTCGAAAGCAGTTAAGTAACTAACAAAATTTTTTAACCAAGGATATGATACTGGCATATGGCCTGAAGATTTTTTTGATGTTGTTATGGTACCACTGGAGAAAAAGAACAATGCAAAATGTTGTAAGGATTACAGAACTATTAGTTTAATTACTCTTACAGCTAAAGTTCTAACCAGAATAATAACCAAAAGAATTCAATGTAAAGTAGAAAAGGAGCTGCAAGATAATCGGTTTGGTGTCAGAAGAGGAACAGGGACTAGAGATGCTATAGGATGTATGAGGATGATGATAGAAAGAGCGCTAGAATTCAATAATGGTATGTATTCTTGTATTTTAGATTGGGAGAAAGTTTTTGACCGAGTGAAATGGGATAAAAAGCTGGGTATTTTTAAAAAAATAGGAATAGATTGGAAAGTTAAAAGACTGCTTAAAAACCTTTAATTTGATCAAAATATTACAGTCAGGGTTGATGGAGAAGAAACAGAAAGTAGGTACTTCAATAGGGAGGGGAGTGAGGCAGGGATGTCCTATTTCACCAGCGATATTTAATATTTATGCAGAAACAATAACAGAAGAAGCGTTGATGGAAGAGAAAGGATTAAAGATAGGAGGTGAAAGTATTACCACCATTAAATACGCAGATGATCAGGGTTTAATAGCAGAAGGCGAGAAAGAGCTTCAGAGATTGACAGACAGACTAGTGGAGGTTGGCCAACAATATGGAATGAAGATCAATGCAGAAAAAACGAGTCTTGGTTGACATAAAAAATTAAATATAATGGTAAATGGCCAAAAATTGGAACAAGTAAGTAGTTTCAAATATCTTGGCAGTATATTAGCGCAGGATGGAAGTAGTACACAGGACATCAGAAGTAGGATAGCATTGGCAAAAGAAGCATTTAACTAGAAGAAGGAGCTTCTCACAAGCTAGAAAATAAATTTAGAAACAAGGAAGTAATTAGCAAAATGCTACATATGGAGCATAACTCTTGATGGCGCAGAGACGTGGACGGTAAGGAGAAAGGAGGAAAAATATTTAGAAAGTTTTGAGATGTGGGTATGGAGGAGAATGAGGAAAGTGAAATGGACAGTGAGGAAGAGAAATGAAGAAGTATTAGAAATGGTGGGAGAAGAAAGGATGCTAATAAAAACAATCAGGAAAAGAAAACAAATTGGATAGGGCACATATTGAGAAGACAGTGTTTACAAAGGACGATCTTAGAAGGAAAAATTAGTGGAAAAAGATGAAGTGGTAGAAAAATAATAGGACTATTAGAGAATATAAAGCAGGGCCTTAATATTTATAGAGGTATAAAAGAGGCTTCTGGGGAGAGAGAGAAATGAAGGCAGCGATTCAGTTAAAACTTGTCTTTGGACAGAAGCATGATGATGGTGATGAATAATGACTGACATGTTTATTATTTATTTATGTCTCATTTCAGTTTTAATCCCGTGAGCAGAATGTTGATGATCAAAGCACTTGAGAGGGACATAGAACTGGGGAGAATAAGCAACCCTGGGTTATTTGATGACCTATCAACAGAAATGATAGATTGTATTGTTGAGGTATCCAACTCGAACATTCGATTTCCTATTAATCAACTGCAGTATGTTTGCTGCAATGGCAAAGGCAATTTTCTTATTAGTTTTTTGTACCCAAATGTAAAAATCCTTAAAAAAACTATAAATTTCAATGCAGAGAAGGAGAAATTTCTTAACATGACCAAGAATTAAACCTAGATGTTCCACTTTTCAGTAAAATACCAGTTAACCACTTGATTCGTCAAGATCATACTCATCATGTGCACAATGCCCACCAATTGGGCAACACGGTTATTTTCGTCATCAAGGTTTTTTTCACCTTGCTCTATGTGTGTGAGGAGCTTCCTCTAGTATTCCTTGGTTGACATTCATGCAAACAGATTCTGTTTAGGCCAAATATTCCGAGATTTAAACCCTGAACATGTCGTGTGTATTTGCATATATGCAGCACACAGTCAGCAATTCTTAGATATTCAATAAAATCCATTTTGCATGGACATGTGATCTCGGATATTGGGAATTTTTACCCATTTTTCTTCTTTGACACATCTGGAGTTTTAACTGATATTGCTTCTTTGACACATCTGGTTTATCAGGGCAAATAAATAATTCCCACTACCCCCTGGAGAAACATTGTTTTTGAGATAAACTATTTTCATGGAAAGGTTAGTTTTCCCATGAACTAAGAAGTATGAGCATTGCGAGTTACCACATTGGGAAATTTCAGCATAACCATTCTATTAGTTTTTTGAAAAATATATTTTGGTCCGTCTATTAGTGAATATCATGGAATGGCTTCTACAAGTAAACGGCCAAAGACTTCTTTGGAGGAAATTTTGACTGTTTATACATAAGCACATACTTATATTTAGTAGAAATACAAATTTTATTCTAAATCCAAAAATTTGCTGCTGCTTTGCACCTTTGTTTGTTAAATATTGTTTATCGTATAAACAAATTCATTAGTCATTTTAATTTATTCTACTTGAAAATTAATGAGAAGTTTTGATTCAAAATACTTTGAGACATATATTTTTAATTGTTAATAAAAATTTGTTATTAACAGGTTGTTATTGACAGATTATTTCTTGATAACAAATTTTATTTTTTAATGCTAAATTGGAAATGTAACAAACTTCTTTATGTATGAAAAAAGAAATATATGGTAAGAGGTAATATAAAAAAGATATATTTCAGTCCCGAATCCCCAACTGGAATGCACATCTGGTTTCTTGCTTCTCCCAGCCAAGTGGTTAAGAACAGATGAGAATTGACCAGAAAGAAAAGGTAGATTTACTTTGTCTGATAAGCTGGGTGCAATGAGAGCAGAGCAGGCATAATGGCTGGAATTGGTGTATTATCAGGACTAGAAGAATTGTAGTTATCAAATGATTTAATAGGGGATATGATTTCAGTAGCATCAATAGGGAATAAAGAGATAGAACAAGAAAAGAGATACTGACAGTTGCATAGCATAAGTGTATGTATAAGCATTTGGTATTACATGTGGCAAATTACAAAATTAGAGATAAAAACTCTCAACTATTTCTTCAGGATCAGAAATGTGACTGTCACAATTTTTGAAATTACCGATATTGGCTGTTGTGTTCAGTTTGATGATGTCTATAAAATGTTTTCTGGAACTTCTTAAGGGGAAAAGTGACTGTTAATTATAAAGTACTACGTTATTTTAGGTGTATCAAAAAAATATGTATAATTTTTGCACAAAATGTTTGGCAGACGTGGTGTCATAAAAATTTGTCTACAACTTCAGGGTAAAAAGTAAACAATTGGCTATAATTTAAAAAGAATGTGTTACTTTCAGGAGCATCAGCAGTCTTAGCAATTGACCATGAGATGCATTATGCTGTTATTAAAAGTAAAGGTAAAGGAAGAAGAAAGGATAAGATTGAATGTGCAGCTGGTTCATCTGGCAGGTAAGATCAATTCACTTAGGTCTTTGTGGTAAACACAAAAAATGTGAATGATTTCTTTAAATATATCAGACCATGAAGAAAGATATTGAAAGAAATTCAAACAACCTTGGGATGATACATATTGAAACTTCTCTGAAATACTGATAAGCCAAATGAATTAGTGAGGTAAAGTAGAGGAAAGCTTGACAGGGTGATTTATGGTGGTGTTTTCAAAAGCCCCATGACTGTAAAGGTAGCTGTGAAGGCCTGTCTCAAACCCTTAAAATTACCATAAATAAAAGTGTAGTATGTAATATTATGAATTCATCAATTTTGAAACCTAACATAGATGTATGAAAATTTCCAGGGAAGAAAAGGGGGGGTCAAGTGGATAGGCAATCTCCCAAATTAGGTTTGGCAGGTTTAATAATTTATTGGTAAGTTTCAAGCATATTGCAAGGAATCCTCACCTGCCTGCAGCAAAGCAGAACTGACTTTTTGCTATGTGCTGATTTGACTTTTAACTGGTATGGTCAGATTTTTCTTCCATAAGTGGTACTGTACTGGTCAAATTGACCGATCACATTCAGTCATTACTTGTAATAGAACGTGATAGTAATAATTAGGTAGTATTATGCTGCGAATATAAATATTGTTTATTATAATAAACTTTTACATAACAAGTAAAAAATATTTAGCATTGAGCCTACAAATAATTTTTCTATTAAAAGCAAAGGTTTTGACTTGAAATTTTCAGATACTGTCGACAGATGCTTTTAATGATTACCCTGAGAAGATACTTAACTAAATAACCAATTGAACAAAATCTAGGGAACATGAAAAAATTTCACAAAAAAATTGAATAAGCCATTTTACTCAAATATTTCAGTGTAGTTAGTGCAGACTTTCTTTGCATAACTGTTGCATACTGGCCCATCTCATTTGTGACAAAACTGATCTGTTTTCCTGTTCGGTATAGAAAGGCATATATAGCAAATCTTAGCTTTTCCTCCTTGTATTGGTCATGGACATTCTTTAGAAAGAATTAGTACCTGAAATATGGCACTAATAGAGTGCCAAAGTTGCAATGGCAATCTCTCTTTATAGATGAAGCGAATGATGTGAGGCTGCATAGCAAGATTTTTTATGAAGGATAAGTGATTCGCTTTATCAGCATGCTTCTTTGAGTAGAACAGAATGTAAGGATTGATGGCAGAAATGTTCAGATTGTGATATCCGATAGCCTGTTAATCCGTAAGTTAAGAATTTATAAATTCTCTGAATAAGCTTGTGCCCTACTTGCCTCCTTTTTAGATAATAGGAAACAGGGTGTATTAAAAGGAAAACTTTCTGACTTTTTAAATGTTAATGTAGGGGTACCCCAGGGCTCTGTACTTGGCCCTATTCTCTTTATTATTTATATTAATGACTTGCCATTATCTCTTCCTGATTTTAAATTCACCATTTTAGCAGATGATACCACTAGTAATGTTTCAAGTAAAGATCAAACTGAAGTAATAAGTTTAAATCAGGCTATGTAGAAGGAAGTGACAGATTGGTTTTTATCCAATAAATTGGTTGCTAATGTTGATAAGACTTTCACTATGACTTTTTCCCTCAGAGATCTGGAAAATTTTGACAATCCACCTGTTGTCAAATTTTTAGGTGTATACCTGGACCCTACATTGACATGGGAGCATCATGGAAAAGTTCTCTCAGTGGAACTCAATAAAAGGACTATACTTATTAAGATGTCTTGATTCCTGTGTCTCGAAAACTGTTTTTGAGTGCTGCATATTTTGCAACATTCCATTGTAAACTATTGTATTCAAATCTTTAGCATGGGGTCACTCTGCAATCAGTAAAAAGATTTTCCGTCTACAAAGAAAAGCCATTAGAATACTGGGAGGCATAGGGTTTAGGGATGATTGCCAAAATTCTTTTAAAGAGCTGGGTATCCTGACATTTCCTTGTCTTTTTATATTTGAATGTTTAATGTACATTCACAAGAATCTGGATAAGTACTGTATTGTAAACTCTATCCATTCCTATGATACGAGATGTAAGGACAATGTGAAATTAAATATTCGAGGCTTACTAAAGCTAGGAATGGCCTAATTACTGGGCAGTAAAATATTTTAATACTGTCCCTGTGAGTATCAGGTCTCTTCCTTTTACAAGCTTCAAATTCCATGTAAAAAAGTTCCTAATTGAGCATTCCTTTTATTCATCAGAAGAATTTCTGAATTGTTACTGGAATGTATTGTAATTATTGTATTTTTTGTTTTCTGACAATGTAATACTCAAAGAGTGTCTACAATAAAATATCTTATCTTATCTTATATATATATACATATATATATAGCACAAATTACAAGAGCTACAGGGCTGATAAGTTTCACTTTTTGTAGATATCATGGAGAAACTTACAGAGAATATGAGATTTTCTTACCTAAAAGACATTGGTTCGACTCCAGTAATTCCGAAATTTGTTTTTTTTTCTAGAAGGAAAGCATTGCGCTATTTTTGTAAATTAATTTCAGGAACTTGCCCATAAGCTAGAAAAATGAAATTTACAGTGTTGCTAGATCTATTAGGAATTGTTGTGCTTACAGTGTCATGGCTCCCACTCCAGATGCCCTGGAAAATCTCCCATAAGTTAGCATCGGAAAAAGTTATTACAGTGTGTGGACCAATCTAAGAATTTTAGGAAGCTGAAATTTTGCAGGATTATAGAATTCTGCTCATAACTAACTATTAAAATGGATACTTGGAATTTATTTATTTTTGGTGTTTTTTTTAGCCCCAGTTGCCCATTCAAGTTTAATAATTTTTATCATGGAAACTATAAGTAGTAGATTCGAGAATTTTCAAACAATTTGTGGAAATACAGAAAAAGGGGAAATTTTGAAAAAGTTCAGCATAGCGACGGCTAAAAATTGGGCAATTGTTTAAACATATTTTAGAGGTTTTTGTATTTCCGAATTTGCTACTAAGCTGAAATGTTTTTACTGGTATACCAAAACAGCAGTTGGAGCTTGCATACTGCAAGCATTTCATTTCACCTTGAAAAAACATTAATTTTTCAGACAGATATTTCATCATTACAAATATTCTATTAATTCTAAATGTTTCACCTCCGCAGCGATTTTCGTTTTTCCCACATGTAAAAATAATAGTTTAAAACAATCCCTAAATATTGCAATTTTATACATTTTACACTATCTTCATTATGGTATACTAATGCTACACATTTCAGCAAAATTTTAAAGTTGTAGCACTTCTAGAAGTAAAATAATATTTTTCTAATTGTTTAAATTTAAATAATTTTTAACGGCCCCCGCAATTCATATATGGTAAAATTTTAATGTTTATTTGTGTAAATTCATTTCTCTGTAATTAATTTGAAAATTGCAGCTTCCTAGCTCATCCCGTAGTACCTAAACAGTTATCCAATTGTTTAAATTTTAAGAATTGTTAACTGCCAAACAAATTGAAATATCAAAATTTGTATAATCACTATTTCGTTTTTTTAAGAATTCTACTTACAAAAAAAATTTCAACTCTGTAGCACATGCGAAAATACATAAACTATGAAAATTTGTTTAAACAATTGTGAATTTTTATCGGCCGCATTGTTGCACTTTTTCATGATTTTCGTTTTTTCTAGTCGGTTTTGCACAAACTCCTACCTAAGAAAAAAATTTCGAATCTCCAGCACATCTGGAAGTGCCTAAACATTAGTATCCTCCTATATGTTATATATCATTATATATCGACGACTCTTACAGAGGAGGAGGATATAACATACTAGTACTAATAGAAGGTGCTTGCATACTGCAAGCATTTCATTTCACCTTGAAAAAACATTAATTTTTCAGACAGATATTTCATCATTACAAATATTCTATTAATTCTAAATGTTTCACCTCCGCAGCGATTTTCGTTTTTCCCACATGTAAAAATAATAGTTTAAAACAATCCCTAAATATTGCAATTTTATACATTTTACACTATCTTCATTATGGTATACTAATGCTACACATTTCAGCAAAATTTTAAAGTTGTAGCACTTCTAGAAGTAAAATAATATTTTTCTAATTGTTTAAATTTAAATAATTTTTAACGGCCCCCGCAATTCATATATGGTAAAATTTTAATGTTTATTTGTGTAAATTCATTTCTCTGTAATTAATTTGAAAATTGCAGCTTCCTAGCTCATCCCGTAGTACCTAAACAGTTATCCAATTGTTTAAATTTTAAGAATTGTTAACTGCCAAACAAATTGAAATATCAAAATTTGTATAATCACTATTTCGTTTTTTTAAGAATTCTACTTACAAAAAAAATTTCAACTCTGTAGCACATGCGAAAATACATAAACTATGAAAATTTGTTTAAACAATTGTGAATTTTTATCGGCCGCATTGTTGCACTTTTTCATGATTTTCGTTTTTTCTAGTCGGTTTTGCACAAACTCCTACCTAAGAAAAAAATTTCGAATCTCCAGCACATCTGGAAGTGCCTAAACATTAGTATCCTCCTATATGTTATATATCATTATATATCGACGACTCTTACAGAGGAGGAGGATATAACATACTAGTACTAATAGAAGGTGCTTGCATACTGCAAGCATTTCATTTCACCTTGAAAAAACATTAATTTTTCAGACAGATATTTCATCATTACAAATATTCTATTAATTCTAAATGTTTCACCTCCGCAGCGATTTTCGTTTTTCCCACATGTAAAAATAATAGTTTAAAACAATCCCTAAATATTGCAATTTTATACATTTTACACTATCTTCATTATGGTATACTAATGCTACACATTTCAGCAAAATTTTAAAGTTGTAGCACTTCTAGAAGTAAAATAATATTTTTCTAATTGTTTAAATTTAAATAATTTTTAACGGCCCCCGCAATTCATATATGGTAAAATTTTAATGTTTATTTGTGTAAATTCATTTCTCTGTAATTAATTTGAAAATTGCAGCTTCCTAGCTCATCCCGTAGTACCTAAACAGTTATCCAATTGTTTAAATTTTAAGAATTGTTAACTGCCAAACAAATTGAAATATCAAAATTTGTATAATCACTATTTCGTTTTTTTAAGAATTCTACTTACAAAAAAAATTTCAACTCTGTAGCACATGCGAAAATACATAAACTATGAAAATTTGTTTAAACAATTGTGAATTTTTATCGGCCGCATTGTTGCACTTTCTCATGATTTTCGTTTTTTCTAGTCGGTTTTGCACAAACTCCTACCTAAGAAAAAAATTTCGAATCTCCAGCACATCTGGAAGTGCCTAAACATTAATATCCTCCTATATGTTATATATTATCTCCTCCTCCTCTGTAAGAGTCGTCGATATATAATGATATATAACATACTAGTAGTTGGTGCTTGCATACTGCAAGCATTTCATCTCACATTAAAGGAATATTCATTTTTCAGACAGAAATTTCAACATTACAAATAGTCTTTTAATTCTAAAGATTTCATTTCTGCAGCGCTTTTCGTTTTTCCCACATGTATAATAATAGTTTAAAACAATCTCCAAATGTCGCAATTTTAAAAATTTTACACTTTCTTCATTATAAGGTGCTAATGCTACACATATTAGCCAAATTTTAAAGTTGTAGCACTTCTAGAAATAAAATAATATTTTTCTAATTGTTTAAATTTAAATAATTTTTACGGCCGCCGCAATACATATATGGTAAAATTGAAATGTTTATTTGTGCCAATTTACTATACTGTAAATAATTTGAAAATTTCAGCTTCCTAGCTCATCCCATAGAACCTAAACAGCTATCTATTTGTTTAAACTTTAAGAATTGTTAACTGCCAAACAAATTGAAATATCAAAATTTGTATAATCCCTATTTCGTTTTTTTAAGAATTCTACTTATAAAAAAATTTCAACTCCGTGGCACATTTGGAAATATACAAACCTTGAAAATTTGTTTAAACAATTGCGAATTTTTAGCGACCGCATTGCTGCACTTTTTCATGATTTTCGTTTTTTCTACTCGGTTTTACACAAAATTCTACCTAAGAAAAAAATTACGAATCTCCAGCACATCTGGAAGTGCCTAAACATTATTATCCTCCTGTTATATATATGTATGTTATATCCTCCTCCTCCTCCTCTGTAAGGAACGTCTATATAGAATGATAACAGGAGGATACTAATGTTTAGGCACTTCCAGATGAGCTGGGGATTCGAAATTTTTTTATAGGTAGGATTTTGTGGAAAACCGACTAGAAATTACGAAAATCGTGAAAAAGTGCAGCAATGCGGCCGCTAAAAATTCGCAGTTTAAACAAATAGATAACTGTTTAGGTACTACGGGATGAGCTAGGAAGCTGAATTTTTTAAATTATTTACAGTATAGTAAATTTACACAAATTAACTTTTCAATTTGACTATATATGAATTGCGGCGGCCGTTAAAAATTATTTAAATTTAAACAATTAGAAAAATATTATTTCACTTATAGAAGTGCTACAATTTTAAAATCTGGCGGAAATGTGTAGCATTAGTACCCCATAATGGAGAAAGTGTAAAAATTTTTAAATTGCAACATTTGGGGATTTTTTAAAACTATTATTTTTACATGTGGGAAAAACGAATATCGCTGCGGAGGTGAAATCTTTAGTAGTAAAAACATATTTTTAATGATGAAATATCTGTCTGAGAAATGAAAGATTTTTCAAGGTGAGATGACATGCTTGCAGAATGCAAGCACCTACTACTAGTATGTTATATGTATGTTATATCCTCCTCCTCTGTAAGAGTCGTCGATATATAATGACTAGTAGTTGGTGCTTGCATACTGCAATCATTTCATCTCAACATAAAAAAACATTCATTATTCATCTTTCATCATTACACATATATTTTTAATTCTAAATATTTCACCTCCGCAGCGATTTTCGTTTTTCCCACATGTAAAAATAATATTTTAAAACAATCCCCAAATGTTGCAATTTTAACAATTTTACACTTTCTCCATTATGGGGTACTAATGCTACACATTTTAGCCAAATTTTTAAGTTGTAGCACTTCTAGAAGTAAAATAATATTTTTTTAATTTTTAAAATTTATATAATTTTTAACGGCCGCCGCAATTCATATATGGTAAAATTGAAATGTTTATTTGTGCAAATATACTACTCTGTAAATAATTTGAAAATTTCAGCTTCCTAGCTCATACCGTAGTACCTAAACAGTTACCTGTTTGTTTAAACTTTAAGAATTTTTAACTGCCAAACAAATTAAAATATCAAAATTTGTATAATCCCTATTTCGTTTTTTTTAAGAATTCTACTTATAAAAATAAATATTAAATATTAAAATAGGGGGAAGTAAAAGCGAAAAAATTAAGATTTGCTGTTACATATACATTACCCCTTAAAATTTGATGGCTAAATATTTAGCCATTACATTTTTCTCTGAGTGCTCACATAGTTTTTCTGCTAAATTGGGTAAGTTCTTTATAGGAGTCATTTATAATTTTAAATTATTGCACAGAAGTAGTTTTTGACAAATCCTTATAGAGTTTAGGTGGCTAAATGTTTAGTATTAAATTTTAATATTCAATAAATATTGTATATTCTTCTTAATATAAAGTTGATTAAATATTTAGTCACATTGTTTCTACGAAAAAGTATCAACAGGAAATGTGAGCATTAAAGGACTAAATAAATTTTGCATTTGTTTTCAGAGACAACCAGTAATGAAGAAATGGCAGCCCAAAGCTGTAACTCAGCAGTGATTAAAATGTTTAAAGAATGTAAAAAATTTCATGTTTTTCAATTGGAAATAATTAGCACATTTTAGCTAGTCCATATTATTATTTGCATAAATTGTCACAAATGAAATAATTGATGTATTTCCATTAGAAATTAAAAAATATTTTCAAACTGTTGCGTTAAAATAATTAATTTTATGTTGATTTTAGTAATTTGTTTAAGTATGCTGAAGTTCATTATAAATTTATTTGGTTACTCATTTTTTTGAAATGTCAGCAATTATTAATTACTGTGAATTCATTCACAGAGTGTGAGGGGTTTGCTATTATCTATTAACCATCCATACCGACTGACTTGGATCCATTCAGTGGACCTCCATTCTAGGTACCTGGATCTTGGAACCCTTTTTACCAGTGTGCTCAATTACTGTTTATCACAATATCTATGGATTTCCAATAATTATTATGACAGTTATTTGCACCAAATGAGCAGACCTTGTATATCAAATTTATAACCAATGGTAACTATTTTCTTAATCAATTCATAAAAAATTTTTAAAAGCTAAAAATCATATTTGCAATTCAATAATCAGAAGGACCATCTTTAGGTGAAGGCCCTGTGCTTGAAGTAAGCTGCAGAGTGAAAGCAAAGCAGAACTGACTTTTTGCTATATGCTGATTCGACCTTTAACTGGTACGATCAGATTTTTCTTCCATAAGTGGTAATGTACTGGTCAAATTGACCGATCACATTCAGTCATTATTTCTAATAGAACGTGATCGTAAAAATTAGGTGGTATCATGCTGTGAATATAAAAATTGTTTATTTTAATAAACTTTTACATAACAAGTAAAAAATATTCAGCATTGAGCCTACAAATAATTTTTCTATTAAAAGCAAAGGTTTTGACTTGAAATTTTCAGATACTGTCGACAGATGATTGTAATGATTACCCTGAGAAGATACTTAACTAAATAACCAATTGAACAAAATCTAGGGAACATGAAAAAATTTCACAAAAAAATTGAATAAGCCATTTTACTCAAATATTTCAGTGTAGTTAGTGCAGACTTTCTTTGCATAACTGTTGCATACTGGCCCATCTCATTTGTGACAAAACTGATCTGTTTTCCTGTTCGGTTTAGAAAGGCATATATAGCAAATCTTAGCTTTTCCTCCTTGTATTGGTCATGGACATTCTTTAGAAAGAATTGGTACCTGAAATATGGCACTAATAGGGTGGCAAAGTTGCAATGGCAATCTCTCTTTATAGATGGAGCGAATGATGTGAGGCTTCATCAGCTGCAAAGTAAGATTTTTTATGAAGGATAAGTGATTCGCTTTATCAGCATGCCTCTTTGAGTAGAACAGAATGTAAGGATTGATGGCAGAAATGTTCAGATTATGATAAAGACCACCATAGGACAGCGCCTGGTCCTCCTGTTTACAGATATGTCACACATATTTGATCGAGGCTATCCAAACTTCCTTTAGTGGAGTTATAAAATGGAATAAGAGCAGACACTTGTTTCACTCCCTTGCCACACAAACGATAATTAAAAAAGGTATTTGGCCTATATCTACCCACAAAACTATCTGGTAGGGTGTGGCATGATTGGTGATGAGAAATGGAACTACGTATGTGTTTCTCATAGACCTTAATTTCCTAGGATGGGCAAAAGTGTTAATTTGCAATAACTGTTCTACAGTGAAAAATCAAAAAGCAGGGCAAAGGAAAATTTTTTCATTTTTTTAATAATCTGAAATTACATTTGTGATCAAGGGTGAGAAAAAATTATATATTTTCATATCATTATAAATAGATGTTCTCTACAGGGGAGGATATAACATACAGGATGATACTAATGTTGAGGCACTTCCAGATGAGCTGGAGATTCGAAATTTTTTTCTTAGGTAGGATATTTTGTAAAACCAACCAGAGAAAAACGAAAATCTTAAAAAGAGCAACAATGCGGCTGCTAAAAATTCGCAATTGGTTAAACTAATATCAAAGGTTCATGTATTTCCGAATGTGCTATGTTACTGAAATTTCTTTTAGAGGTAGGATTTGTAAAAAAAACGAAATTGGGATTATGGAAATTTTGTTATTTTATTTTGTGTTGCCGTTAAAGATTCTTATAATTTAAACAAATAGATAACAGTTCAGGTACTATGGGATGAGTTAGGATGCTGAAATTTTCAAGTTATTTACAGAGGTTGGATTTGCACAAATAAACAATTGGATATGTACATAAACATATTGGAACGGCCGATAAAAATGTTTAAAATTTAAATAATTAGAAATATATTCTTTCACTTCTTTAAGTGCTACAACTTTTAAATTTGGATGAAATTTGAAGCATTAGTACCCCATAATGGGGAAACTATAAAATTCTTAAAATTGCAAAGTTTGGGGATTTTTATAATCTATGATTTTTAGATAAGGGAAAAACGAAAATCGCTGCGGAAGTGAAATCTTTAGAAATAAAAAATATTTCTCATTATGATATTTATGTCAGAAAAATGAATGTTTTTCAAGGTAAGATGGTATGCTGCAGAGTGATAGAAACTTCTACTAGTATAGATGTATTAGATAAAGCCCAAATTACAAGAGCTACAGTGCTGAAAGTTTCACTTTTTGTAGATATCATGGAGAAACTTACAGAGAATATGAGATTTCTTATATGAAAGACATTGGTTCGACTCCACAAATTCCGAAATTTGCGTTGTTTTCCATAAGGAAAGCAATGCGCTATTTTTGTAAATTAATTTCAGGAACTTGCCCATAAGCTAGAAAAATGAAATTTTCAGTGTTGCTAGATCTATTAGGAATTGTTGTGCTTACAGTGTCATGGTTTCGATTCCAGATTCCCTGGAAAATCTCCCATAAGTTAGCATCGGAAAAAGTTATTCCATTGTGTGGACCAGTCTAACAATTTTAGGAAGCTGAAATTTTGCAGGATTATAGAATTCTGCTCTTATCCAACTATAAAAATCGAAACTTGGAATTTGTTTATTTTTAGGGGTTTTTTTAGCCCCAGTTGCCCATTCAAGTTTAATAATTTTTATCAAGGAAACTATAAGTAGTAGATTCGAGTATTTTCAACCATTTGGTAGAAAATTATACAGAAAAAGGGGAAATTTTGAAAAAGTTCAGCAATGCGACCGCTATAAATTCGCTATTGTTTAGAAAATTTTTCAAGGTTTATGTATTTCCGAATGAGCTACGGAACTGAAATTTTTTTATGCGTAGAAATCGTAGAAAAACGAAATAGGGATTATACAAATTTTGATATTTTAATTTTTTAGGCAGTTAAATATTCTGAAAGTTTAAACAAATAGGTAAATGTGTAGATACTACGGGGCAAGTTAGGAAGCTGAAATTTTAAAGTGCCGCCCTCACCAGCGACCAATGCCATAACATAATACAGCACGACCAATGTTTCGTTAATTTAAAATGTGATGTTTAGTAATAGCAACAGTAATGCAGAATCTGACTGCATATATTATAATTTTCTAATACGTTCGGAAAAAATTGAAATATATTCAGAATCTAAAATTTTCAGCAGACTAACTTCTTCCCACTTTTTAAATGTGGACACAAAATTGTGAAAGATAGGTAAGCAGTAGGTGCCCACCGCTTATAAATAATAAAAAATAATTATTTTTACCGCAAGAAAGGAGCAATTATCTGGGTGAGTGCGGCCCACACCCGTGACCGATAGCATCACAAAATACAGCACGACCAATTTATTTATTTATTTGCAATAAATTACGTTTTGCCACGTTATAATCCTGGAACAAGCGAGTTTCAATATATCGCGTACGTTACATCGTACAGATCTTCACGGTGATTGGTGACAACAGAAAAGTATTAATTCAATGAAATAAAACAATAAACACCGCATACTGCAGCTCCATTATCATGAAATTATGTCCTTCTTTATTTTACGTCTATTTTATTGTTCACGCGCGATGGGCAATTGCAATTCACGCTCCATGCGTAATTCCAAGCGGGCCTTATTTTGAATATTATGTTTTCATTATTATTGGTTTTTGAACTCTTCAATGTTGTCACACCGAAATTTCGATAGTGTTCGATGTTTCCTGCTCAAGGTTTTGTTTGAATTTACGATATAGGTTTATATCGGTTGGATGTTTAAACGACCGTTTCAGATTCCCTAGAATAAGTGATAAGTGCAAGTAATAGTGCATCTAGAATACTGAGAAATTATTGTTAAAATTAGAAATTTAATGAGCGTTCAAAAAATGCTAGCTGGAAAGGAATACGTTGGTTACTTATATTAGACGTATTTTGAAAACCGCGAGGTGTGTATTTCATTGGGAATCATGTTTCATGTTAAAATTTTGATTGATTCAATTATTTTAAATAGGTTATAAAGTTAAATTTATATTTACGTATGTAATAACGTAAATATTATCATTTTGTTTTATTCAACTTTTGTTTGTCGGTTTCATTTTTCCGGATATAGCCAACCGACAGCGGACGTGATTAATAAATGGAGGGCGAAAGTAAAGGTGTAGGGCCATATGACACGATAGGAGGGGCCAGAAAGCGAACTCCTGGCTTACTAAAGTCACTTTGGTTAGCAGAATATGCACCCAAAGATAGAACTGACTTGGCAGTGGACAAAGAACTGTTGTGGAGGTGGAGTCTTGGCTAGCCACAGCCACAAGTGGAGCATTAGGAGTTTGTATCGTTATTGTATTTCACGTCTAGTTGTATGTATTAAATGGTGTTAAACCGTCAGACAGGTGTACTGTTTTAGACTAAATAAACTTTTTATTAAAGTTTTCAACCATTTACAGGGTTATCGGCTATTATAAACACAGTATCGAAATTTATAGACACATTATCGATAGTTATAAACACAGTATCGGAAGTTATAAACACATTATTGATAGTTATAAACAATGTATCAGTAGTTATAAACAAACTATCAGTATTTATAAACACATTATCGTGAATTATAGACAGAGTATCGATAATTATAAACAAAACCTGGCCATAACGCTAAAATTTAGGGAATATGTAAAAAATTGTTTTAGTTTTTTGGAAACGAAAATAATGAAGTCAACTCAAAAATCAAGACAAAATATTGATTCTGTTGAGAAGACAAATATGTAAAACACAAATGCTAATGAAAATAAAAATATTTTTTCAGCCACTCTTTCTCGCTTACTAATTTTTGTGAGTTGTTATCGATAAATGAACTCAACTCCTTTTCGGTACATAAAAATTCATAAAGGGAAATTAAATAGAATAAATTACTGATTTCCATTAATTTTGTGTTTATTTAATGATACAATGTACAATTCTATGATTAAAGGCGGCACGAGAAATGATGCGTAGGTACATAATAGTGAATACATTGTATAATATGTAGAATGAAAAAGAATTCATATCTGTAGAGAATTATACATAGTAGGTACATACATATTTAGTCAGTACACAATCAAGTAATTGTAAATATAATTAGGTAACATTCATTTTCCTTTAAAATGTTTGTTAAATACATACAATTAATTAACTTTTGTAGTATACATATAAGATATGATACATAAATACTGCAATGAACAAAAAAAAAGAATTGAAAAGGGAAAAATATAATGTACATATGTAATTATTTAAAATGAAAGACCTTGAAAAGCCAAATCGCGATATCTCAACATGTTGCCATAAAAAGCCTCAAAACGTAATGTAATATCATTATTCATCCTATCAATGCATCTTGCGACATATTCTTGGAGCTGTAACGACGTTTCAGGAGTAGGACGAATAGCATGGTATCTACTTTTAAGCACACTAAAAACCTCTTCAATTGGGTTTAATTGCGGACTGTAAGGGGGAAGAAATTTGTAGCAAACATTATTTGCGGCAAGCCAAGTAATCACTTCAGAGCTGTGGTGAAACTTCACATTGTCCATAATAACGATATCACCTTCCTTAAAAACATTCTTTGATTTGCAGTCTTGAAGAAAGTCAACGAAATATTCTGTGTTATAAGCACCAACTTTTATTTTATAATTCTTAATTCCGTTTATAGCGAGCACAGCTATCAAACTTATGTTTCTCCCACGGTTCGTAGGAACCTTTTTGATAGCATCTATATTTTTAGGAGAATATCCGTAATTGTTGGTACTATGTAGATTAAAACCAGTTTCATCTAGAAATAACATTCTTCCTGATGGAATCCTCATGATTTCATGAGAATATATTTTCCTTTTTGATAAAACTTCAGGTGTTGTGGATTTTGAAACTCTTCTTTTCAATCTTTTTCTTGTAATGCCAATATTTTTTAGATTTGTCGATATAGTAGACTGTGTGCAGAAGAAGTCATATTCTCTCAACCTTTCTTGAATGCCTTTTTGTGTCAATGAGCAGTCGGCTTGAATAATTTCACATATTTTGTCCGATAATCTAGAAACTTGTTGCAGTTTGGGTCCAGGCTTCTTCCGTGTTAAATCAACTTCTTCCATATTTTCCTCAGCTTCGTGTATTTTCCTCATTAGTTTGTACACAACAGACACAGATACGCCCAAGTTTTTTGCCATTTTAACCGCTGACTCACCTTGTTCTCTCATATTTTAAAATACTTCAATTTTTTCGTCGGTTATTGAGGTTCTTTTCTTTCTTGTTCTAGCAACTGAATCATTTAGTTCACTCTATATTCCATTTTCATTTACTACTTCCTGAGAGTTTTCTTCCATTATAGGGTAGGGTTAGTATTGTTTATAATTATCAATACTCTGTCTATAATTCATGATAATGTGTTTATAACTACTGATTGTTTGTTTATAACTACTGATACTTTGTTTATAACTACCAATAATGTGTTTATAACTTCCGATAATGTGTTTATAATAGCCGATAACCCTGTACCTTTACCGTACATCCATCTCGCTTACAATAACGTTTGTAGAACAATTAGGGCATCGCGGGCTGATGTAACAAATGTCTGAATTATATATATATATATATATATATATATATATATATATATATATATATATATATATATATATATATATGCTGTTAATAGAAAATAATTAATTATTTAGATTAATATAGTTTAATTTGCATTTGACTCCTACTATAGAGAATGTTGAATACATATAATAAGAAAACGCAAATTATTAAACTTGTTTAAATAAAATTTTCTACGTGGCATCATTATTTGGCCAAGTTGCTGTATGATGTATTCGATATGTCTTTCTAGGGCGTAATATGGACTTAATTAACCTTAAACTTTTAGCTAAGGGCCAGGGTCTACCGATGACCGTATCTTTGCCATTTTCGTGTTGAAATTCATTCAACTCGACTTAGATGCGCATCACATTCATAGTAAATTTTATTTGAACTTATTAGAGGAAGAAATAGTTAAGTTGTGTAATGCAATCTATGACAAGGGGATGTGGCCAGAGGATTTCGTCAAAACAATTATGATTCCAATTCCGAAAAAGCAAGGAACAAGAAAATGCAGTGAACACAGAACAATCAGTTTAATTACACAAGCAGCAAAGGTTCTACTTAGGGTTATGAACAGGAGACTAATTAGCAAAATGGAAGAAAATATTGCAGAGGAACAGTTTGGATTTAGAAAGAGAAGAGGTACAAGAGAAGCAATAGGATTGATAAGAATGAGTGGAGAGAGATATATAGAAAGGGGCAAAGGAATTAGTCTGTGATTCATAGATATGGAGAAGGCATTCGACCGAGTGAACTGGGAAAAACTGATGAAAATACTAAAAGCAAAAAAAGTTGACTGGAAAGATAGAAGGTTAATTAAAGAGCTGTATATGAAACAGAAAGCAGCTATGAGGATAAAAGATGCACAGACCGAATGGTATGATCTAGGAAGAGGAGCAAGACAAGGGTGCTGCTTATCGCCAGCCCTGTTCAATATATATGCTGAAGAAATGATTCACAATGGAATAGGGAATGATAAAGGAATTAGTATTGGAGGTAGAATCATAAATTGTATAAGGTTTGCTGATGACATGGTAATTTTGGCAGATGAAACGAGGCACATTCAGGAAATGGTTACAAAGCTAGAAGACAGAATGATGGAATATGGAATGAAAATGAACATAAAGAAAACAAAGGTGATGAGAATAGGGGATAGAGAGATTATGAATGTGTCAATAAAGGATGGAAGAGTGGAGCAAGTAAAACAGTATAGATATTTTGGAAGCATGCTAACTGAAGACTGGAGAAGTGAAAAAGAAATAAGAGCAAGAATAGCAATGGCAAAAGAAACGTTTAATAGGAAAAAACGGGTACTATGTAGTAAAATGGATTTAAATCTGAAGAAACGTCTTGTGAAGTGCTATGTTTGAAGTGTATTGCTTTATGGATGTGAAACATGGACGCTAAAGAGGAGAGATAAAGAAAGGCTAGAGGCATTTGAAATGTGGGTGTGGAGGAGGATGGAGAAGGTTAAGTGGATGGATAGAATAAGGAATGAAGCAATACTAACAAGGGTGAATGAGAAGAGAAGATTACTTGAAACAATTCAGAGGAGGAAAAGTAACTGGTTAGGGCATATCTTGAGAGGAGAAGGTTTATTATTGATGGTGTTGGAAGGATCAGTAGAAGGTGAAAGGAAAATGGGACGTAGAAGAATAAAAATGTTTGATGACCTAAAAGAAAGTGGAAGGTATCAGGAAATGAAAGAAATGGCAAGGAACAGAAAGGAGTGGAGACAACGATGGTGTCAGGGACCTGCTTGAGGCAGAACACCTCATGATGATGACAGGGTGCCCACCAGTTCTGTCTGTGTCTCTTCCCTGTGTTTTCCCTGAGTTTTCCCTGGGTTTTCCCAGAGATTTTCTGTATTATATTTGAACAATAGGAGCATAGAATCCCTCTATAATAGATTAAAAATGTTCAACAGCTAATCGTGAGGCATGGTTTTGGGGGTGACTAGAGATAAGTAAACTACAACTCATAAAACATGAAAATTTAGTTTTATTAAACAAAACATTTTTTATTACAGAAAACATCTTTAAGACCAGAAAAGAAAGGGTATCATCCATTAAGGGAACAATATTACAACAATCTTAAAGCTTTCAGACCAGACAGAATATCAAGTGTAACCTGTAAAGGAACAAAATTGCTAAGATCTTAAAATTAAAAGACCAAAAAATTAGAGCAACTCTGGAAAGGAACAAATCTTGCAATTATCTTAAACAAAGACCACAAAATTATGGGTAACATCAGGTGACCAAAATAGCAGTTTACATTTTCATTTTATCAATTTTGTAATCTTCTTCTCTAATGTTGCCTTTTTCTCCTGTTCTCCTGTTTCTCCTCCTGTTCTAGCTTCAGTAATTCTTCTGCTTTCCTTTTCTGCTCTTGTCTCTGAAACCTGCGCTTTTTCTTCTCTTCATCCTCCATTTCTCGCCTCTTCTGAAGAGCGTCTTTGTACCTGGCGCTTGATCCACGCGCATACCGGATCATCTCCTGATCAACTACTACTGAAGTCTCGCCTCCAGCATGAGAAATACCATCCCAAACTCTTCTCAGGGCAACAAGAGAGTCTTCCTGAAGATTTTCAATTCGCATTTCTTTATTCACAGAGAACCTACTCTCAACATATGCGTTACCGTGAGAGAATAAAAGAGTGTTCTTCACCGCCTCCCACATATCCTTGTAGTCCTCCTTATTACTCAATTGGTCTGCGTAAAAAGTGTCCAGCCTGTCTGTCTTTCGGCTGAAACTCTTGAGCTTTTCTTTACCCACGTGGGACACAAACCGCTTGAACTGGAAGCTCGCACGGTCTGACTGCTGAGCGGTTATGTGGTTTGCTCTCAAGAGTACACCCAGACAAATATCCATGTCCATTTTGCACTGATCAGGTTTTTTCAAAATCTTATTTGGGTCCAGGCAAGATGCTGCTTTGGTGAACTAATACTTGATTGGGCTTCTCTCGATGATTTTCTTTACAATTGCAACTATGCACCTTTTGCAATATAACTTAAATCTGTCCTTTTCAACATCTTTCACACGTGCGTCGCCAATCGCAATTTGAGCGCCAATGCCAATACTTATTTGTGAAAGTTTCAAGCCTCCTCTACATCAATGTTGATCAGCTTGTAGGCTGACTTGGCTTTGTCAAGGACGTCTGACTTTATAAACCACCCCATTAAGTCTCTTAATAGGTCCTCAAGGGTCCCATGCAGGAATGGAAACACTGGTTTGGGAGTTTGGAAACCTCGGAGAAACGGTTCAAAGATGGATACCATAGAAGATAAAAAGTGGAGCTTCGGCAGGAGGAGATGGTCTTCAAGGCACTCCCTTGCTTTCTTTACTGAGTAGGTATCCGGCAAATCCTTCTGACCCTCGAAGTACTTCTTCAAATAGGGGAGGATTTTGGTGGCTCTCTCACACACAGGCCCATTTTCAAGCCATCGACAGTTGCAGAAATTCATAGGAAATTCATTGCACTTGGTAAGGCGCATGTAGTCAGCACGGCGAGCAGGATAATTCTTGAATACATTGTAGATAGACATCAAGAATGACGCTATTTGCCAACCAGTCTTATTGAAACCATACTGATAGCCACCATTAACGATGTATAGACCGCATGATCCTACATCTGGATCCTCATCACTCTACTTCATATCAGCCTTCAATTGTTCTATAAAAGCCCAGTTTACAGCTGAGCCATCCATAGAAACTTGAAGTAGCTTCCGGATTTCAATGTCCTCTCCTAAGCTATCCTTGAAGGCTTTCAGAAGATCGGAAGCTGTAGAATGTCCAAGAAATGAGGAATTTCAATATCTCGTTGAGAATTCATTCATATTGGCATCCCACAACCGGACTGCAACGCCCATCTGTAGCCGTTTCGCGATTCTATCGAAAGATTCATCAAAACAAATGACCAACTTCTTCGCGAAACGCACGTCTTCAGCCAGCTTATGATGAAAATATGGCGCGAGCCCGTAGGAAACCAGGTAGGAAGTCTTGGATCGGCTGAGCTCCATACTCGTAGCGATATGACTGTCGGGGAACATCCTACCAAAAAGGTCACTGATACCTTCTTGACTCCTGAAACTTTCTTTCTTGCTGACAACATGCAGGGCGCACATTATCTCAGCCTTCTTCACATAGCTGTCTGGCAGAAAACCAAGGCGAGAAGATGATACAGTTTGTGATGTCGATGGGGCTGGCGCGCTCACCGCAGGTAGAGAAATGGCGGACGGATGTACAGTAGCTTGGTCCACAGTCACAGCACCGTCAGAAGCAGAGGGAATTACCTGAGACGAATATACGCCACGTGAGTTTCACAAGCAAAAAAAAACGATGATCCGGAGTGGCCAATCCTCATCGCGTATGGAACAGATCGATTCTGTGACCGATGAATGTCTAATACCCGAGCTAAAAATAAGTGAAGACCAGAAATTTGCTTGAAACAAGAGAATGATTTCGTGAAACTCCAGTCACAGCAGAGCGTCCGTTTTTCAGCGAATAACTCCAGCGGAGTGCATGAGTTGGAAGTCAGAACAGAGCTCTCCCACAAGCAACAGCGCGCAAGACAAGAAAAGAGCATGGGCGCTGGCATACGACAAATAACAACCAAATGCTGGATATCCCCCTGCGAGTATTTACGCGATGATGTACACCCACTTCCAAAAAAACAACACCCGAGAGCGCTCAGAATCTAGGTCCAGATCAAAACAATGATTTGACAAAGCTGTAATCCTCACGCGGCTTGCCCCTTCCCAGAAAAGACCTTTTGTTTTCATGAAAGGGTCTATCAAATCAAAGTTACAGCCATTTGATTATAGTCATTTGTGCATTAGGACCAGCCATTTTTGAGATATTCGGGAGAAAAAAAATCGGTGTGCCTATTTTACCCAAAAACTAATCAACTCCTGTTATTGTGATAAAACATGTTATTCATAAAATTTAGTTGTGATAGGAAAAATATTTTATGACAACACACAGAAATCTTCGAGAAAATGGTCAAAATATGTTCTAGGGACCTTCAAACGCATATTCCCGTTGAAATCTCCAAATCGATTTTTTGCACGAATACAATATTTGTATAATGTAGAAAGTAAAAATGACACGACAAACCTTCAAACGCAGGGAAGTTGGAGCTTAGGTAAATCCTTGAACCTACCTGTGCCTTTTGCTGTTATATCACTGAAATATCCACCGAGAAATATTATAAGCATGTTGCGTTATTTGCTCTGTGCTACATCACTTGACTAGTAGGCGCAAGACCCGGGTTCGATTTCCGGATTTGTTAACCATTTCTCCCTTCTAAACTTCACAAATTTTACTACTTTCACAGAACATTAATATTTTATACTTTTTTTAAACTCGTCATTTCTGCTGGGTCCTCGGCTACTAAATTACAAAATTTTGCAAGATCCCACAACACTTCCTAGAATTTCCGATTAGGATATCGAGTTTGAAGGTAAAATATACAAAACGCATTTACCTATTTACTAAGTGCTAGTCCGTTTATGTCGATGAATGAACGCTTCCTCGAAACACTGAAAATTTGAATAATAATACTAATAATGCAATCGCCCAGAAAATTGACAAAGGTAACCTAATACAGTAAAACCTCGTGATTTCGATCCCGAATAATTCGAAAAATTGTGTAATTCAAAGCTAAGAGCAGCCTCCGGCCAACATCATAGGATTTTACATACGTTTTAGTACGAATTATTCGAAATACGTCTACTATGAAATTCTAAGTCATGATCTGATCCGGTGACTTGCGAGCATTTCGTTTAATTCGAAACCTTACCCATAAGGGATGCGACGGTCCCGCGACCTACAAGTATGAATGCTCTCCGCAAAAATAGTCCTAACCCTCATAAAGTCCTCGACGTGTCCGCGGCCGGTCCGTGTCCCTCAGTGTGAACCAGCCTCTTAAACCCGCGCGCTACGCTAAGCTTGACCCCTACCCTTTCCTCCTACCTGCATGACGCTATTCATGGATTTATATCCCCTCGCCAGCATTCCCCAAGGGAGAATCTGTTTAGTACGTAATGCAGAAAAGAATTCGTAAGTAATTGTAAAGTCATCACCTGTCATAAGAAATACGACCAGGTTATTTTGAGAGGACGTATATTTTATTACAGCTATGTAATATGGATGGAAATAAAATTACAATGGAATGTATGAAATTGTCTAAAACTAATAAAGAATTAATTACTTTTGACCATACCGACGGCATGGAAAGTTTGAACGAAATTGGAGAATTACTACGTGATGGTTCTTATCTATATCCTATACAATATTTCACACAAGTGTTTTCCCAGTCATTTCAGCATGAATTTTCGTAACGTAAAAGCTTAAGGGGCAGTAGTACATAAAATCTTTTCCGTTTCTAAGGGTTCAAATAGTTGGAGTATCAACCGAGAGAGAACGCCACTATGGAAATGCTTTCCGTTGTTCCCACGGTTGGAACCTATTACGACTGTGGCTTGTCTATATAAAATAGCATTTCCTTGGGGAAAATTTTAAGTTATAAATTAAAGTGTTAAATTAAATTTTTTATATCATTAAAGAAGAAAAAAATTTCATAAAAGGCGTTCGAACCCGCGAACGCTACAACCACAGCCTGATTCGCTACCAACGAGCCAGAAGTTACACGCGATAACATTGCAGCTAGTTCTAGGTAGTAGCCGACGATGCTGATATTTAACATTTTTTTTCTCATAAACAACGGTCTATTCACAAAAACGGCAAGACACGTATCTGTTTATTTTAATCAGAGAACGCGCCATTTTAATTTCATCAAAATCGGTGTCCCAAAGACCTGACGTTCCCCTTGTTAGACTTGGAGACTTCGTGTGGTACAAGAAATTGTTAAATTTTTGTCTATACTTATGACGATTCCCCCTCCATTCAATTTTCCCTCCATCCCCTCCATCGCATTTCGCCTAACGCTCGAAAATGATGATAATTCATTGTCACTCTTGTTTAGTCTTGAGGTCCTGGGATTTTTTTCTTCTCTTGCACACCAGTGATATTGTGCGAGTGAGACTAAGGGCCTTTTATCATGAGCTTATTCATCACAGAGAAAATACACCTCATGTTTGTGAACTACTCACCCCAAAGTTAAAAATTATGTCGAATTTTAATACACAAAGAATAACTTGAGAAACCAACTCTAAAAAAGATACCGTTCGCTTTTGGAAGTGAGCGATGATGAGACGAATTGAGACTTCGCTGTGAGTGTTATAACAGAATGCTGACGTTAGATTGAAATTCTATCGTTCTTATTCTTATCCATGCTGAATCTAATTACAGATGTTTAAACGTTCTGAAAAATTGGAAAATTCCGTAAAAGTGTGAAAAAGTTTTTTTGCTCTTGAATCACCAAATTTTAAAAATCTCCTTCGTCATCTGGGCTGAGCTGTATGCAGTGAGGCTCCGTGATGTTTGGCGACACAGGACCTGCCTGAGGAAGACTACCTGATTCGCTGTCGGCGCTCCCCCTTCACCCAGAGGTGGAAACGGCCAGATCTCGACTCTCGTTAATTGAAGTATAAGTATAATTTCCTGCATATAAAAATATTTACTATATAGAAGTGGTTATAAAAATTTATTTTTATAAACGCTTGTTCATAGATTTATGGAAAAAACTCCACAGATTAATGGCGCGGGTCTCGGCTAGTTCGGTATATATGGAGATCCTGATAGCGAATATGAAACATCTAATTGTCATAAATTAATATCAACAGATATATTGGACATTAAATGATTTAATTTAATGATCATCCTCTTCCTGGGTAGTTCGCATAGGCCTCCCTATCCTCTTCTGTCTCCGCTTAGCTTCGTCTCCCATTTAATTTTGATTTTACGCACAGTAACGTGAGACATTTTCATATGTCTCGCGATTTCCCGCAGAGACATTGTTCTGCAACAGACGAATGACTTGGTTTCTTCTTCTAGGAGTTAATCGAGGCATAACGAAAATTATCTCGCACACAAATGAAAATATCCTCCTGTATGATAGCTTCCCAAATAGGATTGAATTGTATTCCGGAGAATCAAGTTCGTTCGCCTGAGAAAGAGAGAACCAATTGGTGTGGCTGTAGCTTGTTTCTATTAAGAAAACTTGGAAGGACCCTCTTATGATGGGAGGAGACACCCGATCCTTTTAAGTTTGCCCTCAAAAGAAAAGGTCTCTTCAGCGAAGGCTCAGGCCACTTGAGGATTACAGCATTGTCAAATCATTGTTTTGATCCGGACAGATTCTGAGGGCCCTCGTTTTTATTTTGGAAGTGGTACACGGGATCGCGAGTACACGGCAGCGGTCGGGCCAGCGATTCGGCCTTGAGAGTTGAATCATCTAACGCAAGCTTGACGGCTTACAAAAACGTCGCAAAACCCCAATTATCCTTGCAATTGATAGTTACTCATTCATACTTTCGTGCGATGAGGATGGACATTAGAGAGGGGACATTCTTCTAGCAAAACGAAATAACAATCTCTCAACTTGTGACTCCCATGAAAACGAACTATCGAAATTCGATGTCATTGCCCTTACAGAAACTTGGCTAAACTCATCTGTTAGTGACAGTGAATTTTCTTTTTCCCGTACCCATAACATTTTCCGAAGAGATCGCTCTACTAGGGCCGGAGGGGTGCTCCTTGCATTTAAATCAACTCTTTCGGTAAAGCGTCGATCTGACATGGAAAGTGACTGCAAAATTTTATGGTGTGAATTGTCCCCTAACACTAATGGTTATTCAAAAAGGAACAAATTATTTATTGGATGTTTTTATCGGCCTCCCTCTTGTAATGGATCTGCTTTAGAAAATTGTCTATCTTCAGTGTTAAGTGTACTACCTCTTGGTCCTGTTGCTCTTTTTGGTGACTTTAATTTGTTAGTAGACTGGAATTCTCCTATGTATGGAAAACCTAACAGTATCCACGATCATTTTTCCATAGACCATTTTATTTCCGCTCTTAGGCTTTCCCAGTTTAACCTTCATTCCACCCGCAATCTGGCAACCTTGGACTATTTCCTCTCAACTTTCCCTCCTGAAACAGTTACTCCTAGCAGGATATTTTCCACTCGGAACACGAGTCCCTTGACGTTTCCTTCTGTCTTCCAGGCAACAAGAAGAACAGTGGGAGTCCACTTTCACCTCCTCGACCCTTTCCTGTGTGGTCAAAAGTGCGTTGGGAGAACGTTAACCGTGTCCTTGAATTAATCCCTTGGTGTGTGCTAAATTCCCTCCCTCCAGAAGATGCAATTGATTTTTTCTACGATGTTATAGATTCCACAGTCAAACAATATATTCCTTTTAAAAAGCCTAGAACAAGCAAGTTCCCCTCATGGTTTAAGGCTGACACAATATACGCCTTGGGTAAAAAAATTGCGCATGGTATTTGTGGAAATCTTATCCCAGTGTTGAATCTCACCAATCATTAATTAATTTAAGGCGACATTCAAAGGCGTTAATTCGTCGTGATTATGTTGATTATGTTCAATCTATGTCCTCTTCTTTGCCTACTAACCCTAGAAAGTTTTGGTCCTTGGTTAATAAACGCCGTAAACACTCGCGAATTTCTGATGTCATTTCCTATGAAAACGTCGAAGGAACGCGATAGGAAAGACCAAATTTATTCCTTAATTTTTTCTTTGAATCCATGACGCAATCTATTGGTCCTATTTCTGCCAATTTAACTAAGAATTTTTGTCTCTCTCCAATCAGTAATTTTTCCCTTTCTTATCTTCAAACTACCCCAATGAAGTCTTCGAGTTTTTATGTAAGATATCCCCTCATCGATCATCCGGTCCTGATGGTATAAGTCCTATTTTCATTAAAAATTGTGCTCCTTCTCTTTGTATTCCTTTATCAATCATATTTAACCGTTGTTTCTCGTCTTTACCTGGCTGTTGAAGTGAACGGACGTGCCTTTCACTTGCTCCTGCGAGCTCCTACGTAGCCTCGAGCGACTAGAGTAGCTGTAGCATTAGAGTAGCTGTAGTGTTAAGTAGAACTAACAATTTACTTTATTCTATTGTTATCCTTCGGTAATTTTATTTAACATTCGTTTAAGTTATGTAATTAGTTTTGTTATAACATCCACGTTATAGTTTTTATTTTTCTCTACCGTAATAGTTAACTTTTAAGCCTCGTAGTTTCTTGTTAGAAATTTCATTCTCCCTTTTAGAAAATAATATTTATATCATAGTAGTTATTGTGTATTAGCATATTCTCGTTACATTTGTAAGGTTGTTTTAGTTTTACGCTCCATAGTATTTATATTTTTCGTTGTTGTGTACTATAATTTCCTGTGCGTGATCTAACCTTGTTTGTGTTGTTTACGCCTTTCACTTTATACCTGCGTTTGACCCTTTCTCGTACGCTACACGAAGAGCGTCCCCGCTTTAAAACAGCTTTTGTTTTTATATTGTAACTCTTTTGCGTTAGTAAATATATAAGGTAAGTTTAGGATGGCTTCACCGAGGACTCCCGTTTCCTCCTTCTTGTGCCACGCTGGTTGCGAGGCCATGAGGGCTCGAATCACGGAGCTGGAGAGGGTGGTTGCGGACCTCCTTCAGAGGGTGGAAAGGTCCGAGGCAGCCTTGGTTCGTGTGGGGGGTGCGGGGTCATCCCTGAAAGCTCGCCGCGCCAAATTGGCGGCCCGGGTTCGCCTGGGTGCGGCAGCCGGTAGAGTGATCGGGGTTGACTCTGACTCCTTACCGCGGGCGGAGGGTCCTCGGGCTGGGAAATCCGATGAGTGGAGAGTGGTGTCCACTCGGGGAGATCGTGGGGTGGTGCTGCGGAGGCAGGGAGTTGGGAATGCTTCGGCTGACTCGCTTCCTGTCAGTAATAGGTTCGAGGTGTTGTCGGAGGACGACTCCACGGCCATTGCGCCCGTACCCACTCCCGTCTCTTCGATGGAGGCCGGGCCCATGGGGAGTCGGGTTGGGAAGGGAGGGTTGTTAGTGTTAGGTAGCTCTAACGTTCGGCGTGTAATGGCACCCCTGTTATCCAGTGCCCGCCGGGAGGGAGTTGAAGAGCGGGTCTTCTCCAGATGTATATCAGGAGGCACGGTGCCGCAAGTGACCAACACGGTGAGAGAAGCGGTAGTGGCGACAGGTTGCTCTCGGCTGCGGGTGGTGGCCCATGTTGGGACTAACGACGCCTCGAAGCGCGGGTCCGAGGAGATTTTAAGTTCTTTTAAGGACTTGGCCTCTGAGGTTGCTCGTGTCCGAGAGGAGTCGGGTTCCGATGTGCGGCTTACTGTCTGCAGTATAGTCCCTAGGATTGACCGCGGTTCTGAGGTTTGGAGTAGAGTTGAAGGTCTGAACCGAAGGCTGTGGAATTTCTGTCGGGACTTGGGAGTGGACTTCGTCGACCTACGACCGAATATCGAATCGTGCAGGGCACCACTGGATCACTCTGGTGTTCACTACACGCCCGAATCGGCTCAGAGAGTAGCGAGTTGGATTCTCGAGCACAGTAGGGATTTTTTAGGCTAGAGAGTAGGGCAGGGTGTAGGTCAGTTTTGGGTCAGGGGATAATCGATGCATTTGTAGAAAATAAGAATCCCGCAAGATTATCTAATGATAGAATATACACCGAGCGTGACATGCAGCACCAATTTCGCGATAGGTCATTGATAGAATGTTCCGTTAAGGGCGCGACGGGTCGTATTTCCAATTTTGATGCGACGCCATACAGTCGTGGGAGTGATTGTGGTGGGAGCGCATGTAGTTTTAGAGTGGAAGAGAAAGTCAAGGGTGAGATTAGCATGCGAAGTGCTAGTGAGAAATTAAACGTCGTCGTACTGAACTGTCGCAGCATCCGTAGGAAAATTGCTGAGTTCGAGCATGTTATTCGCAGTCTGCATGCCGACGTCGTGATAGGCACAGAAAGTTGGCTAACGGATGAAATTCAGAGTCAGGAGATATTTCCTAGAGACTATCGTGTCTATAGAAAAGATCGCGCTAATAGATCCGGCGGGGGAGTTTTCATAGCGGTTAGCGATAAGTACGATAGCAGTGAGATTCCGATAAGTGATGAGGATATAGAGAGTGTTTGGTGCCGCATAGGTAAAGATGGCTCCAAAAAGGTGTTCATATGCTCGTTTTACAGGACACCTAACGCTGGTGTAGATTGTATTTTAAGTCTCGAGAAACAATTATCAAAGCTTAGACTGATAAATCAAGATGGTATCGTTATAGTCGGTGGTGACTTTAACTTACACTCAATTGATTGGGAAAATCTATGTTTCGAATCTAGAGGTAATGAACGCGAATCCTGTGAGGCATTAATCGAAACATTCTCCGAGCACTCTCTCCTTCAATTAGTCAGAAAGCCAACACGATCGGGAAACATATTAGATTTATTAGCAACTAACGTCCCAGAAGGAATAAACAAAGTCACCATTGAAGATGGGATAAGTGATCATCAGGCCGTATATGCAGAGTGTAAGTTGAAAATCGAGAGGCACCCCAAGCCTCAAAGAAAGTTTTATATATTTGCTAGGGCAAACTTTTCAAGCTTCAGGTCGCGCCTACGAGAAATACTACCTGGCTTCCGTGATATGACCGAACGATCAGGTGCTGAGTCGTCATGGAAACTATTCAAGGATATAATGCTAGAGAGTATCGATAAGTACATTCCAATTAAATCGAAGGTCGACAATAAAGAGCCACGTTGGTACAATAAGCAAGTTAGGAGTGCGCTTAGGCGTCAGAGAATATGCCACGCGAAAATAAAAAATATGCCGTCTACATCATCCGATGAATATAGAGCAACTAAAGTTAAGAGGTATAAGGAATCCCGCGCTAAAGCGAGAACTACTATGCGCGAGGCTTTTACTAACTTCCGGAATAAGGTATTAAATAATTATTTGAAGGAGGACCCTAAAGCGTTTTGGTCCTATGTGAGAGAGGTCCAAGGTAGAGGCCCTACAATACCTTCCCTGCGTAATGACTCGGGTGACGTTATTCATGATAGCGTAGAGAAAGCTAACCTGTTAAACGGTCATTTTGTAACAGCATTCACAGCCGTCAGCGACCATTGCGTACATTATGCACCCGCAATAAGGGGGGACCTGATGGACGATATAGTATTTTCTGAGGTAGGAATAGCAAAGCAATTAAGTTCCATCAGACATAACAAAGCCACTGGCCCCGAAGAAATTCCTGCTCGCGTTTTAAAAGAATTAGCAGATGAAATAGCACCTTTTCTTCGGATAATCTTCGAGAAATCCATTTCTCGCGCAGAGGTCCCTAGCGACTGGAGGTTAGCGCACGTTACCCCAATTCATAAGGGCGGAGACAAGGAGAACCCAGAAAATTACAGGCCGATTTCTTTAACTTCGATATCGTGTAAGATTCTCGAACATATACTCGTTAGCAACATAATGCGATTTCTTGATAGTAATTTATTGTTAGATGATTGTCAACACGGCTTCAGGAAAGGTAGGTCATGTGATACTCAGCTCGGTCTTTTTGTTAATTGTTTACTGAGAAGCGGAGAAAAGAATACGCAGGTCGATGCCATCTTCTTAGATTTTAGGAAAGCCTTTGATAAGGTACCTCACAGGAAGTTAATAACGAAATTAGAAACCTTAGGCGTAAATTCTAAAATCGTTAGTTGGATCCGTGAATTTTTAAATCATAGGAAGCAGATGGTTGTTATAGATGGGAAATCTTCGAACTTAGTGGAGGTTGTCTCTGGCGTTCCACAGGGTAGTGTAATTGGTCCGTTATTATTTCTAATTTATATAAACGATATCAGCTCAGTAGTCAGAAGTAAAATTAGGCTTTTCGCGGACGACACCGTCATCTATAGAGAAATAAGCAATCCGGAAGACCACCAGTATCTCCAAAATGACCTAGAAGCTATTTCTGCATGGTGTAAGGAATGGCAGTTAGAGATAAACCAAAAGAAAAGCTGCGTCATCAACTTCTGGAGAACCAAGAGTATCTCGTTGAATAATAATTATTCGTTGGACGGAGTAGAGATTCCAGTTTCAGACTCGATTAAATACCTCGGAGTCACGATCAATCGTGATCTCTCGTGGGACACCCACATTCGCCGATTGATAGGTGCCGCTAACAAAAAGCTGGCCTTTATAGGGAGAATAGTTCGAAATAGCTCCGAAAAAGTGAAAGAATTATGCTATTTATCCTTGGTTCGACCGCAGGTCGAATATGCTTCAGCTGTGTGGGATCCTTACGAAAAGGGACTCACTAACGAGATAGAAAAGGTTCAGCGCAGGGCAGCTAGATTTGTAAAGAGGAATTACGATAGTAAACAAAGCGTAACATCATTAATAGAAAATCTGAAATGGACATCGTTAGAGGAACGTAGGCTGCAGGCTAGAATTAAACTACTGGAAAAATTTATGTCGGAGGGACTAGCGAATGAGGTAGTAGGACTTATCAGAAGCCCGACGTATTTCGGAAGGCAGGACAGTGAGGATAAGATTCGCGAGATTGACTGCAGAACGGAGCGATATAGAGGATCGTTTTTCCCTAGGACGATAAGAGACCATAATAGGAAAAGATAACGTAGGAAAACTATGGACCCTTGGTGCACTGCACCCCCTGCCATCCACCGAAAAGGTGACTTGCAGGGTATAATGTAGATGTAGATGTAGGCATTTTCCCAACTAAATGGAAATCCGCAAATGTAACTCCAATACATAAATCTGGTTCTAAGTCTGATATCTGCAACTACCGTCCCATTTCTCTACTTCCCATATTTTCTTCGGTTTGTGAGAAAATAATATTAAACCGTTTGTATTATTTTTCTTCCACGTACTTGTCCACTAACCAACATGGATTCTTACCAAATCGTTCTTGTATATTATATACCGTTTTACTGGCATTAGAGATCCTGCATCACTCTAACTGTATTTTACCACAATTGTCCTTCCAGTTATTTCCTATTGCTCTCCAATATGGTCCATGTCTGACTTTTCCAATGTTTCTTCTCTTAATCAAGTTTTAAATTTCTTTTTTAAAATTGTAAAAACCCGTGTGCCCTCTCTTCGCCATGCCTCTACTGATGCTATACTGTACTCCCTCTCCCTTAATCACCTTAAAGCTACCCTTATTAAATCCGATCTCTCTCTTATCTATAATACTTTAAACCAGCGTTTCCCAAGCGGGGTCCACATGGACCCCCAGGGGTCCATAGAAGCTTTGAGAGGGTCCACAAGAATTGTTTAATTATTATCTTTGACTAACTTACAAATAAATATTTCATTTAGGAATTGTTTAATTATTAGCTTTTACTAACCTACAAATAAATATTTCATATAGGAATATTACATATGCGTATATGGGGGTCCACATACGTAAAGTTAGGACTCAGGGGGTCCACAAGCAAAAAACGGTTGGGAACCCTTGCTTTAAACTCTATTACTGACAGTCCTGAATTAGTCACCTTACATAATTTCCGAGTTCCATCAAAAGTTACTAGATCTACCCCCTTACTTAATGTTCCTTCATTCAAAATTTCTCTTCTATCGACTTCCTTCCCTTTTAAATTCCTTACCGCCAAACATCGATCCTTTCTCTCTCTCTCTTATAACTCCTTCTTAAAAGCAGCCCTGAGTAATATTTTTGTAAATAGATGTAATTAATGTCTTTATAATTTTTTTGTGCGTTACTTGTATCTACATCTAAATATTACCCTGCAAGTCACCTTGACGGTGGATGGCAGGGGGTGCCGCGCACCAAGTTCCTAACTAATTATTATTCACTTATCTATCGTGGTCACGTATTGTCCTAGGGAAAGATGACTCCTTATACCTCTCCGTCCTACTATCTATTTCGCGAATCTTGTCCTCATTATCCCTCCGTCCGATATACGTTGGTTGTCGAATAATATCCTTTATTTCATTTACGAATATCTCCGACCTATATTTATCTAGAAGTTTAAGTCTCGCCTGTAATCTACGATAATTGGTGTTCATTGTTCATTGTCCTGATTGTTTGTACCTATTTATATTTTATATATTATATTTTATTGTTACCATGTTCACTGTAAATTGGCGATAACGCTGTATGTGAGCCTATTTTAGTAAATAAATAAATAAAAAACAATGAAACAGCGGAGATGAAAGTTTACATACCTCCTCTGGTGATTGTATAACTACATAATTGTTCATGTTGACCTGACGCTGACGACCCGAAATAGCATTCTGATGCACCTTTCCACTTGCATGGCTTGTCACAGCCCTCTTCCCCATATTGCTCAAAGAAAAAGTTCTCTTGCAAACAATACATTTTGCAGGGCAGGGATTCTTTTCGTCTTCCCGTAACCAACTTTGCCAATCGGGAAAGAGGGTGGTATCACACCACACAGGATTGAACCACGACGTCATGGCAAGTCGAGTAGCCGCGAAGCACCTCTGTTACATAGAACCTAGAGCGAGCGTGCCCCTTCACTGACTGCAGTCCGTCAGCCGATCCGCATGCACGCTCCCTCCGAGACTAGTGCTGTCTGCCGCTTGCCGCTGCCGGCAAGGTAAGGGAGCGAGGGGAAGGAGAGGCGGGTAAAGGGGGTAGAGCGCAAAGAGTGAGAAAGAGGCGAACAAATCACGGCCACGGGTGACGGTTCGCAGCGGTCGAATTTTAGACCTTTCCTACGATAATTTACCATATTTTATTCCCGAATTTTTGACATGTTTCGGGGAGATGGATGCTCTTCCCTGTGTTTTCCCTGTGTCCTTCCACGTCATTTCATTTCCCTGTGTTTTCCCGGTTTTCCCTGTTTTCCCTGTTGGTGGGCACCCTTTATTTCTTTAGAGCAATGCTGCGCTTTAAAACTTCTTACTGGCGGTAAGCTACAGATTTAACGTATTTATTTACGGTATTCTGGTGTGATACTTAACCGGACATTAAAAGTTTCAAATTTCGTTCTTGTGTACCTCTAAAATCTAGGGTGCGCGCTATAAACAGGATATACGAAAAAATGAGAATTTTTTGGCAAACAAAGGGGTGAGTGTTACACACGAGAGCACGTTATACACGAGTATATACGGTATAGCTAGAACGCTTTAACTTGGCAGTGTGCAGTAACCACATTTACGGTAGGACGAGTACATCCTCGAGGCGAGACCGCCTATAGGGGAGGTGGTGTTTAGGTGTGGGCATTTGATGCGCTAACTTGGACTCGTACGGACAAAAATTGTGTTACTGCGCATAGGCTCTGACGTCGAGTCTCCCTTAAAGTTTCTTCTTCTCATTCCTTACCTTTCCCTCTCACTCCTCTCCGACTGCCACCTTAAAGCGCGCATGCTATAAATGAAATGTTTCATGACACCGCCCCAAATCGGATTTGCATAGGGCCCCCCAAACTTATCACGCCGGCCCTGCATATCGGTGATACTAAATACTAGCCATGTAGGTTTTCTTGTTGCCTGATAAGTAAATGGCCTATTAGCCCTTTATAGTAATGAATCTCACTAACGGTCTTTATAAAATAGTTACATGTTCACCTTGAAAATTTCAACTAACAGAGAAAAGAGTGATGCAAATAAGGATAATTTTTACCTAAAACAGCGTACAACGAGTAAGAACCCTGTGGAATCTTGTTTAGATTGTAGTTAAATTCGTATCCACGTAAACCTTGTTCGTTTTGTGGTGGCAGGCAGCGACGCGTGATAGATTGATAGTTAGATAGATAATCGTCTTTATTCGGGCGAAATTTATACCATAAGGTCCACTCTTAGGGGTGTAATCTTTAAGGAGAAATTCGACGTCATAGCCATGCGCAGTAGCTCATTTTGGGTTCGGACGAGTAGATTTGGGGAGTATTTGCAGTAACTGTTATTTTAGCACAGCGACTAATGGAAACTTGAACCGATAACAGTTATGCGCCGAGAGTAACAGGTTCAGTCACCGCTTTTGTCACCGAGGGCTTGGTGGAACAGGAGAAGGGGCGCGGTTCCTACTCTACATCTACATTATACCCTGCAAGTCACCTTTTCGGTGGACTCCCAACCACACGAGTCCTAACTTGGTCCCAACACCTCCAAGTGTTCCAACGGTCCAAATGGTTTCAATTGACGCCGCTGTGCTGCGCTCAGAAAAACCCCTGCTAGCTCAAGGTCAATGCAATGAAAAAGACATTGGCGAGTCAAGTAGCAGGTATGAGTCACAGGTATGAGTTTGTCACTGTGACAGAAAAAAGGCACACTCCCCAACTCTACGGACGAGTCCATCATCAACGCGGGAACCCTGGAGAGGAAGGGTACTTCTCCATAAGGCAGCACGATGTTCCTTCCCACACTCTTATTGAGACAGAGACAATAACTCTGAGGGGGATGCCTTTTTTATGTCATTTTGGGAGGCAGTACATCCTAGGGATTATAGGGTTTGAGAGGTGAAGTTGGGTTTGGAGTTTTTTCGTGATTATTGTGGAACAAGTTTTTAAGGTGTTTTTTCGTGTCTGTGATCATCTTGTTTGGGGGGTTCTTGGGGATTTTTGTGTAGGGTCCCTCTTTTAACATAGTATTGACCTTTGCATAGTATTTATGTTTTTCTATTATGGCCACCGAGTTTCCCTTATCTGCCTTCAAATAAAAGCAGTCCTTGTTATTTAGTTGTTTAATGGTATTGTATTCTCGGTGGCAAACGTGTTTTGTATTTCGGGTTTTGGAGAGATTCTGTTTGATTTGTAGTAAGGATGAGTTTCTAATGATATTTTTTGTGTTTAGGATTAGTGCTTGTGCGATTGAGGGAGTGAATGTGTGAGTTACATGAGGTCCCTGGCGTGGAGTAACAACACCTAAACCTGTAAGTTTATAATTTTTATTGTCTTTTCCCTTTCCTTCCTTTCCTCCCCCCTTTCCATTGTGTCTCTGATTTTGAATTTTACGGTTAAGGAGTTAATTTCTATTTAACACCAATTTCGCCGTAGTCTCCATCTTCACTTATTTATTTAATGTAGAGAGGTGATAAATAATCAATTAGTAATAATTTAAAAGGAATATATTGCCATGGAAGCATTAGGCAATTGTCTGGTCGTTCAAAGAAAACAACAGGTGCTCTTACTACTCAGTGTGCTGTTGAATGTCAAATTCACATGTTCAAGGAATCCGTGAGATTTCAGATGTTTCAGTAGTGGTCCTCAGGTTGAAGAAGATTGGAAATCCTCGATGTAGGGAATGGCTTTTTGGAAATCGACCTCAAAAAGTACCCCGTTATGAATTTCTCAAAAGGCAGGAATCAAATTTCAGATTAGCCTAGAAAAATTAGCCGATTTTTTGGCGAATAGTGGAACTAATTCAGACAAAGAGGGTTTTTGGTACAGATGTTCTACTGGCAGTCCTAATGAACATACTATCACTCCTCATCGATCCGATTGGAGCTTCCACAGCCATCTTGAAAAAATGGCTGTTGATACCGTTCCGCGGAAGATTGTTTGCCTTTTACTTGTAACCGCTGCTCTTACGGTGAATATTTACAGAAAGCAATTTATAGAATATTAAATTTAGCACAAAAAATGATATTAGGGATTTCAGTGTTAGTGTAACGGTTTTGCGTGAAATAATGGTTTTCTCTATAAGGCGCTAGCTGCGGACCTTATATGGAACAGAAAAGTGTGATGTCAATTGCAACAGGGCCTATTGGAGATGAAAAAATCAACTGTTACAGAAGTTATAAAGAGGGAATGAAGGCTATGACAATGATCTTTGGAAGCAATTTTTACGATATAAAATTGAAACGCAAAAGCAAAGTACTTCCGTTGTCTGCAGTTCATACTCATTCAAAAATAAACAAGACAGTGATACCAGTCAGTTGCAAACTACTTATCCAAAAGACCATTTGCACAGTCAGAAGTGAGGAGCTATCAGCGTGTTTCCATTATGATTAATCTTCGGCCTCACTTTCCATTTTTGACGAGGTGGGCATGAGGAAAACTAAGAAATCGGCATTGTAAAATTGTTTTAACTCAACGCAGGACTACAACTTAGAGGATGAAGTTTTATCATTGATGGTGACTTCCTTCTTCATGGAGTTGTGTGGCCAGGAATTTCCACTTACAAAAAGATTTATATTGCTGATATATCATAGATATATCATCGAGCAATATGGCTTCAACTCAGTAGTTGTGTTAGATGGCTACTCTGAAAGTCAATGAAGCACCAAGGACGTTGAGAGACTGCGGCAATCTGCAAAATGTATATTCCCAGACATTGTCTTCTATGGAAGCATGTAATAAATAAAGATTCATTTAACAGCTTTCACAAAACTTATTACAGTAGGAATTGAAATGAAAAAATTCTATGATGATGCAGATACCCTCATAATAAATAAGGCCATTCAGCAAGGCCTATCTAATGCAAAATTTTTTGTGGTCTTCTGGTTTCAATCACTGCACTGACGCCCAAAGACATGAACATATTTTTATTCAAACTTGGCCGTGGTAACACTGCGACGCAATTGTACTCATCCATTGAACTGCAGTAAAGCAATAATTATTTGAAGGGTCACATTCTTTTCTTACATGCTGCAAGTGGTTGCGACTCAGTCTCTCCTTTATAGCATTATTTAAAAAGAGGAAAGACTTGCAGGAGGTCATTAACATTTTCAACGAAGACAGTGCTTTACCTAATGACATAGTTCAAACAGGAGAGCGGTTTCTGTTATCTTTATATGGGACATGCGTAGCAGATACTTCATTAAATACTTATAGATTCAAAATGCAAATATGTCGCTCGAAGCAAAACAGAAGTTAAACTGTCCAACCTTCCTCCAACATCAGCAGCCTCATGCCAACACTTTTTTCGTGTCTACCATCAGATACAGCTCTGCCGGGGACGACGCCTACAATAGCAGATTTGGGGATCGGACGTAAAGGGAAATGGATTGTACCTTGTTACGACTTTTGAAGCAGCTGCTTCTGATAGCCTCTTGAAGTTAATATCATGCAGCTGCGTAAAGAGTTGTCATGCAGGATGTAGCTGTAAAAAGACCTGTCGGAAATGCTCCAGTGTTTGTGGCGTGGCCATTGTCAAGGCATTGACTGTGACAAATCCGTTCCTGCTGATACAATGAATGAATTCGAGAATCATGATTTGGATGAAGATGATGAATGTTTTGAGGACTTATTCCAAACACAAGCGGATCCTCAACGGGCAGTCCTTCCGCTCCTTAATTTTGATGTTGCTGATGACGATTCTGATGATGAAAATCTATCATGCAACGAAACCGATGATGACGACGATGGTGAAGAAAACTTTAACCTCGATCATGGAATCCTGATTTTACCTTTTAAATGAACACGACCCAAGTAGTTGTTCGTCACAAAAAGAAACAAAAGGAATAATGGAAGGTGCTTACCATTCAGATGCTATGCCAAGCACTAGTCGAGCTGTCAAAAACCCTAATTTGTAAAAAATATATGACAAAACAAAAATTGTGGATTAGGCCTATTGGGGATACCACATTTTAAAAAACGAGCCTTGCACTCTACCTCATGTGTAGTCTGAAAAAGAGTGCAATCCTCAGCTTAGTACAAACGTTACGCTCTATACAGTTTCATTTCTTTTCTGTCCCGTTAAATGGGGACGAGACAGAAACCAATCATCGAATTGTTTTAAATCTTTTCCTTCCCTTTTTATGTGAGCTTGTTTTAGTTAAGCTTACATACTGCTCACTTAATGCATACTCCAGTCCAACAAATGCTTCTAGCTGATGACAGGTTTCGACACATGCTGGCATTTCCAAAATCCATTTGGCTAGAACACCAGGCGAAAATTCTTTCTCACGGGTTAGCCCTCCTGAATATTTCATGGAACGCCTCAGAGTTCCTTCCACAGTGATGTGGGTCCATACTAAACTAAAATTGTGGATTAGGCCTACTGGGGATACCACATTTTAAAACACGAACCTTGCACTCGACCGCATTTGTGGTCTATGCTTATCCACTATAGTTTAATTTCTATACATGTGCATTGTATAAACAAGGGTTGACGAGTAAACGTTGAAACATCAGCCTTGTGATGGTGTCCGAAGCTAGCTATATAATGAAAACCATTATTTCTCGCGAAACCGATGCACTAACACTGAAATTTCTAATAACCTTTTTTGTGCTAAATTTATTACTCTATAAATAGCTTCCTAAAATATTCACCGTAGGAGTAGCGGTTACCAAGTAAAAGGCAAACAACCGTCCACGGAACGGTATCAGCAGCCATTTTTTCAAGATGGCTGCGGAAGCTCCAATAGGATCGATGAGGAGTGTTAGTATGTTAAATAGTATGACCAGTAGAACATCTGTACCAAAAATCATCTTTGTTTGAATCAGTTCCGCTAAAAAAACCTAATTTTCCTAGGCTAATAGTCCGTGTGAAATTGATTGATTAGAAATACCTATAGTTGATTTTGTAATATACCTAGGAATAGCCATTGGTCACGATCTGTTCTGGGTTACATATATTCGTCGGATAGTAGATGCAGCCAAGAAGAAATTAGCTTTCATAGGACGAGTGTTTCGAAAACGTTCTAGCAACCTGATACCAGTATTTGGTTTGGTTGCAGGTCGAATATACTCCCAATATATGGGATCCAAATGAAAAAGTTATTCAAGTTAGCAGTAGAAGCAGCGCAGGGCAGCAAGATTCGTGAAACAAATATACGACCCTGTGCGTAGCGTTCTATCATAATTTAGGAATATGGATTCTGTATTGGAGGAGCACCAAATATGCACTTGATTGAGTGTATTTAAGGCAAATCAAGCGCTTGGATTATTATAGTACACTAGATGAAAATTTCTGGAGAAATATAGATCTGAAAGCTTAGATAAGGACGTAATCGGAATAATTGACGTATCCGCTGATACAGGAAGGCACAATGAAAAAATACGTGTTATGAACTTTAGGACAAAGCGATAACGAGATTTATTTCCCAGAACGGTCAGAGATAATAATAGAATATTTAAGACCAAGACTGAGACTTCTACTTTTCTGGTGACCTGAAGAATATTATGTAGATGTATACGTATCCAATAAAACAAATATTCATGCCTAGGCTCTCCTGCATGTTTTGGGAAATTTTCTTTAATTATAGATATAAATGACATATATTGGACATATTTGTCCATTAAAGTATCCCAAGAGATATTTGACGATGTTAATCATCCAATTTACAATATTTAATGGCAGGAATATTCTTCCAGAGAGAAAACATTCCCAGGTTTAGACCATTAAGGCTTCCGCACACGTTACGTTTTACTCTTCGTTTTTGTCAGTGCATTGAAAAAAGGCGAAAAACTGTCATAAACCTTATCAACCCTTGTGATCCTTTTCTTCCCAGAGGGAGAAAGAGATGTGAATTGTTTTAGGCTCTGCTTGTACTACACTGGCAATCTGTCGGACACACTAGAGTTTGTAGGCTCTCTACGATTTTATAGAACTCTATCGGCAGAATCCATGTCTTTGAAAGATTAAGTCCGAAGAATATTTAGTTGATAATAAAATTCGTGGTAAATGAAACATTAACTATTAATCCGAAAGAATTTGACGAAAGTTGATGAAATAATTTTATGAATTAACTATGATTATGTATTCACAGACTCAGATATCAGAGAGCGATTGATTGATTATAAAAAATTCAAATTATCATATTATAAAATCAGAAAATTTTTATATTTCCACTTTAAATTTTTTATTAGAACCATGGTTTCGTCGTGTTAATACGTCATCTTCAAGGTAAAGACTGGGGAGAGTAGCGCAGTACATATATATACAGAGGAAAAGAGTGGGAGAGGGAGAAAAAGGAGTGGGGGATGAGGAGTAGGGGGAGGGAGGTTTGGACTAAAGACGCACCACGCTTGGATAATGATGGAGTAAGTGAATGGAGAGCAAAGGGGAATGAGTCGAGAAAATCTATTCATTTAACAAAACAGTACCACCATAATAGGAATAATTTATAATTTCAAATTGTTCTAAAGAATAACATTTTGCACCTTTCTGTATAACATAAAGAACTTAGGGGAAAAGGTACCATTGTGGTTATCTTCTAATAGGCGTTTTGCAAACATTGAAGAAATATCTCTGGTTTCAAAACACTTTTTATGTTCACCGGAATGAGTTTTAAAACTTCTCCCAGTCTGACCAACATACACTCTTCAACAATCATCAAAAGATAATTTATAAACGCCGTACTTGTCCAAAATGTCGAAATAGTCATTGGTGTTGCTTAATAATTTTCCAATAGTGAAAGGGGTGTAAAAAGATATTCGATATTATCTTTTGGTGCGAGGTTTGCCTATTTGTAAGATAAATTTACCGAAAAAGGTAATTTGCACCATTTGGGTTTTTTAAGAAAGTAGGGTGGGATAGGAGTGATGAGTTGGGTTGCTAGCTTCTTAGACTTTTGGTAATAATTCTGTCTATTGCATTAGTATCGTGACCTTTTGTTTGGCGATGTGTTTAATGATGTTTAGTTCACTATTAAAATTGCCTATGGAAAGGAGAATATTTACAAGGCGGTTTAACATGGCATGGAAAGAGGATGATCTGTGTGAATGATGGTGGAGGGAATCATTGGGTATGATGGAGTCCGTAAAGGTGGGTTTTTTATAGAAAGAACACTGATACTGGCTGTTACAAATAGATATGGTGAGGTCGAGAAAGTTTATCTTATTAAATCCGATTTCAATAGTAAAATTAATGGAATTATGGAAGGAATTTAAAACCTATAAAAAGTGCTCTAACTGCATAACACTTCCTGTCCAAACAATGCCATCAACATAGTGGTACCAGTAAATAATATTTTTAAAGAGATGATTATTCAACTTAAAAAGGTCCATTTCTAAGTTTTCCATAAAGATATCTGCAAATAAGTGTGACAAAGAGGAGCCCATAGCCAGACCGTGACTTTGCTGATTGAAAATATTGTTAAATATAAAGTAATTTTGATCGATACAAAGTTGCATTAGGAGTGACATTTCCTCTATAATTATGAGGTTACAACCAGAATTTCTAAGCAGATCAATAGCCAGAGATAACTGTTGCCGGGACACATGTAAAAAGGTTGGTTACACCAAAAGAAACCAATTTCGCATTGTCAACGAGAATTTTAGCTAAATCAATGGAGTTTCTGATGCCGAATTTGGGATTGAATTTGGAAAAATTCTAAACAGGGTATTCAATCAATAAGCTAATATCATTCATGTTAATGAGGCGGTACATGTCTTTAGTATAAATGAAAGTAGACCATTGAGAAAGTTTAGTTCTTAACTTTTTTTGGAAGCTCAAAGTGGGATCCTTTGGTAAAATTTTAAAGTTGTTGTTCCCTATAAAGTCATTGCACCTACTAATATAATCACATTTTTTTAGATCATTATTGTTTTTCCTTTATCAGCTTAGGTGAGGATTAAGTTGGCTTCCTCTAAAATATTGCTAATGCGTCTAATAATACGTTAATGAAATAAATGGGGATTTCGGCTTGCAGGGGACGCTGACGTGGAAGAAACGTGGAAGGAGATAACTTCTGCCAATAGATGTATGTATTTGGTACCAGATGATTCTTTTTGTAGAGCACTCTCCCAATCCGCTGCTAGATTAACCACTGTTTTCCGAGTGAGTGGTGATGAAGGGACGTATTTGGGGCCTTTGTGGAGATATTCAAGTTCGGGTTCAGAAAACTTATGCTTAGATAAATGAAACACTCTGGATCTCGTTCTCGGATTACACATCCCTGAGTCAGTTATTTTATTAACATAATTGCAGAATCGCTAGAAATAGTCTTATATATAGTGTCAGAAATGGAACAATATTAAGGGGACAATCAATCACAGTTTTTCTGTTGTGCGCCTATCAAAACCGTCTTCCGTTCAATAACATTCTAAAAGATTATAACAAGCAATATGGATAAAGAATTACCGTATTTTCTCATCGTTAACGTTGGTTAGAATGTATAGATACCGCGCAGTCAAACATATAATTCTGTTGTAAAAATGAAATTAAAACTTATAATCGTTGTAAATGTCAGAACATGAATGAAAGGCCGCTAACGGCTCATTTTTTTAATACGTTCCTAATCTTTCAAACTTAAAAATATTAGCTTTTTAAGGGGGGAAACTCTTTCGTCGTTATTCGATTTCATCGAATCACTTACATTCAAGCTAAAGATAATTAGAAAAAATATCGCAAATTGTCCTAGAAAGGACAGGAATCGAAGAATCTTAATCACAAACGTAAAAGCCGAACAAAAAAAATCTCAACCCGAACCGAAAGCCCATATTAATTTAGTTCCTCTTTTTCGGTTCGCATAAATATTGTGAGCGAAAAGCGGGATTTCTCTACCGCTCAGATATAATCCATTTTCAGTTTCTCTCATATCCTTATCCGAAGTTGCTTATTGCTCTAGCGAATGACCCGACCTTAGTATTCTCGAATGACAAACTATTGCTGTGGAGCGATTGCCGCGAGGTTGACTCGACTACGCGTCGGAGAGTTGTTACAATTCACACCTCTTTCTCCTTCTGAGAAAAAAAGGATCACAAAGATTAACGCGGTTTATGACAATTTTCCGCTATTTTTTTTCAATATTTCACGCACCGACAAAGGCGCGAGCAAAGCGTAACGTATGTGAGGACCTTTACTTTGACGAGCACTTAACAAATATACCATAAATCAGCCATCTTAGATCATCGTTCCTACGCTTTCTAAGTTTATACATTAAGATATAAGGATCTAGTTTTACGATTTTGTATTAACCTCGGATGGCCTTCCTTCCTCCCGCTCCCCATTCGCCTATCTTCCGCCTTCACCCTGCTACCTCTATCCTAGACCCTAACCCGTTTCTCCGCCACGCGGAACGGCATCCACCGCCCCCGCAACGGCTGCTATATTTCCAAATCTGACGCTGCGGAACGTGCATGGAATAAGGACTAGCAGGTTAAAAATGAAAAAATAAACCTGTGAGGAAGGGGAGTAAGACCCTAAGGAAGACGCAACACATCCATCAGTTGTCTTTTATTCCGGGGAACATATTTTGCCCAGGCTATATATTACTCTAATGACAGCTCTCGTATGCATGTCTTCCACGGCCTTAGGTATCATTCTCGTACGCCTTGCGACTTGAATACTAGTGAGAAAGAAGCAATATAATTTAAGGGCATCTTTTTTCTTCGAGTTTCCTCTATTCCGGAAGCATAGCCTTCTTCTGCCATTTTCGTCCGCTTTACCTCGCCGCCATTCATCTTATCATTCTGCCACCTTTCCACCCACACCACTCCATCTCTCTACCGCATTCCTCTCTCGTCCATCTGATACACTTTTTTCCTCCTTCGCTCCATCCCTCTCGTTGATGGGTGACGCTGTACGTGATTATGTGCGTTATTTCTTTTTGCCATTTCCTTTGGTTCCTTCTGATCGTCGGCCTTGAGATATTTGTTTCCGGTTAAAAGCGGAATTAGACACGTCATTCTCTACCTGGCTGTCGAAAAGGACGGACGTGCATTTACTTATTCCGGCGAGTTCCTGATGATATACGAACGACTATAGCAGCAGTAGCTTTAATAATAATAATCCGTCTTTATTGAGGGCGATATTTAGACAATCATGCCCATTGTTACATATAACCCTGGAATGACAAGCACAAACATCCATGTTCTAAGCGGGATTCGAACCCGCGACCTTAGCATCCGTTGGCAGAAACTCGAACCACCCGTCTACCAAGGTTTGAGAGTAGTAGCCAGGGGCGGCTCGTGGAATTTTGGCGCCCCGGGAGAAATACCACTCCAGCGCCCCCCTCCATAAATGTTTGTTGTGATATTAACAACGTACAGCGTTATACATCGCTCTGTAAAAATTATCGATAGTGAAAAAATAAAAGAAATGCCACCAAGATCCGAGCCTTTTCCGCGATATAAATTGATATCCAATATTTATTCACTTATCTACCCGTAAAATTTTCTCGTAGGGAGTGACGCCGTAGGTGACGAGAAATGGGACTACGTGGAGGTTGTGTTTATAATAGAGTAAGTAATAAGCCCACAGATATATAGCACTAGATATGCAGTCTCCTATGCTGCTGCATTGGCGCTGGTGACGCCGGGTGGTGGGTGGTGAATGCGTGTTTCCGCCATCTTGCTAGTCAAGACATCACTGCAGTCGAGTATGTAAACAAACATGTCATATGCTGTTCTTCTGGCGTTTCAATTCAGTTTCATGTGTTATATTAAATTAATATTGTTATATATTCTTATTTATTAAATTATAAATAATGGTGAACGGCTGCGTTGTGTTTAGCTGTAATTTTTCCTACGGGAATAGATAAAAGACTGGAAAGAAATGAGTTTCCTTGCACATGTAAGTAAACCTCACCATACATATATAATATTTTTCACCATGAAGGTGGCTACTATACGTGTTCTTTGATGTTTTTCAGCTTCCCATCCAATAAAGAGAGGCGAGAGGCATTGATAAAGGCTGTGAGGCGTGAGAATTGGCAACCGTCAGTATCTTCAGGAGTGTGCTCACAGAATTTTCGTCCGGAGGACACGGACTACACTGAACAAACAAGGAGGCTGAGAGAAGGTGCGGACCCCTCGATATTTCCCTCCTACCATAAATATTTACAAAGTCTCATTGTTACCCCAGGTAAGCCACCAAAGCTGAGGAAAAATGAAGATAGTGACAGTCCAAAAAGCGAGTGTAGTGAGGTAAGCACCAGGAGCATACATACATTAAGCAGATTCCCTAACACACCAATGCCCAGTGAGTGCTCTGTTAGTGCTGCAGAAGAAATTAATGAATTAACACCACGCAAAAGGCGGTTGATTGATGAATTGTGTAGAGCACAGGAAAAATTGAGCGAAAGAAGTGCTGAGTTATCTACATCTACATGATACCCTGCAAGTCACCTTTTTGGTGGATGGCAGGAGGTGCAGTGCACCAAGGGTCCATAGTTTTCCTGCGTTATCTGTTCCTATTATGTTCTCTTATCTTCCTAGGGAAATCGATCCTCTATATCGCTCCGTTCTACAGTCGACCTCGAAAATCTTATCCTCATTGTCCTGCCTTCGGAGAAACGTCTGGCATCTGATAAGTCCTACTACCTCATTCGCTAGCCCCTCCGACATAAATTTTTCCAGTAGTTTAAATCTAGCCTGCAGCCTACGATCCTATAACGATGTCCATTTCAGATTTTCTATTAATGATGTTACGCTTTGTTTACTATCGTAATTCCTCTTTACAAATCTAGCTGCCCTGCGCTGAACCTTCTCTATCTCGTTAGTGAGTCCCTTTTCGTAGGGATCCCACACAGCTGAAGCATATTCGACGTGCGGTCAAACCAAGGATAAATAACATAATTCTTTCACTTTTTCGGAGCTATTTCAAACCATTCTCCCTAAAAAGGCCAGCTTTTTGTTAGCGGCACCTATCAATCGCCGAATGTGGGTGTCCCACGAGAGATCACGATGGATCGTGACTCCAAGGTATTTAATCGAGTCTGAAACTGGAATTTCTATTCCGTGCAACGAATAATTATTATTCAACGAGATACTTTTGGTTCTCCAGAAGTTGATGACGCAGCTTTTCTTTTGGTTCATCTCTAACTGCCATTCCTTGCACCATGCAGAAATAGATTCTAGGTCATTTTGGAGATACTGGCGGTCTTCCGGATTGCTTATTTCTCTATAAATGACGGTGTCGTCCGCGAAAAGCCTAATTTTACTTCTGACTACTGAGCTGATATCGTTTATATAAATTAGAAATCATAACGGTCCAATTACACTACCTTGCGGAGCGCCAGAGACAACCTCCATTAAATTCGAAGATTTCCCATCTATAACAACCTTCTGCTTCCTATGATTAAAAAATTCACGGATCCAAATAACAATTTTAGAATTAACGCCTAAGGTTTCTAACTTCGTTATTAACTTCCTGTGAGGTACCTTATTAAAGGCTTTCCTAAAATCTAAGAAGATGGCATCAACCTGCGTATTCTTTTCTCAGCTTCTCAGTATACAATTAACAAAAAGACCGAGCTGAGTATCACAAGACCTACCTTTCCTGAAGCCGTGTTGACAATCATCTAACAATAAATTACTATCAAGAAATCGCATTACGTTGCTAACGAGTATGTTCTCGAGAATCTTACACGATATCGAAGTTAGGAAATCGGCCTGTAATTTTCTGGGTTATCCTTGTCGCAGCCCTTATGAATTGGGGTAACGTGCGCTAACTTCCAATCTTTAGGGACCTTTCCGCGGGAAATAGATTTCTCGAATAATACCCGAAGAAAAGGTGCTATTTCTTCAGCTAATTCTTTTAAAACGCGAGCAGAAATTTCTTCGGGGCCAGTGGCTTTGATATGTTTGATGGAACTTAATTGCCTTGCTATTCCCACCTCAGAAAATAGTATATCGTCCATAATGTCCCTCCTTATTGCGGGTGCTTAATGTACGCAATGGTCGCTGACGGCTGTAAATGCTTTTACAAAATGACCGTTTAACAGGTTAGCTTTCTCTACGCTATCATGAATAACGTCACCCGAGTCATTACGCAGGGAAGGTATTGTAGGGCCTCTACCTTGGACCTCTCTCACATAGGACCAAAACGCTTTAGGGTCCTCCTTCAAATAATTATTTAATACCTTATTCCGGAAGTTAGTAAAAGCCTCGCGCATAGTATTTCTCGCTTTAGTGCGGGATTCCTTATACGTCTTAACTTTAGTTGCTCTATATTCATCGGATGATGTAGACGGCATATTTTTTATTTTCGCGTGGCTTATTCTCTGACGCCTAAGCGCACTCCTAACTTGCTTATTGTATCAACGTGGCTCTTTATTGTCGACCTTCAATTTAATTGGAATGTACTTATCGATGCCCGCTAGCATTATATCCTCGAATAATGTCCGTGACGACTCAGCACCTGATCGTTCGGTCATATCACGGAAGCCAGGTAGTATTTCTCGTAGGCGCGACCTGAAGCTTAAAAAGTTTGCCTTAGCAAAGATATCAAACTTTCTTTGGGGCTTAGGGTGCCTATCGATTTTCAACTTACACTCTGCATATACGGCCTGATGATCACTTATCCCATCTTCAATGGTGACTTTGTTTATTCCTTCTGGGACGTTAGTTGCTAATAAATCTATTATGTTTTCCGATCGCGTTGGCTTTCTGACTACTTGAAGGAGAGAGTGCTCGCAGAATGTTTCGATTAATGCCTCATCGGATTCGCGTTCTTTACCTCTAGATTTGAAATAGCGCAGCGCAAAAAAAGATGAAGACTTTGCAACAAAAGGTACGTTGGCATGAGAAAAAGATTCAAAGTAATAAGGATATTATTGATTCTTTAGTTAAGGAAAAATTAATTCTGGAAAGCAATGCTGAGATTCTGAAAAATTCTCTGCCATCAGATGTTTGTTGTTTATAAGAAAGGGCAACTAAAACTGCAGAAAATGTAAACAATATAATGCCAGGCGTTTCGTATGATCCTGCATTAAGACCGTTTGCATTAACCTTGCATTACTATTTGCCAAAAGCTTAGGAATTCGTGAGATCAAAATTTAATAATGAATTGCAAAGCTTGCGTACTATAAGGTCTTGGTATCTGAAAGTTGAATGCGGACCAGATTTATGTAATGAAAGTTTTGATGCGATAGAAATGCAAGTTAAAAAATGCAATGCAGGCACGATTCCTATTGTTTGCCTCTCCAGTGATGACATGTGCCTTAAGGAGCATGTAGAATTTGGAAACAATGAAATTGTAGGTTACGTGAACATTGGCAAAGAAATTAAGTCTGATGATATGCCAATTGCAAAACAGGTGCGTGAAATTATGTGCACAGCAGTGAATGATAGCTGGAAAATACCATGCGGCTATTTTTTTTATTGTTTCTCTGGATGACCAGGAGCGTGCAAATTTTGTGGTGAATTGTATTGAAAAATTACATGAAGTTGGCGTAATTGTTGCAGCAGTAACATTTGATGGAGCTGCCAGTAATAGAAATATGGCAAATTTTATGGGGGCAAATCCATCTGACTTGAATAATCTCCAAAATAGTTTCCCCCAACCAGCACTCGCTTGAAATAATATTGCCGTATTTGATAATTTTTTTTTCGGGTTACTGCCCTGGTCATGACGTCGTTCAGGATCAACGTTTCGGTGTCTGACGACGACATGACTTGTGCAGTAGCCCGAGAAAAATTTCTCATATTCATTCGCCGGGAAAACTTCAAATCCTTCTTCATTGACGTATTTCTTGACGCTTGCCATCTAATTAAACTTGTGGACAACTGTTTAGCTGAAAAGAAGGTAATATATCACAAATATGGTGTCATTAAGTGGTCTTATATTGAATGTCTTTTCAATCTTCAAAATTCTGAGGGTTAACGTTTTGCAAACAAGTTGTGCACGAAACATATATTATGGTATAAACATAAAATGCGAGTTCGACCGGCAGTGCAAACTCTCTGTGCTTCAGTAGCAGAAACATTAAACTATTGTAACAACGTATTAAAATTACCCGAATTTGCAGGCTGTGAACAAACTGTTGCATTTATAAAATTTATGGATCAAATATTTGATTTACTTAACTCTTCTAGCCCCGATTACAATTGAAAATGAAAACATGTGGCGTCCATTTATTAAGAATGCAATAAAATATATTGAATCCTTATACGTGGACAATTAATGTGTAAATTGTATTCTCACTTCCAATAGCAAAGTTGGTCTTAAAATTTGTTTATTTTCAGTAGAAATTTTGTTTGAATGGTATGTGAAAACGCCTTATCTTGAATACCTCATTGCATACAAATTAAGTCAAGATCACGTAGAATTATTTTTCGGACTTGTACGGTAACGTGGAGGCTGGAATAATAATCCTACATGTTTGCAGTTTAAGACAGCTTTTAAAAGACTAGTCACTAGAAGTGAAATAAAATGTGTCAAGACGGGAAACTGCATTGCACAAGAAAAAAATAATATACCGACGGTCAGTAGTACTCGTGACACAAAATCTAGTCAATTTTTAGAGATAGAAGACGACCGCCTCTGCCTACAGTCCCGAGTCGAAATTAGTGATCACGATTACTGTCCATCCGCGTCATCACTAACATTGTTTTCACAAAGTATTGTTGAGTACATAGCAGACTTTGTAGTAAAGAAAGTTATTCATTCCCTCCAGCGTAACGAGTGTAAAGCTGCACTTGTCGACGCAGAAAATTATTGCTCATTTATCTCTTTTAAAAATCGGGGTAATTTAGTTATTCCATCAAAGGATGTTGTAAAAATATGTAAATTAACCGAGCAGTTTTTCCGTAAAACATGTGCAAAAACTTAAATTTAGTTCTTAAGCGCAGCATACCAATGAAAATTGCTGCACAAGCACAAGAGTTGGGCATATTTTCAAGCTTAAAATCTCATACTTTGAATTTAAATCCTTTTGATACGCATATCCTTGGACTTACCCTTGTTATTTCTACTACATATTTGAAGATTCGTGTAAATCACGAAGTGAGAATATCAAACAGTATGAAGCAAGATCACCGATCTGTGTATAATCGCCTAGCGATTTTTAAACATTTGTGAAATGAATGTATGTACATATACTATTATTTATATATACATATTTGATGCAGAAATAGTTGATTTTCTTTTTTATTATTGCTTGCCATGTCCTATATACAACTCGTTCGCTTTATGAGAGGATATATTTTATTTATACAATGTTAAAATTATAGTTATTTCACTGACTTAAGAAATAATTAGTCGATTTTACATGCTTTTTATATACATTAAGTCTTGACTATAAAGATGGCGGCTGAGCGCCCACCATACCTTCTCCGGGCTGTGACAGACAGAGGTGGCGTGACGTCGTTAAGGTGAAGCCAACAGCCGGCGCTTTCTGCCATATTGAGTGACCCTGAACGTTGAAGTTGCCATAAGAGTTCGTGGATGTCTTGACGATAAGTTACCTTGCACCAGTCGATTTAGTGAAGTTTCTGAGGTAAGTTTATGCTTCAAATTCATATGTTTCTAAATGTGTATTGTTTGCGGAAATAACTTCATATTTTGTATAATATGGAATTTTTGTTCTTGATCAGGTGCCTGAAAACAATCGTTGCTTACATTTAATAAGAGCTGTGCCTCATGAATATTTCAATATAAGACTGCATTGTGCAGCAAAATGTATGTCAACGTCACTGCAGAAAGTCCGAATCCGACAGATGTTTAAGAAATTAGTTCTATTGAAAGGCCAATGGTGGATATATTGTGGTTGTTATGGAAGAGGCTGTGAATATATTATGATATATTTAAGGATGTATTACGGATAAAAACTGATTTATTAAATACAAGTGCTTTCTTTTTATTTTGAGATTAACAGGAAAATATCTCATTATTTTTATCATATTTCTCTTGTGAATGTACTATTCTACTGGCTTGATTGATTGTGAATTTACTTTGTAGCGATTGCAATGCGGTTTGTAGCTTTTAGGAAATAGTCCTCCATCCATTTTACGAAGTTCATGTATGTTAATGTAAGTTTTAGAATGGACTTTTTCTGAGTCATAACACATTTTATTGTTTGTATTTTTAGAGATAAAGGCTTCATGAATTTAATACGCCTCATTGCCAATCGTTGAATCCTCAATCGCAGGATGTATTGCGATATCCTCGGAAGGAATGGTTGAAGAGCTAAACCAAGGTTTTTGAGAGAAACTTCTTGACTATTTTATTAGAATTGAAACAGTTTTTTCTTGCGTTTTTAGAAAAGCCACCAACGCTTGTACCATCGTTTACTCTAAAAGTAATGTATACTTGGAAATTTGCGTGCGCTTGTAGGAACATTGTTGTACATTTTATTATTTTTAAATATAATGTTTTTCAGACATTGCTCGCAGGCCCCTGAACTACTTCTGGGGATACCTGTTTACGAACCGCTGCCCTCCATCATTATCATTATGCACGTCTATTGCTACCTGGACATTATTGCATTGAGTCCTCTCTAACTGCTTACGTAATTCGACCGTTATGCACGAGTTTGTAGCTGATGATAATTACCATACTTCTGCGAAAGTTCAAATGGGGTGGAAAATATCTTTTCCAATTCCTTTTACATGTACTTAAACCGGTCCAGTTAGCAGACGACGCGTAAAACTTTTTAATTGCCGCTTTTCCCCGTAGCTGTGTCGGAGATTTAATAATACTCGTATATTAACCTCTATGTTTTACATATGGTAAGACAATTTCATTGCGATGCAAGGTTTACTCAGTCGAAAACTACAGTTACATTCGTGAATGCCTATGGCTTCAATAGAATAGAAGGGCCATTCAATATGGCCGCCGGTTACTCCCACCCGGCTTCACTTTCGCTTGGGTTCCGGCATAGACGCTAATTCTATGATGTTTACTGTTTATTCGAAATTCTTTTGTTTAGCGTAGCTGTTGCGGCATTGTCGAAGCAAGTTACTAAAAGCAAATAAGTAATTAATCACGAAGAATATGAATCCGAAAAAAAACTAATTAAAGGTTATTCTATGATAAAGTGTTCATTTTATTAAAAATCGAAATGGGAAACAATGAAACAACGGCAGTACTTAACAAAACAGTCGAAGGTGAACGGTCAATTATGAGTTCTCTTGTCAATAAGTTTGGTGTAATTTTAGAGATGAAAGTCGTGCTGGAGATTGAAGTCGCGCGGGACGCCTGCGGTATCCTGCCTTAACCAATGTCACCCTCTCCATGGCAGCGGAGATTGGGTGCACAAAGCAGAGCAAACGCCGTAAAACTAAAGGTTTGTGAGAAACACATACGTACACTACGTAGTTCCATTTCTCGTTACCTGCGAGAAAGTTTTGCAGGTAGATAAAGGGCAAGTACCTTCACTTGCAAGTAATGCATAGATAGATGGTCGGGATAGCGCCACCAAGATTTTGGCGCCTCGAGCAGCGGTCCGGCTAAATCCGTACCTTGAGCCGGTGGTAACAGCCGTATTGCTACGTAGAACTTTTATACCTTTCATATTAGTTGTTTTCCTTTCTTAAATTTCGTATATTAAGTTCAAGTTTAATTGCTCATTAATGATGACGGGTACAGGGGAGACCAAGGCAAGTTGACGACCTTAAGGAAAACTGATATTTTTCACCTACTTGAAAATAATTATGAAATCTTTCCTCCGTAGTAGGTAATTGAAGGCCAAAGTCATTAGCTTTTGTTTTTCTTTATTAAAATTTCAGAATTTAAAGTAGAAAATATAGTAATGAAAGATAATAATTTTAACTGCAAAATCGACATCTTGCCTCATACCTGGGTCAAGATGACTTTAGCTCTGAGGAAAGTTGAAAAAAACACATGCCTGTATTTTCATGGATAAGCAACATCATTTGAGTGAAAAATTAACATTTGTTGCGCAAATTCCAGGAAAGGACGTATTTGTCTTAGAAGTAATAATAATGACAAACTATTCATACAAAAATAAAAAAGTTTTAGATATATTCATACCTTTAAAACGCTACTTAACAATAATAGCAAAGAAATCTACCGCCTTAAAAATTGGAACAGTCATCGTGCCACCATCGTTCACACGCTTTGCATTGTATTCAATCTTATTCAGGAGCATCAGTGTAAGACTCTTAACAAGCTGGGCAGAAAATGTCTTTTTAAGCAGTTCAGATTCAGTATAATTTAGCTTTTTGGTTGATTTTTTGCCACTCCTTCGGCCTTCTTTTTTCTTTTTCCTTTTCATTTTTAATTAATCTTATTTTTACTGGAGTGCTTGTTCTCACAGAAGCAATATTCTTCTGTCGCTTTCGTGCTGCTCGTATAGCTTTTAGGCAGAGGCTGTAAGTCGTAGACATACATATAAATTCCCTTGGGTCTGTTTGATGGACCTATTGGTTACAAGCAAGACACTATATTCTTTTCTGTTCGTATTTCTACGCTGTCCAAAACACAAAGAAGTTATTAAATTTTTATTGGCTAGCCATTGTGCCGTTACATCCCTTCTTCTATGTGATTATACACTTTTAGGTACACGGTATGGACACTAACTACTACTGAAAAAGCCACTAAGTCCGTAACACACTCGTAAGAGGTGGCAATAGACTACTCGGGAAGGCTAACAGGTTAATCATGTGACAATTTCACGCATCCAAGAGAGATCAGGATGTCTGTCTGCTAACGCCTCCCACATTATTTGACCAATCTTCACCAAACATGGTACCCAGAAGTAACATGAAGGAATCATAATTCCCACCAGGTTTCCCACAAGAAAGTTATTTGAATTTCTCGATTCGATTCATTTAATAGAGGGATATGCGCCAACTAAGGTGAGTTTAACGTAGTTTCCTTATCCTCTTTGGCGCTCACGGCGGCCACCGATTGCACCAACATTTGGTACTGTTATTTTATTCTTTTAGAGTCAAAGGACAGCGAGGGATTACCTTTTCTCCGAAGCATAAGGGTTCGATCAAGATGCTATTTTCCCATAATTTACGGGATTTGCGTGTGAAGCAGTCTTGGAAAATTCTCAAATTTTCATCTCTGAATAAATTTTTAATAGATTATGTAAAACCCAAGGAGAAGAAAAATTGTTTCTTTTATATTACGCTTACTAAAAATAATATTCGTGTCAAACGATGTAGACAAAACGCTTAATGGCATGTTTGGCACTTTTATCTCGGAAAATATGTTATAATTATGTAACTTTTGACGGCAAATTTACTTTTCCAAAAACAATTTCTAACCGATGCTTCAAAGATCATGTAAGAGCGAGGGAGTTTGCCATACATGAAGTCCGTATATTGGATTTACCAGAGAATCACCGGATACTTCAGCTAGTTACTAATATACTCTGCTATGGTGTAGTTCTTCCAAAACTTGCTCACTATTAAATTAGCGTCATTTTCCATAGCATCCAAGAGGTGATGGAAGGTTTGTCGAGTGCAGTATGGCTTAAAGGTTGTAATGCTGCCACGGTCGAGTGACTAGAGAATTCGTGTCATATTAAGAGGCAGGAAGACCATATGTCCTTTCGGATGTGCAACTTGAAGGCTTCCAGGGTGGCCTAGCGAACTATTTATTTAAATCGAGGTATATGCTTGCTCTATGCGATAATATGATGGATGTACTCATTACAACGATTCATGGGCGGTATGCAGGAGTGGTACTATATAGGAGGGCTCTAAATCGGGGATCTGACTAATAATAAATATTCTGAATCAATGCAACTTAGAATTATGTACTAAAACACTTGTCTCTATAAGCGATCATGTCCTCACTCGGACTGAAACTGGTCGTCAACTGACGGGTATCATCTAAAAAGTATTCTCAGAAGTGTTTAGAAAGTCGACAGCTTAGTGTATTAGAAGAAATGTATATAAATTGTGCATAAACATTGGAACCCAATTAAGTGATGACGAATACAAGAGAACCATAACACAAAGAAATGATTCATATCACATAGTGAAGACGAATGCAATGAAATGTTTTCGTCATCACTTGGTCATGATAATGTTATACAATATAGGCCGCTTACGTCCAAAACATCATTTTGGTCACGGGCACTTTTGGTGGTTAAGTACAGGCGACTGCGGCGCTACACCGTTTACTTAAAGGTCATAATTAGATCATCGTGCAAGAGCAAAACGGTGTATAAATGTATCGTGTAAATTGAGGAAAGATTTCATCTATAATAGCTTGAGATTTGTCTTATGGTTGTCGCAGAAACCGTTTTTAATGAATAGAGGATTTTGCTTGGAATGAAGAGAGGCAGTACGTGGAAATACATTGAAAAGTGTAAGAACTTATTGATGCAATTAGAGATTGAATATGAATTAGTAGATGATTAAGGAAGTGCTTGGATGTGAGTGAGCAAATAATGGGAAGTGAGATGGGAGTGAACTGAAATTGGAATCGCGCTTTTTCATGAGACCGGGGTGAAAAAGAGGCAAAAGAAATTGATGTAAAATGCTGCTACAGATCAACTGAGATGAAAAATGGCGATTTATTTGGAAAGATGTTTTCCTCCCGGTGTTAGGGATTTAAATTTGACAGTGCTCTTCATTTCCATCGGTCATTGTTTTTCAAATAACGGGTCGCGACCCAAGCAAGGAAAATTTGACCACTCAATGCAGAAGCAGTTATAATGTATCGAAAATTACAGGGAATAGGATGCTCGTATTAGGCGAATGTCAATATTTTAGTATATATAGCTTTTTATTGGGAGTAAACGGATATTAAAGTCAGAACTTATTTCTGAATGTTACCTTCCTTCCACTGGGCAGCGAGATGAAAAGTTTGAAAGACACTGCCATTGATCACATACATTAACTCTTGTAAACGTAAAATGGTTGACTAAACCAGCTGCATGTTTCAGATACAAAGCTTTACAGCCATAGGAGTTGTCTAGATAATCAATTGAATTTCTGCCGAGAATGTTTTTTTTCATACGAGGGATTAAAATTTTTGACAATAATATACTTTTTCGAAAGAAAGTTTTCTGTTATAGATTTTACTCTCGCATATATAGGAGCACAAAGAGGTTAGAAAATGTGAAATTCAGGTTCGAGTTATTTTTTCACCGATATCCCTTGGAAGGGGCGAAGAGAGCGTCGAAGGATCGAATTTATAATTTACGAATTCCTTTGCATTACCAATAAAAACATCAGAAAATAGAAATACTGGTAAATTAACCCTTATATGCACAAATCTATATGCATTTAAAATCGATTAACTAGTTTTGTAGACCTGTTATTGTTGCTCAGGAAGTACCCACTTTCAGTATAATGCATGGTACAATAACTGGTTACTATCCTCATATAATTTTGTAATATATTTATAACCATTCAATTATCTTTAACAAAATTCAATACGTAAAATAATAACATCATTAGCTTTTTGTGTGATATTTTATCTCCAACAGTAGACGGGATGGATTTTTCTTCTTTCTTAATGAGAATATTGTATGATAACAAAAACGAGATGGTTAAAAGTGCCAAATGTTAAAAATAAAATGAATATCCCTTTTTAATATAAGTTGGGCCTGTAAAATCTTTACTCGATCTCTCTCATAAGTTCCATGGTATTCTAAAATACTTACAAATATGCGGAAATCCGAAGAAATTGAAACATGCAACGAAGTATAATTTATAGATTCTCGCGGATTAAATTGACTCATAAATAAAGCCCATTAAATAATACTCTTCCCTTCTCCCGCTCCCACGTACCACCCTTTCTCTCTGTTTTCCCTCCTAACCTCCATTCCCATTTACCATAACAACTCATTTCCCTCTCTTACCCTTAACGCAGCCGCCATTACCGCTCTTAACACGCTGTGTCGCACATCCCTTCTGGTGCTCGGTATGTTCCAGTGATATACCACTCCGCTTTTCTCTCTCTCTCTCTCTCTCTCCCTCCCTCCCTGCGCCACTAATCTTCATATCCACTTCATTTCAAATACCTTAAATCAATGACGCCCCCTCCCACCACGTCGTCCGATAACCCCTCCCGCTTACTCAATTCTCATCCCATCATTCCGCTCTATTGCTACTCTTCCCTCTTGCCCTAGCATCTCTAAAACGATCTTAGTCCCTCTTCCCTCTCAATCATTCGCTCTTCCTCCCCCTCCTGCAACACACGCCACTCTCTTATCCGAGCGATTCAGCCCCATCAGGATTTGGATTTAAAAAAATATAAAAAAGGAATTTGAAAAATCTTTATTTTAAGGAAATTTTGAAATTTACACTGCAACGTGTCACACCATCAAAAGTCAACAAAAAGGTACAAAATTACTTTTTAATGAAATAAGAAGGTTCCTTGATCTAAGTTAAAAAAAAATAATATCTAAGTGTGATGTTTCGGTGATAAAAAAAATAATTATTACTTATCTGGAGCAATTCTTTTCTGTTCTGCCATCTTGTATTTAATGTCATTTAACTTCAACTACTACAATAGATGGCAGTAAAAATACCAATAATGGATAAATTAGACGTCGCACTAAGTACTCAGCGAGTTTTCAAATATAATTTGAAAGGAGATTTGAAAAGTAAGCTCAAAATTAATGTACACCAGGCCTGAAGGGGCTAATATACTACTGAAATGCAGTTGACGCAAAATCAACCTCTTAGAAAAAGTGCTGTTAGTTTTTATAATGTTATTTTGTCAAAATGGGTTGTGGGACGCAAGATGCGAAAGGTTCGATCAAAAAGCAATGATATTAAGCGGCTATATACCAGGATTTTAACTCAGCGTTCATGTATGTCTGTATTCGGCTTAGGTACTAAAAGGAGATGATGGTTCCCTTTGGTTTCTATTCTGAAACATTTGATCGGATCGTGTTAGACTATCAAATTTGATGTACCAACATGAGTATAATGGTATATTTATGGAAGAATGAGAGAAAAGCACTAAAGTTTCCTTGGTGTATTGCATTTAGATGATGGTAAACTACGGAAATTACGGTAAACTTATAATTTATTTTAATATATTTAGCGCTACGTGCGCAACGTAATCTAACTTTTTCAAACTTATCAAAACAGTAATATAAAAATAATGATTACTATAATTAAATGACTTGGGAATAATTAGATCATGTTAATCGCGAAGCCTTTGGCAAAATACCGGCTATAATGCGGTTTTGAGAGAGTGAGAATCAGATAGAAGGGAAAGGAAGTAATTGGGTGATGTCCAAGGTAAAGCGGAAGTTAGAGATAGTGAAAGGCATAGAAGGTCAGCGAGTGAAACAATTGAAACTGATGGTTACAAAACCATTTCATTATCGAGAGGGAAGTTACGTATATCAACTTTATATGAGCGAGGGAGGAGAAATTGTCATTGTCACGGTAAAATATTTCTCTTTCAAACGTTTCTTTGCCATTACATCTGTATATACATGATGCAGAATCATTACTGCGTGGATACAATTAGTGCAAAATAATAAACTAAGTGAGCATTAAGACATTTTCATACAGAACGTTGAGAAAATAATCCGCTAGGATAAATGGCATTGTTCAATATTCTCTCAATTGTTTCCTGACTTCAGCATTATTTTCCAATCTTTAATATTTTCTAGAATGCTCAATAACGGGAAAACATATGAAACTTTAGCATCGGAAAATCTAAAGAGAAGTCAAGTTTCAATCTAACATACTTTTTTAAACAGCAGATGTAGCGTAGGGTGCGAATTCAAACGGATATATACGGTAAACACTGTAATAATACGTTTTTATATTGCATAGAGCAGGGGTCGGCAACCTTTTCACCTACGAGGGCGCAACTTATATTACTGGGGACGTGAAGGGCGCATAAGCAAGATCAGTTGATATATCTCTGTATCAGTGCTTGGCAACCTCTTTATCTTTGAGGGCGCAACTTTAATTATTGGGGGCGTGAAGTGAAGTAACAATAGTGTACCAATATTTATTAAAATGATATTTTTGTATATATAAGAAAAACTATTAAAGAATTCATTATAAAAACATGAAAAATAAATCAATGTGAAACTTGGGATTGCATATCTTCAGCCAACTTGCTATAATCTGGCACATAACTCGAGATACCTGATCTTAGGCAGTAGTCTAAATTGTAATCGGTGAGTCTCGATCGGTCTCAAGTGTTTCATGCTTGAAAAAATGGACTCGCAAGTGTATGTTGAAGCACAGTAAGAATATATTTTTAGTGCACATTTTCTTAATAATGGATAGCGATTTTCGTCAACTAAATTCCAAAAGTTTTCATCATTTTTATGTGACCTTAAAATAATATCATTCTGCATATTTATTATTTCCATTTCTAAGTCCTCGGTGTTAACGATATTAAAGTAAGTTCCAATATTAACAGGCATATCATTGTCCATAAAATTGAACGGATTAACAAAGAATGTTATTATGGGTTCTACTTCAGAAAACTGACGAAACCTAAAATTAAATTCCTTCAGGAGAGTTTCAATGTGTTGTGAAAATGGTTCAGTGGTAACATTTTCATCAGTCAGACACTCAATAATATATTTTAAATTCGGAAAATGTGATAATGAATTTCTCTCTAGGTGAGACTTCCACAATGCCAATTTACATTTGAATGCATCTACTGCACTTATCATTTTTGCAATTTGTTGATTTTTCCCTTTTATCTCCATATTCAGTTCGTTCTATTTTATAGTTATATCAACAAGAAGTCCAAAATCCATCAACCAAGCTTTGTCATCCAACTGTGCATAATATTCATTTCTTGACGTGAGAAATTCCTTTACCTCCTTTATGAGATTTATAAACCTCACAAGTATTTTGCCTCTGCTGAGCCATCTATCTAACTTCGGCATGTAAAAGGAGATCATCGAATTCGGCATCTTCACCTTGTAAAAGCAGTTTAAACAATCGGTGTTACATTGGTACGGCTCTTATGGAATTTATTATTTTTGTTACTGTTTTCATGACATGTTTAAATGAAGAACATTTGCGCATAACATTTCTTGGTGTATAATGCAGTGATATGAAATAAATTTTGGAAAGAGAAGGTCTTATTTACATAGCGCAATAAATCCATTTTTACAACCTGTCATCGAAGGTGCACCATCTGTAGTAATTGCGGTCAACTTCATTAATGGTGTATTACTTTCTTGGACATATTTTTTTAAAGCTGAAAAATGTCTTCACCTCTTGTTCGTCCCTTTAATGGAAGAATTTTGAGAAATTCTTCCTTTCCTGAAAAATCATTAAACACCATCTTCACAACCATAGCCAATTGAGAAGTGTCTGATATGTCTGTTGACTCGTCCAGTTGCAACGAGAAGAAAATACATTTTTGTAAATTATTTGCCAACTCTTTCTCCATATTGGTTGCAATAACTTCAATTCTTCTTGTAACTGTTCTTGCTGATAACTAAATCGTGTTGATTGCTGAGGTAATTTCATTTTTATTTTTAAAATCTTCGAAAAGTGAGTCAGCAGCTGCTAACATGGCTTCTTTTACAATCTAGCCATCTTCAAAAGGCTTTTTCCTCTTGGCCAACAAATGCGAAATTTGAAGTGAGGCAATCATTGCTCTTTTTGATTGCTGCACTGGTCAGGTTAAAATTCTCTGCTGTTTAGTTAAAATAGGTTTCATATCAGAAATTTTCTTTTTCTTGACCTCAGGGTTTAACGGATAACTAGTATTAAAATTTCCGTGGACCGTATTAAAATGTCTTTCAACATTACTTTTCTTTGAAAGTGCGACACAAGCATTGCACAATAATCAAACACACTTTCCTTTCAAATCAATAAAACAGAATTGTTCTTCCCAATCAACATTGAAGTAATATGTCCTTTGCCTCTTATTACTCATAATGGGGATGAAATTTTCTACAAATGAATTAGTAAACACAACACACTGAATATCATGAAAATATCAGATATATTGTGAACTGTTGGTCAATTTAAATTGATTTAGTTAGCCTTGCACCCGTAATAGCGATTGAAGGCGACAGGACACCATCACCTAGCATAAACTAGGGACGGAGAATTCCCTATCTTTTCGTACAGTTCGTACGAGAACGTTTGTATGAATTGTCAGCACAGACACGGCAATCACACAAACACGATAGCGGCTTCTCCTACTCTCGGCAAGTAATCTACGAAAACCGCTGTGAAGGATGTATTTATACTAGGGCAGGGTAGGGAGAAGGGAAAGGGACGTGGATAAACAAGTGAAGGGTAACGGATGAGTCATTATGAAAATAACTCTGTTAATGACAACAATGTCTTTGTCCAACAATGTATGTCCCCATTCTGTTAGCTTATAAGTCCTGACCTTGACGATGTTATTTTGTAACAGACATACGATTCGGCTCGGTGTGATGTAAGATTAAGATGTTGGTTACAAAGTTCTATTCTTCATCTTGTTCCGCAACTTATTGGTCTTCTGAGAGTTTTCCGCAATTGTTTAACTTGAGTTCTCTTTTTGGCTGGCGGGCGACACACAAATGTCTTGCGGGCGCCATGGCGCCCGCTGTCTCCGCGTTGCCGACCTCTGGCATAGAGTAATGCAATTTTCGTTTTATATTGAACTTATAGTGAACTTAAATTGGAGGTATTTAAATGACGCGCTGTAGGATATTCAGAATTACTCAATGCAAGAGTAACTAAAAAATTATTGTTGCATCAATCATATTAAAGTATTGCCATTTAAACATGCAATAAGCAATTTTATTTTTAAAATTTTAATTTTTAATACATCAAATATTAGTTGCACGATTAATTGTAAGTTAGACTTTGTCGAGTACATATTAAAACGTTTCCGGGCTTAGACTCTGATATCACATTAAATTCTACATAAAATAGTAGAGAAAAAAATCCATGATATAAATTAAATCTAATTTTCCACACATTTACATGCTTAAGCGTATATATATCGTAACTATGGGTGAATTTACACATTAATACACGTGTATGTACGTGCGAGCGTATGCCTGTTCTTGTGGATGAGGGAAAGAAAAACGGAATAATATTGACAACAATGTGTTGTAGGAAGCCAAGTGAACTGGTCTTCGTAAAATGAACTTCTTTATTTAAACTATAGTACTATTCATGTCATGAGTTTATATATCAATTTTAACTAATTTAAAAATGTAGTTTAACAAAGTCCTGCACTGATATCTATGCTTTTTCCGAGGTGGGAATGAAAGAATGGTGTCACAAACTTTCCTAGAAATGGAGGAATTTTGGAATTTCGGAAGTTTTCCATCGCTTGTACCCAAAGACCTATATGCCAAACTTCACACCTGTAGCCTTTTAGAAGTATATTGGATTTTATATCATCAAGTGAAACCTTTACCCTTATGTTAGCATTAGCCGGAACGACATATTTCAATTTTAATAAAGAGAGATATATAAAGTTAGTCAAACGAATAACACTTTCCCCTGTTGCGCTTTCTTGGGATCAAGTAGGAGTTTTTCCCGCGATGCCTCTGTGAGGACGCTTAGGGTGCCACACAGAAGAAACTGGCAACTAGCGACGCAACTCGGGCAAAGTTGCTTCGCGGTCGGACCCTTTCTAAGAAATAGAGAAAGCCACACTCAGGGGTATGAAACTCTTATGGAAGAATAGATACCCATGTTTTACACGTAGTTCACTATAATGACACGGGGCCACCAACTGCGCTGCAGTCGCAACCAGATCTCTCTCTCTCTCTCGTTCTCTCTGCCACAGCACCATAGCGCCACACGTTCTTTGTGTGTATTATCACAGCGGAACAGCGGCCTCTTGCTTGATAGAAATCCACTATTATTTATTGAGCGGTTGACTAAGTTACTCTGATTTTGTCTAGCAGATATGCCTTCATCACGTGAGAAATGTGCAGTAGCAGACTGCGGTTTAAGGAGACGCGACGGAGTGCAATTCTTCTGCTCTCCAAGGAAGAGCCAGGTAAGTCTTAAAAACCATATATTCTTGAAAATGTTTCTGAAAAACATTCTATGATGTATGTGAATGTGTTTTGTGAGAATGCTTTTATATTTTCTTAACAGATACCTGCACTGGATAGCTCTCCTAGGAAGGAAGGAAAGAAATTTCTCTCGTTTTTTTGTGTGCGAGAAGCATTTTGAGAGGAAATGTTTCTCATTTTTAGGTGTTAAGACTCGCTTGCTTCTCTAACTGTGCCATCCATTGCCCTGGGCGTGAATATGGTACGTGTCAGTTTTTCACAAAATAAGCCGTAATTTTAGATTGAGTAATTGAAATTTCTATTTAAAACTTCTCGTGGTTATTCGTCGAATATAGTGAGTTCTTTGGAACTGCAACGTAGATATCAGGGAATAGAACTGTGCTTGTAATAGAATGAAATAAGTGTACCATAACGATATCCCATTATGTTTTTATTTGTAATATTTTGAATTATTTACAGAAATTGTTAACTTGATTATTTCTTGCTTCTCATTATGCATTTGCTTGTATTCCTAGACGTTATGCTAATTCTTCTAGTTTTGTTTCAAAACGTATTTAGAAGTATATGTTTTTTGATCTAGAAATTGAAATTTCCATATCAAAAGTTTTCCTTGTTATTTGATGAATCCGTATAAATCTTAAATGGTCTAACTATGACTGCTGAGAACACCTGATCGTTAGCAAATACAACTGTGCCTAGGATAAATTATAAATAAACAAAGTGGACATTTTGTAGTGCAATGTGATGTGTTTAATTTTACAAATGGTAATGTGATCTTCATAGAAAAATTGTTAATGAACCGCAAGTGGCCGTAAGCGCATTTGCCTTATTTTACATGTATTGCAACATTTGAAGCACACCCATTGACTCCTGCATCAATTTCATTAGGTTTAGCAGGTTTAGTGACTGACATTCTTAGAAATTCATTTTCATTCTTTTTACAGGTTGAACAGAAAGAGAACTGTGTTCCAGGGCCGAAGAAATCACATTACCATAGATTTTTGCTTGATCCACAAATTCATTCTTGACGTGAAAGTTTGACGTTTATCGTCGTCCACGTGAGTTTACTTTAAATACGTTTTCATTCATTAAAGTTATTACCGTTATAAATGTTGGTTAAAATAATTCATTCATCTTTATTGTATAATATTTATGCACAAATACCTCACTGTTAAGTAATTTGATAACGACTTTGTACTTTCGCATTGTGTGATATACGACAATAAAGTTGATTTCTTAAATGCAATTCTTTCATTTAAGTCCATTTTGTGGCGATTTTTTCCTCCCCCCCCTTTTACTCCCGCACTTATACGATAGCGGCGATATTCGAACTAGCTCGGGAATAATTCAACCATTTCGAATTACCCGCCTGACGTCATTACCTCCCTCCTTCACCACCGGCGTCACGTGACAGTCCATTCCGATAGTGGCCTTCCGAGCGACGAGACGCACAGCGGAGCAACGAGAGGAGAAGTCGACGCAGGTGTCCCACTCTCTATTCCATTCTACCCGGAGAAACTATTCAGTGTTGAGTGGACATTGACCTACCGGGAGCCGGAAGAGTGATAGTAACTATTGGATGTGATTTAACTGACATTAACTAAGTTTCGTTTCGAATCGCCTTCACCTATGAGGTGTATTTTGTATTGTGGTATTACTTAAATCTATTCAAATTCAACTGTTGGATTGTTATATTTCTATATTTTTATATTCTATCTATAGTTTGTCATTAGCACTTCGCACATCAGTGGATGTTTTTGCACCGAAAATTATAGTTCGCTGCAAAATTGGAGGCACCGGAGAGATGTTAAATATTAGGTTGTTAATTGTCTAAACTGATTGTTGCTATGCTTTCTGGTTCTTTTGTGGTATAGTTCTTGGATTTTGTCCTATTCCTCGTTTACTCGATCTCTTTTAGTCCTATTGCTCTCCTTCACTTTTCACTTGTCCGCCCCATTCCATCAGTCACGTAATTCCCCTGTTATTTGTTACTCTTTGATTCTCTCTCTCAAACATGTCGAAGGAACGAGGTAAAACGGAGGCTACCGTGCGCGCCGAAGGCACTCAGTACGATGAAACCGAGATGGTTCCCCAGTTTTCCGATTGCGTAAGAGTTGCTAACCAGCTGTTATTCGAAATTCCCCCCTTCCAGGAATCTACCTCCGAGAATTGGTTCTCTTTTATATCCGCGGTGTCCGATGTATTGTCTTTGTCACTTATTCCGGAACACTACTTGCTGATATTACTTTTGTCTAAACTTCCGGCCAATTGTCGCCAGTTTTGGTTGTCGGTAGTTAATCAAAAGGTGCCCTGGGAGAAGATAATACCGAAAGTATGGGAAACTTTCGTCTCTAATAGGGAATTAGAACGACTCGTCACTACTAAGGTGAAAAGATTCCAACTCCCCCACGAATCTCCTCGCGATTTTCTTTATTCCGTGCGAGGTGCCGCAAAGGCGCTGGGAAAATCGTATTCAGTTAAGGAGTTTATTGAATTGATATTGGAAGGTTTAAGTACCATCGCCCAAGCCACTTTAACTTTCGCTAAACGGCCTCAAACCCTACAGGAGCTGGAATCCCTGATGACTCATGCGGCCAAGGCCATGATGAATCGAGCGGAGTTCGCTGCGATTCACTCCCCGTCAAATTCCCAGTTCTCACTCCCTCCCCGCTCTGCCCCTAATATCACCGCCTCATGTCACCTGTTCTTTCTGTCATAAGCCTGGGCATTCCTCCCGTAACTGTCGGAGAAGAAGAGAGAGAGAAGATCGTCCCGCGAGGCTACGAGCAAATTATCCGGCTATTTTGAATGCCAACTTCGCCGAATATCTACAATTGCCATTTGTATATTGCGAAGTTCATACCGCAAAGATTAAAGCATTGCTAGATACCGGTTCTTCCCTGTCGCTGCTCAACTACGACACCTGGCAGAAAATTCCTCGTCGTGGACGTCTTCAGCGATGCAATATCAAATGTCGTAACGTCACCAGTCTTCCTCTCGTTCTGACGAGATGCATCAATTTAAGAATTCGCCTAAAAAATCTTTCGTGGAGGCATACATTTTACTTGTGCGAATTGCCCGCACAAATGATATTAGGCCAGGATTTCATAAGACGAACGCGAATGATTAAGTAACAGTAGAATACATTCCAAGCGTAGAAATAGTCGACATAGTAGGAAGGATAAGGAGGCAGTAAATAATAATAATTATAATCTTAATAATAATAACAGTAATAATAGCTCAGTAGAGCGCGAGGAATCGTTACGTAGTCATAGCGAGAAATTAAAAATCATTACGGTTAATTGTCGCAGCATTCGCAGGAAGGAGGCCGAATTTGAACATCTTATTCGTAGTCTGCGTGCTGATGTAGTTATAGGCACTGAAAGTTGGCTTACGGCAGACATAGCCAGTCAGGAGATCTTTCCTCGTGACTATAGCGTCTTCAGAAAAGATCGATGTATCCGGTCGGGAGGTGGAGTCTTTATAGCAGTTAGCAATAAATACGAAAGTTACCCAATACAGATTAACGACGACGAAGTCGAAAGTGTTTGGTGTCGTGTGAAAGGAAGCGACTCAAAAACTATAAATATATGCGCTTTTTATAGACCCCCAAATGCGAGCGTGGAAACTATTCATTCTCTGGAGAAACAAGTGGCGACGCTAAATTCGTCTAATAAAGATAAAGCCATTATAATCGGAGGCGATTTCAATCTTCCGTCAATAGATTGGAGGCATAATTGCTTTTATCCCGGAGGTAGAGAGCGTGAATCGTGCGAGGCGTTACTAGAAACTTTCGGTAAGCACTCATTGTATCAATTAGTGAGATTTCCCACGAGATTTAATAATATATTAGATTTATTTGTTACTAATCTTCCTGAGCGTATGAATAGAGTATCTGATGCTGAGGGAATAAGCGATCACAAGGCAGTTTACGTGGAATTTCAGTTAATTATTGAGAAACAGGTTAAGGCCAAAAGAAAACTTTATGTATTCGCCAAAGCCGATTTCACAAGATTTAGGTCTTTTCTGCGAAATAAATATACTAATTTCTGCAATTTAACCGATAGTGCAGACGCGGAGGAATCCTGGTGCATGTTCAGAGATATGATGCGAGAGTGTACAGATAAATTTATTCCGAGCAAACTGAAGCGTGATAGTGCAGAACCTAGATGGTACAATCAGGAAGTAAGAAGCGCTCTCCGACGTCAAAGAAAACTCCACTCTCGCGTAAATAACACATCCTCAACAGCTACGGTCGAACAGATTGCAATAATAAGGCATCAATACAAGGAGGCGCGCTCCATAGCCAGAGTAGCAATGCGTAATGCGTTTAACAATTATAAAAAGAAGGTTTTACAGGAAAACTTGAAAGAGAACCCAAAAGCATTTTGGTCTTACGTCAGGGAAGTTCAAGGTAGGGGCCCCACTATTGCGTCACTGCGGTCGGAAACGGGAAACGTAGTTCACGATAGTATGGATAAAGCAAACCTATTAAATCATCACTTTCAGAAAGCTTTTACTCGTGATGACGATGAATGTGAAACCCCTATTCCTATGCGTCAGGGCGATTCGATGGAAGATTTGGTATTTTCGGAAAATGGCATCGCGCTCCAACTTCATTCAATTAAGCCAAATAAATCTCCTGGACCGGAGGAAATTCCCGCGCGTGTAATGAAAGAATTAGCTGCTGAAATCGCGCCGTATTTGAAAATTATATTCGAGAAATCCATTAGAGAAGGAGTAGTTCCTAAAGATTGGAAGGTGGCACATGTTACGCCCATCCATAAGAGTGGCGACAGAGAGAACCCCGAAAATTATAGGCCGATATCCTTAACTTCATTATCGTGCAAGATACTTGAGCACATAGTCTTTAGCTCTGTAATGCGCTATTTAGATAGTCATTCATTGCTTAGCGGATGCCAACACGGATTCCGGAGAGGTAGATCATGCGAAACGCAGCTCGGCCTGTTCGTGGACGATTTGTTGCGATGCGGAGAGAAAAATACTCAGGTCAATGCCATATTCATTGATTTCAGGAAGGCGTTCGATAAAGTATCTCATAGGAAATTAATTGCGAAGTTAGGACAATGTGGTATCAATTCGAAAGTTGTCGGTTGGGTGAGAGACTTCCTCTCGAATAGGGAACAGATAGTTGTCATCGATGGGAAATACTCGTCCCCCGTTAAAGTTGCTTCGGGTGTTCCTCAGGGAAGTGTATTGGGCCCTCTGCTCTTCTTAATCTATGTAAATGATATGTGCTCGGTTGTTCGTAGTAAAATTAGGCTTTTCGCCGATGACGCCGTTCTATATAAAGAAATAAAAAGTCAGGAGGACCATCAGTCTCTGTGTGAAGACTTAAGAGCCATTTCAGCGTGGTGCAAAGAATGGCAAATCGAAATTAATTATACTAAATGTGCCGCAGTCACGTTCTGGAAAAGTAAGAACAAAGATTTAGGTTTCGAATATAAAATAGATGAAATGAGTATTCGACAAGCTGAGTATGTAAAATATTTTGGAGTAACCATTTGTCGAGATCTTTCGTGGGACATGCACATTCGTCGAGTTATAGGCGCGGCCAACAAGAAACTGGCATTCATAGGTAGAATAGTACGGAACACTACAGAGAAAGTACGCAAAACATGCTACTTATCACTGGTAAGACCACAAGTGGAATACGCAGCGAGCATATGGGATCCGTACGAGAAGGAACACATAATTCAACTAGAAAGAGTACAGCGCAGAGCAGCCAGATTTGTAAAACAAAAGTACGAACATAAGGAAAGCGTCACCTCTTTATTGAGCGATTTGAACTGGGTATCACTGGAGGACCGTAGATTGCACTCAAGGTTGAAACTTCTAGAGAAATATAGGTCAGAATGTCTAAAAGAGGAGGTAGTGGGAATAATTGTGGCACCGACGTATATAGGTAGAAATGATCGAGACGATAAAATACGTGAGATCGATTGTAGGACGGAGCGTTATCTAGGCTCGTTCTTTCCGAGGACAATAAGAGATCACAATAGGAAATTTCGAATTGCGTTAGACAATCTTTAGGTAGGATTTGGTGCATTGCACCCCCTGCCACCCACCAACTTGGTGAATTGCAGGGTAACTTGTAGATGTAGATGTATATCCTTTACCATAATGCGTTCTCTTTCGAATGCCGCCCGGATCACAAACATTTCTTTAACGGCAATTCTGATACGCCGTCGGCTTCCCCCATTATTCCTTTGCGATCAGCTGATAACGATCTACGCCAGAATATGGCTCCCGTTGGAAACCGAGTTCATTTCTCGGGGAAAAAGGCTCCTCCTCCAGGTGAAGATGATTCCACCGTATTATCCCGGGAAATTCAAAGTCTCGTCGATGCCTATTCCGACGTCATCTCCCCCATCTCGGCCAGACCAACGTAGTAACCTACGAAATAGAACTACTTGATTCTACCCCGGTCAGATCACACCCCTACCAGTATTCTCCACCCAAGACGGCGATGATGAAAAAACATGTTAATAAACTGCTAAATGAAGGAATCATCCAGCCATCCTCTTCAAATTGGGCTTCGCCAGCCTTTCTTATACCGAAGAAGGATGGATCAGAGCGATTAGTGGTCGATTATCGCAAACTGAATAAACAAGTGAAGGCAGACAACTTCCCCACTCCTTCAATAGAACATGCTCTGCAATATTTGGGATCTGCTAAATATTTTACAATACTTGATTTGAATTCTGCTTTTCACCAGATTCCCTTAACTCCGATCTCCAAGCAATATACTGCCTTTATTACATCTTTTGGCCTCTATCAGTATAATCGCCTTCCCTTCGGCTTGACAACGTCTCCTCAAGTATTTTCTAGGCTGATTGACAAGGTATTAGGTGATTTAAAATATGGCTGTGTATATCCCTATATTGATGGCCTGTGTATGTATTCCAAGAACCTCCAAGAGCACATCCAACATGTCAGGCTGGTGCTGGAAAAATTGAGAGCAGCTGGACTTACCGTTCATCAAGAGAAGATGAAACTGGCCCAGAAAACCTTTCTCGGACATCGGATCTCAAATGGCGAACTTACGACTGATCCGGAGAGAACCCGAGCATTATCCAGTTTCCCTGTTCCAAAGTCAGTTAAGGAGGTCTCACGTTTCCTTGGTATGTGTGGTTTCTATTCCAAATTTATTCCAAGCTATGCGGAAATTTCGTCACCGCTCAATGCCCTCCGAAGGAAAGATGCCATTTTCCAATGGACCAACTCCCATCAAAATGCTTTTCTCAAACTCAAACAATGTCTTTCTTCTCCCCCTGTACTTCATCTTCCTAACTTTGAGGAAGAATTTCATTTATTTGTGGATGCTAGCCATGTCGCACTTGGTGCAGTCCTTAATCAACAGGTTAATGGCAAACTTAAGCCTGTTGCCTATGCTAGTAGGACTTTAACCGATTATGAGCAGAAGCTCCCCTCCTACGAGCTCGAATGTCTTGCCTGCTGTTGGGCCACGGATAAATTTCGGTCCTATCTTCAACCAAAACCCTTCCATTTGTATACTGACAATGGGGCGATTACGTGGCTGTTTAAACATCCTAAGCAGTTAGGGAAAATTGGTAGAATGGTTTTAAAATTGTCGTCCTTCCGCTTTGCTATTCACCATGTTCCCAGTTCCAAAAATAGGGTGGCTGATTGTTTGTCTAGGGTGAACCATCAATCAAGGGAGAAACCCATTCATTGTTCAATGCTCCTCCATAGAATCCCATTATCATTCACTAATATTCGTGAGCATCAGACATCTGACCCAGAATTGAAACAGCTGATCGACTCAGTTAGATGGGGACGCCCCCATCCAAACTATTTTCTCAAGGATCATTGTTGTATTATGGTACCACTAGACTGAAGAAGGGACGTGTAGTGGTTCCCCAGGCCCTGAGATCCATGTTGTTTGAATATTTCCATCGTTTGCCCACTGCTGGACACATGGGGGTGGCTAAAACTTGTGAAAGAATATGTAGAGAATTTTGGTGGAAAAATATGAGGCAAGAAATAACGCAGATGGTCAGACGTTGTCACGACTGCCAAACCTGCAAACCTAGGAACACCTTTCCTCCAGGTGAGATGTCTTCCTCACCATCCATTTATCCATGGGAAAAGGTGTATATAGATTTCATTGGTCCCTTGCCTAGAAGTCGCAGTGGCAGCACTTGTGCCCTGACTATAATAGATGGCTTTACTAAATTTACTTTTATTGAACCTCTGCGTTCTCCCTTGGCTTCTCAAGTGGTTTCTGTCTTGTTTAACAAAATATTTCCTAAATTTGGTTATCCTAAATATATTGCTTCTGATAATGGTTCCCAATTTCGTTCCACTGCATTCTCTGATATGTGTTTTAAATATGGTATTAAGCAAATTTTCACAGCCCCCTACTATCCTCAGCCTAATCAAGCTGAACGTGTCCACCGTAACCTAAAATATGCCTTAACCATCTTGTCACAGAATGACCACCGGAAATGGGATGAATTCTTACCCAGTTTAACCTTTGCTTTTAATTCTGCTAAACATAGCAGCACGGGCTATACTCCAGCAAGGATATTTATGGGCAGAGAGCTTCCTCATCCCTTGACAAATTTCTGGAGAATTCCTCCTCAGGCTCTGGCTGAGGACCTAACCCCCTCTCAGAGGCATTCCTTGTGGCAACAAGTGCTCAATAATCTCAAGGCGACCAGACGTAGGCAGGCACTTGCTTTTGATAAAAGCCATACTGGGAACCCATTTAAAATCGGTGATTTAGTGTTATATAGAAGGTTTCCTACTAGTTCCAAGATGCTCCATTGAACTGCTAAGTTAACCCCTCAGTGGGCCGGCCCTTCACCTATCAAAAGGTTCATATCTCCCGTAACAGCTGTTCTTCAGCTATCCCCAAATAAGGAGAGAATTGTAAATATCTCTCAACTTAAACTTTATCGTACTTAATTTGTTGTATATGTATCTTGTCTTAGCGTAGAGGTAGCGAACTCATCGCCCGGTGATTCTGATCATCGCAACCAGCCCCCAGATGCAAATCTGGTAAAATATATTGAAAAACTTGTCTTGGCGTAGAGGTAGCGAACTCATCGCCCGGTGATTCTGATCATCGCAACCAGCCCCCAGATGCAAATCTGGTAAAATATATTGAAAAACTTGTCTTGGCGTAGAGGTAGCGAACTCATCGCCCGGTGATTCTGATCATCGCAACCAGCCCCCAGATGCAAATCTGGTAAAACATATTGAAAAAAAAATTATTCGGCCATGTGCCAAGAAAATCGCTGTTTAGCGTACAATATACCAGGCATCATAGATGGTATTCTGGACATCTATGAAGGTCAACATGGCTAAAAAAAAACACAACCTAACCTAGCCATGTTTCTTTTTTTTTTGGTAATAATTACCAGTTTTGTAGACTAACCCCAATTGGGCTAAGGATACATTTAAAATGTCTATATGTACCTTATGTATTAGGAAGTATACCACAATTTATTGTAATACCATATTATGAGTTAGTTTAATTGAAACCATGTTTAGGTTAAGAATTTAAATATCATATTATGAAGGGATTTATGTACTATGTCTACCCTATTAAGATACCACACTACAGGTTAATTTGAATATTATGTCGTTAATGAATTTAATATCAGTGATAATATTATGCATACTGCGAAGGAACTTAACTATTTTGGCCAATTTAATAATATACCACAGTCAAGTTAATTTGAATATAATATTGTTAATGATTTGAATATTACCTTGTTAATGTGCTTAAATATGATATGATGAAGGGACTCACATGGCCAAATCAATTGAAATATTACACTGCTAATTAATAGAGATATTATGCCTGGATTAAGCAATGCCCTGCCTAATAATCATTTTTTCAAATGCTTAATAACAGTATGATTACTAGTTGCCCTTGCCTAAGAATTAATGTTTATGCTATGATGTATAATATTTCCAAGAAGGAAATGCTCAGGAAAGTTTGCTTTTGTTATGTCATGAAATTCTATTTCTGTTATGTTATCAATGACATACAATCTATTCTCACTCTATCCCTGAGGCAAGGATGGGTATCAATTTTGTTTCCTTAAGCCACGATAGTTGGCATATTGTAATTATGATTATTTATTATTTTGAGGGAGATATTCCTACATGTTATTGAGTTTTCGGCTTGGCAAGATGCCGACATGATATGCCAAGTGCATCATCCCTATGTACCCCCAAAGTGATTATCCTGGAAAAAACTACATTCCAATGGACAAGTGCTTTCCCGACTAGCTTCATCACGGCGAACCAGTGGACTTCTTCAGAGAACTTTAGCCGTGACAGTAGCTCGAACCCTGATTGCCAGAGCATGCAATCCACCACGTGTAATATTCCAATTTTAAGTGTCTTGACAAATAAGTGTTCAATAATGATAATAAACTATCTTGAAAGAGACAACGAAGGGGTGTGTTTTGTGCTTCATTCATGATCCGGGAACGGTGCAGGGAATAAGGTGACTTAGAAACTTACCCTCCCCAACCAATTGAAACTTTTATTGGTCCCGTTTTCATCATTTTTCCCAGGGAGGATGTGGCGATTTTTTCCTCCCCCCCTTTTACTCCCGCACTTATACGATAGCACTTAACGAATCGCATGTACGAACATGCAAGTACGAATATCGCTAGTTCGAATATCGCCGCTATCGTATATCGCCGATATTCGTGATATCGCCGGACTGAACACCACGCCCACGAACGCCACGCCACGGTCGACACGCCCTTCCGTGGTGCCTCTCTGCTTTATATACTCTAATTACCCCTCACCTCTTCAACCTTCCCTCTTTCCCATGGTTATGCAAGAACAGTAGAAAAGCGACCAATCATCGGGAATAATTCAACCATTTCGAATTACCCGCCTGACGTCATTACCTCCCTCCTTCACCACCGGCGTCACGTGACAGTCCATTCCGATAGTGGCCTTCCGAGCGACGAGACGCACAGCGGAGCAACGAGAGGAGAAGTCGACGCAGGTGTCCCACTCTCTATTCCATTCTACCCGGAGAAACTATTCAGTGTTGAGTGGACATTGACCTACCGGGAGCCGGAAGAGTGATAGTAACTATTGGATGTGATTTAACTGACATTAACTAAGTTTCGTTTCGAATCGCCTTCACCTATGAGGTGTATTTTGTATTGTGGTATTACTTAAATCTATTCAAATTCAACTGTTGGATTGTTATATTTCTATATTTTTATATTCTATCTATAGTTTGTCATTAGCACTTAGCACATCAGTGGATGTTTTTGCACCGAAAATTATAGTTCGCTGCAATTTCTTCTGTCCGTCCAATTTATAATTTGCTACGATTACTGTATTCAAACGGGAGGGGAAGGGGGTGAGCGACCTCCTGTGATGACGTCACGATAGTTATCGTGAACACGTAGTTCCAAATTTTCCCGTTGACCCATCTTTCGTCGCCTTCCATAGAAAACCTGGGCATCGTTTCATTGCATTAAGTTTTCGGTCATTCCTTAGGGATACCAGTCTTTGGCCACACTCAATCGACATTACCTCGCAACTCAAGCGACCTTAAAGCAATTGGGAAGAGGCAACAGGGACTGTCGGTTGCTCGTCGCACAAGTGGCGTGTGTATCGGGGCGCCAAAATATTAACTTCCTTAACATTTGCCGTAGAAAGCCGTTTAAAAGACGTGCATAGTCGAGAAACTACGTACAATGTTAAACAGAGATGCATTCTCATCAGAAATGCATAAAAAAAGTATGATTATTTCGAGCATATCCAACCCTGCGGTCGGGGGATACCCCGCTGGAAAGGGTGTGCTCGGGCGAGGACTACAGAGGTATCTCGTGGGCTGATGACGGTTCAAGAGACTGACCGCAGCGAGGTTCCCGTCTATCTACTTTTAACCGTTGCGACTAGTCCCTTCTGTGTGGATATAGAAGTTGCTAGTTGCTAGTCGGTTGTTGTCAGTTGCCCGGATTCGATTCCCGATCAAGTACAGAATTTATTTCCCCTTCTCAAATGTCAAAATTCAGTTTAATCTTCATGCGCACATTCATAACACGCTATTTTCTCAGCTTTCCATCTTGACAAAGCAACTGGTTACATATTTCGCGTGGATAGATTGGCGGGAGCTAAGCGTAAAATTCGATATATTTTAACAGCACTGGACGCTATATTGTTCTTTTGAGGCAAATGGCTAACGTAGTTTTATTTAGGAGATTTGTTAATAGATTTATTTTAATAAAAATCTTCGAAGAAATTTTTGTTTAAATCTTCATTTTTTGCGAATCGACTAGAAGAAACTATCCTTGCGCTATTTGCTTCTTTTCAATAAGGTATTTTTGCGAGTGATATCCTCTTTAAATACGAGATTTATTCGGACTCCGTGAACCCTTAACTACCGACCACTCGTCTGTGAGGCGAGTGCCCTTTTTGTAATCGCTGTTGCTCTTTATTATCTACTCTTGGAACTTTCTGCGTCCTAGTACCTTCAAATGGCTATAGATGGAATATATTGGTATAGCTTGTAGTGTTTCAAAACGGTCAGTTCAGTGGCAGCTTAAGTTAGTCTCAGAGACGACGCGTCGGTGACATTATTTTTATCGATTTTTGTTCCCTCGTGATCTATTTACCTAAAATGTATATACCCTTAAAAACATACAATTGCAATAAGTTTCGTATTTTTAAGACTTAATAAATTTGTATTAAAAATACTGTATTAACAATTTTATTTCTTTTCTTTTGGTACTGTTAACATATATTGCCAATTTAAATTGTTGTCTGGCATTTTTTTGTACAATAAAAGGAAACTATTTGGCAATTAGATGTTAAACAAAGGAAAACGTTTTAGTGCTCTTAGCATGCTTTATTACTGAGATCTGTGGGTGAGAAGATGAAGCAGTCTGTGAGAAGAGGCGTCGGTATTATCGTGACAAAACTGAGTGTCGGCAGTTAAGGGTTAAACCGTTTACCCCCTATAGTAGACATATCAAACTCGAAGAGGTATCAGGGAAGCATCGAGGCGATGGAATTTATAGAAGGGCCGCATTCGGATTATAGTTGTTTAAGGAGGATCTGTGTTTGAAAAATATACTTTATCCAAAACAGCGGTTCCCAACCTCGAGACGCTATCCAAAACAGGATCGCGGTGGGACCTCAATAGGTTCGAGAAGAAGAAAACTTTCCCGACAGTCTGTTTTTATCTATGTATTATTATAAAGCTGACTAGCCTTTATCAGTTTTGGAACATGCTTAGCAGCCAATGCAAGCCACTCTCGCTTTTAGAAGCTTTTATTACTTAAGAGCGAGAATGGATGGAGAAAAGCGGGAATACCAGAGAAACCGAAACATTTCCCTCCGAACACCCGTTAAGATACCTTTCACACAGTAACTCTACCCTTTTCTCGAAAATGGTCATGACAGAGACCGGGTAAATTTGCGGTCCAGTAGTGATACAATAGCAGCGTTCGCCGTCTTATTACTCAATAAATCTCCTCCATTTATCACGAAATGATTGCTGTTCAGTAAAAATCTAAATGTGCCGCCGTTAAAAAAATACAACCAATTGCCATATAAATGTGAAGAAAAGATACCAATATTCTGAGTAAAAATGACAATGAATACAGAAAAAGCGTAGAGGACAGTCACGGAATGACGTTACTTCAGCAAAAAAAACCGCAAAAACTAACGGGGCGCTTGGAAAATTCATAAGTTACTAGAAAAAAATGAGGAGCGACTAATTTTGGGAGAAGGGCGGTTACATTCATTTAAAAAACCAGCGCAGTGGGGTAAACTCTCTTTGAATCTGAGGACGAATCGCGTCAACAAAAGGATACATGCTTCCTTGGAAAACTTACCCTATGGGAGGATGGCTAGGGAGGGAGAACTGCAAGTAGAACGAGTGGCACTACTCCCGTAAATATAAATTTTATAATAGGGTAATTGTAGAAATATGGTAGGGAAAATACTCCCTGAATGATAAATTATTAGATCAGGAAATTAATGCTTTTCGGCTCTTGGAGAAAGTTGACAGATAATAATTATCGAGTTCATCATATGACTGAAAACTAATAAATGAATATGCAATTAAATTTAAAAAATGAAAACGTACTTATCTGCATTGTAGCCGAAACGCGCGTCTAGTTTTTCATAACCTCATTTGTGGCTATTGGAGATACCTAAGATAAGTAATTTTCAATTATTTGATTTTGAAGTAGTAAAGAGAAAGAGGCGTCTTATAAGGGCTTTTGGGTAAACGGAGTAAAGTTGTCGTCATATCTTCAAAACTATACTGGGCTCGTAGGGATTGTCAGATATGGTAGAGGGCAGAGATGGGATATTATAACTTGAACGCTATCTTTTTGAACCCGTGGCAGCGTTGCACGAAGCAACAGCATAGGATTGTGTGTGAAATTGGGAATGAAGTGTAGCACTCTGGTAGAGAAATTCCCCTCTTCAATAATCACTATTTCTGTGAACCGAAAAAAGGAATCTAATAATTTTGGTTTCAGGTTTTGGTTTGTTTTCCGGATATTTTTTTCTTTCAGCGCAATGCGAGGTCACAAATGCACACCGAAAGCAATCACATACAATATTTTAATGGTGTATAAATGCTAAGGCTGAGTTAGGGTAAGTATTAGACGAGTTAGTTCTACTTACGATTAATTTAAACACGTAGTTTTCGAGAAAAAGAAAGAACTTTGTCACTTCCACAAATTTATTTGGCACGACCGGTTTCACTACGATCGTAACATCATCAGGTGATAAATTATAAAAATCGTTCCATATATATAGGGAAAAAAGGGGGAAGGGAGACAGGAGGGGTTACACAGAAAACGAATGGACGGTAATTAAAGAAACGGTTAGGAAAAGGAATTTTGGGGTAGGTATGTGGATGACATTTTGTGTCTGGAGTGGTACAGATGACAAACTTTCTGAATTGTTAAGCCTTTTAAATACCCTCCACCCTTCCATTTCTTTTACGGTTGAATCTGAAACCAATGGTTTGCTTAACTTTTTAGATCTCACTTTGTCTCTGCTGAACAACACACCTACCATTGCTATTTTTTGTAAACCCACTTACACAGATCAGGTCATTCCCAATCACTCTTCTCATTATTTTTCTCACAAACACGCTGCTTTTCATTTTATGCATCACCGTCTTCTTAGTATACCCCTTTCTAAACCCGATTTCCTTTTAGAACTTAACACCATTAAACAGATCGCTATCAATAATGGCTACAAAACTGGTTTAATCGATGAAATTATTTCTAAAAAACCTTTATTTATTGCCTCCCAAAAATCGTTTCTTTTTCGCCTAATCTCATCTCCAAACCTCTTACAGTTAGTTGGCGAAGACTCCCATTTTTAGGAAACCTTTCTTATAAATTTTCCAACCTTTCTCCTAAACTTAAACTTAAACCTGCTTTCTACTCCCCAGTTACCTTTTCCAAATTATTCCTTAATGCTTAAGACCTGATACAGTTGTCATTAAATAGAGATGTATATAAACTTGCTTCTGATGGTTGCGGAGCGGTCTACATCGGCCAAACGGGGAGGAGTTTTGTCAAGAGGATTAAGGAGCATAAGCGATACTTCCGTTTAAATAATTTGAATTCTCAATTTGCGAAACATCTTTTAAACCTCAATCATTACAGTTCCTTCAACCTTAAATTCCTCCACTTTGAAATTAAAGGTCGCAAATTGGATGCTCTTGATCAGCTAGAGATAATTATTTGTGAAGACTCGCTTCTCTTAAATGAATATCTTTTCCACAATCATTCTCCTCTATTAAGCTATAGTAAATACTTTGTACCTTTGTTGTCTTTAGCCCTTTTACCAAGTTTTTGTAACACTTGTAACTTTTTGTAACTTTATTTTGCTTTCGCCTTCCTTTTTATAACCATTTCTTTAATTACCTTCCATTCGTTTTCTGTGTAACCCCTTCTGTCTCTCTCCCCCCTTTTTCCCTATATATGGAACGATTTTTATAATTAATCACCTGATGATGCTACGATCGTAGTAAAACCGGTCATGCCAAATAAATTTGTGGAAGTGAAAAAGTTCTTTCTTTTTCTCGATGAGTAAATTCCACAGGGTTGAGTCTGACCTCATTCTTGATATATGTAATTTTATTCACGGCAAACAGAGCGGCAGGGGCACGTGCTAATGCGACCCTCGGATACATAACACAATCAGAGAAGCGTAAGTGGGTTTGTAATACAATGAATTAAAATTAATGTTTTTTCTGCCGAAACATTCAGGGATAGACTTTTAAAAATAAAATTAATAGAGGGAGAGTCTTACTTTGTAATAAAATGGACAAAAAGTGTCAATAGATGCGTGTTAAAATATCTTTCTGGGCAAAATCCATATTTAACTTAAGATAAAAACATTTGAAAAAATTTTTAATAAAAATTATATTTCCGGTATGTCATTCGATCTTTCTTATGTTAAAATTATCGGCCGTTTATAGAGAACAATATACTGAACAACTACTAGAAGAGAGAGCCTAGAATAAAGCACAATTCAATTATACGTTGGTTTGGTTCGAGATGTTCCCGACGTAATTTTGAATTTCGCCATTAGATGGCACCACTAGTACAAAAGGTTGTTATACCATGAATCATCAGCCGTGTTTTCCTTCACTGCTCGTGTGAGGATAATGCAATATCGAGCGTGGGTTAATATCAAAAAGGTTTTTAACGGGAGCCATAGACTTCTTTGTATTATTATATTGCGTTGCAATGGTCTCCTAAAGAATATTAAACAATTAATCAGAAGATATTGGAATCAGCCTGAGTAAAATTACAGCATTTTGAAAGGAGGTTATACGCAAATATGCAAGCAAACAAAACATAAGAAGTTTTTATTTTAAAATACCATCTTTATGTGGTATTGCTTTACGGAACGCAAGCATACTATTAGGAAATAAGAATAGATAAATGACTTTAGATTATTCTGTCTGTTACTGAGAGTGAAAAATATAACTGGATCGAGAAACAAACCAAATGCTCCGAAAATATGCAAATAAACATAAGAAAAGTTCTATTTAGCCTTACTAAAGCGGTCTTAATAGAATTCATAGTCTCTCTGTCGATATATCTGCTAGAGCAGTGGTCGACCGCGGGTCAGAAGGTGACACACCAACATGATTTAGGTGACCCGCAGTCGATCATCTCCCCGCAGATTCAGACTATCGAGAGCTCTAACACCTAACGCTGTAGGTTTGGAGCGCATGCGTGTTACATCTGAGCTGATGCATACGCAACCACTTTGCTTGCGTCGGCCGCTACTAGCCCAAAAATTAATGATTCATAAATGATTTTTTATTTTTTCCCCATAATTTTTGGTACCGATCGACTGCTATGACCCCTCAAAACAATCCGAAAACCAAGATTTGACCCACCGCCGATCTCTGTGCTAGAGTATTTATAAACTGCCCGAGAACTACATAGTTGAGTTCTCTCTAGGTAATTTTCAGTGGATCTAATCTGGCTAATGTTTAACCACCCTTCATGATATTATGATTATTAACATAACCTGTGGGTTGTTAGCGAAGCGGCAATTGCGAATACCTGGAAAAAGTCGGGCATTATATTTTCATCTAAGACTACAGATGTGACTTATGAAGAAGAAATTGATGAAATGATATGATCCGAAGATCCTATGCAGACAGGCATAAGCTGTGAAAGTTGGAACAATTTTTGAAACGAGAAAAAGTCTGCTATGACCGGGAATTGAACCCGGGTCTTCCACTTGCCGGGCGGATATTCTACCTCTGAACTATCGTAGCAGAACATTTTCTCTCGTTTCTGAACACGGATGTTTTCCTTGGTGGGACGGGAACTAGCCAAGCTAGTATCAAACTGCCCCAACATATGTCCTCTAAGAGATTGATTGATTGATTGATTTTCTTATGAAGAAGATTTTAGTGTTGCCTGCGAGATCTGAGGAGATTTATTCTCTTAACTTCAACTTACTTCTCCCCTAACATCCATCCACCTTTATTACTGTATATTTCAATTGTGGGTAATACCTATTATCCAGCTAGATTTAGTCTCTCGGTGTAGGTAGAGGAATAGCCAATGAACTCATTGCGTGGAAAAATTGCGAATATTTACTTCGAGACCTGTTATGACACAATATGTAAGTAATCTTATGATGAAGAAAATTATGTAAAATGCTATGTTCTTAAAAATGAAGCAAAATAAAATATTTAATTTGGTGGATGAAGACTCAATGGCAGGCTTCAAATTGCCTAACCCAGACTTAGATACTTTCTTAAATGTTTTCCATGCTGTATGTGAAACCAGAAACTTTGAAAACATTATGCCCAGAGATTCACCCTAATCAGGATAAAATCTGCGATCTTTTGGGGTACAATGTTTGCAAACAAGGTATGTATCAGGAAGCTTATTTCGAAACTTATATTGAAAGCCTTATATAAGTTTGCAATTTGAAAAATTGACAAAAGAATTAAAATGCGACTCAAATTTCATCGAAGAAAAAGAAATGTCTGCGCTTAAGTTGACACAATTTTATCGTTGATTAAATAATTGCAGCTACGATTACTTCATAACATAAGTAATTTACAAAAACATTAAACTTTCGGTAGTACGCAATGAGGTACCAGATTCAAAGAACCAATAACTGTAGCGTTAAAAATAAATTTGTAAGCCGATTCGACATGTATTTGTAAAATTACAGCGAGAAAACTAATTTACATTCCTTAAGGTGCTTTTTTGGTCAAGATTAAATTTTTTACGATGATTAGCGTCAATTTTAAAATGCGACTCCAATCCGTGTGTTAATAAAATTGAGAAATGAAAAGATCTTTGAATCATGACGTTACTGTAAACCTTGAACAGTAAAGAACTTCATAGGGGAAAATCCAGGTTAATCTTGAAAGTATGACTGAAATGAGATTTAACAGCATGCCCCTGGATCTTATGCCGCCGGTGGTGCTCTGCTATTTAGCGTAATAGCTATTGTTTGTTATGGAGTCACTTGCAGTCTCAACACCAGAGGCGCTGGTGGCAGTGTTTCGCACCGATCAGGGCTTTTATATGATTAATATTATCTTGATTCCGTTTTTATGATTATGATTTCATGATATAGAAATGTATATTTTGTTTTTTCTATCCCATCATCAAGTGAAAAAACCGAAAAATGTCGGGAAAGACGTTTTTTAAAGGGTCGACATTGGAACACAAAAGGTAAAACAAATTGTTAAAAATGTTGTAATTTTAATTTTCACGTTTTGCGTATTTTAGCTTTTTATTCAAATCAAATCTTTTTACGAGTAGGCGGGACCGTATGGGTTGGAGCTAGCAACACTGGTTGTGATCAAGGATGCAATATCGCAAAAAATATCGATATTTGTAACATTTGAAATATCGGAAACTAGTATCGATAATTATCGATATTTTCCTTTAAAATACCGAAATGGAATCTGGAATAGCGATTGTTATATAGTTCAGTAATTTAACGTTAAATGGCTTATTATTGTAACAGAAACTTCATTGCAAAGCGACTTCTCATTTTTTTGCTTTGTCAGCAAGGCAGTCTCCAACAGGGGAAAACATTATTCGTTTAAATAACGTTATATACAGCCAGACCCCGATTTAGCGCCTCCTATATAGTGCTACCCCGCATACCACCCATGAATCATTGTGAACAGAACTTCCATTTTGACTACATAGAGCAAGCATGTACCTCGATTTTCAGCCACCCCCGCTTTAACGCTAATTTAGTGATGGACAAATGGTGGCGGTAAATCGGTGTTTCACTGCCCATATCTCTATTTATGAAAGTTGAAAGTAATCGTTCCGCCTAACCTTACGTACTTCCGGAAGGGCCAGAATTGTGAAATTCGGCATGACTATAGATCATTGGATTCAACCGATGGAAAAATTTAGAAATACCAAAAATGTTTATTTAAGGAAAGTTTTCCGACCCCATTATTTCACTCCAACCTCCTTTAGAAAAGAATATAAACCAGGGAAGGGCTTTGTAAAACTGCATTTTTAAATAAGATAAAATTGAGATGCAAACTCAGGACAAATATTTCTAAAGCTGAAAGAAAGAAGTTAAATTTTCGAAAGAAATTAAAATCCATGCCGAATTAGCGTAGAATTGGTTTTAATCATAAAAGTGGTATTTTTTAAGCAATGGTAGTATTTAGATGCCTTTTCGAGTAAATGAAAATAACACATAAATGGTTCATACATTTCTAGAAACTTTTCATTGATATGGAAACTGCATTTTTAAATAAGATAAAATTGAGATGCAAACTCAGGACAAATATTTCTAAAGCTGAAAGAAAGAAGTTAAATTTTCGAAAGAAATTAAAATCCATGCCGAATTAGCGTAGAATTGGTTTTAATCATAAAAGTGGTATTTTTTAAGCAATGGTAGTATTTAGATGCCTTTTCGAGTAAATGAAAATAACACATAAATGGTTCATACATTTCTAGAAACTTTTCATTGATATGGAAACGCCACCGCATTTTTGAGTGTTTTAATAGTTGATTATAATCCACAGACACAAATACCAGAAATGATGGCTAATTTTAACACAAACTGATCCATTTTCACCTGGCCAGGAGTCAGTCGCATGTTGAACATGATTATTTAGGATATGGGTAGGACATTCAATTCCTATTAACTGCCCAAGCATTGAAGAAAAAAGTGCAGCAACATTGTTATCTTCATTTCTAAGTACACTGCTGAATTGATGTTACAGCTGTCCCTTTCAAATGAAATGCACTCCTATCCAATCGTAGCTTTTTAATGTATATTTAACATAAGCTGACTTGTAGACTCCGCTGATTTATTTGGAACAGCAATATATTTATAACTAAGTCTGATCTGAGAAAATCGATGTCATTGAATAACATAATATTTAAAGTAAAAAAGTTACATTTAGAAAAAAAATTTATAACTTTATTTAATGAAACAACGTTTTATATGCACTAAGAGGTAAAAAATAAAAAAATCCACATAAAACTATTCTCCACATTGTTAAAATTGTTCTGGGCATATAAATGTTATCTACTGCAAAGTTTAACAAATAAATATTCAATTATACATTGATATTGTCTTGATGAAGTAGGATATAGTGATTTAAATAGCCGAATTTCTCAGGCCTTGTGTATATTTTGTGCGAGAGCTGAGTAAGTTTTTAATCATTGAATAAAGACAAAAAATTATATAAATTTATTTTTATGAAGTTATGTTTTATATACCATAAAAAGGAAAATTAATCAAATCAGATGTTATAATTAGCAATTCTGAAACATCTTAACTTTGATGGGGAAGAGAAAGACTCAAAGACCTCTGAGTGAAAGTGTTTCAATGACCTATCCGCCTAATGAGAAATTAATATTTCCTCCAGTTAATTTTCTGTTCTAGCGGTTTCAATTTATGAGCGTGATCCTGACGCCCATAGTATTTCGCTTTATGCAGTTGTAACACCTCACTGTTTCCACGATGGATTATTGACATAGTCATTAAAGTTGAATATAATATCTTAAAACCGCTTTGAATCCTATGCATTATTATGAACCTAAAATTACAAATGATATAGAGCTTGAATTAAAAAAAGCTAAAGGAAAAAATATAAAACTAGTAAGATAAAAAAGTGAGCTTTAGGCTACTATCACCATTTTACTCTTTCATGTCTGTCGCATAAATATTCATTGAGTAGATTTTTGTGTGCTCGCGACGAAAGGAAACTCGCAGACCGATTTGAGAGATGAATGCTATGCATACTTTCCTTTATCAAAACCTTAAAGAAGATACGTTAAGTAAAATTAGAGGAGCGGCTGTAAGGAGTATAAGGAAATGCATGTTACTCTTTGGAGAGAAAAACTGTTTTTACCGATGAGCACAGAATATATTAGAATAAGCAGGAGTTGAAATAATTTCAAAATAATATGGAGAGAAGAATTCGGAGAGGTTTCGAAGGAAAAAGTCATTTTTTCATGAAAAGTTAAACGAAAAGATGAAAGAGAAAATACTTAAAAGGGCGAGATGTATGAATGAGAAACATAATTCTAAATGGAGGAAGAGATGAACCTTATATGGAAACACGGAGGATTAGAGAGTCGAGGAGAGAAATGAGGAGGCGAGAGTAGAGGAATGCGAGTGGAAGGTGGCTGAGTCGAGGGATGCGGGACGACGTGGAGTGGGTTGGGCGGACGCAAGAGGAGGAAGGGTGGAAAGAGTCAGGAGGGAGTGAAGGGGGGGATGCCGAAACACGATAATAGTGGATGGAGAAAAAATCGGGAAGGAGCAAGGAGGATAAGAGTAGGAAGGTGAAGAGGGAAAACGAGGCACGATGGAATACGAAAAGAGAACCGGTAAGAGGAATGAGAATTCCGTAAAGCGACGAAAAGGATAAAGTTTTGCGGTGAAGAGGTTGCGGAATAAGGGAAAATGGAAACAAGTGCATAGCGAGAGAGAAAATAGAGGAGAGAGACGAAGAAGGGGAAATGTGAAAAGGTGGAAGAGAGAACGAAAAGTCCGATGGAATAGGATAAGATTACGAGTGCAAATGCGTAAAGGTAGACGTACGAAATGTTTGAGGATGAGAGGAAGAAAAGGTGAGACGAGGAGAAATGGGAATAAGCGGGTGGAAAGAGGGAGGATTTAGATATAAGGAGAGAAAGAAGAATGGCGGGAAAGAAGGGTAGCGCGAAGAGGAAAGGGAAAAAGATGGATAGCAGGAAGAGAACAAAGTCCTATTAGAGGGTTGGATGCCTGGAGGAAAGAGTAAAAATATAACAGAAAAATTAGAGCTCGTAGAATTAGAGAGATGGTGGATGTCGAAAGAATAGGAGGAGGATGAGGAGAGAAAAAGGGGTAGATATCCAGAAGGAAGTTGATTAAATGTGTGGGAGGATATTATCTCGCTCTCCCGATGGATATTTTATTTGGATTATTAAAGTCACGGTATTTATCCACTCATTTCAATTTTTTCATCCGTTTCCTTCATTTGCCAATCTATCTAGTCATTTCTTTTGTATACCATTGTCATGTTTTCCCTTTCAATATTTTTGTCTTATTTTTTCTGTTTTATACAACAGAACTTTCAACAAAGTCTCGATTTCCCTTGATAGAATATTCCTCATCAGCAGTTTTCGATACCACTCGCACAGCTTCTCAGCGTTCATTTGGGTTCTCTCACATTGGATAATTAAGACTCAATTTCGTAAAGCGTCTCCATTTTACTACTTTATTCAAATTTAATTTGGCCATCAACACAAGGGAATTGTGTTCATTATTAAAGTCAAAACCTATCTCAGGATGCTTATGAATGTCATCTACAACTTGATTAAAGTTGTCAGTCATAATGAACAGCTGAATAATTACAATATTTATTGGTTCTGGGCCGTTCATACCCTTTAACAATCGCCTTTTATCTGCTCTATATTTAGAGACCTTTGCTTTGTATTCTATTATCGTCCACCATCAAGAGCTTACTTCAGCTTACTGCTGGATGTAAACCTCTTTACTAGTCCTTCATTTCTACTTATGGCCTTTCTCTTCTATAGTTCTACTACAATGCTTTATATTTCCTCTTGCAGCTATATTTCTGGTCTTCTTTGCAGTCAATTCTTGTTTGTTTTGATAACTACTGCATTGCCACTGTCAAGCAATTATCACTTAGCAATATATAAAATTTTCTGCCAATTCAGTTTTGTTCGTTCTTTCTATTTCTTCTCGAATACATTCATTTCCTTTTATCACCCGAAGGGATCTCGAGTATCCTTACCTCCACTCTTTTAATGAAACTTTTGTATTATATGCAAATTACTCATCATTGTCCTAGTTTCTATTACTAATAGTCAGAGTTATTAGGATACAATTGAACGTTTTTCTTTTTTAACACCGTAGTTATTTTCTAATAAAAATTGTTCTCTCCTATTGCGCTTCATTCCACCTTCGTTTTTCAGTTTAAAAGAAGTTATAGACGAAACGATGTAGGCTAAAGTGATCAGCTTGTTACTCTTAGGGATCTAATATAGTCCTTTAAACTTTTTTTTGAGTTACTATGAATAATTTGGAAGAATCGATTCTTGTTGTCGATTGCTTGTTATTCCACATACAGGCACTCTCTGGGTTGCGCAAGCCTCGACTTACGCAAATCCGCACCTACGCAAGCGACCCCATAAATTACTTAAAATTTTCGTTATGTTTTCGTAAACGAGCGGGAACTAAATATATGCGCGGAGGAAGAACGCAAGGCGTGAGTTGTAATGCGGTAACCCCACTATGCTACCCAGGCACTATTGCCAATTTAGCCAATTTTTAATTAGATCTAGCGACTTTGGGTTCCAACTAGCACCTAATAAAAGGCCACAGCGACTACCTACGAATCTCATCATCATCATCATCATGCTTCTGTCCGAAGACAGGTTTTAACTGAATCGCTGCCTCCATTTCTCTCTCTCCCTAGAAGCCTCTTTTATACCTCTATAAGTATTATATCCCTGCTTTATATTATCTAATATTCCTATTCTTTTTCTCCCTCTTCCTCTTCTTCCACTAATTTTAACTTCTAAGATTATCCTTTGTAACCACTGTATTCTCAACATGTGCCCTATACAGTTTGTTTTTCTTTACCTAATCATTCTCATTAGCGTCATTTCTTTTCCCACCATTTCTAATACTTCTTCGTTCCTCTTCCTCTGTCCATTTCACTTTCATCCTCCTCCTCCATACCCACATCTCAAAACTTTCTAAATATTTTTCCTCCTTTCTCCTTACCGCTCACGTCTCTGTGCCATAAAGAGCTACGCTCCATATGTAGCATTTTGCTAATTTCTTCCTTGTTTATAAATTTATTTTCTTGCTTGTGAGAAGATCCTTTTTCTCGTTAAATCCTGCTTTTGCCATTGTAATCCTACTTCAGATGCCCTGCGCTTAAATACTGCCTAGATATTTGAAACTACATACTTAGTTGTTCCAATTTTTGGCCATTTACCATTACATTTAATTTTTTATATGTTCCTTTGAAACCATCACGACTTGCGTTTTTTCCGGCATTGATCTTCATTCCATATTGTTGGTCAACCTCCAATAGTCTGTCTGTCATCCCCTGAAGTTCTTCCTTGTCTTCTGCTATTAATCCCTGATCATATGCGTATTTAATGGTGGTAATACTTTCACTTCCTATCTAAATCCTTTCTCTTACATCAACGCTTCTTCTTTTATTGTTTCTGCGTAAATATTAAATATCGCTGTTGAAATAGGACATCCCTGCCCACCTCCCTCCCTATTGAAGTACTTTCTGTATCTTCTCCTTCAACCCTGACTCTAATCTTTTGATCTAAGTAAAGGTTTTTAAGTAATATTTTATCTTTCCAATCTATCCCAATTTTATTAAAAATACCCATAATTTCACCCCATTTCACTCGCTCAAAAACTTTCTTTTAATCAACAAAACAAAAGTACACATATCCTTATTGACTTCTAGTTCTCTTTCTATCATCATCTTCATACATCCTATAGCATCTCTTGTCCCTCTTCCTCTTCTGAAACCAAACTGATTATCTTGCAGCACCTTTTCCATTTTACATTCAATTCTTTTGGTTATTATTCCGGTTAGAACTTTAGCTGTATGAGAAATTAAACTAATAGTTCTGTAATCCTTACAACATTTTGCATTGTTCTTTTTCTCCAGTGGTACCATCACAACATCTAAAAAATCTTCAGGTCATATGCCAGTATCATATACTTGGTTAAAAAATTTTGTGAGTTGCTTAACTGCTTTAGATCCCAAAACCTTAAGAACGTGCACGGGTATATCATCACTCCCAACTGCCTTCCTTCTTTTCATGTCATCAATTGCTTTTTAACTTCAGACTCGAGAATACTTGGTCCTAGCTGGTCTTTTTCCACATTCTCTTTTTCATCTAAATCAATTTTCTGGCTTGCCTTCTTTGTCATACAGCACCTCAATGTATTCTTTCCAGATCCCCTTTACATCGTCTGGCTCCGAGACTATTTTACCACTTTTATTCATGATTCCTTTACATCCTATTTTTCTTGCCTTTTTCTTGAATATTTTTTTGCTTTGCTATACATGAGGTCTGTTCTACAAATTCTTTTGCACTCAACAATTTCCTCGCATTTATCATTTATATACTGTTCTATGGCTTTATCTGTTTTCCTTCTTAAGGCATTATTTAACTCCTGGTACTTTCTTTGGCCTTCTTCAGTGTTTATGTTTTTTCCACTTTCTCCTCTTCCATTTTTTGCAGCATAGCTGCTGTGACCCAGGGTTTTTTGTTTCTTTCACCCGTTATCTTTCCTACCTTCTTTTCCATAGCATCTTTAATTTTGCTATGGATGTATCTCCACTCCTCATCTACATTGTTTCTATTTTCTTCAGTTCTCTTCCCCAACTTTTCCTCCTGCTCAGTCATGATAGCCTCCTTGTTCTTATAGAGTTCCTCTAAGTTCCATTTCTTGTTAACTCTTATGTTTCTCTTAACGCTCTTCAGTCTACATTGTATATTTGCCACCAAAAGGTTGTGGTCAGAATCGATATCTGCCCCTGGTAGTGTTTTCACATTTTTAATGCTATTTCTAAATCTTTCATTGACTAGTATGTAATCTATCTGGTATCGTCTCTGGTCTCCTGGGCTTCTCCATGTGTAAAGTCTCCGCTGGTGATGCTTAAACCATGTATTAGTTACAAACAATCTATTTCTATGGCAGAATTTCACAAGTTTATCCCCTCTTTCATTTCTCTTCCCTAGTCCATATTTTCCCACTATGTTATCTTCCTGTCCCTCTCCGACTACACTGTTCCAATCTCCCATTACTATGGTGGTGATCCTTCCTTTTCCCTCCTCCTCCAATATCTCCATAATCTGTTCATAGATTTCATCTACTTCGTCGTCGCCAGCATTAGTCGTTGGCATATACACTTGAATTATAAGCATTTCCACTGGCTCCATCTGAAGTTTTACGGCTATTAATCTAACATTAACTGTCACTACCTTGCTAATTCTTTCAGCTATCTCTTTTCTCATTATAATCCCCACTCCCCTTTCCTTTTTCTCCCCTCCCGAGTAAATAATCTTAAATTCGTCTGAATTTATCCCGCCTTCTCCTTCCCACCGAACTTCACTAAGACCTACTATACCTACATTATTCCTTCTCATTTCCCTTTTTAAGTTCTCTAGTTTACCTCATGAATTCATAGTCCTAACATTCCATGTGCCTATTCTTAATTTCTCACCACTTGCTTTCCTATTAATGTTACATTTCCTCTGTGCATCCCCTAGGGTAGTCCCCACCCGGAGATCCGATTGGGGGACTATTTTACCTCCGGAATATTTTACCCCAGAAAGATCCATAGAGGTATTTTCAGCTTTTCAGCCTATCATGGGAAATATAATGAGGTAGTTTCCCCTTGCTTTCCTCATCGCAGTTTCACAGAGTGATTACCTATCTGTAGCTGTTCAGATCCACATGATCACCACCTACAGAGGTACTGTGCAAGCTGCTGCCCTTGCACAGGGGGATGTAAAACCCCCAAGACTGCTTCTTAGTCTGACTCTTCCCCTCAGACCTTTCCGGCTTGGATGGTCCTACCAGGAGAATTATCTCCCGCCGGCATAGCTCTTTGGTTCGTAAGAGTACGCAAACCCTCCCACCTCTGTAAGGTTATGCAGTCCTTAGGGAGGGTTGGCCACAGCGACTTCCTACGAATCTAGCGAATCGATTTAACAATCTAGCTAATTCTAGCGACTGGCTATAATTGCAGTGTATATCTGCATTCATAATAATACAAAAATAAGTTACATTATATTATTAACATAGTAACAGTAAATGATAATATTTCATTTTCATCTGATGTTCTACAACCACAAATGTCTACAAGTATCAGCAATAATCTTAGCAGGGTTTACAGGTACACGATTTTGCAAGAGCTCGTTTCAATTGCGGGCGATGGAGTGTGTGTATTTGCAAAGGTAAGGACGACAAAGAGGATTTTGAAAGTGATTATAAAAACCTAGATTATTTATGAGAAGACAATCATAGGTGAAAGATTGCACGTGTAAATGGAACCGTTTCGTCTCATTTGTCATCTGTAAACAAGCGCGTGATTCATTCCTTCCATGCACCATTAACACACAGTTTTAGTCAGAGGACAAATTAGCCGACGACGGGCAGACATTACCCTCGCATTGACAATGCGGACCCTACCCGCTCACCTTCCACTGGTGGGACGATGGGTCCCCGAAGGGTGCTGCCAATTGGCGGCAAGCCAAGGCCGCCACCTCGGGGAACGGGGCCTTTTAGACCCAGGCCCTCCCCCTGGCCTTTCCGATATCTGCCAGAGAATGCCCGGTTCTCCCGTCAGGGTGGATTTCCCGAGCTCAACAGCCGATTTCACGCATCGTGTTCCAGTCCATCCAACTGGCCCTCGAACACCTCCACTTGCTGGATTACGGGGCACGCGACTATGCCTTCAAATAGACGACAAATTCCTAGTGCCCGGGACCGGACGGTTCGACCTTAGGACGATCCTCCACAAGTGGATCTCCGTTACCGACTCCCGCGACTGGGACGCTTCAGAGTAAGGCCGTTGACAGCCCCGGAAGTGTGACTCATCATCTCGACCCCAGCATCAATCGCCAGGGTGAGGGTCAGTTAGGTTGGGTGGGGGTGGGTGGTGGGGTTATGGATAAGAAGTGACGCGCCCCGTGGGTCGTTAATCTATTCATGCGCGTCACTTATTGGATGACGAGGCTTTTGAAAGTGCCAACCAAGAAGATGAGTGCAGTACCGTCCCTAGGCGGTACGGCACCGCCTTAGGGCGGCGCCTCTCTGGGGGCGGCAAATGAGTTGGTCTCGTAGGCTGATTTAACATAAGGCGCTTTATGGGCTCAAATTGCGTTCCCTCTATAACTCATTGTCGTTGAAAGTAGACAACATATTTATATCCATCGGATACTGGAAAACATGCGAAGGGTAAAGTTTAGATGCGAATGCGAAAATCGGTATCAGCGCAAACCTCTAGTTTCTATTTCCCCAGCGACCGATAATAAAAGGCAGCACTTAGGTTTTTTAATTCCACCGCACTAAGATTTGGCTTCGACACACTTCCCAGGGGCTCTTTCCCTGCATTAGCAGTTACAGGTATCTCAGCGGGCCGGATAAGGTGCTACATGGAAATTATGTCATAACGAATAGTCGAAAATAATCAAAATAAAACAATTTTTAGCAATTAAATGTGAATAGATAAATATATCCCGCATTTAACCAGTTTAACTTTGTCTGATAAAAGATCTTCAGTACTTAATTTTCAAAGATCGCTTTCTCAAAATAGTTTCGCGTGCCGAATAAAATGCCTTCACGAGTCGGATTCGGCCCAAGGGCCATAATTTCCCCGCCTCTGCTCTACTGTATACTATCCGTAGTAATTTCGAGGGTGTGTAGTTATTCAGATATTATTAGTCTCTTTTATTGAGAATTAAGTTATCGTTTACTTTGCTCCATGATATACGGTGGTTGATGGGTGAGGGTGGAGCAATTTGCGCCCTTAAAGTCTGTGAAATTCCTTGCGTCTGTGTGATACAATAAACATGTATGGGCTAAAATTTACATTTGAGAATTTCTCTAGCTTTTAATAGAAATATGAAATGTTCAAATGAAATACATTTATTTCTTGTCTTCATTTCTAGATTAGATTAAAGGCATAATATTTATCAGAAATTTAAGTTTCTAAGGTTTTGATGTGGAATTAGTGCTTGTAAGAACCGGTTGTTTAATTTTGAAAAAGTATTAGAACCCTTTGTAAACTCTGTTGGAATTGCTTGTAAACTGCTATTGAAAAACTAAACTAGCAGTCTAAATCTACAATGAAAACGAAGAATTAATTATTATTATTTGTGAAATAAATTATTTACTTCATTACTTGTAGGTTACCTATAATTTAGCAATAAGAAACTGTTTTAACTGAAATAAATTTTTTGCACTCTAGCAGCGCAAAATTATTAATAGTATAAGGTTTGTTTTTCAAAGAGAACTTTATAAGTTATGCGTAAAATAAGTATACTCTGACTAAAACAAGTTTTTGTAGTTAATCAGTCTTTTTTTTTCAAAAAGAAAAGATTATTTTTTAGAGAAATGGTTGCTAAAATTTTGGTAACTCTCCACTCATTCCTTGTTAAATACGACGAGGAAAAGTTTTATTTCCAAATATGTTGTTAAGAAATTTTCACCATTACTTTGCGGGAAACAAGATATGTTGTAATTTTGTTACCAATAAAATCGCCCTCGTAAAAAAGTTTTCATCGGTTAATTATACGAAATATATTTAAAAATTCTTGAAGCCTTTCTTCCTGCATGGTGATTTTCTGGATCTATCCCTCATGCCGCTAACTGGAAATAACAATCTGGTTACCATAACCAGAATATATGTCAAACCAACACTGAGGAGGTTTACCGCAGTATCATCATTTTATGGTCTCAATGCTATCCTTCATATCTATCTTCTTAGTGAAACTTATCTCATACTGTGTCAGGAATCTTTCTTCTAGTTTCTTCACTGCTTCTACTGTAGATTAATTTTAATCTTTGTATGATTAAATTGTGGTTGTTTTTCTTCCGTTTCCTTCTTAACGTAATGATTCCCTTTGCCGTTTTATTACGTGCCCAAGAAAGGATCCACTGAAATCAGTTGCTTCATAACAACACATATGTACTTGTGGGAGAAGAGAAGAAGTTTTTGTTTATTTACCATCACATTGTTTATCCATGTCTCGCACCCCCCTTTCTGAAGTTTAAAGATAAAAATAATGATTGCTGATGCTCTCGCTATCTATCAAGAAATACACCGTAGATGATCTTTTGAATGACTCACATGTTCAGTTCGATTTTGTGCTTCGGCTTTTGGAACAAAAACGCGAGTTGCCCACAATTTAATTTACTTAAAGACTTGGCTTTCTTGGGAGAACTACGAAGTATCTTAATCTTCTACAATGTGAAATTGTTGATTACCTAAATAATAAAACCTGATCAGATCTTTTAAGGAGAAACCAAAACATTTGCAAGGCAGCTTATCTTTGTAATATCCTTACAAATTTTCCACTTTAACTATTAAAAAAATTAGTTTTATACAAGATCTGTGTGCGAGGCGGATAGGGTCGGCGGAAAGTGGACCCCGACACATCTATGAATCCAATTTGATAGTTGGAATCCTTTATTTTTTGGTCGAGGGCTATATTTTTCCTACGGTACTAGTTTGATAATTTAGGTTTGAATTCTTTTCCTTTTCAATTCTCTTATTAAAACGCGAACCATATATTTCCAGCTTCGATGAATTTGAAACTAAATAAAATAATTTGTCTCTCTCCATCAACCAATTCTCCATTTTGGACAAAGAACCACGGAAATATCCTCAAAAAATTCCATTTCAAATTGCAGGTATAAAAAATCGCTCGAGGTCTACAGAAAAATGTTCAAATTCGCCAATTACTCGTGACTCGAAAGCTTTCTGAAAATTTGTTTCTATAAGTTACTACGCAGGTAGCCATCCAATTATAATGCGTTTTTTTGCTAATTCGGTTTCATTCATATATTTTTGAGCAGACATTTGCGACAATGAACTTAGTAAAGTTAGTACAGATCCGTATTGACAGTTCCTCATTTCTTCTATCAACCTCGAAAACCAATGTTAAATGCTGAGAAACTGTCAACTGATAATCAAGTTCAAAAATCGCATCGAGATATTTTAAATTGAGATTATTTTTATTTAAATTCGATTTTTTTTAATTTTCAGCAATTATTTTTTTTTTATTTTTACGTTTTATTATTATTTTAGTTTTATAAATAAAATGAAGCCGGATATAGGCGGGGCAGCAGTTTTGACCAACCAAAACATTTGCTTCTATTTATTGGCACATCTGAAATAGGTTTAGCTGAAACTGATCTATCGCATACCAAAGAAAAGAAAATTCAACATTACAACATTAAATTTCTGCTGATTCAAATTCAGCGAATTTGTCAATTTAATGCTATTTTTCTCTTTTTAGCCGCGATATATGAAAGATGTAGAGTAAAACTTCTGAAGCCATTATCGTTTCCGAAGAAAATTGGACGTTTAGAGGGGTGGTCGTCGAATAGACGGAAAATTACATAGCTTTTTGGAATCAGTGCTTAGATCGATAAGTATTTTTGAGTGGTGACTGCATTTTTAAATCATTTGTTTGTATTAAATTATTTTAAAACTAATTTGTAATCTTCGAAGTTGATGGATCACTGTGAAATATTTTGTTTGCTCTTACAGTTGAAGTGAATTTACTATAAAGTTCCATAAAAAGCAAAAAAAACGTGCTCGTTGTAATACAAGCTGAATAAGTTTCTACAACTTCAAGAAAAAATACGAGTAAAATGTAATTTAATCCCTCCTGCTGTTCGTATAGCAGCAGAAGCCTTTCCTCATTACTTGGACATACCGCACCACTTTCGTTTCGCCAATTTAAATCCATACTCATCACGCGTCTTCACTCTTTAATTCCGCCACACACCTCGCTCCACCAACTCATTCCAAATCTGACAACACTCAGATCTTCTCCCGTCTCAACCCTCCTCCCTCAAATCCTTCCTCCTACGCAATCTTCTCCCTACTACTCCACCCAGAAACGTACAAATTCACAGAATTTCTCCCGCCTACCGTAACTGCCCTCAAACATGTATGTTCTCTTAATTCCCTCTACCGCTAACGACTGCTGCCATGTAACACAGAACTTCCAAAACTCTGCCGAAACCACGCATCAAGTAACCTAATATAAGTAATTTGAAATTTTACCCCATATTCAGCAACCAAGGGGAATCGACTAAATAGAGTTCTGACACAGACGACGACAACCTCTGGCATTTTTCTTCTGTAATGCAGTTCATAATTGCTTTAGTCAACAGGATGGAAATTAAAACATTACAAGTTTTTACACATTGGAACATAGAAATTATAAATCCTGAAAGAAGAGAAATATTATATATAGTCTGGAGCAGAGATCGATCCCGGGGTCTAATTTAATAGTGGAGATCCATTGTTTTTGTAACTCGGAAAATGGAGAAGCCTGGTGCTATTGTCGTTTATGACCATAATTTATATCTCTAATAGTTTTTTACTTTCGTTAATATTAGATGTTAAAAGTAACTCTTTTAGCCAGATAATATGTAAACTGGAAAGGAATTTTATCTACAGAGTAGAATCGATCGGTCATGATCGTAGGTCATAATGAGAAACGGAGTATTGGATAAGGAAGTCAGGTATCTATATAATGTTTTTTAAAAATCCAAAACGTGAGCAGGCTAAATTCATTTTAGATCTGTTTTACTTTTTGAATTCGTTAACATAGGTATCATAAGGCTGAATCTCCAAATATATTTTTGAATAAAAATCCTGAAACTCGCAGCATACTTATCCGAAATACAAAAATTTAATCTTCCGAACTTAAGAATTTGGCTGTAAATTCAGCTAAGTTTCAGCTACGGCAACGGCTGAACGCAAGACCCAATAATTAAGCAAACGATCGGCCGAGGGAATCACCAAAGAGAGTCACAACGAGGTTGTCCATTAGAATTCGACGTTAGCGAAAACTGAAAACGCCATCTGATTGATAGCAACGGAATAGGAATCCCCAAATACAATTAAAAGAGTAAATGATGAAAGAAATGACGTCACCATAGGCCTGAAAGTATTCCGCATCTGTTGTCGTATGACCCAGCTGTTCCCAAAGTTTATGAATCTGCGACCCCCTGTAACCGCAGCCGATCTTGTCACGACCCTCTCTTCTGAAAGCCGATCATATTGCCGCCTCCTCAAACGGCAGCCGACCTTATCGTGACTTCCTTAACCCAATCCGTCAATCAATAAAAATAAAGTACGAATAGAATATTTAGAGAACATTAGAATTTTTGTTAGTATTTATAATGAAATAAATTGTGTAATTTAATTAAAATATTGAACACATGACTCCGTCTTCGAGAACCCTCAGTTTGAGAACCGCTGGTGTTAACCAGTAATTCCAAAACTATTTCAATCCAACACCTATTTTGGCCAAAATATATTTACTACGGCCACCTTAATAAATATACTAGTTTATAGACGATAGTTTCAAAGCATGGGTTCAGTAAAGGTAGGACTTGTGACACTCAGTTCGGTTTATTTGTAAATGATATGTTGAGAAGCGGAGAAAGAAATCAGGTCGATCTAATCTTTATAGATTTCAGGAAAGCCTTTAATGAAGTACCTCTCAAGAAATTAATAGCGGAGCTTGATAAATTAGGTATTAATAGAAATCCGAGAATTTCATAGTAATATGGAGCAAAAGGTAGGGAAGCAGAGCGATAGCTGTCTCTGGCGTTCCTCGGGGAAATGTCATCGGTCCGTTGTTGATTCATCTGTACATAAACGATATCGGCTCAGTACTTCGAAGTAAAATCAGACTTCGCAGAGGACGCTATCCTTTATAGGGAGATAAGCGATGATAACGACAATCAGTACTTGCAGAACGATCTCGAAGCAATATCCACATGGTACAAGTATTGGCAGCAGAAAATCAACCAAAGGAAAAGCTGCCTCTTAATTTTTTGGAAAATTAAAAATAGTTTGATATAATTATGATATAATTATGAAATCGTTTCACATACCGTCAAATATCTAGGAGTTACAATTCGTCGCGAGCTCTCGTGGGACACTTGCGTTCGCCGGGGGATATGCGCTGCAAGCAAAAAAGTTAGCCTTTATAGGCATAATATTCCGGAATATCGCCGAACAGTAAAAGAATCAAGTTATATATCTTTGGTAAGGCCCCAAGTAGAATATGCATCAGCTCTATGGGATCCATACAAGAAGGGTCTCATAAAGGAGATAGAAAGTTGCAGCGCAGAGCAACAAGATTTGTAAAAAGAAATTATAATAACAAGCAGGTCGTTACGTCGGCAACAGAAAATTTGAAATGTTCATCGTTAGAAGAGCGTAGATTACAGGTTAAACTTGAGCTGATAGAAAATTATATGTCGGGGAATCTAGCGAACGAGGTCGCAGATCTTATCAGGAATCCTACAAATTTTGGAAGGAAAGATAACGAGGATAAGATTCGCAAGATCTATTGTAATAGAACGGAGCTATACAACGGATTGCTCTTTACCAGGACAGCTAGAGATTACAATAGGAAAACAATGAATCGGAATTGCTAGGGACACGTTTGGTGATTTGCATCCCCTGCCATCCACTATTAAGGGGATTTGCGGGGTATGATGCACATGTATGATTTTACAGTCTGTTAATTTTACTGATAGCGTCAAGTACTGCAACATTGAGTAACTTATCAATACCATCATTTTAGACTTTATAGCTTTATAATTGCTCATAATTAATGTCTGCATTACTTGTTAACCTTTCAACAGTACCAGTACCAGTTGGAAGTTCAACCACTATTACGTAAGAATCTGAAATCACGCATTCATAGTAGATGGTGGCTTCAAAATTTACCCGTTTTGTAAATTTGCACCATTCAAACTAGAATAGTTTCCCTCGTCAATTCTCCCTAAAATTTTCTGAACTGCTCTTTTTTGTTAGTGATGCTTTAAATTTCTATGCTAATTTGATCCAAAGACCGTGGTTTAGTTGTCATTTTGTGTGGTAAAACACAATTTTAACAGCACGTCCTTCTTTCATGAATACGGTCGGATGGGGTGGAAAATTTTCCACTAAGTCTTTATTTAATCGTTAAAACGTAAACCTTAGTTCAAAGATAAATCCAGATAGCGCCACGAATGCCTGCCTACTGTTATGCGGAGACAGCTGTTTGATGCTTTGCATTGTTACGCTGCTAATAATAGTTCTTAACTATTATTGAAATTCTTATACTTATAGATTGTGAATTATACTTTCATTAACAAGAGAAAATTAATTTATTTCTCGGTAAAAATAGTGTAATAACAATGAATAATGCTAACAAGTATATAGCTAATAAAATCTATATAATCTATAAATAATAAATTTGTCGCTATATTTTAATATAAAGTGAGAAATAATGAAGGTTTTTTATTTATTCTGATATAATGGCTTTCCATAAAATTACGTCTTTGACAGTTAAAGTCTACGCTTTCCGAGAAATTCTCGATCGACCATAACTACGGACAAGACTAAATCATTCTTAGGTTGGATATCTCAACCATTTATAGTCAAATATACGTCTACATTGCATACAGTCACAAGAGGATATTGCAGACACTAGCCTTACTGTAATTAAAATTTATGATATTTCGCATTTGGTTATTTGTAAAATAAAGTGTACGCAATGCGATGAGTTTCCTTCCCACCCTTCCCTTACTCCGCTTTTCTCACTATTTCTTTTCCATCTGCATCGATGATAGATTCTTTCTTGTGATCAATTTTCTTTCCATAGCCTTTTACGAATAACATTCCAGTTTTTTCCCTATCCCTCCTCTCTTCTGTCTTTGCAGTAAATCTTTCTCCGTTTCTATTACTTCTGTCGTCTTTCACTTTCTCCTTCAAACATCCTCACTCTTTGTCTTATTTTTCTTATATCGCCCATTTTTCCATATATTTTTTATGGCTCTATTTCATCTTCAACTTAACTCTGCCTTTCTGTTTATCCAATTTTTGTAATTTTCTCCTCGAGCTTGTCTCTATCGATTTGTCTGGTTTCTGACTTATCGCTTTTCCTTATCTCTTTTCCCCCGCTTTCTCTTCTTCTTCCTTCTTAACTACTCCCTCCGAAAATGCCCTCCTCTGCCAACCTATTATTATTCTGCTTGCTCCTTAACATTTTTCTTTCCGATTCTTTGGTTATTTATTTTCTACTTTCCGAAGCCATTTGTATGAAAAGAACTTCTTCATTATTCCACATTACTTTTTACGATAATACCCAGCAAATTCTACGTCATTCACCTAGCATATTTTTCTTTGTACATATTATTTTAGTTTACTTACTATTCCATTTTCTTCACTTCTCAGAGATTCTTTGCGGAGTCCATTTGTTTCCACTCGTTTATTCATTCCAATTCTTCCCATTACTCTTCCCTTGCCTTCTGCCTTCTCTTCTTCCTTCTCATCGTTCTTTCTTTTCCTCTCCGCCCACTCCTGCACTTCTTGTCCACTCCCCTCCTGCTATAGCTTACATTTTACATTAATGACGATTTCTCTGTGGCCCTGGAAATTTAATTAGAAATCTCACTCGGAAAAATTAACCCATAATTCCTCTCTTTTTTGTCTAAATGGTTTTCTCCGAAATCTTTATTTTTGTAATTTTTACGCGTCTCTAGTTTAAAATGTTATACATTGTACAAGAATGTTTTTAATCCTTTGGTATCTCCATTAAAACTGAATTTTAATTATATCTGAAAATTTAAGAAAAAAACATTTACTATATTGTCTATTTTTAATTTTGCTCCACCTTAACATTTTTATGTGAACGTTAACTATAGATATTTTCCATTTATATTTTGCATCATCTAGCGTTTAAATTTGATAAATAGAGAATTTACTCATATTAAGAAAGAAATTGTAATTAATAGTGTTAAGAGTACTTACAACTACACGCTAACATTATAAGGCAACAAATAATAGATAGATAAACGTCTTTATTTAAGCGAGATTAAGACTAAGCAGTCTCTTCTTCCACCTAACCCATAATACTAAGAACGGTAACCATATTTAGCTTTAGCAAAATTACCATGTAAGTTCTAACTAAAATTAATATTATTATATTAATACGTAATTGACAGGATAATATACAAATTTACTTTGGAACAAATTTGTTAATATTTGTTCTGCCGATTTTATAATAATCGTTTTACTTCCCAATCTAAATAAAGCAATTAAAATGAAATATTTATTGTCTTAAATGTGAGCGTCCATGGAACGATTTTTGCCAATTAAAGATAAAACCTTAAAGTGTTGAACAACAGCGGCAATTCACCGACCGTTGATTCTAACAAGACTCATTCTTCTCTTTCTTTGGCAAGTGGATTGTATCGCCACTCACTTACCTTAACTACTCTTTTCAATCTCAGCCCTTTTTGCAATTGCAAATTTAAACCAGTCCCTCTTTCTTCCTAATCCTCAAATTTTGACTCCCAAATTACACTCGGCACCGCCAATACCCTCTTTTCTTTCCCGCTCTTCTCTGCTCGAATGCAACGCCATTCCTAACGGCAATTATTTGCTCTCACCTATGTTTCCACATTTTGACTCCTATTTTACCTCACCCGTTATTTATAAGTTTCAAAGAAATCATTTGATAATAATTTTTCGAAGATGCGAATTTGGTCGTAAATTTGTTCCTCAACAATTAAATTCAAATATGTAAATTAGTGAAGGACATTTTTTGTTTGCATTTTTAAATTACTCAAAATTGTCGCACAAATTCGGAAATCGAATCAGAGAACGATATAAATATTAATTTCCTTACCGTTAATTTTCAAATATGATTCTAATCGGCCCACAAAATATTTTTGAAGACGAAAAGTTTAGGTTTTTTGAGAAAATCTTTCGTTGCCAAGAGCAACCTGCCTTGTTGCCGAATTCATGAAATTACTTACATTTAATTGGATTAGGATAAGGTAAATGGGAGTGTGAGGGAAAGAGATTGAGGGAGGTAGAGAGAGAGAGAGGATGGGAGAAAGAGGGAGAGAGGATGGGAGAAAGAGGGAGAGAGATAGGGAGGGAGAGTGGGAATGAGTAGAGAGAGGGAGGGATGAAGAGAGAGGGGGACGGGGAGAGAGGGTGGGAGGGAGAGAGAGGAGGACGGGGAGAGAGGGAGGGAGGGAGGGAGTGAGTGAGAGAGAGGAAGATGGAGGGAAAGAGAGGGAGGGAGGAGTGAGAGAGGGAGAGAGTGGGAGAGAGGGAGAGAGAGGGAGGGAGAGAGAGAGGGAGATAGAGGGAGAGAGAGAGGAAGAGGGAGGGAAAGATAGAGAGGAAGAGGGAGGGAAAGAGAGAGAGGAAGAGGGAGGGAAAGAGAGAGAGGGAGGGAGAGAGAGGGAGGTAGAGAGAGGGAGGTAGAGAGAGAAGGAGATAGAGAGGAAGAGGGAGGGAAAGAGAGAGAGGGAGGGAGAGAGAGGGAGGTAGAGAGAGGGAGGTAGAGAGAGAAGGAGATAGAGAGGAAGAGGGAGGGAAAGAGAGAGAGGGAGGGAGAGAGAGGGAGGTAGAGAGAGAGAGGGGGTAGAGAGAGAGGGAGGTAGAGAGAGGGAGGTAAAGAGAGGGAGGTAGAGAGAGAACCAGTTTTGTCTGCAAGTGTAGTTTTTTATTGGCTGATAATACATTCCGACTAAAATAAGGTGCAGTTAGAGCATGCTATAAGGAAGTGTCTTTTATGTCTTTGCTTGGTTAGTACTTTGGCGCTCGTAAAAACTTGACTGTTCAAGCGAATAATGTTTGCGAAGTAAACATATGTTTCATTGGCATCCTTACAGTATGTGTATGACATAATAAAGTACGAACAGATTAGTTATCGCATAGAAATAAAGGAAATTGTTTTAAATGAAGTAGTGGAGCGATTTGTACGTCTGTTCTAGCCAAATTGAGAGAACTAACGGCCGATGATTCTTAATTATTGTTTAATCAAGTAGGGATGTACACGGGTTTACCGTGGTACAGAAATGCTTTTCGTCAATTCGCCGTAATATAACCGTATACCAATGTATTTGCTTTGAAATCAGAAAATTATTTTTCCTCATATTGTGGTAGTCCTACTTTTTAGATCCGTTTTAAAGATGTTGATTTCGTTTTCCCATTTTAAATTCACCCTACAAACGAAATTTCATTGAAATCCGTTAAGCCATTTCATTTGAAATTTATAATTACCGAAAAATTTAACATTGTAATTGTGGCACACTTGCTAAGTTGGTCTGGTTCCAAATAAATCATTTTGGTGATGAGATTATGTGAAGATTTTATGTATTAAATTTGGTTGAAATCAATTCAGCCAATCCTTCCCTGATATATGCGCACGGACGTACATCACGAAGCTTTTCATCAATGACCAAAAGTACTAAAAAATCTTCCCATTCTAAGAATGGCCATATGGAATATACTTGGAATTTGCTCTTTTCGCTTCTCAAAATAAATCAACTTCTGCATTTTTGTGCGATAATAAACCACAAAAGTACGCTAACATTGTGTTTAACGATGTTTTTCCTTGATTGAAAATTACACAATAATTATTATATCCAAGGAAATATATAAATAATAGGGTAATTTCCTGTCAAAAATGACGGGTATGCATGAATAAAGTGTTAAATTATAATTAGGACTCTTCTTATTCCTCCTTTATCTATTTTTTCCTCCCTCCCATTCTTCTTCTTCTCTACATGCAATTCTCCCTCGCTCTCTTCTTCTCACTCTCACCTCAAAAATGTACAGACCCAAAGTTAGTATAGATATGAATTGCGTAAGTATCATTCTATTTAACGGTAGTAATATACATAAAAAACTACCAACGGAAAACACATACACAAAGCAAGCATACATTACGTTAAACTATTACCCATATACCATTACCATGGTAGCTTACATTTATCATTTAAGAAAACGCGTTTATTTCGAATTCTTTGCACATTTTTAAGCTAATTCGACATGGAATCGAATTCTCCCTTTAAAATTTAATTTTGTTCTTTCGAGCATAGAAATGTTCAAATCCCGAGGTCGTACCATGCTTTCAAGTAATTTTAAAATGCACAAGATTAATATGCTGCCCTCATCAATCAGTTTTTACGTGTTAAGACATGCAAAATAGAAATTATCACCTGGAGTTCAATCCGGGTTGTATTGGGTTTTTTTTCTTCATTACCTTTTAATATCTGAATCGAGTAGTCCTGTCAAGTTTCAATCCTCTACCTAATCGGAAAGGTTGTTAAAACGTTAAAAAATGCGCGAGAGATTTAGAGAGACTGCGATTCAATTAGTTGCGATCCCGTAATTAGTTTCACTGACTCGGGTATGGCCTTTATATTTTGTACACATAAAATATACTGATATAATTTTTTCGCTAAAACAAGTTAACTTTTCAAGATGCGCAGGGAAACTTAAATTTTGTAGAATTTTTCTTGTTAAAAAATGATTTATCATATTTTTAGGAACGCATAATTCTATAGTAGACATTAAGCTACGAACGCTCACATATTTATTTGAAAATTTGCTGCCTCATTCCTTTAGAATATGATATATTGCGTTCGAAAAAGTGAAAGTTGAGATTTTGACGAAAGGGCATTCTACGATTCACTTGACCCAAATTGATCATTAAATGTATTCCTTCTTTATGTCTATCCATCCGCATTTTCTCTTAAAACATCTAGAACGAGTGTTTGGATTTGAAACTAATTACTTGTTTAATCCTTCAACTTAAGTCCGCAGACAAGAGTTGAATATGAAAAATATCCATCTATAATTTGCCCATTTCACTCACGAGTCAATACTTTATAACGCTTAGTTATGCTACATTTAAAAAATGTTCGTACCGAAGTAATAAAAACATTTAAAGATATACTTTTTATTGAATGCAACCGTAATAAATTCTTATTATTTTAATTGTCACTGGAGGTTTTCTGTTTTACTTAAATGTATTTCCTCTTCGAAAACTAAATATTTCAAAATATCACTCTAAACACTACTACCCGTTAACGGGGTAAGTTGGCACGCGTGTAGAGGTTATGTTCATCACAAATTACCGCCTTTTACAATTAAAATAACGCATCAATATTTAACAAATTTTAGTCAATGTTATATACTCTTCAATGGTATATTTCAATTTTTTTTAAAACTTAATAGAAAAAAAAACACAAATATCGCTAACTGAAAAGTTGGACAACTAGCCACGGTCTCCCCTACTCCACAAATAGCGTAGGAAAATAGACATTTTCAATTAAATCAGCATGTCATGTTTTAAATTAAAATTTTGGCAGACTTTATTTAACAAAGAAAACTCTACTTATATATTAAACTACACTTTACCCAGTACCGTTTTAAGCCCTTAACATCGACTTCATTATGAATATCATGCTTGAAATATTAAATAGAAATTATTCGAACAAGGAATTGATTAATAATTCCATCAGCGCATCTAAACTTCACGTTTTATGCTTTGAGTTCAGTATTAAAGTTATTTAAGAGATAGACGAAATATAAAAATTACAACTTTAATGTTATTGATACATTTATGAGAAAATACTACACTAATTTCAATACTAGATGACGTAGTACTTAGGAACTCAGACTGCAAGTTTAATATTATAATATAAATTACTGTGTTCTCTTGCTCTCATCATGAGCATTTCAGCTATAAAATGTTTCCTGCATACTATTTTCAGTATCTTCTACATAAACCTATAGGGAATAAGGCAAGAAACATAGGATTCTAATTATTAACAGTTTGAGGATTTATCCACTAATTTGGCTAAGTTTAATTAGAAATTTTACGAAAGCTCACATAGGTGATAACTTCTAAGTAAAAATTAACATTCCAATTTTGTACTAAGAAACTTTTGGTGCATGAGCAACCTTTCTCTGGAGTCAGGCCGCATTGCAATATTTGCTGCATTTGCGGGCCGCACGCACGCACAAACTCGTGCCACATTAAAAAAAACAAGTGTTTGGGCAACTTTCAAAGCTACAAACAAAAATATACAAGTATAAAACAATATTCAAGTATAATTTTTATGCAAGGATAAGATTATCTCTAAAAGTAAGAAATGCAAAAGTAAATGGGATTTCTGCTACTGCTTTCATTTTACAAAATATTTAATATTTACGTGACTGATAGCCACAATGAATTTAAAAACTGTATGCCACTATACTCTTTACGGTACATATTTGTGAAAAAATTAACTTTTTAGAAGGACTGTTCACACGTATAAGTAATCACAAACAAAAATGCCATTTAGTTGCCCTATTTAATAGCCATATAAAATTTTGATGTGGTAAAAGTAATTGGAATAAATCCAATAGCAATGATCTCATTAAGTTGGTTTCTAGTTTAGCATTACTCTGAAGATCTATTAATTCCTACTGAAGTTCCAATTAGACTTTATCCGTGGAACGGAGCTGAAAATGTCGTCAAATATTTGTCATCATTTCTTAAGTTCCTGAATCGATTTTGATGTTCTTTGAGCAGCTGAACCTCATCAGTATATTTCATCGAACAATAAGGGTACTGTTTTTTTATATTTGGAAGTTTGTTAAATTAAAGGAACGGAGCTGTACAATTAAATTAAATTTTAATTCGAAATATTTTATTGAACATCGAATGAATGACTCGATTCTTCCCTAGTAATTTCTGGTTGGCATCATTAAGGTACAGAGTTATGTCGACTTAGTATACTTATCAAGCCAATCACTTAAAAAATAAGCACGTACACAAATTTATGAAATGTATTCATCTCATGTATCTCCAATAGTCAGAAATAATGCGCATTTCGGCTACAATGCAGCCGTCTTCAGTGGAGATTCTCCTAGCGTAGATTCCAAATTTTAAACTTTTCAATTGATCATATTTAAGTGTTTATTTTCGAATTTTCAGCCACAATACGAGCTCGATAGTATTATAGTTAATCAGATATTAAGCGTTTACCTTAAAAATCATATTACTGGCATTCCGTTGGTGTCTAAAAAGTTCTATTTCCTATTTCTAGGCATACGTTCTTTCCGATACTTAGCCAGCATATATTATTGCAATAAACAAAGTCATTTTGCTCAGATCCACTTTCTTCAGAGATTTGAAGTGTCGATGGCTCAAGTTTTATAGAATTTACTAACTTTACTACTATTTTGATTACATAATTCAGTTATTGCACATAAGTTCTCCTGATGCAATAAACTGTGAAACTATATTAAGTCACGTGCAGTGAAGTCCTTAACGACTTGACTTAATAGTTCTGTTCAACCTGAGTCCTTCCTAACAATCTTGAGTGCTTCGTCTGTAGGGATTCCTCATAATATTTCTGATGGTAGTCCAAATTGTTCAAATATTATTTTTGTTTCCGCGTATAAACACGAACTAGCGGTTGCACTTTTTACTGCCGCAATAATCGCAAATTCCTCAGTAATTCTGAATTCTGTATCTACCTTCACCCCAAAGAAAGGCAACCGGCTGGGCTACATCACAAACATCGGTAATCTTATCAAGTTGTATAGACAGATCATCACCATTATCATCAGATCTTTTCTATCCAGTGACGGATGGAGCACTCCTCCAGTTTTCCTTACTTCTCCAAGTTGGCCCTAAGAAGGTCACGTATTTCTTTCGTTCTTCTTTTCGGTCTCTGGATGTTTCTTAGGATCCATTCGGTGGAACTAGATATCCAACTGTGATAATTTCCTCTCGCAATAATACCCACCCACTGCCACATGAGCGATTTTACTATCCTAGTTAAGTCACAGACTCCCTTCTTCTTTCTTACCCAGTCGTCCCTTTTACGGTCTCTTCGAGTAAACCCGAACATGCATCTCTCCATTCTCCTCTAGAGTTGTTTGCCGGCGCTGAATTCTTCTGGCGTTCATGGACCACGTTTCGCATCCATTGGTCAGAACATACAGAACACATTGGCTATACAATCTTCTTTTCAGAAAGACTGGGATATTTGAGTTGAAGATACTTGAATTCCTGCCAAAAGCACTCCATGCCATCTTCATTTTTCGGTACATTCCTCCAAGAATTGTGTGGAATTGATTAGAACTGAACCCGAACCTAAACGAAATAATTCTGAACGCGAACCGAAATCTAAAACTCCTATTTATTTCGTTCCTCTTTTTCGATTCGCATAAATTTTGCAAACTTTCATTCTTTCTTCGAATAAATTGTACTCACCTTCGCCAGTCTTTCCTTACTAGCTGTGGAATAAGGATTGTCATCTAATCTATTTTAATGTTCATTCAAAAAGAAAAAAAATCTTATCGTTTAACGACGAGCATTCATTCTCAAACTTAGAGCTCAGAAATCGATATATTGGTTACATAAAATTCAATTTGCCATCAGAAAAGACTCATTGCTCCAGATCATTTATGGCCGGACGACAATTATCGAGCAACAAGCATCTCGCATTCGGACATAAAGTCACTATCAGTCAATTATTTTATCAGCACATTTGCAATCTCGATGGAATTACTCTTTTATATTGTCAGAAATGGGTAAAAATATCTAGGAGACAATAAATAAACAGGACTTCCTACTATCCTTGGATGTAGGTTCCCCAAACTCCCTTTCTCCCCTAAGTCCTAGGTTTGGCTAACCGCGTTCCAGGAACGTAACCGCCGCGGTCGGCGACGGCAATGAAAGATTGGCGAAGTAGATTATATCAGTTACTAAATACTACCGAAAGGAAACCTCATATAAACTGGTGTTTCAATTTTTTAGTGAAAAGATATATATATATTTAAAAATGCCTTATCATTTAAATTAGAATTCATTCATTCATTCGTGTTCTGTCTTACGACAGGTCCTACCAATTAATTAATTGGTTTTGACTAGGGATTATACATACACGGTGTGGTGGTATCCGTTTCCCGTTGCCTTCTACACTGGACACACACACACAGAAGGGAGGAGGGAAACCCGGTGCCGGCATTTGCCTGAACTTACGAAGAACACCAGGCGGGCCAACGGCTTAACGTCCCTTCCGAAGGACGGAACAGCTGAATTTGCGCGGTCTCCTCAAACCACGCAAACAGGGGGCCGGGTGACCTTGAGGAAAATCCTACTCGCGCAGGATTCGTACCCGATGACTTTCTTCAAGCATCGGGCTAGTAGCAGCCAGCGTCCTAACCACTACACCACCGGCACCCCTTAAATTATTATGGTTAAAAAGGTAATTTGGCAAAGGATTATTCCATTTTAATAAAAATGTTCATGCTAAAATTTTGCGCGCTATTCCGAAAAAATATCTTCAATTATTCGTTCGAAATTTATTTCACCTATGCTTTAATCGCGCTAAAGCGCTGCGCTCCTTATTTTTTATTTCAGCCGCATTTAATCGAATTTAGGTTGAGAAAATATTTGGCTTATTTTTATTCTTATCAGTCTGTGTAATAATTTGCTTATCCCAACCTGTGTCACGAACAATTTTGAATCGACTTTTCTCAATAATTAACTACCAAAAAACAATAATTCTTACCAAATTTCATTGATGTTATGTGAACTTATAATTTAATTGTGTGCATTATAATTGAAAAAAGGTTCGGGTTGGACTACGGGAGATAATTTCTATTTCCCATAAGATAACACGTAACAATCCATTTGTGGACGTGGAGGCATCTTTTCTTTAGCAAATTAAAATTAGAAAAAAAATTACTTCCGATCTTCAGATCTGGGCTATTATAAAGGAAAATGCAAATTCTTATTCATATCGTCAATTTCCAAGTACGGGTCGAATCGGTCCACAAATCTTGTTTTAACTTGAAAATATTACGCTTTTAGACGAAAATATTTGGTTGTTAACGACTACCGCATTCTTTCATAATTAGAGAAATTGGTATATATTAAACTGGATAATACAGAAATAAAGACATATATTAATTAGGGATTATGAGTTTGGCTGTGTGTCACAAGATAATATATGGTTTTTAAATGGGAGAATAAGAAAACCGCTTTTTACTCAAAAACTTTTCAATCTCTTTCGAGCACGCATTCATATATTATTTGACTATGCCAATTTAAAATTTTAAGCAGTTCGCTATCCATATTAAAGTCATGGGTATGCCTCCAGGAGACTACCTTTCCTCCATTTGAATACCACGGGAAGAGCATAAACCTAGCGTGCTGGCCTTCTTTCACTAACATTTTAAAATATCTTTACGTTTAGATATCGACTGGATTTGCACCGCTATACGGAGAAAAACATGAAGATTAATTTTCTTCACCGCATGAATTTCACCCATTAGTGCCCAAGCACATTTTTTTCCTCATATCGGTGTAAAAGTTTAATGGGTTGTTATTCTAGATCCCAAAATGTCTGGAAAACTATTGCTAAAAATTATTTTGCGCTAGGAACCACGAAAACGAATGCTTACATATGTAGGGACTGGGCACGTTAGTGTAGGGGTTTACAGATAAATAATAGACTGAAATATTTATCTCAGTTGGACATTTATTCATATAAAATAATATAGCCTTATTCAAACAGTTGTAAAAAGAATGTTTCACAAATGGGTTAAATTGAAGAACAATGAAAACAAAAAAACCGAAATTTTACGCATTTAAAAAAAAAATAGTAACTTGTCATAAACATTCCCTGCAGGCACATGCTGAAGTGGCATACAATATAATAATTATCAATCAATTATAAATTATTGAACTCTTTACCAATTATATTTTTTATTCTTTGTCTAAGCTGTGTGAAATGACTCGAAACATGCAATATGACACCCGACAGCATTTCCTGCACCGTTTACGTGTGTTGCTTCCACACTCGGCACACCTTATCTGTGTGTCGTTAGTTACAAGCACATGTAGGGTGCCATCAAGGCGAACTTCTATTGCTACCTTACGTTTGCCGGATGAATAAATGTTTAGGTACTACGGTGCAAGCTAGGAAGCTGAACTTTTAATTGTATGTAGAAGTTAAGGCATTGAAACAAAAAAACATTTGAGAATCTCCCAAAAAGTATTATTGCGACCGTTAACAATTAATTTTTAAAATTTAAACAATAAAATTAATATTATTTCACTTCAAGATGTGCTACAACTTCAAAATTTGACAGAAATGTGTGGCATTAGTACCTTGCATGGGATAAAGTATAATATTCATAAAATTACAAATTTAAAGCATTGTTTTAATCAAATATTGTTCCATAAGGAAAGATCGAAATTGGGTGCAGAGGTGAAATCTTTTGAATTAAAAAAATATTTCTAATAATGTTATATCTCTCTGAAAAATTAATATTTATCCGAGTGAGATGAAATGCTTGCAGAATGCAAGCACCAACTACTTGTATAGACTCTTCTTACAGTGGAGGAACATATATATATGTATATATGTGTATATATATATATATATTAATATATATATATATATATATATATATATATATATATATATATATATATATATATATATATATAGGAGGATACTAATGTTTAGGCTATTCCATAAGAGCTTGAGGTTCGAAATTTTTACATAGGTAGGATTATGTAGGGTTAATATAAAAAACAAAAATCCTGAAAAAGTTCAACAATGTGTCCGCTAAAAATTCGCAATTGTTTAAACAAATTTTCAAGGTTTATGAATTTCTGAATATGCTACGGAGCTGAAATTTTTTTAAAGGCAGAATTTGTAAAAAAACGAAATAGGGATTAGAAAAAGTTTGATATTTTAATTTGTTTGTATGTTAAAACTTCTTAAAGTTTAAACATATAGACAAATGTTTAGGCCCTTCCAGAACAGGGGCAGACTCGAAATTATTTTGGTAGAACTATGCTCATAACCGACTAAAAAAACGAAAATCTTGAAAAAGTGCTACAATGCCGCCGCTAAAAATTCGAAATTGTTTAAACAAATTTTCATGGTTTATGTATTTACGAATGTGCTACGGAGCTGAAATTTTTTTATTAGGTAGAATTTATGAAAAAACGAAACATTTATAATACAAATTTTGATATTTTAATTTGTTTGGCAGTTAAAAATTCTTAAAATTGAAACAAATTGGTAAATGTTTAGATACTACCGAGCGAGATAGAGAGCTGAAGTTTTTAAGAAATTTAGATCATAATCTATGTAAACGAATAAACATTTCAATGTCTGCGTGATGTTTTTATTGAATCTAAATAATTACATAAATATTATTTCATTTCTAAATGTGGTGCAACTTTATAATTTGGCATCAATGTGTGGCATTATTAACCGAATGTGGAAGAAGTATAATATTCTTAAAATTGCAAATATTAGTGATTGTTTTACTCCATTATTGTTGCATAAGGATAAAACGAAAATCGGTGCAGAGGATAAATCTTTTGAATTAAAGAAATATTTCCACCATGAAATATCTCTCTGAAAAATGAATGTTTTTTCAAGGTGAGATGAAATGCTTGCAGTATGCAAGCACCTTCTACTAGTCATTATATATAGAAGTTCCTTACAGAGGAGGAGTAACATACATATATATATATATATATATATATATATATATATATATATATATATGTATATATATTAACTAAAGGAAAAGAAAAGGTAGTGATGAGGGTGGCAACAAGGTGTTGAGGGAAGCCCAGCGGACACTTACCAAGTTGAGGACCAAGCTGGCAGGCTGCTGGGGGCGTCGAAGAGACACGTAAAACACACGAACACAAAAACACACGCAAGCTTATCGGGCCAATGCCCTTCTTCAGCGAAAGAGTAACGTAAAGTGACACACTGGGCGGGGAATGACAGGGTGATGTGGGAAGGTTGATGATTGGAGGAGGTGGGGAGTAGGAGGGGTGGATAGCCAATAAAGAGGGAGTGTGGTAAGGGAAAGTGCGAATTACTACAATGTACCAAGGAGACATTGTAAGGGGGCAAATAGGGTTAGCGGAGGTTGAGGCCAGGCGGAGAGAAAGAGTCGAGAAGATGGATATGTGCTAGTTCCCAGTGTCGGAGAAGGGGGACAGGAGTGACATAGGGTAAAGCGCGAATAATCCTAACATTGTAGCAACTATTGAAGGGGACATTGTGGGTATTAGCGTGTAATGCAACTGGGAGGGGGCGTCTGAGAGAAACGCTATTCCGGTGACCGTTCATTCGGATGTTTAACGGATTGCTGGTGAGGCCTACGTAAAACGCAGGACAAAGGGTGCAGGTAAGGAGGTAAATGACGTTACGGGTGGTGCAGTTGCTTCTGGAGGTGATGGGGTAGGTGATGTTGGTGGAGGGACTCGAGAAAGAAGATGATGGTAGGTGGATAGGGCAAGTGAGGCAGCGATGTTTTCCGCAGGGGTGGGAGCCTATTGCAAGAAGCGTGGTAGAAGTGGGAAGTTCCTTCCTCCACAAGATATTTCCCAAATTTGGGGGCCGGCGGAAGGAGAGGAGCGGAGGATTGGCAAAAAGGTTGATAAAGAGGGACTGATGGGAGGAAGAGGTAAGAATTGGGTGGGCAGCATGAAGGATTGTTTTGAGAGCTTCGTGGATACCAGGAAGGAAAAGTGTCGTAAGAGTGAGTGGAGGGGTAGATGCAGGAATAGTGGGTGTGTGAGGATGAGATCCATTGTGGGTAGGCGTCATCGCCCTATGGATCTGTTCGCGGACCAAGACTGGAGGGTAACCACGTTTGAGAAGAGCATCCTCGAGGACAGAGTAATACTCTAGAAGGGATGCTCTATCGGAACAAAGCCTCCATCCTCGACGAGCAAGGGCATAGGGGATAGAGGTTTTGGTATGAAGGGGATGGCAGCTATCAAAGTGGAGGTATTGGAGGCTGTTGGTGGGTTTGATGTGAACACAGGTGCGGATTTGGCTGTCTTGAAGGTAAAGATCGACATCCAGGAATGTGATGTGGGAGGTAGAGGATTGGTGGGTGAAGGACAGTGAAGGATGGGAGGAGAGACGGGAGAGAAAGGAAAGGAGAGAGTCAGGTCCATGCGTCCAAATGAGGAAGACATCGTCGATGTATCTCAGCCACAAAAGTGGTCTGAGTGGAACGTTGAGGAAGAGTCTTTCCCATTCTCCAAGGTAGCAATTGGCGTATGAAGGCGCCATTCGGGTGCCCATCGCAGTGCCTCTAATTTGAAGGTAGTGACGACCATCGAAAGAGAAGTTGTTCAATTTGAGCACCATTGCTGCCAAGTCTAATAAGAAATGGGAGGAAGGTCTTGCGTCGGGTGGTCTTGAGTCCAGGAGTTTACTAAGGGCATCATCGTGGGGGATGTTTGTGTAGAGGGAACAGACATCGATAGTGGCCAAAATGGTATTGGGTGGGAGAGGAAAGGGGAGGTGTTTGAGACGTTTGAGAAAGTGGTTAGTGTCTTGGATGAAGGAAGGGAATTGACGAATGAGAGGTTGTAGGTGGGAGTCAACGAAGGCGGAGATGCGTTCTGTAGGGGAATTAAAGCTGGCAACAATGGGGCGGCCGGGGATGTTGGGTTTATGGATTTTAGGGGAAGGTAGAATGTGGGTGTGCGGGGTTTGTTGGGGATCATTAGAGCAATGACGGAATCGGAAAGGCCTTCCTGTTTTCCTGAGGAATGAAGATAGGACGAAATTTGGTAGGAGTGGTGGTCTGTGGGGTTGGAAGTAAGGTGATGGTAAAAGGTTTCGTCAGAAAGTTGGCGCTCGGCTTCCTCGTTATATTTGGCGCGATCCATCACAACCGTGGTGGTGCCCTTGTCGGCAGGGAGGATGATGATATGGTCAAGATGTTTGAGTGTGGAAATGGCATGCCTTTCACGTCTGGTAAGATTATCTGTATGGTCGATAAGATCGGAAAAGTTAGGTTGGGAGATTCTGGAAAGGATATAATTGAGGTATTGTTCGACCGGGTGTAGGGAAGGAAGGGTGGGTGGAATGTATTGGGAAGGAGGTTTGAAGATGGAAAAGGTAGGTGGGAGGCCGGGAGGGAGTTTTGGGTTGGCAGAGGTGAGAGAGACTTCTTTGGGAGGGTTAGTTTTTAGACGTAGTGTGCGGGCAAAGGACTGGACGTCGGCAAGGAGGCGAAAATGATCAAATTTGGTGGTGGGACAAAAGGAAAGGCCGCGTGAGAGGAGTTCATTCTCGGCAGGGGTAAGTACGTGGGAGGAAAGGTTCAAGACTTCATCTGGTTGGCAAGATGAAGAGGTGGTGGCAGGAGTGTGCGAAAAATATGAGCGCTTCAAAGGTTTGCGGGTTAGAAAAGTGGGTCTTTTTCAGGATATGAAGTGATGGTGGCGTTGGGAATCCCAGGAGGTCCGCAAGACAGGGAGTTTGACCGATGAGTGGCGGGGAAGGAGGTGGTTTGTTGACCTCGCCAGCTGTTATGAACGGAAGGGGAAGACCAAGTTTGAGGTGCCGGACGCAAAGCAGAGAGAGTTTACGGAGAAGTCTGTTGCGATGTGCGGTGATATCATTAGCCGCTTGAAGGAAAGCGGCACGAAGGTCGGATATGGATTGCGAAGAATGACGAAGATAAAGAACGAGAGATTTACAATTAGCGAAGTGGGTGTTAGAGAGGGTGGTATAATGGTGTATGGTGGAACGGATAATGTGGATAGAGGCGAGGTGATACGTGAGGGCTAGGGAAGCGCGGATAGAGGAGGAAGGCCTGAAAGAGGAATTCTGATGGTGAGGCATTTGGGGGTGAGTCCATATATATATATATATATATGGATTTCAACAAGGTGTTGGGATGAGGAAACCCCAGTGTCACCGCCATCAGTTCTCTCTCTGTAGCTGATGAAGGAATAATTCCGAAAGCTTCTACGTTTGTGATGTTTCTGTATTTTAGTGTTCTTTTACGTGTGTCGCTTCGACATCCCCGGGGCCTCGCCAACCTGAAGTCGTCTGATTGGTGAGTGTTCACTGGGTTTCCTCATCCCAACACCTTGTTGACATCCATATATCCATTTTACCTTTCCTTTTCCTTAAGCTGTTATATATATATATATATATATATATATATATATATATATATATATATATATATATATATATATATAGAGGAGGATACTAATGTTTAGGAACTTCCATAAGAGCTGGAGATTTGAAATTTCTTAGGTATGATTATGTACAAAACCGACTAGAAAGAACGAAAACCTTGAAAAAGTGCAGCAATGCGGACGCTAAAAATTCGAAATTCTTTAAACAAATTTTCAAGGTTTATGTATTTCCGCACGTGCTACGGAGATGAAATTTTTTTAATAAGTAGAATTCGTAAAAAAACGAAACAGGGATTAAAGAAATTTTGATATTTTAATTTGTTTGGCAGTAAAAAATTCTTAAAGTTTAAACAAATAGATAACTGTTTATACATTACGGGATAAGCTCGGAAGCTGAAATTTTCAAGTTATGTACAGTGTAGTACATTTGCACAAATAAACATTTGAATCTCTCCATAAACAGATTGCGGCGGCCGCTAAAAATGTTTAAATTTAAACAATTGGAAAAATATTATTTCACTTCTTGAAGTACTACAACTTTAAAATTTGGCAGAAATGTGTAGCATTAGTACCACATAATGGAGAAAGTATAAAATTCTTAAAATTACTAAGTTTTGGGATTGTTTTAATCTATTATTTTTACATAAGGGAAATATTTAGAATTAAAAAAATATGTGTAATGATGAAATATGAAAAATGAATGTTTTTTATGTTGAGATGATATGCTTGCAGAATGCAAGCACCAACTACTAGTATATATATATATATATATATATATATATATATATATATATATATATATATGTGTGTGTGTGTGTGTGTGTGTGTGTTATATCCTGCTCTGTAAGAAGAGTCTAAAATAATAGATGTTAATGACATATCACAAGTAAGAAGCGTCAATATAGTATAGATGCTTCATAAAAATATTTTGCTACTGTCACATGCAATCTATGTTTGTTCGTACGTTCCTTTGTTTGATTTATTTATACGATTGCAAGTGAATTATTTCTATTTCTACTGCATACGGAAGGTTATAAAATATGCATTGTTATTAGTACAAAGACGATGAAATAAATAATACACAGAAATCAAGTTTTCGCTTAAACCGAACGGAACCGCGAACCGAACTATTGTCAAAAATCAATTCGGAACCAAACCATTATTAAAAATTTCGATCCAAACCACTTCAAATTTGTAGTGACTTGCAGCTTTTGCTAGAAGAAATTTCGCCGTGACTGATTATTTGAAAATATTTCTTCTATCGATAAATTCTGGTTGGCGGAAATTCAGAGCTGACTCAAACCTCTGTGCTATTTGTCTTCCTCTCTTCTATGGATCATCATAACCGCTCTCTTCAAAAATGGGTAGTCAATCGAACACTCAAAAATCTCCGTTGAAATTCTTTCTTTATATCTCTTTCTCCCTGCAAATGAAAGATTGCCTCTTAGGCTGGGTTTCCCCTTAAATGCTCCTACTGTGTTACTTTTATTTTACTCCCATATTTTCTTAGCCCCTACTTGGTAACTCGATCTTTGTTGCTTCTTTATTTACTAAGCGTAAACTTACATTTAGAATCTCAATCGGTGAGGCAGGTGGTATGGCAGTGTGATATAGATCAGTGGTTCTTAGGTAGATTTGTCAGGCGATCCCTCCGTCCGGATGTTTGGTTGCCGCAAACTCCTGAGAATATTCGAGAAGCAAAAAAAATGTTCTCCATACGGGAGGTAGAGGTGAGATGACGATTATAAGGAAATTAATAATAAGAGAGTTTTTAATTTTGTGCTTTTTATAAACACCAGGTTAGCACTATAAGTTATTTTATTTACAACCAAGTATGTACATATATGAAAAACAATTAGACAATATGTGGTACATAGTTTATTTTTTATGTATTAATCACTACTGAAATATAATTTCTTGTTTGTTTTTATTACATAAAAATAACTCATTTATTAAAAAAGTTTTTGTGCGTTGATAAGCTACAGAAATGTCTTTGTTTCGAGCATAATATTTCGATAAATTAAAACTTGAAGGACACTTAAAACCAGAATAAAATCACTTGCCTTAGCGAAGAGTGCTTGCGATTCCCCAAAAATCTTCCCGCGATTCCTTTAATTAAAAGGTGGCGATCCACTGTTTGAGAAAAAATGATAGAGATAACCTTGTATTTAACCAAACTACCGAGAATTGAATCTCACACCCATTTCCTCAATCGCACCTCGACATTGCAATCCTTCGTTTTCCGCAACATTTTCGTAATGTTCATACATTTCAGTTCCTCCTATTAGTTTACATATACTATTATTTTCATTCCTGTTGACAGAAAGACATTGCAATTTTGAAAACAAGGAATTTCTTGATGCATTTATAGATGAAATAAGTTTTCAATGGCAGAGTTAAAAATAAATATAAACGTAGAATACGTTGGAAATATCTGACAAACTAATACTATAAATATTATTTTGTTTTTGTAAAAATCTTTCTTTAGATCCATTATTATGTGGACAGTTTGGTGATATCGGATAACGAATGTATAGATATGGAGTTAGATTTACTTTTCCTACGATGATAAAGTCAAGCTGTCAAAAATATACGGAAAATGCATTCAATTGAACATATAAACTGAGGCAATTTTTCCTGGAAGAGGATGAAATCTTGATATTATACAGTTGGTTTGTTTGATAAAATGTTTTGTTTTGAAAAATTTTATTTAAAATGTAAAAGTTTTGGGAGTTCACTTTCTAAATTTGCACACAGGCTCACTGTACGTACTGAGGTAAGGCGATTCTTATTATTATCTACCCTCTTTTGTATATAATGTTCCAAACGTTTGAAGAACATTTTACGATCTCGCTAGTATGAAAATAATTATTTATTGATCAAAGAAAAATTTAGCTTTACCACGTAACATGGAAGTTATCGAAAGCGATGAGTGACAGGGAAAAATCTCCTTTTTAGAACCTTTCTTTTTCTCTTATACATATCTTACTTTTCGTACGCCCTGCTCTTAACCTAGATTATAAACAGAGAAAATTGCAAAAACCAATTTGTCGGACTCAGTATATCTAAAACGTGCATATTTAACAAAACTAGGAATTTCAAATTTTTTCCCGATCAATATACTTTCTCTGTGTATTTCTTATATGAGAAAAGATCAAGTGATAATACAAAAACGAATTTATTTTCATATAAGAAAAATGGGAAAACCCGGGTGCATATGCTGTGGGTTAATTAATGAAATAAAGGTTTTTGGAACTTTAACACCATAAAAACACCGATGTAAAGCAATTAAAGGACGAAGAGATGATGTAGAGAAAAAAAGATCAAGATTAGAGGAACAGAAGACGTACTTACAGAAAGAGAAATACCCGACTCTGATGCATGAGAATTAGTCTACCTGGGTAGTTAGTTAAATTAGTTAAAGTTAAAAATTGAAAAACAGAAATAGCCAAAAAGTCAAGTGGTCAAAACCAATTTTCCAAGTTTTAGATCTTTTTTGCTTAATGAATATATTAATTTATGCATGGCGATTGACAATGCAGGGGCGGAACAATCTTTGTGCATATTTAGAAATAGGATGCGAGAGTGTACAGGTAAATTTGTTCCAATTAAACTAAGGCGTGATGATGCAGAACCAAAGTGATACAACCAAGAAGTTAGGAACGCTCTTAGAGAGCAAAGAAAAACCGACTCCCGCGTAATTAATACATCTTCGATAGCCATGGTTGAGCAGAGCAGCTATGCAAAGGGAAGGGCACACAAGCTAGAGCAGCGATGCGTAGCGCATTTAATAATTACGGAAAGATGGTTTTACACGAAAATTTGATTGAGAACCCAAAAGCATTTTGGTCGTATGTCAGAGAAATCCAAGGTACTACTATTTCATCATGAAGAACCAAAATAGGAAACCTAATCCATGAGAGCGAGGAGAAAGCAAACCTGCTTAATGAACATTTTCAGAAAGCTTTTACTGCAAATAGCGATGAATATGAACCTATTCTTATGTTTTAGGGCGACTCGATGTAGGATTTGATACTTTCGGTAAAAGGAATAGCGCACTAACTTCGCTTGATTAAACAAAATAAATCTCCCGAGCCGGAGAATATATCCGCGCGAGTAATAAAAGAGTTGGCCTCTGAAATGGCAGCGTATCTGAAAAAACATTGGAGAAATCCATTGCGCAAGGTGTGGTTCCTAAAGAGTGGAAGTTAGCACACGTTATCCCATCCATAAAGGTGGCGACTAAGAGAATCCTGATTATTACAGGACAGTTTCCTTACCTAACATCATTATCGTGCAAAATACTCGAGCATATTATCTTTATTTTTATTATGCGTTTTTAGATCTTAGCGGATACCAGCACGGATTCCGTAAAGGCAGATAATGTGAAACGCAACTCGCTCTTTTCGTGAACGATTCCTTGCGATGCGGAGAGAAAAATATTCAGGCTGATGCTGCTTTAATTGACTTCAGGAAGGCGTGTGATATGGTTAATTGTCGGAAATTAATAGCGAAGCTATTAAAATACGGAATCAATCCGAAAATTGGAAGTTGGGTAAGAGATTTCCTCTGTAATAGAGAACAGGTATTGATCATCGATGAAATTCACTCGTCTCCCGTTCAAGTGGCGTCAGGTGTTCATCAGGGAAGTGTATTGGGATCTCTACTGTTCTTAATTTATGTTAATGATATTTGTTTGGTGGTAGATAGTAAAATTAGACTTTTCGCAGATGTCACCGTCCTATACAAAGAGATGCTGAACCGAAATGACCATCCGTCGCTGCAGGAAGATTTAAAAACCATTTCCGCGTGATGTAAGGAATGGTAAATTGAAATTTATTACAGTAAATATGCAGAAGTATTATTCTGGAGAAGTATGAACAAATTAATAGGTTTCGAGTACGAAATAGATACAAGGAATATGGAAGCTGATGAGCATGTAAAATATTTAGGAGTTAACATTTGTCGTGACTTTTCCTGAGACATGCATATTCGTTGTGCTAACAAGAAACTAGCGTTCATAGGCAGAATAATGCGGAATATTACAGATAAAGTATGCAAAGCACATCATTTTTCACTAGTTAGACCGCAGGTGGAATATACTTCTAGTATCATCATCATGCTGCTGTCCGATGTCAGGTTTCAGCTGAATCGCTGCCTCCATTTCTCTCTCCCCGGAAGCCTCTAAGTACTATATTCCTTCTTCAAATTATTTCATATTCCTATTATTTTCTCCCTCTTCCTCTTTTTCCGCTAATTTTAACTTCTAAGATTATCCTTTGTAACCACTGTATTCTCAACATGTGCCCTATACAGTTTGTTTTTCTTTACCTAATCATTCTCATTAGCGTCATTTCTTTTCCCACCATTTCTAATACTTCTTCGTTCCTCTTCCTCTGTCCATTTCACTTTCATCCTCCTCCTCCATACCCACATCTCAAAACTTTCTAAATATTTTTCCTCCTTTCTCCTTACCGCTCACGTCTCTGTGCCATAAAGAGCTACGCTCCATATGTAGCATTTTGCTAATTTCTTCCTTGTTTATAAATTTATTTTCTTGCTTGTGAGAAGATCCTTTTTCTCGTTAAATCCTGCTTTTGCCATTGTAATCCTACTTCAGATGCCCTGCGCTTAAATACTGCCTAGATATTTGAAACTACATACTTAGTTGTTCCAATTTTTGGCCATTTACCATTACATTTAATTTTTTATATGTTCCTTTGAAACCATCACGACTTGCGTTTTTTCCGGCATTGATCTTCATTCCATATTGTTGGTCAACCTCCAATAGTCTGTCTGTCATCCCCTGAAGTTCTTCCTTGTCTTCTGCTATTAATCCCTGATCATATGCGTATTTAATGGTGGTAATACTTTCACTTCCTATCTAAATCCTTTCTCTTACATCAACGCTTCTTCTTTTATTGTTTCTGCGTAAATATTAAATATCGCTGTTGAAATAGGACATCCCTGCCCACCTCCCTCCCTATTGAAGTACTTTCTGTATCTTCTCCTTCAACCCTGACTCTAATCTTTTGATCTAAGTAAAGGTTTTTAAGTAATATTTTATCTTTCCAATCTATCCCAATTTTATTAAAAATACCCATAATTTCACCCCATTTCACTCGCTCAAAAACTTTCTTTTAATCAACAAAACAAAAGTACACATATCCTTATTGACTTCTAGTTCTCTTTCTATCATCATCTTCATACATCCTATAGCATCTCTTGTCCCTCTTCCTCTTCTGAAACCAAACTGATTATCTTGCAGCACCTTTTCCATTTTACATTCAATTCTTTTGGTTATTATTCCGGTTAGAACTTTAGCTGTATGAGAAATTAAACTAATAGTTCTGTAATCCTTACAACATTTTGCATTGTTCTTTTTCTCCAGTGGTACCATCACAACATCTAAAAAATCTTCAGGTCATATGCCAGTATCATATACTTGGTTAAAAAATTTTGTGAGTTGCTTAACTGCTTTAGATCCCAAAACCTTAAGAACGTGCACGGGTATATCATCACTCCCAACTGCCTTCCTTCTTTTCATGTCATCAATTGCTTTTTAACTTCAGACTCGAGAATACTTGGTCCTAGCTGGTCTTTTTCCACATTCTCTTTTTCATCTAAATCAATTTTCTGGCTTGCCTTCTTTGTCATACAGCACCTCAATGTATTCTTTCCAGATCCCCTTTACATCGTCTGGCTCCGAGACTATTTTACCACTTTTATTCATGATTCCTTTACATCCTATTTTTCTTGCCTTTTTCTTGAATATTTTTTTGCTTTGCTATACATGAGGTCTGTTCTACAAATTCTTTTGCACTCAACAATTTCCTCGCATTTATCATTTATATACTGTTCTATGGCTTTATCTGTTTTCCTTCTTAAGGCATTATTTAACTCCTGGTACTTTCTTTGGCCTTCTTCAGTGTTTATGTTTTTTCCACTTTCTCCTCTTCCATTTTTTGCAGCATAGCTGCTGTGACCCAGGGTTTTTTGTTTCTTTCACCCGTTATCTTTCCTACCTTCTTTTCCATAGCATCTTTAATTTTGCTATGGATGTATCTCCACTCCTCATCTACATTGTTTCTATTTTCTTCAGTTCTCTTCCCCAACTTTTCCTCCTGCTCAGTCATGATAGCCTCCTTGTTCTTATAGAGTTCCTCTAAGTTCCATTTCTTGTTAACTCTTATGCTTCTCTTCAGCGTACACTGTGTATTTGCCATCAAAAGGTTGTGGTCGGAATTGATACTGCCCTTTGTAGTATTTTCACATTTTAACGCTATTTCTAAATCTTTCATTGACTAGTATGTAATCTATCAGGTATCATCTCTGGTATCCTGGGTCTCTCCATGTGTAAAGTCTCCACTACCAGTATATGGAATCCTTATAAGAAGGGACATATAATTCAGTTAGAAAAAGTACAGCGGAGAGCAGACAGATTCGTTAAACAAAAGTAAGAACATGTGGAAAGCGTTACATCATTATGGAAAGACAAAATGGAGATCTTTTGAAGACGGTAGACTTTGCTCAAGATTAAGCATAGAGTTACGATACTAGTACCTATATAAGATTAGGGCTCCTAGAGAAATACAGGTAAGAATGTCTAGCAGAGGATGTATTTGGATTAATTGAGGCTCCAACGTACATAGATAGAAACGATCACGACGATAAGATACGTCAGATCGAGTGTAGGACGGAGCGTTATAAAGGATTATTCTTTCCGAGAATAATACGAGGCCACAACAGGAAAGTCATTACAGGGAAATACGTAAAGGTGTTCTACGTTAATATGCTGACCGTTATTAACTTAATAACTACTCGACTATTGTTCCTTCGGCGGTATATCGGAGAGCCATTAACATTTTCTCTGGTACCATTTTGAAAATCTTTTTAACATATTCCATCTCTCATGCAAATAGAAGAAGGATTTAAGGAACCACACTCGCCATTTATTTAACCACATGTTTATTGATAAATTCTTGTACTGCAGAGTCTTCTTGAGGATCTGGTATTTCAGCGCAAACGACATTGCCCATATTGTTGATTTCTCGGAGTTTATCGGGGTCTTCAAGTGTTAACAATAAATGAACATGAGGAATACCTCTTTTTTGGTATTCAATACCGTAAATGTAACTCTTCAAAGTTCCAAATGTCTGTTTTTTCCTGATTAAATTCAGTAGATTAATAACCTTTGTATGGAAAACTCGCACAATATCAGGCATATTATAAGCAGTTTCAAATAATGCATAAGTACTATTTTTGAATCTTCCCACGAACTGTTGTATGTAAACGTAATAAAAGGAATAGGTAGTTCTGCATCATATTTTAAGGCTGCCAGTCAATGTAATATTACAAAGCGACCCACTCTAAGACTTTCATTGTCAGGCCTTGCGTTCAAACCATCTGCAAGACCAACGTACGTCTCTACTCTTATAAATTTCAAACGATCTCATTCAATTCGGCAATAAAAATCGGCAATTAATGGCTGAGCAAACTTCCCAGCATTTAGAACGGGATTCCAGTCACCAGCTAATCCATCCATCACTAATCAATAACAGACATATTCACGTATTTTCAGATAGGTTCTAAACTCGGTTTTACGTGAGCTTATATGTTTCATAGCAATGTGCCATCCATGTTCACCGTACGGCCAAATCAACGTATATGTCATAGGGTCACAATGCATGCTGTCAAATTTTCTAATATTTCATACTTCAAATAGGCATTTTCCGGCCTAGCAGGTCTAGTCTCATAAACTTTATCCAAATCTAAAATGCATAACTGTCCGTAGCATGCATTTTCGTTTGGCCCTGGGTATAAAGAACAAATTCGATGATGCACGTCACCCAGTATTTTAAAACAGTATGGTCCCCTACCTGGAGGCAGTTTAACATCAGCACCGAATTAAACGAAAGACATGACGTTATTGTATTGGCGAATATTTTCTCTGAAATTACGAGATATTTCATTGTTACCAGTAAACTCATTTTTTGGTGTCAGAAAATCGCGTGGATTGTGAAGCAACCTTTCCATTCTGACAACATAACATAAAATTACCACGTGTTTTCTCACATAAAAAATGTACAGCAAAACATTTCCTATATTTAACCGACAAATTACCGAAGTTGTGTGGTGTCAAGTTTTGGAAGAACAAAGACACAGGACACTTGAAACCCATTTGATATTGTCGGTTCTGTTCAACACGTCTCGATGCGTCAAAAATTTCATAATTTGTTCTTTCTCTATTTCGTGTTAATGTACGACGACTACGCCTGCAGATTGCTAGTCTAGGTGATCTGTTTCCACTTCCATTAAAATGCAATAAAACAGCATAAGATGTTTAAAACTAAATTAGCAGACTGACCTGACGGGACCAGATATGCAACTGAATCCAGTCTAGTCGTCACAAAGTTAAACAGAGAGTTGGAGAATAGTATGCTCAGTTCGACTCAGCAGAGGTGAATCGGAGTGGTGTCAAGTCTACATATCCTCTCACTTTGCTTACGAGAACGTATCACGCGCATTCCTTATGCATTCATCCTTTCCCCATCACCTTTCCTCTTCATCCCTTTCCCATTTATATAAGATTAAAAGGCTCCTGTTCGGCTTTTCAAAGAGTTGATAATTTTTGTGACAAAGATGATTATAGCTTTAATATAAGACCATTTCCTACGAAACTGGTCTCTAAATATAAGACCGGAAAGAAATTGTGCGTCTTTTTAATACTCCCAGTCTCCGACTAACACGAAATCTACCTATGCGATTTCGGTTTAACGCGATTTTTAAGTAGGGCTGGTTTTCAACTAACACGACTGGTCGTTCGGTTTAACACGATTACTCCATCACTTCTCTACAATCGTGAAAAGGCCTAGAAAGCGGAAATGGAAATAAACTTTAGCTATGCTCTTGATTAATTTCGGATGACAATGAGCGTAACATCGTAGCATCTGATCCAAAGGATGAATTTGACAATTTCACTGAGTCTGATGCAGAAGACGAGGGATTTCATGGTTTTTAAACTGCAATGTAGAGAATACCATTCTTGAATTTTTTTTTAATTTCCTTTGACCATTTTTGCAATTTTCTATAGGTCGTATGTTACCTTTTGAAAAATTATTTCATGTATTAAAACAAAAATGTTTAATTCTTAGTTATTTGTTCTTTAAAATTATCATTTTACAAATCTTCTAAATAACGTCTGCAAAATAAATGGTACACAGTTGAACAGCTGATTCAAAATGGCAGTCATCTACATCGAAAAATACGCTGGAGTTTATAGTTCACATTTTATTGGTAAGAAACTGAGACTAGTTATATCGCTAGAGCAAAAACTAGATTAACATTAGCGGTATTAGAACAATGAACAAACACGTGATATCGTTCGTCATACAGGTCTTAACGAAGCAACGCTACGAACGTAGATGTATTGCTCACGCGCTCTGGCAGGCGGAGACGCGTGAGAGGGAAAGTAGAGCTCTGCACGGGCCGGGCTCAGTTTTTGGAAATAATTACGGGCTCGGGCCGGGCTTTAGAAATTACTGGATGATTTAAAATTTTCAGACTTGCCGGGCCGAATACGGGATAAATCATGGAAAAAACAAACTACTCCAATAGACGCAATGAGGAAAAACATCATTAAAACGAGATCTCGCAGCATCAACAAACAAGAAATCAATCACCTTAGATGATACAAGTGAAGTAGCAGCAGGCTAATCCACCCAAACCTCCCTACCCCCAGCAAAAAAATCCCTTTTTTATTTTAGCAGGTTTGCAGACACGAGGTCACCAGGGGAACATGATGAGGACAAGATCGAGCGCTACCTGAATATAGATGCCATTTCTCTCCCAATTGGAGAGTTGCTTCCATGGAGGAAATCGCACGGAGTAGAGCTCCCGATTATATCAAATTTAGCCAAGCGATTTCTGTCAGTGCCAGCAGGTAGTGCTAGCAGTGAACGAAATTTTAGTGCAGCAGGATATATTTACCAAGAACGCAGAACATGTTTGTCTAGTGATTCTCTTGATTCCCTCCCCTTACTCCACAAACATTTGAATAAATAAATAGTATAGTCCTCTTATTATTTTACTGTTTAATTAAGATTCAATACAATTGTCCTGATAAGATTTTATTTGGGAAACCTTTTTATTTTCGTCATGATAATTTGGATATAACTGATTTTTTAGTTTTTCACTGTTTCTGTGACCATTAAATAATTTTACAGAATTTTATGTTTTTATAGAGACCTTTTTTAAAAACAACTTTAAATAATTTTACTACTTTTATGTGAATGTGAATAAATTTTGCTTTTCATGCTTAATATACATTTCATGTTATTAAAATATGAAAAATGTGAATTTCATTATTATCTACACATACTATTAAAAATTGTACATTTAAAGGTTGTTATATACCTTCTTAAATCCAAATATGCATATAACAAATAGCAAATAAATTCTTTTATTATAACTAATTGACATTTGTTGAGTTTATTGGTTTATTAATTGAATACTGAAAGGGGCATTAAACAGGTCGTGTGTAGTCCCACCGGCCGGCAATTTCTTTAGCACGTACAGGCTGCGTCGGGCTGGACCCAAATTTGAAAGAGCCAGGCTGGGCCGGGCCTAGAATTTCAGGACCGTGCAGAGCTCTAAGGGGAAGGGAAGGAGAAACTTTAAGGGGGAGCCGATGTCAGAGCCTATGTGCAGTAACACAATTTTGGTTCGCATGAGTCCAAGTTCACGCATCAAATGCCCACACCTAAACCCCATCTCCCTATAGATGGTCCCGGTTTCTTTTCTATATAAATGGGTTACATATATGAAATATACAGAAATAAATAAAAAACACAATGCATCAACCAAGTATAGTCATAATAAAGGAATAAAATTAAAAATATGTCAATTAGGTTATGGTGCTGGAAGGCATCTTCCCTATTTACATTATTTCTTATGAGAAATTTATATCCAACTAACACGATTTCACCTTACACAAATTTTTTTAAGAACGCATCTATCGTGTTAGTCGGGGATTGGGTCTACAGAAAAGGAAGTAAAATTTAGTGTACCTCAGGGTTCCATTTTGGGTCCAATACTGTTTTTATTGTATATTAATGATTTGCCTGGCTGTATCTCTGATGCAAAAACAATCATATTTGCTGATGACACAAGTATTCTTATTGATGCCAAAACTACTCATGACCTGCAAAACAAAGTCTGTTCTTTAATGGAACGTCTTCAAAAATGGTTTTTTAAAAAACTGTTTTCTATAAATATACAAAAAAGTATGTATTAATTTTGGAAGAAATCCACCACCAAAAATTAAATTTTGTGGCATAGACTTATCATTTGTGGACAGTGTTACTTTACTAGGAGTTAAGATTGAACCATCTCTAAAATGGTCTTCACATGTCTTAATTAAGTAAAATTGTTTTTCAATTAAGATATTTGTATTCTAGCACTAGCATTAATATTCTCAAATGTGTGTATTATTCTTACTTCCAATCAATTTTGTCATATAGTATCATATTCTGGGGTGGCTCAAGTTATAGCCAAAAAATATTTAAAATTCAAAAACAGGCCATAAGGGCTATTTTAAACTTACCCTACAAAGAATCTTGCAGATTTCATTTCCATGCTCTGCCAATAATGCCCCTGGTCACTCTATATTTGTATAATTTGATTTTGTTTGTCAAGGGAAATATGTATATGTATGAATTATATTGTGATGTCCATCAGCATAACACCTGTTCTAAACTAGACATTCATATCCAACCAAGATCATCTAAGTTAAATAGTAAGGGGCCCTATCATAAAGGTGCCAAACTGTTATATCAACTCCCATTAGATATTAGGAGAATTAAATCCATGGTGATATTTAAGTATAAGCTAAAAACATTTTTATTGAAAGAAACAATTTATTCAGAAGATGAATTCCTATTACATTGTAAAGGAAAGTCCCCACTTCATGTATGGTAATGTATTTAAATGTGTGTTGAATTACATTGTATTGAATGAAATTGTAAATGTGAACAATTTAATGTAATATTATATTTGACTAAGCTATGTACCAGGGTTATGAAACTCTTATGGGAGAATAGATTCCCAGGTTCTACAAGTAGTTCACTATGATGATACGGGGTCCACCAAATGCACTGCAGTCACAGCCAGCTCTCTCTCTCTTTCTCCCTCTATTTCTCTGTCTATACCACATCACCACAGTGCCACACGTACATTGTGTAACATGGTATCATAGCAGAACAGCGGCCATTTTGCTTGATATAAGTTCACCATTGCTTATTGAGCGGTTGACGGTTACTCTGATTTTGTCAAGTAGATATATAGTAGATATGCATTCATCACTGTTTAAGAAAATGTGATGGAGTGAATTTGTTCTGATCTCCAATCAACAGAGCCAGGTAAGTCTTAAAAATAGCATATATTTTTGAAAAAAAATTCTGACGAAATAGTTCTATGAAGTGTTATGTGAATGCGTTTGTGAGAATGCTTTTATATTTTCTTCACAGATACCTGCACTGGATAATAAAATTATTATTATTACTATAGACTCATCGACAGGAAGTGGTACCTATAAATCTCATATTAGATCACGTCAAGAAAATTGTCGCACAAGCGCACTCAATCACAGAAATTTCAAAATCTAATTGAAGAACTGGTTGAAGAATTATCTCCTGCCGATTTTCCACATTGCTGAGCAACTCGTTGGTTATCGAGATGTTTATATATTACCAGTTTCTGCGAATTATTGAATGGTTTTGGAAGAGATGCACAGAATACAGAGAGCTTGCAGATTCTAGACGTGGAATTTTTGGCTAAGATGCTACTATATTTTGAAAAACGAAAACGTAAAATTAAAGTGGAAAATCAGGCTTATGTCTGAGTTTGTGAAAAGCATATTTGCGTTCATAAACTACAGCTCTCTCGAAGACAAATGCTTAATGGAGAGTTAAAATAGTTGCACCTCCCCCCAATGCCACATCCTCATGCAAGGTCACTATAGGATTCCGCAGAAACCCTAAAATTGAGCAAAACTAGATATGCAAGCGTGATTCAATATCTTAAGTACTGTTTTGAGGAAATATTCCAAGATTTCCGGCAGAAAAGATCTCCAATCAGATTTATCATTGAATCTTTTAGTTTAGTTTAGTTTAGTTTAGTGTTTCCTTTATTCACTGATAAAGCAACGCCCCAGGTTGTAGTAATATCAAGTTTTGGAGATGAGAAAAAATCTGCTTAGAAGACAGAGACCCCTTACTTTTGCAAAATCTATAGGAAAATTATATAACCTAGCATGAAAGGTGCAGCGCAAAAATTAATATAAACGTATTTATGCATCTATATAATATTACAAAATATCATTAAATACAACTGTGCTTCCTTGGTAATGTACATTGCTAAATGCTGTCTTCTCTGGCTCTGGTTAGTCATGTCCGTCCTAGACGCAAAAATGTTTCCTTTTCTTTCTACTTAGGTTATCTTCGTAACTTTGTGAATGGGTTATCGCTTTCAAAGCCTCTTCATCAGCCTTTCTTACATTTTTTATATTTCACCTTCAGAAAATCTATACATACCTCCAAATTTTTCTAAATTTCCTGTTTCTCTATTTAAAAACATTTTTCCACCGATTCACTTTTTTCATCAAATAATTTTTGTCTTACTTTAAATCAGGCATGTCAAACAGGCGGCTTGCGGGCCACAAGCGATCATTTCTGCGCTTAACTGCGGTCCAAATGATTGTTTTTGTTTTAACCATATCACTGGAGATTTTATATAAATATATAATTTTTGCAGAAAAAGACAAGATTTAGTCATTGTTGCTGAGATATAATGGAACGTACTTTCTAAATTGTTGTTTTTAATGGCAAATAGAACGTCCAATCTTCTAGAAAAAGTTTATATTTCGCAGCTCTGTTCCTAATTAAACAACTGTAATCCTAATGCGGCCCTTCCATAATATCCATTATTCTAATGCAGCCCTGATGCCTCTACGAGTTAGACATGCCTGCTTTAAGTCATCCTCTCAAATTTATTCCGATTCCATTACTCTCTATTTTTCATAGACTTTCCATAATTTAACATTTATATCGAATCTTACACTTTTCTCTTATAAGAAGTCTTAATTTTTTCCTTTACCGCATGTCGTTTTCACTGGCTCCATCTTCGTCACTCCTATATATCTGTCTCGAGAAAACCTTTTGCTCTTCTCATCATTTAGCCTCCCCTTGCCTTCTCCCTGCCGAATCCTCACTCTATCTCCCTCCCTCTCTCTTACCCTACCAAACAAATTTCTTTCAAATCCTCACACTCCTGCAAATCCTTTCCTTTCTCTTTTACTATTTAAAATGCCCCCATAGAACGCTCCACTCTTATACCCTCTTTTTCCCCTTTTTTGTCTACTTCCTTTTTGCACTTTTCACTTCCTCTTAAACTTTTTTTGGCTCCCTTTAATCTTCTTTTACGGCAAATATTTACCTTTCCTAGAAGAATTTCGTTATATATGTTGTCGTTAAAGCGTTGAGTCTCCTTAATATACCCAGGTAGTCTATATATTATCGGATGATTTCAGCTTAAGCTTATAATCATGGCTTTTCTACAGACTAACTAAGTAGTTATTCTTTTTATTACCTAGTTAGTATATAGATTAACTGGCATCCGTTAGATTCTTAAGAATTAAATTTTATAACAATTTGGTCTTTTGCATCAAATACTAAAAGATTCAGGACATTATCAGGTGCAAATTAATAAGTCCTTTGGGAATAATATTTTATTAAATACAAGCTATGGAAAAAAGGCATGACACCGTCTTATATCTCCATTAATAATTAAGAAACAACCGCAAAATATCTAATTACTGCGAAAACAGAGGTATCTGCTTACAATAGTATCACTACACTTGCGCGTTGGCCACGTGATTCTCACCTGCTGCCGATTTCGTACTCTTAACTAGATAAAGTGTTAGATACAACGTTTTCATTCAAAGCTTTGACGGAATTCATAAACGAAATGTATATATTACCTAGTTAAAGTAATAATAAAGGATTATTTAATTCTCTAATAGGTCGAGCAACATTGCAAGTGTCTATGCACGTATATAGACTGCCCCTTCTGCTTTCAGCCTATTTAATGATCCTCGTACCTTTTCCAGGTAGCTTTTTGGTCCGGAGGTTCCATGTAGGGATTGCAATCCCGGGATCTTGGGATTCCGCTCAAAATTAGTCCCGAAATCCCGGGATTAGGAACATTAAAATCCCGGGATTTCGGGATTCGAATTTCTATTTTAATTTATCAGAAATTTTACTTAGGAAAGATTTCCCGTTTACTTGAAGCCATCTGATGTATTTCCAGCAGGCATAAAAGGTTCAATTTCTCTATATAGGTATCTGTTCGATGATTGGGTAAGGAAAAAAATCCAAATACTCCAAAAGAGTACCTATTCGAAAAAGTTTTTGTCTTAAGAAAACCTGGTTTTCGCTATCGCTAACAGATGGGGCTGCTTCGACGTCTGATACTGATGTAGTACAACCAGCTCCACTGAACTGATAGCAGCAATCATAAGTGAGCTGAATCTCTTCTGTGAAATTGGCTGAAAAATTATAGTTCGTTTATGAACAGTTGCTTTTTATTGCTCCAACGAATGTAGAATCTGAAAGAGCGTTTTCATCCGCTGGCATATTTTGCACGAAGTAGTACAGATAAAAAGTAAAAATGAGCGACAAAACATTATACGTACTCTGCTTTTTAATTGCATACTTCAAAAACGTTTAAATCTCTTTGAAATATGAGTTGCGGATCAATTACTAGTCTTTATTTTTCATAAAGAACAATTGTTTTGCCTTATCAAAGATTCTGCTACGAAAGTTGCAATTACATAATAAAAATCCAATGATCCAAGTTTAGTTAAAATTAAACCATCATTTTTCATATACTTTGGCCTGTGTGCACATGTGTTTTTCGTTTTGTCAATGGAGTTCATTGTGATGCTGTTTCTAAAATGTAACGAAAGCGTTTTGTTTTTACACATTCATGCATTACATTTACACATTCGCAATTTCTTTTTATTTCGCTTACTACATAAAAATGCAATGTATTAAAGGCATAAATTATTATTATCTGTTTTTGCACCGGGAATAATGTTCCAAATTTGTATGTATAATCGTAATAAAAGCCGATCTCGGGATCCCGGGATCGGGAAATCTGAATTCCGAAATCCCGGGATTGAAACGTTCCGCCGGGTTTGCGGATAGTCCGCCTATGGAGCCGCTCGTCCGAGGTTACTGGGGACATCGGAGGTATAAATGTAGAGAAGAGGAGGCCGCCACAATCGAACCCTGTGGGACTCCAGCTTGGATAGAACGTGAGGTGAAGAGTGTGCTTTGCCATCGGGCGTGGAAGGTACCATCCATGAGGAAAGATGCGGAGTGTCGCTGCCAATTACTAGGGGAGTACCGCCGCGGTGCGGTGAGTTTCCATACCAGACCCTCGTGCCAGGCCCGGTTGAAAGCATGGGGCACGTCCATGAGTGCCGTCTTAAAAAAGCCGATCGTTATCTTTTCTAGGACCTGCAAGAGCTGGTGGTTGGTAGAATGCTCCTATATAGAAAAACTCTTCCTGGAGAAGGAGGGCCTTTTCTCCACAATCGCCTGCAGGAGTGATTGCAGGAGGCGTTCGTTTAGCTTTGGGAAGAAATTTGGGGGCGAGATATAGGATGGTATCTGGGCGGGCTCGTTGAGGATTTAGCCAGTTGGAGGATGCAAACTATGGTCTCTTGCTTTCAATGGGGAGGGAAGTAGCCACGGGCGAAGCAGGAAGTGCTGAGTCCTGCAAGATGGATTACCACCGCAACCGAGAGTTGCCGGAGAACTTAATTTGAGATTCCGTCAGGGACGCTGGACTTAAGCAGTGTCACTTGGGATGATGGCCGCTACATACTTGGGGATGATGCAAGGAAGCGAGTCCGGAGGAATGTCGACAGCATCGGACGCAGGGCCTGTGGACCTCGCGAATGACGTGAAGTACGTCTGGAGATGTCCATTCAGAAGATATGCCTTGTTCTCCCAGGTAATTGCAGAGGCGCCGACGTTATGGAGTGAGTTGGGAACGCCCAGAATCGTTAAGCGTGGCTCTTGCCATCTTCTAGTATAGTGGTTCTAACTTGTTTTACTGCGACCAAAAATTTGCCACCAGTTGGACTTCGCAAGCCGTACTTCTAATCGAGCGAAGATACAATATATTTAGTCCAGAGAAAAAGCAGTAAATAGGCCTCTCTCAGCGGATACTGCTATTCTATTGCTACTGCACCGTAAATTTGGTAGGTTTCTGTCATGACAATTTTCGAGAAAGGGTGGAGTTATAGTGTGATACCAATGTTTGCTGGTGTGCGGAGGGAAATATTTTGGTTTCTCTGGTATTCACGCTTTTCTCAATCCATTTTCGCACATAGGTATTTAAGGCTTCGGAGGCGAGGGTAACTTGCGCCGGCTGCGAAGCATGTTCCATGACTAATCAAGTTTAGACAGATATCCAATACTACGCAGAGACAACTGACTGTCGGGAAAGTTTTCTTCTGATAGCATATATACCTCTTAAAAATTTATGAGATAAGGTGATCTGGATGGAATCCCTATGCGAGTCAAATATGGCCTGTGAGCCGTAGTTAGGGGACCCATGATCTATAGAATACATAGGTAATCAGCAGAATAACGGATCCAGTACTAATAAAGTAACTTATATAGCCAGAAATATTCACTCATTCCTAATGAATATCACTAATATCGATCAAATTCAATCCCTACCGTCTCACCTCGTCATATTGTTCTGGTATTTACTTCCTTTTCATGTAGGATCCCTTTCCCTTTTCCCCTTATTAACTGCCTTCTATATTACTCATATTCTTCATTCGTCATCCATTCACCATATTCACTCATCTGCTATTCCATTGAATTCACCACGCGTTTAACACTATGATTTACGATATATTATTTTAAGAAATAGGATAATAAAAAATCTAGCCAAGACCCCTTTCTTTTATTACTATCTAAGGGACAAAAAATGTCAAATATCTCCTTTTGTAAATATTACCGAAACAGTGCAACAAACGAATAACTAACGAGTGTGATAGACCAGAAACTTTTCAGTGGCTAGAAAATGTGACAGCAGATGAGGTTCGAAAATGACATCTGCATGGATGCTTTTTCCGTTTATTATTGCGATAATAATAGCGATAATACAATAAAACTTAAAAATTTAACATACGCACATATATTATCAAAATATGAAAGGCTATCCTCAAACAAATTTAAATGTATAACTAAATCCCCGTTTAATATAGCACATTTAAAGATTCAGCCGAAGTAAATTTGACTATTTTGATCCGTTTGCAAGACTTTTATTTCTAGCGCTTGATGGAAGAAGTCGTTCCATGTGAATGGTCCTTAATCTCCTAATCCCTGCCTTTCCCTCGCATTTCTTCCGCCTTTCGGGTGGTTCTCTTCATTTATTTTCCTTCAACTCCACGCTCAGGTCTTCGCTCTACTCACCTACCAGGTCACCATAAATATTTTATTTCTTTAGCATTGCCTCCAATTTCCCTTTCTACTCTCTCTCAGTCTCTCTCCCTATCTATAATTCCGATGCGGAATCAATGGATCCGTAATTTGTACAGCTATACGGAACGAAGGAGAGAGAAACATCTTAAGAGAGCATTTCCAGCGTAAATCATTGTGTTAACAGGATTCATAAAATGGTTCTGCAATGAAATACCCCAGAAGCATAACAATCCGTGTAAATCAGATAATCTATGCCTGTGAGTAAAACAGACATTAGAAAGAATAATAGACTTTAGATTTTTTGGAAATGAATGAGGGAGTATATTAAGAAGCAACTAGGACATGAAAGAAAACTATTGGACGCATCCTGTGATGTGTAAGTCTACGAAGATAGTGGAAACTTGTCGGGGTAGAAACATTTGAATGTCATTCCAAGCGATGGATATGTGAACGAGCGAACAAATCGTAAACGGATGTTTATCGTAAATTTTACATTTATGCATAGAATTACGAATTACTCTTTGGAAGTAAAACCGTGTCTAATAAATTAATAAAAGAAGTATTCAAATTGACCTCTATGTTTATGCCAAATAACTGTTACAGAATCTATTTTTTTAAACACTGAACAATGCAAAAAATACAGCTTTTGTGTACACACACGCACGCTCACACACACACACACACAGTGTTTCTCTCGTCCTGACGAAGGGATCACCCCCGAAAGCTCCAATCTACGTATTCAAATGTGTTTCTCCGACACCCCAGAGGATCTCTTATTGGTAAGTGTTCAAGTGTTCACTAGGTATCGTTACGCCAACAACTTCTTTTCAATCATTTGCCTTTCCTTTTTCTTAAGCATATATATATAGGCTACATCGCGCAACCGGACAACGGTAGTAGTACAACCACATTTTTTTATATATAATCCTTTAACCGAGAAATGTGCCAAAGAATTCTTTCATTCGCAATCAGGTAAAAACCTTTTAGCCACTAAGATCTGATGCTGGCAAAAGTTTGATTTCCTGTTTAATTGATAAATTGAAGTCCTTGAACCAGAGACTGAACATGCCCCTAATTAAATAATAAACGCTTTTTATTTTTCTGTGAAGAAAAATTTGGATGTCAAGCACACTACACTTTTTAGAGATTTATTCAATGAGCTGTGTCACTCGGAACGCTCTTCGAACAATTACTGATAAACCGATAGTAATATCGATTTTCTTCCAGTGAGACTGAATAAATGGGAGGAATTTGTGTGTGTGAATCCGACCGAAAGTGACAGACACGACGAAATAACATGTGCCCACAAATGGCGTGAATTGAGTGCAGAAAATTTCATATTTTACCGCAACTAAACGGATTTTGAGGATGTAATGTTCTGAATCACCACGTTTAAAAACAATACACATTTCAATTAATATATGGTCAAAATATTTGTACTCGAGTTTATCCAATGACTTTATTCATTATTTTTTGTCTTATTCTATGTAAACATTATTGAGTGATGTGGCTACTATTTATTATGCTTTTGTTTTCTCATATGCATTGTAAATGCATTCACAGGCATACTAGTTATTAACTATAGCAAAATAATAAATCTGCATCTGTTTTCAAAGTAAATATTTTAGTACTACTGTTGTTATAATTAATTCTAGGGGTAAACTACCTCGGGTGGCATTCGTCTGAAAATCGCACACTTTCGGCTCAAATGGGCACCATATACGAATTCAGTAGAGCAACTAATGATCTATAAGGGCAGGTAAGGATCTTTTCTGTCCCCTAAATGCTCATAATGCAGGCGTAGTCTGTGTAATTGGAAGGGATTCAACAATCTCTCCTTCAATTCAAGTGGCTGGCGATGGCTATGGACCCAAGAGGAAACGGGTGAGAGGAGAATAGAACTGAAAATTCCCATCGGTTGATAAGGCCGCTCTCAATTAGACGAACCTTCCCCGATCGATATTTCAAAGGCTATATCGCACAACCGGACCACGGTAGGAGTAGTATAGCCACAGTCCTTTCATTCGCTTGCATAAGCATACGAATCCCGGTACGGTTCTCATTCGAATCCTCTATCCAATTTGGAAATGGACTTCATGTTCTCAAAAAACGAACTATGGATTAGTTAATCTTTTCTTAGAAGTTTTTATCCTGTATGACGACAGTAAAATTGTGAACAGTTCAAGAGAAATGCCATAAATGTTATGTATTTTTATTACACTCAAATGAAATGAAACCAAGATTATATGTCTTATAATAAAGATAAATTTTTAAGATAAGATTTGAAGAGCCGAGTATTTGCGTTTTAGGTTAGGAGAGGAAAAGAGGATTTGATTCTTTTAACCTTTTCCACTCTATTACCGTGCCGAATATGGAAGCGCTAATAATAATGCTACCAAAAATAACAATAACGATAGGTGACAATGGAATGACAGCTTAACGGGAAGAGACATGTTTACATTTCTATTATTGAGTTGCGCGATTATTTTAAGTGCCGTGCGTCACCATTTGGCAAATGACCGGCATTAAAGAAGCAGCGGTCATACTGAGAAGCCTTGGCCACAATGGACGCTGCTTTCGGCCAAACTGAATAAAACTCCTCATAACGCGATGCTTGCATTCTCGGAAAGTTCCGCGACTCATGGAATCACATCTTCTTGCGTATTAAGAGAAACAGAGGAATAGATTCTGAGAGTATTAAATATTTCATCGATGTTCAAAAATAACATTCGCCAAGTATTTTTATGTTATTTATGTTACAGTTACTATAATGAAGAAATAAATTTGCTGTAATATTTCAGACGTTGTACAAATATAACTTAAAGTTCTTTCGGTGTAAGTAAACTTCCCGTCTGTTATTTCTAAGTTTTACGTTCGCATCATTAAAACGAAAAATCCTTATGATAAAGATTTGCGCTGATGCCATGTTTGTTTCAGACAAATTTCGTGTTCTCTCGCTCTATCGTATGAGACGTTGCGATTAAATTTGAGAAGTATGGGAACAATCGTACCACGAGTTTAACTCATGGCGTCAATAGGAATCATTTGAGGTTTGGAAAACAGTAGTATGACACGAATTCGGGTAATGGAGGTTGAAAGTGTTGAACATGGCTTTTAAAAAACTCTATGTTTAGTGCGGCGCCACCTGGTTTAGAGGAAATATATGTACATACCACATCTTGGTGGAGTTGAATATTCTGAATTTTAATGATTTACGATACTTTCGGTTACTGGCTGATAAATAGAGCCCTTATTCATTTGGTTTACAAAAATTTTCGAATCGAGAATGTCAAACTCATGTAAACGATAGGTTGAATAAAGATGTATCATAAAGAGCAGGCGAGTTCTGTTATGTTAGAGAGGTAACCCTTGTAAAATTCTTCTTCGGATTTTGAGTAAGAGTATAAGTCTTTTTTACAAAGCACACATGAACAGATACTTATCATACGTTAATTCATAGAAAAGGCAAAAGAATTTGGTTATCCACAATACCTGTACTGCATCGAATACAAGAAGGTCATTGATACAGTTAGGTGACTACTAATAGTGCTGATAGAAGTTGGAGCTCCGAAACATCTAATCAGTGGTTCTCATGCAGATCCGTTAGGCGACCCCTCCTTCCGGGTATTCGGTCGTCGCGACCCCTCGAGTGATTTCGAGAAGCAATAAAATAAACGTTTCTCCGAAAAGGAAGAATTAATGATAATAAGTTCATTATTAATAAGAGTTTTTTATTTTGCGGTCTTTATAAATATAATATCACCATTATAAATGAGATATTTTCGTATTGTCTCATTACTTTGGTTAAATTTACGATTTGTACGACCTTCGCAATATTTCATATGAACACTCCCACCTATATATAAAAAACTGCAGGAATCTTAAAACCGGAATAAAATCACTTGGCTTAGCAAAGACTGCTCGCGACCCATCTAAAATCCTCTGGCGACCTCGAAAGGGATCGCGTCCCACCGTCTGAGAAACACAAATCTACATTATTTAATAAGTCATCTTTATGAGAACAGCGGCTCTCTAGTAAGAGTGTGCAATGTTCTGTCCGCGGATTTGTGAACACGCGCCGGTGTGCCATAAGGTGTCATTAAATCAAAATTAATTTTTTATACCTATGGTGAGTTTGTGATGATATATGCCCTTGATGACCCGAAACGTAGAATATCTATAAGAAGCAGAAAAACCAAAAATCTACGGCAGTTTCCTAAACTGTGTGCAGCGGCATTCTAAGGTCCCGCAGTTGATTTTTAGGTGTGTCGCGAAAAGGTTTATAAAGTAAACAAACTTGATAATGGTGTAGCAATAACTAATGGAAGCGTCCAAAGGTTGCAATACCCGTAAGTATAAATATAAAACCTTGTTCAAGGTGTAGGTGCCGCGAAACCCTCTTTATCATTGAAATGGTTCTGCGCATATACAAAACGTTTGGGAAACACTGATCTACAGTATGCTGATACCTCACTATTGGCTAATAGCACGAGTGACATGGAGAGATTACTCGCAGGAATTGAAAGGGGAAGCCTGGAATTTAACTTAGGAACTAATAGAGGAAATACTAAGGTTATGGCAGTCGATTGTAAAAGTGACAAACGGCCTGACGTAGGAAATATTGGTGGCTGCTATGTGGCTGGTCGGTGGCTCATTTATGCCCAATCACGGCGATGCAAAACATGAAGGAGAATCGATATGGCAAGAGGCGCAATAAGTCAGTTACGGAAAATATGGAAAGATCACTAAAGCAACAAAGATGCGCCTGGTTAGGACTTTAGATTTTTCCTTTAGCATATTTGGAGCAAGGCCTGAACCCTCAAAGGAAGATATAAAAAACGGATTGACGCATTTGAAATGCTGAGAATTCCTTAGACGAACAGACGGACCAATGACACCATCATTAATAAAATGACAATATTAATTAAACAACGATTGTAAAACGTGGTCCAAATTCTCATCCTAAAATATTAATATAACGGAGACAGAGGAAGTGAGGAAAAATGTCGGTAGGAATCAGCAAGAGAGGTAAGACTTTTATTCGCCAACATAAAATAAAACAATTATTTTTTCAGAAAGTTTTATCGAAAAGTCATGATTCTCCGATAGTAATAAAAAGATTGAGAAAACTATACGCGCGTTTTGGCTCCAAAACAACCGTCATCAGCAGTGATTCATCGATCATCAATGATAAATCTGCAATAAGGCCATGGCTTGAGAACGGTCTGATTTTTGAGTGCGACCAATACTTGAAAATTTCAGTTTTGGATAAAAAGTTTCATAATATTTCTTCTATTTTTTTAATCTAAATTTAATGTAACGTTACTGTTAATAAAAATTTGTTTTTGGAAACAATTTTGATGAATTTTTCAGATAAATAGGGGCAGCCAAACTAAATAAACTAAACTGAGGTGGTTAATTTCCAAACCCGCCGCTACCGATAATAGATTCTAGACCAGGGTGCCCATTATTTTTGTGAATAAAATATATTTTCCCTTCGTTACCAAGAAGAGATCTACTTAATAAACAAAGCACATACGTAGACCAGCCAAACTTAAAATATATTTTAATTAGAGTAATAAATTACCACTTTACTACAAACATGCCATAATAATATGTGTAAAATACAAACTTTTTTGAACTTACAGCAGTTTGGTCATTTTTGGAGTTGGTTTTTATGCTTTGAATGATATCTACAATACTTGTGGAGGCCGGCGAGTAACTGCTGAGACAGTCTTAAATCCAGATGCTCATACGTCATAGTGGATCAATGGCTTGACTTTATAATTTTCATTTGTGAAAATGGCGACTAACATAAATATGTGAAACAGAACATGTATATATTTTCGGCACAATTTCGCAAACAAAGTTCCTTATCTTCAGGTAAATATTCCTAAAAATTACTCTGATACTCTTGATTTAACGAAGATGTCGTTTTGCAATGTGATAATTTGTCTCAACTGCAAGAATATCCATTTAAAATAATGTTGAAATTTTCTCTGCAATCTTTTCTATTTGTGTGCCGGAGTTTAATGGAACCTCATAAATAAAAACACGTATTTCAGTACTTTGAGATCCTTGATATGCCTCTCGAATTATAAAACATTACTAATTTGTTCTGTATATCTATAATGTCGTACTACGCATCAGAGTTATTTTTTAATTGTAACATCATGGTTGGATTGTATGTCCATTTAATATCCTAAAGCTTAAATATAAACAGGTTTAATTTTTACAGGAAAGCATTTATAGAACTTATTATATGAAAAAGTGATTTATCCTTGCCTTGTTATTCTAAATTGAATTAATCCAGTTTGGTAGAAAACTATGTTAAAGAAGCTAATTCTTCCAATTGCCTGTAATCGTAACCCCTTGTGACGAGAAAAAGGACAACTTCATTTATCAGGTCTTTGCAGAAATTTGCTTCTACTGAGCCACCAAACGTGTTCATTCATCAATAGTTCGTCACTCACCACGACATGATTTTCTTCTATTTGTAGTTTAAAAAGTCATCTTTGTAGGCCTCTTGCTCGAATGGAGTTAACAATCTTGAACGCAATGTCCATCACATATTAAATATTTAGTTTTTACCACATATAGCATGTTGATTAAGAATACAATGGTAACTAAGAAAATCAGGAAAATATCCCATTTCCACAAAGAGCGATGAATTTATTTTGACTACCGGTCACAGCTGGATCTATATCGGTGGCTATCGAGACCAGTTTATAAACAGGCTACTGAATGCTGTCAGTGAAGCTCTTATAAGTGTCAAATAGATCCTAATCTTGAGTTTTACCTTTAACTGAAATAATTATTATCAGTATTTCTTCCTTGGTAGACAAGTCTTTGAAAACCATTCTATTGAAAATTATTACATCAGATACGTCAGTAGATTTGTCTACTTTTAGTGAAGTCGCTGTATACAGGTCAATATCTTTCAATATTTACAGTTTAAAATCGGCACTCATTTCCTCCACTCGCCTTGTAACTTCATCATGAGACAATTGAATATCTTTAATGGTATACATAACTGCTGGTATTTTTAAAATCGCAAAATAAAGAATCTACCGCCTCTAAAAAACGTTTTTGAATATGACTCGGTTGCCAAACGGATTTATATTTTTCGCAAGTGTATGACCCATATGGATAGACGCGACTGTTTTTGCCTTTGACTTGATGAATAATCAATTTCATAATTACTGCGAAACGATAAAAGCCTTTCCATATATCCCTTTTTTGGTATTATTAGGCGCAAAGTAGAACTCTGTAATAATTTACTGACTATATTAGTTTTAAATACCTATTTAAATCATACCGAGTAATCAAACTCACTAGAAATTCAAATGAAGACGGCTGTTCTAAGATCGATTATATTACTCTCTTAATTTGTGTCTGTAGTTGTTTTCTCAAGCTCACTTAAAGCTGCTAGAAAATGAGAAACTTGGATCTTGCAGCTTTAAAACTTTCGACGCGACATTCCGACCTCGTATCAGGAAGGAGATTTGAGAGAACGTTATTTCACGTATTTACTTGGAATATCCCAATGCGAAGTTTTTATTGTCATCATGATTTTTGTAAATAAAAGTACTCAAATACTACTAATTATTTTTAATTCATACCCGCCAATCTATGAGATGTTCTATGTTTCGCATAAATTTCAAATAAATAGACTTAGATCGACCTCAAATGCTTCAGAAAATACCACGCACACCGCCCTAGTAGAATGAATCTTACGATCTTGACCAATTAATTATCAATACAAGACGGACGATACAAGGTATTATGAGTAAATACGTTTTCCGAATACCGCTTCCAACAAACACGTCACAACTGCATGCACACGAAAAGTACTCTTCAGATAATAAACGACAACTGATCAGCATCCAACTTATTCGGCTGTCACCTTTTAGCAATCCATCGTTGAATAGGAGGAAAAACTTTGTAAATTTCTGCTTTATAATAACGACTTTAATGATTCCATTTACATTTCGAAACCACAAACCGTTCTTTTAAGAAGGGATGGAAGGGCAGAAGCGGACTGGGAGCAAAAAATAGCCCGGGATAGACTGAGCATAATCTTTAATAGAAAATAAGATTGAGTGATCTCCAACTTAGTACCCTAATATTAGTATTCTTGTACACTAATTCACCCTTTCCCCTCACTGTAATGTAGAGGTCGGTCACCTATGGCACGCGAGGTGATTTCGCAAGGCACGCGAAAGAAGAAATGATAAAGAAGATAAATATTTATACACATTTCATATATAAATTATAAGTATGCAGTAATACCAAAGTATTTTTGAGAATTTAGGAAACTCACGTTATATTTGAATTAAGGGTAACTATTCGTTTCCTGTAAAATAAGCACATTCTAATTCTGTAACACTGTTTTCATGTGTCTGCCATTTCGTGTCCTCTCTCGCCGTCTTTGTGAATGACGAACACAAAATACGGACATTCGGACCAAGATTTAAAAATACAAATCGCTCGCAATGTAATCCTTCTTTACGTAATGCGGAGGTGATCAAATAATACTAGATGTGTGTGTGTGAGTGAGAGAGAGAGAGAGAGTAGTCGGTGACGAGTAACTCGTGAATAATAGTGGACCTTCTCACATCACGGAGTACTGTGAATATTTTTGCGCAGTTTTATGCTAAGTAAAGTCGTAAACAGGAGGGTTATTTTGACAAAATGTCGTTCCCTAAGAAAAAGACTTGATGTCCGCTCTTTTTATCCTTCTTGATCAGATAAATCGTTCACTGACGGAACGGAAAAGATTGAAGTGTTTAAGACTGTACCAAGATTTGAGAAGCAAGGCAGTTTTTTCGATGCTTAAGTGCAAGTAAAAATCAAGCCAAAGAAGAAAGTTATAGAATTGTCCATTGCATTGCAAAGAGCGGATAGTCACATACAGCTGGAAAATTCATAAAAGAGGCTTTCCTCAGTTTTCAGAGGTTTTATTTAATGATTTCCTAAATTAAGATGAAATCTTGTCCAGGATAAAAGATCTACCTGCCTCGGCTAGAACATTCGAGATCAGGGCGGATTTATACACAGGCATGTGAAATGCGAGTTGGGGGCTTCGTCGAAAAGAGGGCCTCGTAGAAAAAGGGGCCTTTTCGAAAAGGGAGCCTCGTCAAAAATGGGGTCTCGTCGCAAAGGGAATCTCGACGAAAGAAAAGCCTTACCAAAGGCAAGTTTTAGGCATAAGCGACTGGAAAGGGCGAATTTGCGCTGGAAGTTGCTCTTTCATGCAAATGCTCTTCACGCCGGCCCCGCAATTTCGGCATATCTAAATTTAAGTGGTGTACGAAACGGTTTCATCACTTCTTTCGTTTTACGCTCTGATTCTACACTCAGCTGATGCCAGTCTCGGCGTTGTTAATAAGATCTTCACGACACTAATTCTTTACGTCCATCTAGATCAGTGTTTCTCAACCTTTATATATCCGCGGATCCACAACTACCGTAATTTTCCGATTATAATAGGCATTTTTTCCTCAAAATATGGGCAAAAACTTATGGTGCGTACTGTACATGGTAACAAACGCATATAACTTTTTCTAAGGAAATAATCTTATTTTCGGACATGACTTTCTAAATAAATTGTACTTTTTATTGCATTCTGATAGCATTTATTTTAAAAAATTCAAAACAAAATTGAGAATAATTATTTATTTATTTATAGCTGTCCTAATCACTAAAATTTCCGAATGCACAATCACTTCCCTCACTGTTTTCAAATACAGTTCATCCGCGTTCTTGTGTTCACTCTCATCGTCTGAGTAAATGGCATCGCCGAGAACGTCGTCTTCATCCGCGTTATCCACTCCACCGAAATCATCATCTCATACGATGCCGTCTTCGGAACCATCCATTCGTGATATTCTCGTCAACTCTTTCGCTCGGCGGAAAAGCGAGAACTGTTATTCCAACCGACCAGATTTATACAAAATGCGTCGTTGAGACATACTTCAATATACTGTGTCAATCTTTAATTGGTAAGTGAGTCAGAACATAACGTGATATCCTCGTAAACTCTCTCGAACGTATATCACTTGGCGGAAAATCGAGAACTGTATCAATACTGCTAATAATCTAGTGAAAATTTACACTGATCTTTATACAAAAAATTAGGTGCGTATTATGTATGGTGATAAGACAATTTTCACATTTCATTCTTAAAAACATGGGTGCGTATTATAATCGGAAAATTACGGCATGTCCCGAAATTTTTTGCGTACTTCCTTACCACGAAAATTGTATGCATTTTTCATTCGTTGTCTCGGTTTTTCATACTGAAATATTAATCAGAGCTGTGCGCAGATCAAACAAGTTATAGATAATAATAAACTATGTCCAACTCAACTCGCGGATCCCCGGTTGAGAAACACTGATCTAGATGACCACTTGGCCTAATGAATGTAAAGATCCTTCCCCGAGATCCATCTGGATCTATTTGAGCCCTTTTGAAAGACAAGGAGGCCAACTGCACTCATAATTAGCCTTGGTAATTTTCGACATTTATTTTTTGTAAAATTAGAGAATTAAAGTAGACGTTTATCTTTCCTAAAAATCGGCGACAAATATCGACGTTTATTTTTATACATTTATCGATTTATAACAATAACAATGACATAAATTACATTATTCCAATTCACTTTTACTAAAACTTTATATATAAAAATAAGACTTCTCGCATGTCGGGTTTTTTGTTGCTCTCTAAACTTTGGTGAATGTGCTATTGTTGTCTATGCCCACCAACTCGAAACAGCTATTATTTAGGAATAAATCACAAATAAATTTTACTCGTTAAATCGCGCCTCTTAATCAAGAAATCTTCAACATTCAATAACAAAATTAATGTGACGTTCATATTGTTACGACTCATGGCTTCAAGGATCAGCAGAAAAGAGACACCAACGTTCTTTTAAAAATAACGCTTTATTTCCCAATTATACAGCGCCCCGTTTTCCCTTAGGATCGCTTCCGTATTACAAGTATATCGTTGAGTGACAAACGATGATGAGTGTTCAAAAAAGTCCCGAGTACAAACATTGAACGATACTATAGTATTGCAAGAACAAAATAAACTGATGTGGGCAACACATGACTTTCTCCATATTTATATGGCAAATTACATGTTGTTAGCTCTGGGATCGTTGTCAATATTTACTTCCGGTTGACAATTAAGAAAATAAAAAGGAGCGTTACTAAGACGTAACTAAGCGTCAATTGTTAACAATAGTCTTCGGTAGGTGGCGTGGTGGTGGCAGCTAAAAATATAAGATATCTCTTAAACAATGCATTATATGGAACAATGTATCAAACAAAGGTTGTAGAAAATTAAATTTCCTACAACTTCTATTCTAATACATTTTTACATATATCTAATATTAAAGCAAATATTTCAAAATAACGGATAAGTGACAAGAGTCAACACCCACTTCCGGTCCACCAATTTTTACCAAAAACTAATCAGATCTTTTAACTTTTATAAAAATGTTAAATATAAAATTTTGCGTTGACCTGATTAATAGTTTTTGAGTTAGAGCGCCCACAAAAATTTATCACATACAGACAGACTGAGACAGACATCATCGAGAAAATAGCCAAAACGTGTTCAGGGGACCTTAAAACATGTATTTCCGTTGAAATCTCGAATTCGATTTTTTTCATGAAAACAATACTTTCCCTATATTTCGTATATGGAGAAAGTAATAAGCATGAGACTCTCTGACTCGGAGAATGAATTGTGGATATGGCTACCAAAAATAGAAATTTGGACTGTTTTTCAAAATACAAGGTGCGGCAGAAAGAACTCCCCGATTTGGGAGGGGCTTAGCTAGGGGTGGGGTGGGGGCACAGGAGTGGGGAGCTTCCCAAATCGGGGAGTTCTTTCTGTCGCACCTTGTACTATAGGGAAGGGCTCCAGAAATAAACTCGTAGTAGTAGATTCTTAAACTAACCAACCAAAAAATGAGTGGATTTGTCAAGCGAGGAGTAGGAAGTAGTTATACTTTCGAGACCTGCTATAGTAATTCAGTTTGGGAAAATCTTTCTTTTCGCATCTTGGAGGTTGTCGGCAGAAGTCATAAGACTTTTGAGTAACTTGAGTATGGAGGCTGATCATATCGTGTAAGCGACCAAAGGCGCGTAGGGATTATCAGATGTGGTCGAGAGACAGAGTGCAATAAATCGATCATATTGTTTTGTTCCGTACCCGTGTCAGTTCAGTATGGATCCTTAAGACGTAAGGGATCTTAGAAATGGTAAGGAATATCGAATGAAGTGTGGCTGTCTGGTATAACAAATGCCGATGTTCTCTTTTTTGACGTTTGGCGTTAAAATATATTAAATTTAAGTTTGATAAAGCAAATTTAAAAATCCTGATAAATAATTTAATATAAAATTTATTAGTGAAAAATCGACACATCGACGAAAATTCATTTTCGTCGATTTTAGAATTTTTACGAATTCGATATTTATCAGCATTTATCGATTTAAATCTAATCCTAAGAAGTGTACTCATAATGCGTGAGAATGTTTACGTAAGAAGCCCGAGCTCAGATTATGATTCTGGCCATTTCATGACTGTAAGATGGCAAACCTGGTCTCGGCATATAGTATCTTGTCCGGCTTTCCCCGAACATATTTTCTTCTGTCATTTGAGGTTGATTAAAAAGGAGATAATAAAAACGCAATAATAGAGTTTCTTTACTTTTTTATATTTTTTTCTCTATTTCTACTTCTTCCTTTTTCTTCATTTTCATTGAAACGCTTCGTCTTCGCTTCCCTTCATAGACGAAAAAGATTGCGATTCCAGTCGAGTGGAGATTTAATTTTCGTATTCTTTTGTTTTTACTAACAATCGAAGGTGATTGTTTCGGATTTCTTCGGGTTCTCTGAAAGACAAATGCTTTCATAGCCTATATAAGTTAGGTTTTCGGCAAGGGGATGCTTTTCTTCTCGCCATTTTCGGGTTTACCTCCAATTTAACACATTTATTTCGGTCTTCAACTGTTTCTCTGTCAGAGAAATACCTTCACAGCCAAAATTTCTTCCATATCCTGCCGAGAGATACCTATAATCCCGAGTTCCTTCGTTTTACGTCAAATTTAAGGTGTTTGTTTCGGACTTGGACGGTTTCTCTGATTGTTAAACACATTCATAACGGAAATATTCCGCTTTTCCGGCATAGAGAAGATTTTATGTCCGACCTTATCAAGATAACTTAAAATTAACGCTATTTAATTCGATTTTCAACGGTTTCTCTACCCAAGAAATGCATTCATATCCGAAATAATTTACGTTTACCGCAGACAGAAGCATTCATTCCCTGGTTTTTCGGTTTTACTTCTAATCTAAGGCGTTCGTATTGAATTTCGTATGTTTCCTGACAAACAATAGCCTTCTGAGCCAAAATACCGTGCGTTTTCGGACGAGCGAAGCATTCATTCTGAACTTATCACGTTTTACCATCTATTCAAAACGTTTCCGATTTTATCCCTTTGCATTCACCACATGTCCATTCATTGCCGAAAAAGACTGCGATTCCAGCCGAGGGGAGAATTAATTTTCGTATTCTTTTGGTTTCACAAACAATCGATGGCGATCATTTATAGACACGTTTCACTCGCCAATTATCTAGAAGTGTGGATGGCGAACCACGATTATTTCCCGTCTAGATTCGGTAAAAGAGCACGAGTCAAAAGAAGCCGTGATGTTTTTAACACCTCCACACATTCGTTATTCGCCCATTTTTTCTTTCTTTCGAAACATTCTCCCTCAAGTTATTTTAGTAAAAGTTTCAATATACCTCGCTCTTTCTTTCTCACCAGGACAAATGCAATTTTTTCATTAAAACCTCACAGAAACACTGATACACATACACAAGTACAAACACACATACACAAAGAGATGCACACATAGACAAACTTCATTCCAAAAATTGTTAAAATAGTGGACATTAAACCGTGTAAACATTTTAACGAAAACAATACTCTCCTCAATATTTCGTATGCAAGGGGAAAAGTACAATAAAATAATATAGATTTTTAATTGCGTTAATTACATCAACTCACCTAGTTCTACTTCTTTTTTCTAATAATTCTAATAAGCGGAACCCGCTATATTTATTTATTTTTATGACAATTGATATTTTAGTTTTGTTTGTGAATCACTGTATTTTCTTTTTACTGTAATTCTACAAATGTAGTGGCGTAGCGTACACCCCCGCAGCACCCGCATGGCGGGGGGGGGGGCCGGGACCGAAAGAGGGCACAGAACGACGGCAAATAGGCTTCACGGCAAATGAAGACAAAGAAAAAGAGATATTAGGAGGCACAATAAAGAAAACATACTTGGAGTCTATACGCTTACTATAAAACTTCCGTCACCCGCGAAACAATGTAACGCCAATATCCGTAATCCATATAGACACGCAACAATATAAAAGCATCCTCAAATTCAGTCAGTTCGGAAGCTTGACGTGTTACGGTCAAGGCTGCTCTCATAGTTGCATATCGTTGAATTTAAAAGTTAGTGACAACAGAAATGAAAACGTTAGTGTACGCTTTGATTAGTGATTTTCTCATTCTTACTCCTAGTCAAGCAGTGGAATATTGTGCTGTGAATTCATGTGTATTTTAGTGAAATCTTTCCATAGGTAGTTAATATTGAAATATGAATTTTTTTTACTCCCTCATTTTCAGATGTCAAAGCGAACTAGGTTAAGTGGTGTACAAAAACGAAAATTAAAACGAGAAGGTAAACGTTAGCTTCAAAAGAGTGCGAAATTTATGACAAGTTTTTTTTTTTAAATACCCAGCTCACCAGGGTCGAGTTTCAACTTGTCTTCGGGAGAAAAACATCTTAGTGATACTGAAGAGATATGCAAGGATGTGGGTAATGTACAGTGTGATGATGCACCTTGTTTAATGATAGGTGGTTCTAGTATTGTTACCCGTGAAAAAGATTTAGTGTTAGAGAGTGAAGAAGTTTCAGAGATAAATCCATTTTCCAGTATCCTTCGGATCGAGGAAATTTTTCTGAAATTATTGATTCTCCCAAAATTGCAAAAAATGATTTTGAGGTATGGATCTCGTAAACCGAGCGGGCCTTTTTCGAAAGACGATAAGCATAATAAATCTTTCAGTGTAGATTATTATTATGAAACGACTCATACAGGGCAAAAAATACCGCGAGTTTGGTTGTGTTATTCTCCAAAATTGGGCTGTGCATACTGTGAACCGTGTTGGCTTTTTGCCGGTAGAAATAGTAGTTCAGCGTAGTGTAAAGGCATAAGGGACTGGAAAGGCTTTTCAAAAAAATTAAAAAGCATAAAATTGCAGCGGTACATTTACATGCTTTTGTTACCTACGAAATTTGGCGACGAGGGAAAGATGTTATTTCCGGATTAGATATCGAACTTGAAAAAAGAATCAGCATTTCAAAGAAAGTCCTTCGTCGTGTAGTTGATGTAACATTGACCCTTGCAGTGTGCGATAGCGCTTTTAGGGGACACAGAGAGAAAATAGGTCAAGTATGAAGCGGAAATTTTTTGTCTACCATTCAGCTCTTATTGAAATATGATCTCGTATTACAACAACTCTTGCAAAAAGATGACTGCAGCGTGACATACTTTAGCCCTTCTATTCAAAGTGAAATTATTGAATTACTCTCACAGGAGTTACACAACAAAATACTGAACGAAATTAAATCAGCTCCTTTTTAGTCCGTGATAATGGATACGACTCAAGATATCTCTAAAACCGATCAGTTAAGTAAAATATTCAGATATGTAACTCTTGTAGTTGATAAAAACAACAGAGCCAAAGAAGTAAAAGTTTGGGAATCATTTTTAGGTTTCCATGAAGTAAAAGTTCAGTCTGCCTCTGAATTAGAAAGTGAAATTGTATATACGATTGAACAAAGTGGTCTTAGTCTGACTAAATGTCAAGGTGAAGAATATGATGGTGCCCGAAATATGAGTGGAATTTGTAATGGTGTTCAGCAACGAATTAGAGAAAAACAGCCAACTGCTTGTTACATTCACTGTGCAGCTCATAACCTGAACCTTGTGATTAAAGATGCAGTTGAGGGTGTTCCGGAGACCAAAAAAATTTACACTGTCATTGTAAAGCTTTACGCTTTTTTCGGCAATGGCATCAAACGTTGGGAAATGCTTACTTCGTTTCAGCAGAGTTGCAGACAAAGGCAAACTTCAAAAAAACTATCTCCCACGCGTTGATCATCGCATCACGATGCTTTATTAGCGCTCAGATATCGTTTCGCGGACGTTTTGAAATGCCTCTCTAAAATAATCTTGAGATCCGTACAGAAATATGAGCGCGGAGAAGCAGAAAATCTCAAAATGAAACTGGAAAATTTTCGATTTGTATTTTTATTAGTTCTTCACAGCAAAGTTTTAGAAATTATCAATTCTGTATCTCAGTTACTGCAATCATATGATGCGGATGAAAAGTATCGAGCTTCTAGAGAACGCACAACATGAGCTTGTCTTATAGAGGACAGTTTGAGGAAGCTAACTCATCAGCAAAAATGGTAGCTGAAGTTTGAGGCATAGAACCACGTTTTATTAAAAATAGATCACGCCGTAAAGGTAGCATTGCTGCGTGTGAAGCTGTATCATTAATTAATACAGAGTTTAACTTCAAAGTATCTTAGTAGATAAACAAAAACTCCTTCACCGTAAAAAGCAAGAGAATACTCACACTCACGCTGCAGGTTGCTGGTAAACACCGTCGCAGGACCTAAGTCAAAAAGAAAGACGCACACGCAGAAACATGCAAAATCCACTCGCACAGTAAACTCTTACCAAATATTAAAACTAGACACCGATGTTTCAACAGCTAAGCTGTCGTCTTCAGTAGTGTGCTCTAGGATTGATATTTTCTATTACGCACGTGGAAGTTGAAATTACTTTTTTCCTTTGGATTTAGACTTGGATGTGTCAAGCATTTCAGAAAATTAAATTTCTTTTTCTAACTGCAATAGTGACCAAGTGGTTCAGGTTTTCATCTCATGAGAATGAAAAATGATGCATTTCTATTTTAATGTTGAAATGTTTTGATATAATAAGAATTGTAAGAAAGAATTGCCACAAAAAATGTAACTATGTTAATTTGCCGAGTTTTATGTATTGAAACTATTATTATCCAATGTATCTCCAATGCATTTACACATCCGGCGTCTTGGCGTCCAATGACATACTGTATTTTCAGATATCGTCAGAAAGTTTTTGTAGGCAATTTTTCAAGTTTCACGGTCAGGTTACTGGCACTGACAAGTACTATTCCCATCGATACGGCGATGTGTGTGGCAACCGGGAAAGTATTTTCAGTGAATTTGCAATTGTGCGTTGTGTTAAAATTCGAATCGTGCTATTTCAAGTGTATTTAACAGAACAAAACAAATGATTTCGCTTCAAATTTTTGCTTAGCATTTTTAGCAAAATCTGGATTTAAAGTGAATAATAAAATAAGGGACTCACTAGCGTGCAAAGTGAAAATAGTAAAGAAAAATATGGACAATACGGATACGGCACGGCCGACGCGCGGAAACGTGTAAAAACTCGTGCCAGAAAGCATGGACAGCAATGATATGATACGGTGAGGTGTAAATCGATCTTTAGTGTGTGTCGAGGGCCCAGCGGAGATTCTTCGCGGGGGCACAGAATGATTCCGCTACGCCACTGTAAAAATGTTGTAGTTTTAAAATTTACTGACTAATAAATATGTTGTTGACAACGTGTATATTCATCAGATTTTTATTTTCTTACACTAATTCAATTAGTCGCATTCTGGGGGAGCTCAAATTAAACTTGCAGCTAGGGCCTCTGGCAGCCTAAATCCACCACTGGTGGAGAGATACCTTTGCAGAGAATATGAACACACAGCTGACAACTGCATCAAACGAAACAGTAATTTAGCATTGCACTGATGAAAGCGTAGATGTAAATGGCGTTCCATGTTTACCAATCATTGCAAGATATACTTCCGCTAAACTTCAGGAGGAACTTTTTTGCATGGCACAACTAAGAGGAAAGATATAAAGAACGGGAAGTCGACCCATGAAAAATGTTTTGCATAGCAGACGATGCTCCAGCTATGGTTGAAAAACTGGAGGGAATTATAAAAGTACTTGAAGATGAAATCGGTCACTAGACTATCGAATGAAACTGCATCATCCATCAAAACTTTCTAATTCAGAACATCATGTTTTGAGGACTACAGCAGTGCAAATTGTGAACTTCCTTGTCGCTCGATCAGCTTTAACTCACAGAAAGTTTCGAGAATTATTAAAAGAATTGGTCAATGATTAAAATTACATTCCATTTCACAGCAGCGTCTGGTGGCTAATTCGTGGGAAGTTTTTCCTGCTGTTTGTGAACTGCTTACATGCAATCAAGTCCTTTATCTTTCATAAAGATCAACATTACTCCGAAATGGTTGACAAAAAATGGTTATTGAAGATCATGCTCCTAACTGACATCACAGTTCACATAAACAAAATCAACCTCTGTCTCCGAGGTGCTGGGCAAACGGATCTTGACTTCTATGAAACCTGGAAGGCATTTGTTTCAAAATTAGCGGTTTTTTCATGAGATATTCGTACCTCTATTTCCGGTACTTCCAGCATCTTAAAGAGCTATCCCCAGTCAGTTTCAATGACATTGCAATCTACATGCATGCTTTGGTATCCGAACTTACAAACATATTGTAAGACTCCCAACGATTTGTGCCAATGTTTTATTTTTCAATTAAACCTGACAACTTAAAAGAGAGCGATTGGATGTGCCTTTATTCCATTAGATGGATGTTGAAGATATCGTAATACCGTCAATAGAATCAAGTAATACGGATTTGTGCGCATCCAACTTTGAGATATCCGGATTGCTATTGAAGCTACCGAGGGCTGGACATTGTTTCCCATGAAATTTAACTGTTTCAAGAACGTAGCATTGACAATATATTAGATATATTAGATAATATATAACAGATATTTTCACACATGAAGTCATTATTATGCCCATCTCGGTGTCGGCTAACAATTGATAGCTCAGAAGCATGGTTACAGCTTAAGTACAAATCGTATCTAATTACGCACCATAAATCGGATAACTCAGGAAGGAAATGCAAGAACAAGGATCTCACTAAATTGGTGTTTATTTTTTATTTTATTTCAGATTGAAGCTCGCTAAATTCATTCAAACATTTATATACTTCAAATATACTTATTTTTGTCAAATAATAGTATGGAAGTTTCACGCTTAGACATATATTAATTATTACTGACACGTGAAACTCTACATCTTATGAATTTGGCACGCCATTTGTAAAAGGCTGCCGATCCCTGCACTAATTCCTAGCTTGACCGCAATTTCTTGAGTTTTCAAGTTCAGGTGGTTCCAATTGCAGTTTTAGGCTACATAAAAGATACTGTAAATTTCGTGTTCCTAGAGGCCGGGTCAGTGTTGATACCGTCTTACAGAAACATGTCAAACTCGAGCAGCTTTAGGACAGGACAAAGCAAGTTAACAGATAAGTGGCCCAATCCGCCCCTGGGGAAGGGTGTGGGAGGAGGAGAAAGATATGGTGGCGAGTGATTGAGGGTGAGTGGTTCAGAAAGGTTATTAGCATACAAAGAGTTAACATTGTAGGCAAGTGATGAAGCGGTGGGTGCAAAGGGGACACATAAAGGAACTAGTTTGTGGTATCCGTGGAATGGATATCCACAAGGACGTATTGGCTTGGGAAAACGTTTTCATTAAAAAAATTACAACATTTTTAATAGCAGATACGATTTCAAGAATTCCAAAGGCATTAACCGTGTAACCTCACACTGCGTAGTTGCAGTGCCACTTTGCACTGGCACAAATTTTAACATGTTTCTTATACTTGACGCATTGTATTTTCATTTTGTTGGAAAAACTCGCTAACCTGAAGAAATTTGAGTAAAACTCTAAGCCTGGAGAGATATCGATTGACCAGGTATTTCCGGGTAAACATTTTACTGTTGGCAACCCTACATGAGTGGCCACTCCGAGCGCGGGGTTAGGGAGGTTGCACCGATGGCACTTACCTCAAGTCGACCCTAGAGACTAGGAATCTATATTATTAGTATTGTTGTTGCCTGGCTTTAAAGTTTATATTTATAATTACAAAAATATATTTTTATTAAAATTTTACATAAGGTATTTACATTTTAAACGAATTATTTATTATTTTGTTAGAGATCGACCAAATATGACTTGGAGATCGACCATATGGGCACCACTGTTCTACAGTATAACTACCCTAAGCATAAAACCACGTTCTGGTGGATACGTCTACAATGTATGACATCAGGAATTAGTATCCTGTTAGTGTCACTCAAATCGGATGAGTGACAGATATTGGATTAGGCCTGAGTTAAGGTCATATGCTTAGTTTTGGAGACAAGAAATGCTGGCCACTCAAGTATTGGTGGGTATCAAACACGGATATAAATTTACCATAAGCGACATGAGAGACTGACGTGAGCGTGGTTAAGTCGAGGATTACATTAAATAAAGTCTATGGCAAAATTACCGAAAAAAAAGCCTTTACGATATCACAAATTTAATTTTCAAAATTCACGACCCGGTGTTCGTTGCTTAGCATTATCATTAAGCATCGAAATCTGGGTCGTGAATTTTGTAAATTAAATTTGTGGCATTGTAAAAGTTATTCTTGTCGTGTTTTAAAGACGGAATACTACCAAGTGAAGGCCCATACAGTCAAGTTTATTATCTATGGCGTTATGAAACCGGAAAAGAGCGTATGGAAAGAAAAAATAATACGAATGCTAGCCAATGGGAATTGGAGACGCTGGAAAAGGCTAGAAAAACAGAAGTAAGGAGGGCGAAGAACGATCATCGTTGCCTACAACGCATGGAGCATTTTGTATCTAGCTCTATAAATCCAAACAAATTTTGCTAGGAACCGCAGAAGATATTACAGCAGTCGAAGCGAGCGCTATCGGAAAGGGGAAAGCGCAAGATGTGCATCTATGCCAGTTTTCAGATTCCTTCGATCCACTTCACGATATTCATTTTGTTTGAAAATGGAGATGCCATTTCCCGCATTTCGAATTACGTGCCGAAATTCCTTTTGCGCTATTTTTCACTGTTGCCATTTGAGATTTACTGCCACGACGCACTTTTTTCCTCCTATTAGTCCCCACAACACCTCCAATATTTGTTTTTTGCCATTGGTGGCGACAATTAGAAGGCGATTGGGACACCCACGAGTGGCGTGTTTGAGTAGGCCTCGCCGGGGCGGAGAGGGGCTTTTAGAACGCAGACTGGGAGGGGCTGCGAGTGGAGACGGCGGAATCACGCTATCGCTTTGCCAATATTTGAGGTAAGTTACCTGAAAAACCGAGTTGCGTAACACGTTGTCATCACTTGCAGGAAAATGTGCAAGAAAACCACCGCTGTGACGTTCGTATTTGATGAGACGCTGTTAAGCATTTTTGTCTTAAGCTTTTAGTCAAATCAAATACGTTTTCTGAATTTTAAGACGGCATGGGGGCTTCGGTATCGAGAATAAATGCCTGTTTTTACAAGCTTATCTTTGATGCGTTGTTTGTGCTGGAATTGTGACACCCGTCCGATATAAATAGTCGAATAAATTACAACGTAGATATTCAGCCCTTAACCGTTAAGGTGAGGTCTAAAATTCCCATATTTTCTTCTCCCCCTCCTCATTGCTTGCGAGCATGTGTGGCCTTGTCTAGCTTCAAAAAAAGGATAAAAATACTAGACTATGTACAATGAAACCCTTTTCTTCAATTTCATTTTTTCACTCGCATGAGACCGTTAGTTTTACCATCGGACTGAGAGACTACCTAACCGGTAGTGTTCGAGTTCACAGCAGTGTTTCCATTTCAAGTGAGTTCAATTTACAATTTAGAGAACTTCAATGATACTGTATTTTTTATGAGTACGCGATCCGCACCTGCAGAATATACGTACATACGTATCCAAAGAGGATTCGTAGTGGTGTAATAATGCGACAGGGCCCGCATTTATGATTTGTCAAAACCGACTCGACACATACAAACCCGCAACAACAAATCATAATAAAGTAAACATTAAATATTTCTGTAACAATTATTTTGCATAAAATTCAAATAAATTACAATAAGCATATGCACGATAAATGATTTTATAAACTTAAGGTTGCAACTGTATAATTAAAAATTTAATTTTCCTATAACGTAGCATCACTTAAAAGAATAATTTATTTAATACAAGGAAATGAATTAATTATAAATATAATAATATTTGAAATTACTTTAAAAAACGGGATTTTATCCACGTTTGTGCGATATAAATTATTTTGTCTTTTACTGGCAATCAATCCCACCAAAGAAAAATACCTCTCTGATGAAGCACTGGTCTCGAGTAATGCGAAAATATGATTCGCTAACACACTTCGCTAACAACCACTTCAGAAAATTATAATCTTTGATAACGGCACCTGATATTTTAAAGTCAATATGTGCAGTCAATTCGTCTGGAGCCATATGCTCTGAGACAGTTTCTGTATCCATTAATTGTACTAGGGTGTCTGATATCTTAAATTATTTGAGCGGTTACTCTCCAAGGATAATCGAAGACGTTATCACAGATTACGTTTCATATCCGTTCACTAATTTAATTTCACTTAATTTAACTTTTCGTTTTATTATACGTTTTTCTTCATTCTTTATCATTTTCAAACTTTTTGAAAACGATGATGGAGAAATGCAACTATAAATCAGCTGAATTTTTACTTTCTCCGTACGTAGTATAGGAGAAAATATTGTATTCTTTAAATATCGAATTGGAGACTTCGGCAGAAATAGACGTTTTGAGGTCCCCTGAGTAGGTTTTCGCTATTTATTCAAAAGTATCCTTTAGAACCTAATTTATTTAAATAGAAGAAGAAATTCGAAGAAACTCTAAAGGAAAAAATGAACGCGGAAAATAGAATAGAATCCAAAGAAAAGGTAAAAAATATTATTGTAAAATATGAACAAATTTTTCTCATACGCACACGCAGAATGCATCCCCAGAAAAAGAACAAAACTTCCTCGGTACCGCATGTAGCGAAACTGATCAAAGAGAAGAAGAAAACTACTGGCAGTATGTAAGGATAAGGGACGCAGAAATGAAAACGCGGAATGGAATAGAACCAACGCTATAATAAGAAGAAAATAAATCGAAATAAAAGAAGCGACATATACCAAGGAATGTAATAAAATAAACTACAGAGACGGCAAAAAACATTGAGACACTTTTAACAGTTGGCTGGCAAGAGAAAAATTTCCATCTCCCCCCTAGAAGAGGACGGACGAAGAAAAAGCAGAACATTTCAGGAAAATATTGGATGATCGATAAAAGTGTAAAATGTACTTCCTTTCAGGCTGAATCGGAATATATTGTCCGCTGCCAAGAAGCAGACCTTCAATCAGACGCAAAAAAGATACCTACGAAGAGAAAAAATGTCCTTTGACCTAATTGGTATGTACTTAGGACATGTAGTGTTTTTTGCGCATTTAATTCATATTTACTACCTGTAATATGCGTTTCTACGCGTGATATAACAATACAGCGAGTCTTCGGTTACAACAAGGGTTCCGTGTCTCGAAAACCAAACTGCCACACTTCGTTCGTGATTCCCCACACTTAGCTATTTAAGTTTCCTTATGTCATTGTCTTAAGTACCTGTACTGACCTGTCGCGGGAAACAAAGGAAAGGATAAAGGAAGAAAGAGTAAGATTGGTTAATTGTACTCTTTCTTTGCCCTAGGTAAGATCCGATAATCCTACGCATTTTGGTTGTTTTCAAGATATGATCAGCCACCGTAATGCATTTCCAGAAAAGTCGAGGGATGTCTTTTAAGCGACAAGATCTGCCGACTTCCTCCAAGATGCAAATAGAAAGGTTTTCCAAAACTGAAAAATGAATGCCAATCGCCAAATGTTCCCATAGTGTTTTCAGAAAAATCGTCATAAATGTATATTTTTAGGCAGATACCCACAATCCATTATCTAATGCATGGGTGATGCAGTCTTTGCGTTAGCAACTGCTTAGATGAAAATGCTTCAGCTAGCCGCATTAGGGGCCATACCGTAAGTTACATTAGAACAGTGGTGGGGAACCCTTTCTAATTGTCAGGCCGCGTATTAAGCTGACAATGCTTTGGAGGGCCGGATTAGACTTTAAATTCAACTTTAACTAGAGATTCTGAGGTATCATATCAGTGAAAAGCATATCTAAATTAAAATTTCAATATCAAGCGTTTATTGTCGTAATTTGAATGTACATTATATGAATTTTTGTTTAATCTCTTTTTAATCATATCGTCGCGGGCCTCATGCGTCCCACGGGTTGTAGGTTGCTCACCAATGCCCGGCGCAAAATTATTTTGGAAACAAGATGGAATGCCGAAATAAAATTTTTGCGACTACCGTATAGGCTGGCGTATAAGTCGACCTTTGAAGCTAAAAAAATTCCGAAATCTTAAGGTCGACCTATATGTCGAATATAAAATGTGACCCTTAAATAACAGATTCAAACATTGACATTTACAAAAACATTTGATCTTACGGCGTAGTTGATCGCCATTTTGAATCAGCTGCTCCATTGTTTACATATTCAGTCATTTATTTTAGATGATTTTAGATAATTATTTTTAATAGTTAATAAAAATTAAAATTTTAACTTGTTTATATTATTGAATCTCAAAAATATAAACGATCTATTTGCAATTACAGGAACGACGGATAAGTAGAAATACATTCCGCCAATAGATGGCAATACGATATATGACATCTTTCTTAAATTAAAAAAATGATTTAATCACACAAAAATGCGCTGCATTTTTTGTAAAAGGTTACATTTATGTTTTAATAATGTGTTATTATTATGAACTTCTTACATTCATCTTAGTTCATTACTCAAAATGAGGTTTTTTAAACATACACATGAACAAATTATTTGAATAAATTACCTCAATTTTCGGCAATTTTGAAATGCTATGGAAGCATGTGGCCAACTTGTACGAACACGAACAAAAAATGGCAATTTATATAATAAAAAGATTCTACGCACACTAATTTATTGTCAGTAATATCTATGTTATAATTCTTTCTGCTATGGCAGTCTTTCCATAGCGAGTATTTTGTATCATGAATCTGAAACGGAGTGAGGAAATAAATCGTTGCAGTTTGGACGTAAATGAGAATGAACTGAATGTTTCTAATAACAATAGCATGGCATGTAATAAATTCTTTAAAAGCATAAAAAGTTATAAAGAATTAATTAATGCAGCCAAAAAGAAGCAGAAATAAGTATTATAGCATGGAAATAACACAAGGAACTTCTTGTAATAATTTACTGTAACATCTGTACCCTGAACCTAAATAATATACTGTGGTTTCGTATCTTCAATACTGTTAATTTAGTTAAATATAATGCATTAAAATGATTATAAATAAACACAGTTATATTTTGAAATATCCTATTTAACTCTTAAAATGTCCTACTTAACCATTGGAAATGATCTACTCAACCTCCAAGAAAAGATGACAACCCTACACAGATGAGAGTTTTACCTCTTATACATATTTTATATTGTCACAGCATTCCTTGATCTTCTCCACAGGTGACCTTGGCCCGATACGCGGATCGTGGAATTCTCTACGAGAATGCGTCGATGGAGCTCCTGCACCGCCGCATGGATCAACTGCGAGAGCACAACCCCGACCTGCTCACCCTCATCCCACAACCCCTTTCAAACCTTCTATCCCACAAAACACTCATGCCGGATAATAGCCGAGCTCTACGTACATTATTATCCGAACTCCCAATTTCCCACCGAGATCGACACCTTACCGCCTCATCCGCTCTCGCAAACCCGGCTCCTTTTTTATCCTTTTTCCATCTTTAGGATTAGTGCTTGTGCGATTGAGTGAGTGAATGTGTGAGTGGCCTCATGTCCCTGGCGTGGAGTAACACCCCCTCAACCTGTAAGTTTGTATTTTTCATTTTTTGACTTTTCACCTCCTTTCTTTTGTCCCTTTTTCTCTAATATTTGAACTTTACGGTTAAGAAGTTATATTTCTCATTTAATATCAATTTCGCAGTATTATCCACCTTTACCTATTTATTACATGATAAAACCCTAAAAAATAATATTTAGAGAAAAACACTACAAAATTCATTATTTTATGGGATATATATTGTTTTGAGCAACGTGTACACAAATCCTACACAAAATCAAAAATATTATAACTGAACTGATGATTGAATCAAGTTCAATTTTAAATGGGGTTTCAAACTTTTTTATTCCCCCTCTATGGAGATATCTCCTGTAAATGATCCTGCTATCAATTTCTTCGCCGTTGCGCGTTTCTTCAGAGCTATGCGACGTATTTCGTATTTTGGAATGAGTTTAATGACACAATATAATCACAAGTTGGTGTCTGTGATAAGAATTCTCAAGTGGAAAGGCTTCTTAAGCATGTTTACTGAGTGGCAAACGAAATTTCTGTACAGGTGAAAAGTCGTTCCGAATGGATGGGAGTTATTGTGGCCACATAAGAGATAACTCGGACAACAGCGAATACACGCATGGGCCCTAACTTTTTCGAGGCCCCGCTTAATTTACAGAGCACGTCTTATTTATTAAATTTCTGCATTGATTGTAAAATATTGCGATAGTTACTACCAATCCGATTTCATAGAGAATATAAATATACAGTGATACGCTATTTAATGACCAAAAGTTCAGTTCAATGGAACACGATCTTTCTCGGAACTGAAATAAAAAACTTTCCTTCTTCATGTCTAATAGTTCATTCATAAGTGTTTCTGGCTTTTGTGTCTCTGTTTTATTTCTACTCTCCAAATTTTGAGGCCCTGGGCCAAGGTCCATGTGGCCTCCCCCTTAAGACGGTTTTGAATACACTCTACAATCCCTTTAGAGACCACTCGAATGTTAAATTTTGGAAGTCGTATAAAGTCAGAAATTAATATTAAAAAAATTTCCATCAACAATAATTTCATACTTCATTCATAATGTCGTTTAGAAGTCCATTAATGCATCGAAAACTCTCAACTCTGGAGATTAATGGTGTGGTAGTCCTCTTGATGGTTATATTTTTCCTATGTATTATCCAATAATTTTATTTATGTTAAGTACTTTTTATTGTTGTAGTGACCTTGCTACCAGGCGTAGAGAATAATCACATTGTAAATAAATAAATAAAATAAAATGCTAATACTAAAGGAATAAGAAGAATTGCACAAGTTGCATTTATAATAATAATAAATAATCATTTATTAATTATCAAACTCATTTTGTTGTTCTACATGGTTCAAGATTTCACAACTCTGTAATGAGCCTTTACTTAAGTTCATAGACTTTTTAAAACTTTAAAACATAAGACGATAAAACGGTAATTTGGTTGACGAACTTATGTGCGGAAATCATTCATGGTAATCAAATTTCTCATTGTTATTCACTTAAAAATTGTATTTCTTATTTCAATAACAAATTTACAATTTAAAAAATTTCTTTTAGCAACAACTGTTAACTTCATTTAGTACCTTTATAGTGATGATGATTTTCTATTTTGATTTTATTCAACTTAAAATTAAATAAATAGACCATCTGTCATCACTTGCTGAAATGAAACGCCCCTGGAATCGAACTAGTGCCATTTATAAAGACATGTTCGTTAAAAATGTGATAACGCGCTGAAGGATTGTTCCCTAGAACCTATTTGGGTTATTAAAAATATTTGCACTCAAAATAACAATTCTCCACATAAAATGATAAACAAACCCTTATAACTACATATCACGATAAAATTTACATGCTTCTTATGTAAACTTGTAAGGTCTATTATTCATAATAAAACAAAAATCATACTTTTCCACAACATATACTTGTGGAAAAGTACTTTTTTTGATTTATTATTATTAATATTAATCACTTCCACGAAGTCACGCCTGATTAGGTGATTTATATTTTTAGGTCTATATTAATGCCCCAAAGGTATGCTGGACACACCCTATTGAGATATCTATCAATTATCAAACAGTGAAATTTCTTGTATATCTTTGAAGTTATTTTGTGTAATTTTTACATATCTTTGTCTTCAAAATGTGCTTAAAACGAAATACTTTGTGTTAAATATGCAAGCTTTATCTTTGAAATAATTACAAATACTTACCATAAAAACGGATTTGATATTTTATTATCGATTTAACTCATACGAACTATTTACTATATAGTAGTACGTTGAAATTTTGAATGTTAATTTTTACCGGTAAACCGTAAGAGAGAAAATATACTCGATCGAGAGTCATAAAGAGTAATATTTTGTACAGAGAAATGCTCAATATTCAATTTGATTCAGGTCCTCTAGATTTTGAGTATTGCAAACATTTAGAGCGAGCCTAAATTCATTAAATCTAACCTATTCTACATCAATAGACGAATAAAAATTTACTGCAATAAAACTTTATTGCATATTGAGTAACTAGTGAAATTTATTGCTGAAACGCTAGTAAAACTGAAGCTTATGAAAAAATTATAGCAAACCTTAATGTCCCCCAAATTATTTTATCATCAGTATTGGCATTAGACTCTGGTGCCGAATTACGCGTTAATATCTACTAGCAACTATGTTTTATTTTATCCGATCCATCCAGCAAAAGCATATATAATAACAGAAACCTAATATGTTAAGGTCATCGAAATGAGGTAGATTCAATCGCCACATGCCAGTAAAAACTTGGAGAGAATATTAAAAAGGCTTTACAACGGTTAATGGCAAAACTTTTCCTTCGATAAGTATCACTTTAAAAATATCTAGGTGAGCATCGAAGGCGGAGCCATACGTGTACCAACGGTTCGCCTCTCACGGCCGAAAAACGTTGACATGGTGGTTCATTTCAAAATTCTCGTGGGCGCAGGGCCATTAACGACCATGAAAATATTGTCCAGTTCGATAGGAGATAAAGAACGCGCGCGAAAGTGAGTTGATCCATTAGGCGATCACGTGATCACGCGGCTGCCCTCGCCCCTGGATATTAGTGGATGGCTATGGAAGCGGAAATTTTAGAAGCAACGAAACGCCGGCATAACGACAATTAAGTGCGGCAGAAATACCGAGCATAAAACGGACGGCAAGAGCGGTCGTTTTTGGAACTAGCGCATGTGGAAAATATGGCATAAGAGAAGTAGCAGTATAGGAAACTAGTAATAAAACGGTAGTGTGAGTAATGACAGCGGGACTAAACCATTCTGTTAGTTGCATACAAACCATAAAATGACGTCGATAATTCATTTTTAGGCTTTCTTTGCATGAAGTGAACGCATATAGGGGAGGTCGTTTCCGTCCGTCCGTCAGTATGTTTAAACTCGGGAACCGCTGGACGTATTTTTATGAAATTTGATATCGGGTAGTTTTACTAAAATTTGTCGATCTCAAAGAAAGCATTTGGAAACTTTGTGTACTCCTATCTGGAGTACACCTTTCCATACTTCGGGAATTGGGGAAAGGGAAGTTATTGCGTTAAATTACACGCCAATGAAAAAGTATAACATTTATTATAGTATTATACATATTTATACAGATAACAAAGACACTAAAATCATCTTAAATAATGCTCTGACATACATTAAACATCTTCCTTTTGGCAAAATCCAGCGCAATGATAGCCGCATAACCATCACCGTAGACAATATCATTCAGCTATTCCTCGAAACAATACAACTAAAGCGATAGAATGACACACTGGTGTAACTGGGATCTAGCGTTTAAACTTCAAAAGTCTCTAGGCACTTTATAAGTACATGGCCGGGAAATGAAATAAACCGCTCCGGCCGCAGTGCTACAGGGACACCATCTGGCGAGAGAGAGAGAGGTGGCGTGCAGTGGGGCGGCCGGAGCTGACGCAGTAGAGCCCGCTCTCACGGGCCGAGCGGAGTCTCGCTCGGCTCCCACATCCCCACTTGTTCCCTGCACCATACGGATATATCTCGTCCAATTTAAGTTAAAGGTAAACAATTAGAGAGCCAAGGGAAGGGGTATACAGCGAGGTTTCGGAGGCGGATGCAACGGCACGTGCTCCGTCGATGACGCCGCATCGGCGATCGAGCCCCGACCGGCGCGGCACGCGGAGCCACGGCTCCGCGACGCCCGGCACCGCGCCGAGCACCAGGCACGTGCGGAGCGGGTGCCGGAGGGAGAGGAGGAGGAGTCAGGTGGAGGGGAAAATGGTGCGGAGGAGGAGAGGGAGGAGAGAGAGGAGAGGGAGGCGTGAGGAGGGGATAGAGGACGAGGAAGGGGAACTTACGAAGTCCTCGCACTTGTCTGAGTCCACGTGATAGCCTTCGCAGTGATTCTGTGGAGAGAAAAGCTCTATTAAAGCACTTGATTACGAGAAGAGATGGAAGGCACGAAAAGAGATGGAAGGCGAAGTGGTGGGAATTAAATCGAATCAATTAGAAGTGAAGCATTAGAGGGGCAGTCAAATGAACGCTCTTCAATTACTAACAAATTAAAAGGGAAATATAGCGCGGTATGCTAAACAACTATTGATATTGTGAGTTTAGCCGAGTTTATATGACACCATGCCGTTATTTCTAAAAGTTACATTACAAAATCCATCCTTGATGATTAGTTACTACCGTATCTTCATTTTGTACTCCTCTAGTAATGTATAAATATAAATATCCACATCTATGCATAGAGCAGTTATGTGGAAAGAATTTCTCCTTAACCGCTACTATAATATTTAAAAATTGCAATGGAGGATGGAGGGAGGGATAATAAATGATAATGCAAATAAAAACACTGCCATAAAAGGAAAAAATCTTTAAAAGCCTATATAATAAAAACAATAAAAAACAGAGGTTTTCGGCATAGTTATATCTCGCCAGGGACCTTATATCAAACACACACACACATTCGCTCAAACACAAAACTAAATAATAAACATAGAAAGAAAAGTATCTAGGTTTAGGGGAAATTATACAGCGTCGTGATTTCACACGGTTAGTTAGAAAGTCTGTGGGTCTTTCGACTGCGTTGGGGACCTACTAAGCAAAGCCTAGTAGTCGATATGTATTGTGTTTATAGGCATTTATACATACAATTTATGAGATTTAGAAGGCGAGTATGTGAGTGTCGCTGTCTAGTAGGCCCATGTCGCTTTCCCATCCTGTGAATATCAAAATAATGTAATTATGGTTAAGGAGGAGTTCTTCCATATTTAAACTTCGCCGTACTCTCCAAAATTAGTTATTAATTATTTATGCATCAGTTATAAATTAAGCAAAAATGATAGTATAATTATGTTTCATTGAGGAATTGTTTACAAAATGATAAAAAGAAATAATTAGTAAAAGAAGAATACAACAATGAGAATGTAGTTTCATTAGAGAAAATGAAATGTCAAAAAACGTAACAATGCGTCAGGGGTTTCCAACTGGTGCTTGCGAGAACAAATGTGCCCCATGTGATTGTGCCCTTCGGTAGTCTTACTGTGCTTTCCTGCAAAGCTAAAACGGCATTTGTTAGCAAAAATAAAAATTTGTTCTAATGCGTTCATTCTAAAAGTATTTTAGAACATTTAAGAATAAATTTAACTTTGGTTTGCTTTCATAAATGATTATTCATATTTTTGCAAAAGTATAATGGTGTTCGCAAGATAATCTGAGACAGGCGCGGATTCAGGATGTGTGAGGCCTTCGGCGGTAGTGGCTGGCAAGACCTACTATACGCGATTTCTGAAAACATGTGGTTAAATTCGAAGGAGGTAAACGGGAAATCAATACCTTAATAATTTATATACTTATAGTGGGTGGGCTTATGAGGTCGATGTCCATTTCATGGAACCGCCGCAACTGATTCGCAGTTGTCCCCGACGTTTGGCCATATTACGTGCGTACACTATTTCGGGGGTTCTACGACTATCAACGACATGTATAACCTATGTAGAACTACGTGACTGCATTAAAGTGTTTTGAGGCTACTTGGTTTTTTAAATATCGTGGGGGAGTGGAGAGTCGTCGCCTTTGTGGTAACACTGTAGTGTATTGGCGAGGTTTTACAAAGATCACCATTGTAATATCCGTAGTCAGTCTTTTGTTACATACTTTAATAATCGGTTAGTTCTCGGTGCAGTTCTGCATTTCATTATGGCTGATGACAAAGAATAACGCGTGTGCATTAAGTTTTGCGTTGAACTGGGAAGAACGCTTGTAGAAACACATGAAATGCTGCAAACAGCATTCGGCGATAAAGCATTAAGCCGTGCAAAACATTCCGATGGTTTGCCAAGTTTAAAGATGGCCGAACATCAGTAGTGAATGACGAACTCAGTGGCCGTCCTTCAATATCCAGGAATTATGCGATAATCACTCGTGCAAGGAATTTGATTCATGCTAACCGTCGTGTGACAATTCATGAGATTGCTAACGATAACGTCGTGAAAAATGGAACAATGGCTCTTGGCTCCTTCACCATGATAATGCGCGTCCCCATACCACCCTTTCTGTCGTTGAATTTCTGGCGAAACACATCCCTGTGGTACCACATCCTCCCTACTCCCTCGATTTGACCCCTTGTGACCTTTTCCTCTTCTCCAAAATTAATGCTAAACTTAAATTAACGAGATTCGAAGAAAGGAAAAAAGTTATTGCAAATACGACGAAGCAACTTGGAGCCATCACGAAGGAGAAATTTCAGGCATGCTTCTGGAATTGGCAAGATCACTGGAATCGGACAATTCAACTGCAGGGGGAACACTTTGAAGGAGCTAAGCATTAATAGTGTATGGGTACTTGGGTTTTTGTGTTCTTCGATCTGTCTCAGAACTCTTCGATACCACATCGTACATGTGGAACTAATATAAGATTCAGAGCATTACTTTTCCACTCTTTTCTACACTAAGCTCCTCTATCATATCAGAATAATCTAGGTAATTATTTACATCATTTTCTATTAAAACATTGCCAGTGAACCTAACTTTTCTTGGGACATATTAATGAACTTAAGTGGATAAAAACTTCTTTCTGACGAAGCAACCGTAACTCATATAACTGTGTGACTATGCGATATGCTACATACACGTTAGGATAAATGTTACCTAAGCCAATGTCAATGATTAATTCCATATTTATGCTGAGGGAAGAATCCTGAAAGTTCTTCTTACATATCAGCGTCATCAGTGTCACCTCAAAGTATACTTTGGAGGAGTTTGCGATGTTGCAAAACATTTTCTGTAATGGCTCGAAGTTCTGATGTAATATACAAAAGCACAAAATCAGCAGCAAACATTTTAAGAGCCTCGAAACGGGTGTAAACTTAACACGAGTTCTGTAAACGATAACATCAAGGAAAAATATCCTGAATAATTCTTCAGTTTGTAAATTCATTCTCATTTTCGTTATTGAACATTTTTTTCTTTATTCGCCACCGCGGTTTTCTAAATTCTCTATGAATCTTCAAATCTTCCGCTTGATCGTTGTACGTAGAATGTGCTGACTCAGACAGACCAGTTGATTTGTATTCATCAAGCCATTACAGAAATTCTCCTGAGTTTATAACAGTGCTACCCAATCGTATATAATCACTTTTACATAATTTAATGATTTTTTACTAAGATGCAGTATAAAATTACAGATACTACGAAATCATACGGAGTAGGCTAATGCCGGCACCGGGCTTCCCTCCTAATTTGTGTGTATTTTCGGTGTGGAATGAGTAATGACTATAATAATCCAAGAGGTTGATTAATCAGAAATCGAATGACGCAATCTAATTAGTAAGAGGTTCATATTCACTACAAAGTTTGGATCCTCCTTCAAATTCCGCAGATAATTCTTGTAAATCATCAAAGACTTCCTCAAGTTGAAATCTAACAGCTTTCACTTTTTCTGTTTCTGAAATTGGTTCTATGGTTATATTAACGATCCTTTATACAGGATGAAGCGGCATCTCCTACGGCCAAATCCCAATTACGACAACCACATGGACTAAAGAAAGCTCGTGTCGCAGCATTCTTGCCTTCACACCACTCTTTTCACTACTCAAGTTCACTCCATTGTCATAGCCTTGACCACGATGAACAAAGATTACGTTTTCTATTTCTGCAAAAATAACTCCTGTCAGACTACCACCTTTTGTTTGGTGTTCTGAGAGCAAACTAACAAATTATTCTTCAACTTGCGCAATGCTAATACCAACATAAACGAAATATAACCGCCATTTGGTCAATATCATTATAAATAGCTGCTTTTTACATATATAGGATATATATATATATATATTCTTTACGTTACTCTTTCACTGAAGAAGGGCATTGGCCCGATAAGCTTGCTTGGTCCTCAACTTGGTAAGTGTCCGCTGGGCTTCCCTCAACACCTTGTTGCCACCCTCATCACTACCTTTTCTTTTCCTTTAGTTAATATATATATATATATATATATATATATATATATATATATATATATATATATATGTATGTGTGTGTGTGTACTATATAAAACCTAAGTTACTTCTAGAAGTCATTGTTTACAACCTCGAAAAAATCCAAAATTCCAGAAAATGTTGTTTTTAACGGATGTTTTTGACCTCAGCGTCCAATTTTAAACACCCATAAGAAAAGCATTGAAAATGGTGCAGAGCTATAAAAAATTGCTTTTTCTAAATTATTTACAATTAAGATACAAAATCGAGACATGCACCGTACTGTGCAAAAAAGAATGGAGTTCATTTTTATTGAAGACAGAATTCTAATCAACGCTGATTTTAATCATAAAATTATTAAAATTTTTGTGGTCTTCAACAATGAAAAATATGAACTACCATAGCAACGACTCCAATGCCTTTCAATGGGAATTATTTTCCATACTACAAGAGCATTTATTTACTGCGTATACTGCATTATAATCCATTAGATTTCAGTCAACGACGTAAACATATGATGACGTGATAATTTTAAATTAATTTTTTAATCGAGATACGTACTAAAAGGCACGGATGATGAAACCATAATCCTAACACACAAAATATCCTAATTTTTACATAAATTTTAGTGTAACATATAAGTTATTGTCTTAATGATGATTATAAGTATTGCTTAAAAAGGGCGATCTGACCATGAATCTTGAAATGGGAAAGTTTGGACGCGAAACTGATTGCCAGAGAATTTAGAAATTCCGGATAGATGTCTTAATTTCGCAGAAAATTAAAACTATTATCTTATATAAATGGGCTCTGTGTAGTTCGAATGCTGTCGCGTTGGTTTATTCATGAGTTTATATCTTGGTGTATGGAGATTTTTTTAACGTTTGCAGTATGCAAGCACCGACAACTCTTAAGTGAAATATTTCGTACAATCGAAATAAACGAGTAATATATGGCATCATTCACTTTTACAGAATGCACCTCACTTTTTCACATTTTTCGCCACTTAATAAGTGAACTTATTCTGGATGGTCTTACTGAGACAGTGATCGCGCATTTCATCATACATGTGTCATTGCTCAAACGTCCTCACATGACTGATCCAAGTTTTGCCAATAATTTTACTAACCCGAGGAAACTTCCAGTTTTTTTGCAGGATCATTTATATTTTCTGTGTGACCTCGAAAAGTCAAGTTATAGGAAGCTAAATGCTATAATACATCTACATCTACATATTACCCTGCAAGTCACCTTGACGGTGGATGGCAGGGGGTGCCGCGCACCAAGTTCCTAACTAATTATTATTCACTTATCTATTGTGGTCACGTATTGTCCTAGGGAAAAATGACTCCTTATACCTCTCCGTCCTACTATCTATTTCGCGAATCTTGTCCTCATTATCCCTCCGCCCGATATACGTTGGTTGTCGAATAATATCCATCATTTCATTTACAAATATCTCCGACCTATATTTATCTAGAAGTTTAAGTCTCGCCTGTAATCTACGATCTTTCAACGATGGCCAACTCAACTCTTCAATGAGTAACGTAACGCTCTGTTTTTTATCGTAATTCTTTTTCACGAATCTAGCTGCTCGCCGCTGTATTTTTTCTAAATCCTTTATGAGTCCCCTCTGATATGGATCCCAAACCGCTGCTGCGTATTCCATTTGAGGTCTAACCAACGATAAATAACAGGATTCACCTTTTCCGTGCTTTTCCTGACTATCCTACGCACAAAAGCCAACTTCTTATTTGACGCACCTATCACTCGTCTTATGTGGGTGTCCCAAGACAGGTCACGATTCAAGGTTACCCCGAGGTATTTCACGGATTCCGAAACAGGAATGCTCTCACCATCTATCGAATAGGTAAACACGGACGATGGTTTTCTAGATTTCCAAAAGTTTAGAACGTTACTCTTTTTCTGATTGATTTCTAGCTGCCATTCCTTCCACCAAACAGATAACGCATCCAGATCATCCTGAAGCTGACGATGGTCGCTAGGACCACTAATTTCTCTATAGACTACGGTGTCATCCGCAAAAAGCCTGATATTACTTTTTACAACTGAGCTGATGTCGTTTATATAAAGCAAGAAAAGCATAGGTCCGATCACACTACCCTGCGGCACTCCAGAGACTACATCTGCCACACTCGAGGACTTACCATCGATGACTACTTTTTGTCTTTCAAAAATATCTCGCCATCATTGTTTTCCTAGTTATATTTTAATTTGTGAGTGCTTGTCAAGAGCATTCCCATTATTCATTCTCTTCTCAAAGTATAGCCTTTTCATCAGATATTTCTTATGATCTTTGCAATTTTCGTACAATTTCAAACAAGCACCCATGTTTTTTCCGTCTTCAGAAGCAATAGCTCATGTGATCATGAAAGTGAACGACAAGCAAAAGAAAGTACACAGCTTTTACTCTGAGAATATACCAAACAACGTCGGATATCCTTTTCACGGTTACTAAATTACTATTATATTAAAATGATCTAAAATGTCGCTTATTATCATTTAACGGACAGTCATCATATTCTCTTAATATGGGAATCGGACCTTAACGAACGATATCACTCAACTGATTAAGTTTAAAAGGAAAAGTCTCGATCTAGGCGGTCGTCTAAAGCAGTGGTTCTCAACCTTTTCGTAGGCGCGGCACCCTTTCAAAGATAAACAGAATTTTGCGGCACCCCATATTGAAACGAGTTTTTATATTTTTACATACGAGTATTACAACCTGTGGACTTGTACATTTGTTGATACCAAACCATAATCAATTCAGTAGAGAAGTAATTATTGCCCTAGTTACCTAGAAAAACATATCAATCGTTGATTAATTTACTAAACTATGTTTCTCGTCGCACCCCTAAAAATCAGCTGTGGCGCCCCAGTGTGCCGCGGCACCCAGGTTAGGAACCAATGGTCTATAGCAGAGGTGGCCAAACCTACTTGCCCACGGAGCCGCATACGATGATTTTCAGAAGTTCGAGAGCCGCATGACATATTCTGCGCTCATAAATTTACGAACAATAAAACATAACCTGTATCCGAAGCAATTCGGATATAATAAATATCTATTAGGCATCCCAGACGTCTCAAGTCACATTACGTCATTGTGTTCTGTAGAGAAAAACGTTGACACATCACTGAATGGAAATTTAAAAGAGCCGCATACTAGGAAAAAGAGCCGCATGTGGCTCGCGAGCCGCGGTTTGGCCAGGTCTGGTCAATAGCCTTGCGTCTTTGTCGGCTTCACGCATCTGCACGCCTCTAGAGAGACGAGAGAGCGTCAGACAGTGTTAACCCGCGTCTAAAAATTTCACTTAACTGGGCGCGCGGTGTACTGCGTACGCCATTGCATTGTATGGACAACGCCGCTGTAAATAGTAGTAATAACGATAAATTCATTCTAATTTTTTGTTTATTCAATAGTTTAATTTACATAATGATTTATAATTCTCATGGTTAATATTGTCGTTTGTATTTTCTACATTTTTACGAGCTAAATGTTCATGATATATGTAGGAAAATATGAAATTATAGTATTAATAATTTATTACTATGAAATAGTAAAATAAGCGCCATTTTAGGATAAACATTGTAACAATAGAATAATTGAGGCTCAAAAAATTAACGTTATTGAAATATTTCAACTATTACAGACAAATCACTATGCGTATATAGCACAGTAGAAGCGACGCACGCAGTTTTGAGTTTGTTTTACTCCTCAAGAACAATAGCTAAAAAGTTGTAAAAAATTTATTCGACGACTCAGGCAATACTCATCGGTTACATAAAAGAACAATGTATATGAAGCAAAATTTACAAATTGCTAGCATTTACAAATGCGTTGGCGTACTCTGTACGCCAGCGCGCATAACTAAGGGTTAACAGAGACAGGAGTTTATTGCAAAAGGGGAAAGATATATAGATTAGTGTGAAAACTTCCAAAGTAAGGAAACGGTAGTAAATATCCTAAATAATGACGAAGACCAACGGAAATGAAAATAAGACCAGTATCAAATGACAGTTATCGTTGAAAAATAATTATTTCTAAGGACTACATTCAAAGGCGTTTGAGTTGCGAAATCCTGTTTTCCTATAAAACATGTAACGACATGTTTTCAGAATTCACGAGTCGTAGGCTCCGCTCCAATACTTGCCCGATTTTCATAAACTAAAAGCGGGACATTACGATACCCCCGAGGGAGTTAATAAACGAAGTGAATGTTAACTTAGTATGTCGCTGTTTAACTTTAAACGAGTTAATACCGGCAGAGAAACCGTCACGCTTGAACATAGTATCATCTGATTTTGGAATTGATTTTATAGCAATCACAGCTATCATATGAACCTTTTAATGCTCTCATTGAAGCTTGTGCAAACGATGTTATCCTACCTTGCAGCTTTTCGCTTGAAGTAATCTTTTGGTTTGTCTTTCAATTCTGCGCGGTTATGTAGAAAATGAGACTGCAAAATAGAAAGCTTTCATACTACCGTTGGTGTCGTGTTACATATTACACAAACTGGCAAAGTAGGCGTGGATTGATTAGAAAGAAATCCAAATTGAATATAAGACTTGTCATGAAACCTACATTTAGTTTTGAGGCCTCTTTATTTCTTTCATTCTCGTATCTCGTATCATACATGACACAGAGACATTCTCATTGTCTTCCTGTTTAGTTACATTGACACTTCCTGCATTGGGTCTATCAAACTAGGAATCTTTAACACTATCTCAGTATGTTTCCTTTTAAAAACAAACATCCATTTTGGAGCACTATATATCAGTGATATTAATATATTAATTGAATAGCCGGCACTTTATGTTCAAGTTGATGACGACGTCCAAAGCAACACTGAAATTCTGAGTCGTTTCCTGCTGCCTCAGATGACGTCTCCACAGCGGCGCTACCAGCGTTTAAATTCAAAAGCAATCTTTAGCCAAGGTCAAAATATTGCATCGTAAATATCTTTGAAGTGGCTTGTTTATGAATGGTTTCGTAAACGTATCTCTGCTTATATAGCTGTCTGATATTTCAAAAGAGACAATTATGATTCTCCCCTTCGCTATGTATGTATCAACAAATGTACACGCATGGATGGCAACTCTTAAGGCGCGTCCACGCTTGGCGAACGAACACGATCGAACATAGACGCACGCGAACGAACAACGAAAAACGATATTTGAGAGACATTCGATTTGGAGAAATTAATACAAATGGCATCCAAGCATCCAACTTCTTCCTACCCAATTTGTATTGAGGGCTTTTGGTGTCTCATCAAATGGGATGGCCTTCCACATCCGCAACAAAAGATACGGTGACGTCGTCCGACCACTCAATCTCTGTAGACACTGAACCCTAGGACAAATATACGTCCACATGAACACGAACCAACATTTCCCTTTGGTGTACCGATAGATGGCGGATTTTTGTTCGTTAGTGTTTGTTCGTGTTCGTTAACGTTCGAAGACACGTCCGCACTATATTCGTCAATGTGCGTTTGTATGCTCGTTCGTGTTCGTTCGCCAAGTGTGGACGCAGTTTTAGATAGCAGATCCGAAGAACCATCTGCGGGTATCAAAATACAGTCTGTCTCAGTATTGGTTAACCTCTCAAGATATTTAATTGAATTCCACCCGTCAAATCGAAGGACAATTAAATAAATCGGCGATTTATGTCTCTCCCTTTCCTCGTATTCACAGTCCCATTCCCTACAGTGTTAAAATTTTGTATGCTAAGAACTTCTTGTATACTGATCATCACTCACTCTACACCCATTTTAAGCTAAAAATTTTTACTTTCTCCCTCTTTCCCAAAAATGTCCTCGGATCTGCAGCACCCTTGTCACTCTCTACCCCTTGGAAAAAATTCTGTACACCTAGTTGAGAACTGCTGATTTACTCTATAGCCTAAACAAAGCATGCCCAGGAGTGATTAAATAAATTGTTTTTAAATTAAGTAATCTCCTTATAATTTATTACGAACGTAATTATTTGGAATTTTTAAAATACCGTACTGCATTTTAAAATTCCCAGCACGGCAGTGAAACATGGACAACCGATCTACATCATCAACTTTCACTGTTTATGCTAGCACTGACGTTACGATAAACACAGTTTCGTAAATACTATGATGTTTTTGAATAGGAAATTTTTTTTTCAATAAAAATAATTGCTTTTCGTTTTGCATTATAAAAACTACGTTTGGCATTAATGTAAAGTCATCATCGTCATATCTTAGTAAATCATTTTTGCTATCACTAAGCAATTCACTCTCAGTAATATCGCTATTTTCGTCAAGTAATTCTACGATATGTGCAGAACGTATCTTTCTCAAAGTTTGCTAAATTATTTTCAGGAGATTAGCTTAAGTATGACCGGCTAATTATTTCAATAAAAAAAGAAGAAAGTAATTAGCAAAGACATTTATATAAGAAATGAGGGAGAAAGCATTAGGAATCGTTCAGCATGAATGATTACGCTATATGTCAACAAAATAAGGCGAATGAGGTGGGTTATCACAGTTGTGAATCACTTCTTCCCAATCACTTTCGCCAAACCAATCAACATTTTCTTCTCCTCTGTCTGAATCATCACACTCGGAGGAATATAAAATTTTGTGTACGCGACGCCCTTGGTCTATCTGGACGGCCGAGAGAGTCATCGCTGCTTGATGAAAACATTTTCATCGGCAGTGTCTGATGGTAATTCGTTGTTACTGCCTTCAGATTGAAATTAAACCTCTTCGATATTTTCATTTTTGAAACGCTTCGACATTAACGAAGGACGAATAAAAATATAATTATTCTTATTCATTTTATACTAGCTCATAAACAGCCGTTAACGGCCTTTTACAATGACGGAACAGAAAACGACCATGCCCTCGGCAGGATTCGAACCCGCGAGCCCCAGCATTGGGATCCAGACACGCTAACCACCACTCTACCACGGCTATCAATAAAAACTTATATTTTCTAAATTAATTCCCATGGATAGAATTTTGGCTTACACGGACAATATGTTCCAAAACTACTACCATTTTATTAGAGTCGGTTTATGATTAACTTGATGAAAAATATAGTTATACAATACCTAATATTATATGAGATGAATAGTCTGCTATTTCGTGTCAAAAAACCAAAGATCGATCACAAAAAAACAGTCGCAGCTACTTTAAAACACCGCTCAATGTGCACTCCAAAATCTACAAGCTACTGACGGTGAGACAGACGAAGATCTTAAAGCCGAAATAAATTACAAATCAAGCAATCCTTACGGGGTTTGTGATGATTCAAAAGCATAAACATCAAAGATAACAGAGACGTGGTGGCCTCGACCTTAACTAACAAGCTGACCTCAGAGAAAAAAAGCACGGTCGACAGATCGGCTGGTGGCAGTTTTCGCAAATGCAACGATATATCGGCCGGCTGGCAGTAAAAGGGTTAATAACACGAGTGCAGCTTGGTCAGGAGTGCTTCCGTGAACGGGGCTTGGCAAATATTGCGGCCTGAGGCATGCAACGATTTCCTGGGATTCGAGGAGATCGATAAAACATTCGTCAGTGATATCGTCAAACTTGGACTAAATAAATTGGACGTCGAAGATATAGAAAATTTAATGCATTCTCAGGAGAGCAGCCGAACGAATGAGGAATTCGATGAGATGGAACATCACTATGCTCAAATTGAGGCCAAGGACACTGATACAACAGAAACTATAAACTTGAGAATAATTTTGAGACAGGAAAAAATTCTGCTATGACCGGTAATCGAACCCGAATCTTCCAGTTGCCGGTCGGATATTCTACCACTGAACTAAAGATGAATTTTCCCGTTTCTGTATCCGTTTAAAATTATTCCCAAATTTACGGCTTATGCCTATCTGCATAGTCTTTAGATCACATAATTCCATCAATTTCTAGCTTAGGCAATCTCACTATTTGAGAGGGAGGGGTTCTCTTCGACGCTTCTCTTGGAGGACGTCCGTTGGGGTTGGTTGATACTAACTTGGCTAGCCCAGACCCAACTAAGAAAAGCACACACACTCAGAAATGGGAAAAATGATCTGCTACGATAGTTTAGTGATAGAATATCCGCCCGGCAAGTGGAAGACCCGGGTTCAATTCCCGGTCATAGCAGGATTTCTTCCTGTTTCAAAATTACTGGCTGCTTAGTTCAGCGTTGCTTGCAGCATCAATAAGATATGTCCTTACTTCCACCCGGCATGGTAAATTAATGCAATGAGTGGGTTTATTTTTAGAAATATATTCCAAAATACTACAGAACTTTTCAACTATCTCCAACAGTCCCGCAATTATACCAGTCCCATGTTCGGTCCTGAGATGGCAGAAAGATCCACGTTATAAACATTTTCTATCAAAATTTTTTGTTCAAATTATGTTTTGCGACAAATTCTGCTATTAGATATTCGTACTTTTTTACTTTAATGTTTTTACGACATTAATGTAATGCAATGGAAATCAAGAATGTGCATAGGTATAATTTAAAAAAATGCATGTCAAAATACTAGTGCCACCTGGTGGAGAACACTTAAACTACCTCCGACGGTCCCGCATTTTAGGTTATATCAGTTTGTATGATGAAATTATACGACAATAGTATTTTCTATCAAAATCTTCCTTTCAAATAAGGTTTTCCAACAATTTCTTTTATTAGATGCTCGTAGTTTTTTAATTGTAATGTTTTAGGCGATATTTGCAACCAAAAAGAAAATAGTTAAGTAAAAGAGAGCGAGCTACACTGGCAAATATATAAAATGTAAGCGAAGGAAATTCTCCAAAGCCAGTCAAACTGATAAAACCCGGTTAAAAGGCCGGATAAAAACAGTGGAACCCGGATAAAAACCGGATAAAAACCCAATACGTATTTCGGCTACAAAGTAACCATCATCAGGGGTTAAAAAACGGGGGGAAAGGGGACTTGAGAGAGGGCAACTGAAACCAAGACCAGTGGCACGCTCTCAAGTGGATGTCCAGGGCTGTGTCTGTGTATTTATACCTGGTTAGTGGGCAGGGGGGGAGAAGGAAAAGGGGGGGGACCTAGATGACCTAAGTGATGGGAGAAAAAGGGGGGGAGGTCAGTTTAAAAAGAACGCTGTTTATTACCCCTAACTCGTTATTCATCAGGGTGTGTCTGTATTTATGAATGTGTAAGCTTTCTGTTGCGTCGAGTTTGGTATTTGGGACTTGTTTAAGCAGTTTGAGGTTATTTGTGTCTAATGGGTGGTTATATTCCAAAATGTGTTTCGCGACGGCCGATTTTTCAAAGCGTCCATGTCTGTAGTGCGCTAAATGTTCTTTGAATCTGATGGAGATATTTCTTTTCGTTTGGCCAATGTAAGACATGTTGCATGTGGGGCACAACACTTGATATATGCCGGATTTTTCTAATGTGGGTATTTTGTCTTTAGGGTTCCCTAATAAATTTTTAATGTTATTTGTGTTGTGAAACGTTAGTGTATAATTTGCGTTATGAAAAATTTTTGTTAGCCCTTTGTTTAGGGTTGGATGGAAGGGGAGTGAAATAAATTTTTCCTTCCTATCGTCACTTAGAGCAAGCGTAGTACTTGTCTTCTTGTCTAATGTTTTGGATTGCTTGTTAATAATGTTGTCTATCAATTCGTGTGTGTACCCGTTTTCTAGGGCCGCGTTTTTAATATATTTTACTTCTTTGTCAAAACGTTTTTTATTTAGCGGTGTCGTCAATAGTCTGTGTACCATATGGTTGAAAGCCGCGATCTTTTGTTTGTAAGGGTGATTGGAGTCTTTCTTAATATAATTGTTGGTATGGGTCGGTTTCCTGTACACGTCAAATTCTAATCGTCCATTATTATTAATAATCAAAATGTCAAGAAAAGGTAAAGACTTATTTGCTTCGATTTCAAAGGTGAAGTTTATAGAGTTGTGAAATGAGTTGAGTTCTTGGACGAAGGTGTTAATGTTATAGAGTTTTGTGTCAAAAATGGCAAAAATGTCATCAACGTACCTGCACCATGTGTTGGGGAAATAGTTTAACGTACTTTTACAGCGTTGCTCAAAAGAATAAAGAAAAATATTTGCTATAAGTGGTGAGAGAGGATTGCCCATTGATGTTCCATTAATTTGTTTATAGAACTTATTGTTAAAAACGAAGTAATTTTGTTCCATGCATAAGTTTGTCAATGTGAGAATTTCTAGAATTTTGTTTTCCTCAACTTGTTTACTTAGTAGCCAGTCCTGGAGGTTTTCGAGCGCGACGTCAATGGGAACACTGGGGAAAAGTTGTTCTACGTCAAATGACACCAGTATTTCATCTTTGTGTATTTTTTTGTTTCTAATATGTTCCAAGAAATTTTGGGTGTTTTTAACGCCGTATGTTTCTTCAATGCCTATACATTTTAATTCCTTAGTGAGCCATTTGGCGATTTTATAAGAAGGCTCACTAAGGAATTAAAATGTATAGGCATTGAAGAAACATACGGCGTTAAAAACACCCAAAATTTCTTGGAACATATTAGAAACAAAAAAATACACAAAGATGAAATACTGGTGTCATTTGACGTAGAACAACTTTTCCCCAGTGTTCCCATTGACGTCGCGCTCGAAAACCTCCAGGACTGGCTACTAAGTAAACAAGTTGAGGAAAACAAAATTCTAGAAATTCTCACATTGACAAACTTATGCATGGAACAAAATTACTTCGTTTTTAACAATAAGTTCTATAAACAAATTAATGGAACATCAATGGGCAATCCTCTCTCACCACTTATAGCAAATATTTTTCTTTATTCTTTTGAGCAACGCTGTAAAAGTACGTTAAACTATTTCCCCAACACATGGTGCAGGTACGTTGATGACATTTTTGCCATTTTTGACACAAAACTCTATAACATTAACACCTTCGTCCAAGAACTCAACTCATTTCACAACTCTATAAACTTCACCTTTGAAATCGAAGCAAATAAGTCTTTACCTTTTCTTGACATTTTGATTATTAATAATAATGGACGATTAGAATTTGACGTGTACAGGAAACCGACCCATACCAACAATTATATTAAGAAAGACTCCAATCACCCTTACAAACAAAAGATCGCGGCTTTCAACCATATGGTACACAGACTATTGACGACACCGCTAAATAAAAAACGTTTTGACAAAGAAGTAAAATATATTAAAAACGCGGCCCTAGAAAACGGGTACACACACGAATTGATAGACAACATTATTAACAAGCAATCCAAAACATTAGACAAGAAGACAAGTACTACGCTTGCTCTAAGTGACGATAGGAAGGAAAAATTTATTTCACTCCCCTTCCATCCAACCCTAAACAAAGGGCTAACAAAAATTTTTCATAACGCAAATTATACACTAACGTTTCACAACACAAATAACATTAAAAATTTATTAGGGAACCCTAAAGACAAAATACCCACATTAGAAAAATCCGGCATATATCAAGTGTTGTGCCCCACATGCAACATGTCTTACATTGGCCAAACGAAAAGAAATATCTCCATCAGATTCAAAGAACATTTAGCGCACTACAGACATGGACGCTTTGAAAAATCGGCCGTCGCGAAACACATTTTGGAATATAACCACCCATTAGACACAAATAACCTCAAACTGCTTAAACAAGTCCCAAATACCAAACTCGACGCAACAGAAAGCTTACACATTCATAAATACAGACACACCCTGATGAATAACGAGTTAGGGGTAATAAACAGCGTTCTTTTTAAACTGACCTCCCCCCCTTTTTCTCCCATCACTTAGGTCATCTAGGTCCCCCCCCTTTTCCTTCTCCCCCCCTGCCCACTAACCAGGTATAAATACACAGACACAGCCCTGGACATCCACTTGAGAGCGTGCCACTGGTCTTGGTTTCAGTTGCCCTCTCTCAAGTCCCCTTTCCCCCCGTTTTTTAACCCCTGATGATGGTTACTTTGTAGCCGAAATACGTATTGGGTTTTTATCCGGTTTTTATCCGGGTTCCACTGTTTTTATCCGGCCTTTTAACCGGGTTTTATCAGTTTGACTGGCTTTGGAGAATTTCCTTCGCTTACATTTTAAAAAGAAAATACTTTTAACAAAATTCCAATAACGTAGTTAACAGGCCATGGATCAGTGTTGTCCAATAATAATTGACAGAGATGAAGGCAAGGAAAAGGGGTTTCAGAGATTGAGGTAAGAAGAATTTCAAAGACTGACAAATGTAGTTTTTTCAAAGCGACACTTGATAAATTGCCAATGCCCTTCAATGGAGGATTCAGGGGGTGGGGGATAAATTGGGTAATTACCCCTTCTTCCGAAAAAATTAATAAAATAATAAAAACTAACTCATCGAAGAAATGTTACTTTTTTACTGAACTTATTTTTGGTACAAAATGTCATCTGTATTCTTTTTACATAGTAAAGTTTGCGTTCATATAAAGATAATTTCACATAGTTTATTTTTACATCTTTGATTACCCCCACCATCCAAAGATGAAGCCTGGATCCGCCATTGATGCCTTAAGCTGTTGTGAACTTATTTAACACTACATATTGTAGACTATTTGGAATAGGTATTAAATGAATCGTTCGTTTGTTCTGTATCTGTATTTCTCTTGCCTGGTAATTTTTCTCTTCACCTTAATTTTAAAAAACTAACCTGTTCGTCATATTCATCATAATTTACTAATAAGAGGAACCTGATAGGCTTAGCATCTTAATCTAACAGAAATATATTAAATTTGATTCTTTTATTATGACGGTAGAGGTCGACCTCGATCTATTTTGTATCGTTTTACGAAATTTCGAAGTTACGAAAAAAATATTGTCCAGTGCTTCGTTATACGAACGAAAATCTCAAAGTTACGTAAAACAATTCATTATTTTTTCTTAACAAATCTGGTGAAGAAAACGACCAGCAGAAGAAGAAGTGATGATAATATTATTAATAATAACAATAATAATGCAGGAAGAATAATTCCTCTTGATCGTTTTGAATCGAAGAAATCTTAGAACAGGCACACAAATAAAACTTTTTGTTCTTTCTCGCTAGATATAAAATCTTTCGATGCTACGTAAACAAATGAAAATTACTTAATATTAACTTACCCAAAATTATGTTATTTCACTTGCCACACTATTTTAATAATTATGTATTGTATATTATTGTTAACATTTATGATATTTAAATTTATTTTCACGACCTATGATCAAATAGTGTGTAACGTGACTACGACATCAAGTTGCATGAAGAACAAAACTAATACATGGGTGTTTAGAATAATTACTTGCCATCAGTGCTCGAATTGGACCGAGCGCACTGGAAAACCGTTCTTGTTATTAAGCTAGAAGTGTTCCGTTTGTTAAAATGTCAAAAAATAAATCGAAAAGAACGTAATTTCTGAACAAGATCAAATTCACTAATTACTAAATAATGTACGTTGGTACCGAGGTTAATGGATGGGACGGATCCGATCTCTCGCACTCTTACGCCCCGCGTACGAGCGAATACATTTGTCGACTTAGTGGAACAAGTGAAAACTTTTATTGTGATAAACAGTGCTCGAATTGAGCGGAAACGTGTGAGAACTCTGTTCAAATTGATACAAAATGAAGCCCATAAGGTTTCTGTTCTTAAAAAATCAGATCCGAATGTTCCGGTTACTATCGTTTCCGTTGCTGATATTTTCCAATTCGAGCACTGCTTCCCATGATGGATATTCTAAAGGACGCGTACAGTATATTTGAAGGAAGACTTTATGCAGTAGGAAAGTATCTCACATTATATAATAGAAGTCAATAGGAAATGATGCTTCCATTTACCGCTCTTGCTTTCCGATTGCTCTGTCTCTCTCTCTCTCTCAACTAAGCATCCAGCAAGAGCGGGCCAAACATGTCTAAACTTGTATCCGTTTCCCCTTTCTAGACCTATCCACGATCGTAGAGAAGTCATGGCGAAATCGTGTTAAACCAAAAGACCAGTCGTGTTGGACGAAAACCAGCCCTATTTTTAAAATCGTGTTAAACCGAAATCGTGTTCATAGAATTCGTGTTAGTCGGGGATTGAGTGTAGTCGTGTTTTAAGAAAAAAGAGAAATTTACAGGGACAAAAGTGACCCAAAGAATTAGTGCGAATAATAAATTAACATTAATATTAGAAAAATGAGTTATGCTATATAGAAAGAGAATACCTTAAAATCAAGTGGGAGTGAGATAATTCTCACCTCGAGTAGAGGGTATGCCATGCGGTCAAGGAATCGCTCCGTGAACTTAGCCGTCTCGATGCCACACTTCTCCAACACGACTTGCTTGGAGCATTGAAGATATGCCTGGAATGAACTAAAGAAAACAAATTCTATACAGTTCAAGAATGCTGAAAATTAATTATTCTTCACTTTAATATGATTCACAATATTTAATACATGTAAATAGAATTTCCGATTATGAAAGTCACTAAACTGAATTTTAGCACTCCCAATTTTGCCCTATTTGCGTACGGTAGGCTGGATTAAATACGCAAACAAATCGCATAAATGAATGAAATAAACTTAAGAACAGTCAAATACATGAACACAAGCTCCATATAACCTGGGATGGTAAATAAATTATAGTGACTGTCAGAAAGTGCACCAAGTAACTCAAGTTTCCTTTAAGCAACAATGGGATAAAATAATAATAATATTATCAGAATGATTTAATAGGCAACTGGTATATATTTATTAAATTTGAGAGAATTTAATGATGATATTGACAAAAAATTCAAAGGATAAGAAGAGTAAAAAGGATTAGAAACATAAAGTGACGCAAAATAAGCGGGAGTAGGGGAAAGAGAGAAAAAGGGAGAGGCATGTTTATTTTAGACCTCCTTACCGAGTAGCGAAAGGAAATTGAAGAAACAGAAATATAAAGAGGGATAAGTGTGCCAGCGCAAAATGGGCCAAGGTAAAGGTGGAATGTAGAGAAACAAGAGAGAGGAAGGTAGATATGGGAGGGGGTGGGAATGCGGAGAGAAAATAGGAATGAAATGGAGAGGCGAAGGGCGGTGAAAGACAGGAATGTCGAAATGGAGAAACAAAGGGAAAAGGTGGCGGAGTAAGAAGTGCAGTCTGGGAGGGAGAAAGGACAGTCTGAGAGGGGGAAAGAGGAGTTTGGGAGGGAGAAAGGAGTCTGAGTGGAAGAAATGAGACTCTGAGAGGGAGAGAGGAGTCTGGGATGGGGAAAGGAGAAACTGGGAGAGAAAGGAGTCTGAGAGGGAGAAAGGAGTCTGGGAGAAAGGAGTCGGGGAGAGAGAAAGAAGTCTGGGAGGGAGAAAGGAGTCTGGGAGGGAGAAAGGAGAGCCTGAGAGGGAGAAAGGACAGTCTGAGAGGGGGAAAGGAGAGTTTGGGAGAGAGAAAGGAGTCTGAGTGGAAGAAATGACACTCTGTGAGGGAGAGAGGAGTCTGAGAGTAAGAAAGGAGTCTGGGAAGGAGAAGGGAGAGTCTGAAAGAGAGAAAGTAGACTGGGATGGGAAAAGGAGAGCCTGGGAGGGAGAAAGGAGTCTGAGAGAGAGAAAGGAGTCTGAAAGGGAGAAAGGAGTCAGAGAGGGTGAAAGGAGAGTCTGGGAGAGAGAAAGGAGTCTGGGAGAGAGAAAGGAGTCTGGGAGGGGAAATGAGTCTGGGAGGGGGAAAGGAAAGTCTGGGAGGAGGAAAGGAGAGTCTGGGAGGGAGAAAGGAGAATCTTGGAGGGAGAAAGAAGATCCTGGGAATGAGAAAGGAGATTGAGAGGGAAAAAGGAGTCTGAGAGGGAGAAGGAAGTTGACGTGAGAGGGAGAAAGGAGTCTGGGAGGGAGAATGGAGCCTGAGAGGGAGGGAAGAGGGGAAGGGGAGGAAAGAAAGTGGGAAGAACGGAGGCGAAGGCAGTGGAGAGGGAGGAATAGAGAGGAGAAAAGGAGTTGTTAAGGGTGGAAGTAAATTTGGCGGCGTAGTTTACAAGGGAGTTGAACGGGAGGGGACGAGGAATGGACAACGGGAGAAGAACATGTATATTGACGCCAGGCGGAGCTGGACAGCAGCTCTTCGACGGAGGTATTCGGGAACACGGGGTAAACGCGGAGAGATTTGCGGTGATTGATACGCAGTCGAACCTCGGGAGCTCAATTACAAGTTAAAGACAAAAACTTGTAGCTATAAAGAATATGAGCCGCAACATTTAAACTAAAGGAGCGGGAATGCTGACGAACAAAACTGTAAACTTCGCCATATCATATATTCGATTTATAGTTTTCGCTATGATGGAGGAGTTGTACATGTATAAAGAAACGGAGGTAAAGGAAGAGTCGGAAGGTGAAGCGGTACGTGGACCTAAAAGCGAGTTGAATTGAGATGCAGAGGGTAAAGATAGTCGCGCGGGAGGAGGAGATGGACGGGAACGAGGGGCACGTGAGTGGGGTCTGAAAGCCGAAAGGTAAAGGAGTCGATTTGGATGGGTTTGGAAGTGGAACGGTTACAGAAGTTGGATCAAAATGTCACTTTTGAAGGAATAAAGATGTGGATTTGGAAAGCGGAGGTGATCTGGGAATCGAAGAGAAACCGAGACGTTACCTCGTAACGGAAGGAATCGGGCTTCGGTGCAAAACACGGAGTTAGGCGAACGCAGTGGTGTCATCTCGTAGTGATCAAAATCGCTCACGGCTGGGACGTGTACAATATCGATATAGGTGAAATAATACCTCGGAAAGGGAAGAGAGAGCAGAATAGAAATTGGAGAGAATAGCGATAAAATAACGAGGTACAAAGAGGGTCGCAGATAAGGACAACGCGTCGAGCCGAGAGACAATGGGATTTGTGAAGGGGGCGGAGCGTTTGAGTGGCTGTAGCCGCTGGAAAGATGCTAGTGGCTTATCTTATTTCATTGCCGTTGTAGTGTACTCTGCCGACATTTCTCAAGAGAGAGATATGCAAGTCTAATTATTTGAAATTAACACGGAGGTAGCAGTTTCCCTTCTGTGATTGTGTCGCGGAAGATTCTATTACGGAAAACAAAGGGATTGGATGTGGGTCCGTGCAGGGCGAGCAAAGGGGACTGTTGGGGTAATTAGATGAGAGGCAAGGCTACGGCGATGATGAGATCCATGTGCGGAAGAGGGGGAGATCGTCGATAAACGGGAGGAGGCGAGAGGGGCGTGAGAGGCTGCCAAAGGGGCGTCGGGGGTGGCGGGGGTGGAGAGAGAGGCGGGGGTGGCGGGGGCGAATAGGGGGGGGGGAATGACCCAGGCGACGATCGGCGTCGGGGAACGGGTAGGAGAGGGGAATCGAAAGGGTGGAGGAGTTTGGGCGGAAGGAGGGGAGGGAAGGAGAATGGAGAAATGTAGGCGAGGGGAAGGAATTGGATAAGGTGAAGAGTGGAAAAGGAGCAGGGAAGTAAGGGGCCAGAGGGAGAGGAAGTGAGGGAATGGGAGGCCTGGGATTATGTGAAAGGAGGGAGGAGAGGGAAAGAGTGGAAGAGAGGAGATAATGAAGGGGGGATAAGGCGTGGGGTAAAAAGGGAAGAGGAAAGAGAAAGAGTGGGAAGTGATGGAGGGGGATGAGTGAGGGAATGAGGGAGGAGGTGGGTGAGGAAGTGAGGGAGGAGGATGGATTAGGTGGAGAGGGAGGGGGATGAATGAGGAAGTGAGGGAGGGGGATGGATGAGGAGTTGAGGGAGGGGGATGGATGAGGAAGTGAGGGAGGGGGATGGATTAGGAGGTGAGGGAGGGGGATGGATGAGGAGTTGAGGGAGGGGGATGGATGAGGAAGTGAGGGAGGAGGATGGATTAGGAGGTGAGGGAGGGGGATGGATGAGGAAGTGAGGGAGGGGGATGACTGAGGAAGTGAGGGAGGTGGATGAAGGAGGAACTGAGGGAGGTAGATGAGCGAGGAACTGAGGGAGTTAGATGAGCGAGGAACTGAGGGAGGGGGATGAGTGAGGAAGTGAGGGAGGGGGATGAAGGAGGAAGTGAGGGAGGGATATGAGTGAGGAAGTGTGGGGGGGGAGAAGAGTGAGGAAGTGAGGGAGGGGGATGAGTGAGGAAGTGATGGAGGGGAAGGAATGAGGTTGTGACTATATGATCGGAGGAACCGAGCATTGGCGGTGTGGTTTGTGGATTTTTCACGTTGTGTCTTAAATTCTAGAAAGTTATTACATGGAGAATGACAATTTTATTTACGTTTTGCCGTATCGTCGGTGAATCGCTGTCTGCGATGTTTTACATTATACGAAAAGTGGTTCCTCAAAGCAGAGTTACAATTAAAAATTTAATACTTAACACTACCTATTTATCACGTTTGATTCTCTCTATCAATATACCCCATTCATATCTTTCGTCAAGTAGTTGATTTTTAAAATTAATACATTTCTTCTTTAGCTTTTTCCTGTCTACATATTTATCGATTTCCCATTTTCATATCCTCATTCTAATTTTATGAAGCGCCTTTTCAATTACCTAATTTTTGTCTACCCGCTTACAGTACCGGCAATTTTATTAACATTTTTATATGAAGGATATATTAAAGGGGAGAGGCAAACTGCGTCTAGAGAGCCGCATGCAGCTCTTTTAAATCTCCACTCAGTGAAGTGTCAACGTTTTTCACCAAAGAACACATTGTCATAATGTGACTTGAGTGGTGTTTGGGATGCATAAGGATCATCCATTACATCCGAATTGCTTCGGATACAGGTTATTTTACCGTTCGTTAATTTATTAGCACAAACTGTGTCATGCGGCCCTCGATCATCTGAGGATTAATGTAGGAGGCTCCGAGGGTAAGTAAGCTTGGCCACCTCAGATATATATAATGATGACACATTAAAGTTTACCTTCATTCTTCTCCAAATTAAAATGCTACAACGATTGAACTTTATCAATGATACATTTCTTCCTTCTTCATGGAATGGGGAGAGGTAAACGCGGAATACAGAAAGGGGAGTAAGGAAGAGCCAGTGGTGGATCCATGGGGGGGGGGAGGGGGGAGTATCGGGGCGATCGCACCCCCCCATAGCTGAAGCAGTGCCGAAAAAATATTAACTTCACATTTACGAATCGACCCAGTAAAACTTGTTAATTGTAATTTCATTATAATCTTATTTTATTTAATTGTTTTGTATCAAATGAAAAAGAATTTATATGAATAACTTTTAAATTACTGCGAAAGCATGTAACGTAACTGGTACACCGCCCCCCTAAAGACATTTTCTGGATTCGCCACTGGGATGAGCCGAAAGTAAAGAGACAAAGAGGGAGAAAAGGAACAATTTGAAGGAGGGGGGCTGCATGGGGCGAGGGGCACGCCCGGGTCAAAAGCGAGGCGTCAAAGAAACTCGCTCCGAGAGCGAGTACCTTACCAGCAAACCGTTCGCAAATATTTCCTACTCTCTTCGGCCGAAACGGGAGCTCCTCCTCCACCTCCGCCCTCTTCTCCTTCGGCAGCCCTCCCACTTCCGACCCCGCCTACTCCCGGCGCCGTGCGAATCTTCTCCTGGTAGCCGCGAGCACACTCTTCGTGCTCCTTGCGCACTTCGAGCATGCACGGCCGATGGCGGAGGAATTCTGTGGAGGAAGAGAAAGAAAGTGGAGAGGTGAGTGAGAAGTCGCCAATACCGGATGATCTGCAAAGACGAATGCGAAATTGTTTCGAACGCGATGATGTGCGAAAGAGAAAGATGGCGGTATTATAATATCTAGGACGGTGATGCCCAAACTACGGCCCCAGGGTCACGTCTGCCCCCCCCCCCCCCCCCCCCCCCGCCGAGCGTCATCATCCTGCTCCATCGGACTCGATAAGTTGGAACAGAATATAACATTAAAAGAAATTAGCATTATAAAAATGATATATTTTGCCGTTACTCCTTTATTCCCATAGTAGAAACATGCATTTAAAACAAATGAGCTAATAGAGACCCACCAATAAAAAGTTTAGATTCCTTAAATTATTCTTCTATTCTATTTTTGACTGGGTGTGGCCCGCGATGGGTGCAGAAATAGGTTATTATGTGGCCTTCGAGCGGAAAAGTTTGGGAATCACTGTTCTAAGAGAACGTACAAGGTATACCAAAAAATATTTGGTGAATGCGCGAATGATAATAAGAAAGTACGTATGATTATATATATATAACAACTTACGGAAAAGGAAAGGTAAAATGAATATATGGATGTCAACAAGGTGTTGGGATGAGGAAACCCAGTGAGCACTCACCAATCAGACGACTTCAGGTTGGCGAGGCCCCGGGGATGTCGAAGCGACACACGTAAAATAACACAAAAACACAGAAACATCACAAACGTAAAGCTTTCGGAACTACTCCTTCTTCAGCTACAGAGAGAGAACTTTCCTCATCCCAACACCTTGTTGACATCCATATATATATATATATATATATATATATATATATATATATATATATATATATATATATATATATATATATATCATATGTAGTCTGTCCGTAGACAGGTCCGTGATTATTCATGGTTATACCTGGTTCTCCATATACTCCTGTTTTCCGCTGTCCTCTTCATATCTTGATAACTCTCTTCTCTTTCCCTTTCAAATCGTCTATCAACTGAAACCTTTTTCAACATCTTACCTTTTACCATCTAGTTTTCCTTCTAACACGTCTTTAATCATACCCTCTCTCCGCAGGTAATGCCCAGCCCAGTTTGCCTCCCGCTTTCTAATAGTCTGTATAATCATTCGCTTCTCTCCTACTCTTCGTAGCACTTCATCGTTTATCATCCTATCTGTCCATTTTGTCTTCAGCATTCTCCTCCAAGTCCACAATTCAAAGCTTTCCAAGTATTTGATGTCATTTTTCCTTAGCGTTCATGTTTCTGCCCCGTACAAAGCAATACTCCATACATAACATTTTATGAACTTCTTGCGGATATCTTCCCTTATATTCCCCGTAAGTAGGTGTTTCTTCCTTCTGAATGCCGCTTTTGCTTTTCCTATTCTAGTCCTGATCTCATCCGCACATTTTGCTTCTCTTGTTATGATACATTCAAGGTATTTATAGTCTGAAACTTGTTCTAAATGCTTTCCTCCAATACTTATGTTCAGATTCTCTTCTTTGCCCGATATTCGAATGACCTTGTATTTTTCTGTATTTATTTCCATACCGTATTTTCTACCTCTTATCACTAGTCTTCATCATTTTCTGGTGTTCCTCTTCCTTTCTTGCTAGAAGTACTTGATCAACCGCTTATTTCACTGTTCTAATAATCCTTCCTCCAATTTTGAAATCACATGTGCCTTCTAACGCTTCTTGCATTAGACTTTCTCCATATACAGTCAAACTCGGCTATAACGAGCGCCACGGGACCGTTTAGTTTTGCTCGTTATAGCCGTTAAACTTAATATCCGTGAAGGCAAAAGCATGCATGTGTATGGTGAAATAAGACATAAGAAGTAAAAGTGAATATATAAACAGAAAGGTTATTTAGTAAATTTATGAAAAAACCTAAAAATGAGAATAAACTAGAAAATTTAAAGTAAACATACGTACATATAAAATTTACTCACAGCTGCATCCTTAATCACTCCACTTTTTACAAAAATAACTTTGAATAGTAGCCTGTTTCATAGATTTCACTTTGAAGTCTCTTAAGTTTCCTCTTATTACACTTAGTGCTCCAAAAACACCATCGGAAATGTCAAGTTTTCAAAAAAATCATTTAATGTTTCCATGGCATCCTGAGTAGGGATTGTGTCTTCGACACATTCAACATTGTCTTCATCACTGTCTGCTGTGCTTTATACTGTCTCTATTATTTCACTCTCCGTAGGAATTCCACTGGTAATCAAATCATCATCAACATGAACAAAATTGTCAATGTCATTTACATGGTCAAAATTCGCAATTCCATTTCCTTTAAGCCATTCTGATCTTCATCAACGTTATGGTTATCAATCGAAAATTCTCCCGATATTAAACCAGACATTCGAAAACAGTTTATGATCGTTGTAGGTGAAACATGCATCTGTCATCATATGAATTGCATCCAATACAGAGTCGTTGCCATCTAAACCTCTTTCCCTCCTTTCAATCAACTGTAGAACAAAAAATCGCTTGAAATGGCATTTAAAACTTTTAATTATCCCCATGTCCATTGGCTGCAAAATAGAAGTCGCATTTGGAGGCAAAACACCAGTTTTACATTGGATAACTCCTGCATATGTGGGTGCGCAGGACAGTTATCGACAAGGAGTAGAATGTTTCTATTTTTCCTCCGTAACTCGTTGTTCCACTGACTTACATATTTCTGAAAAATATTGGAAGTCATCCATGCCTTTTTATTAGCTGCATATTCAACGGGAAGCTTCTTTACATTTTTGAAACAACGTGGCTTTTGTGACTTACCAATAACAAAAAGTTTTTTTTGTCAGTCCCATTTATGTTTGCGCACATTAAAACTGTTAAACGATTCTTAGGTCTTTTGCCACCAACACATTTGTCACCTTTGAATTTAAACGTTGCATCAGGCATCATGTTGTAAAACAGTCCAGTTTCGTCGGCATTGTAGATGTCTTCTTCTCTGTAACCTTTTCGACACTCCTCCCAAACACTTTTCACCCATTCACTTGCCGTTTTTGAATCTGCTGACAGGGCCTTTCGCATAAACAATGTTATGCCGATTTTTAAAACGATCAAGCCACCCGTTATTGCATGTGAAGTTCTCGTGTCCTAACTGTTTTTCAAATTTATCTGCCTGTACCTTGATGGGGAAACCAGCATTTCTCTGCCTCTTAAAGCACTCCAGAAGTGCTTGATCAACAGTACCCAAGTCACACTTCCTCATTTTCTTGTTCGTTGTTAGGTTGTTCTCTAGTGCAGATAAAATCGCTTCTTTGTTTTTCCATTAGGTTGAAACCGTAGACGACGATAAATTAAATTTTTTACACACTTCAACATTTTTTTACCACGTTCTAACTCTCGAATAATATCAACCTTTTCGCGAATAGATAAACACTTCCTTTTATGTACGGCCATGTTACTCGCTCAAAGGCAAAATCTCAACTGATTTTTGTGATCAACGCTACGAACTTTCTTTGCAAACTGTGAGCATACCAATTCCAGGAAGAGTTAATGAGGAGACGGATTAAACGTGGGATTTCTCATCTTTACGTGGGAAAGGGTGTTGGGTGCATTCGGCTGAGCGACGGGGGTGGGCGCCATTGTACATGCCCTTACCCCTTACCCCCTTCCAAACACAACCTCCTGGCTGTAAAAGAGCTGGGGGTTGGGAGGAGAGGACAATGGACCTCCGCGAGTGCCACTGTACCTGCAAGTTGGAAATTCTTGGTTTGGACGAAGGGATAATTTTTTAACAACAACGCCGCGGTCTTTAACCTCCCCGAGGGATAGGGTGTAGAGGCTGGACTCAAGAACACAGGGTTACATATTTTGGGTCACTATGAGGATTGAAGGGGCTGATCGCCGCCGCGTTTGAGACAGTGAGAAGTGGTCAAAGTTTGCTCGATATATCCGTGAAGCGTGCTCCTTATATACGTGAAATATTTGTATGTAAATGCTCGTAAACTTATCTTGGAGGTAGCATTTGCTCACTATAGCCGTGAACTCGTTACAACCGTGCTCGTTATAAACGAGTTTGACTGTATATTGAATAGGGTCGGCGATAGGCAGCAGCCCTGTCTTACTCCTCTACCGATATTTACTCCGCAGGTGTCCGCATTATCCAACCTGACCTATACAACTTGATTCACATATAGATTCCTGATCAGTCTCCTGTCTTTCCAGTCTACACCTATATCCTTTAATATCTTCATCAACATTACCCAATTTACTCTATCAAAGGCCTTCTGCCAGTCTACGAAACATACGCAGATATCTTGACTGTACTATATTGTCCTTTCTGATATGATTCTAACTACCCCTATAGCATTTCTAGTTCCTCGTCCTTTTCTGAAACCGAATTGCTCTTCCTCTAGCATTTCATCTGCCTTTTTCTCCAGTCTTTTATTAAGAATCCTCGTGATGATATTCGACGTGTGTTACACTGCATTGCCTTTGGCTTCTTCTTTAGAGGGATCATTGTTACTTCTAGGAAATCCCGAGGCCACTCTTCCGTGTCATAAATCTTATTTATTAATTTCGTGATCGCTTTTAGTCCTTCTGCTCCCATGAATTTAAGTACCTCAGCCAGTATTCCATCGCTGCCTGTAGCTTTCCCTTTCTTTAGTTCCAATATTGCCTTTTCTACTTTGCTCTCCATAATATTTGGTCATAAGTTGTCTTCTTTAATGTTTTCCTCATCTTCAAGTTCTATTTTTGCCAATCCTGCCTGCTTGCTGTATACATAGTTCCTTAATGTATTCTTCCAATACCTGTGCTACATCTTTTGTTTCTGAGACTAACTTCCCATCCGTATTCATAATTCCTTTACCACTTTTTATATTCTAATTCCAGTGCTCTAGCGTACATCACATCGTACTGTCCTAACTTCTCCATTTGTTCTATTTCATCACATTTTTCTTTTATCCAATTTCTCTAGCCTTATCTTTTATCCTTCTCAACTCACTGTTTATAGGTGTTGGCTCTACCTTCTTATTAACGTTTTTCCATTTTCGTCTCTCATCCATTTTCTCCAGCATTTCCTAAGTGATCCATGGTTTTCTGATTTTCTTCTCTTGTTTTCCAATCTCTTTATCCAAGATATTCTTGATACTGGTTTTAATTTCCACCCATTCTATATCCGCGGTCTTTGGTTTGTTTTCCAAATTTCTTAGGCGATCTTCCAACTTTATGCTGTCTACATCCTGACTTTCTTTCAGTTTTTCTAGGTTCCACGTCTGTCTTTCTCTTCTCGTTATTCTTATTTGTTTGAGCTTTGTACTAACATCAACTATTTGAAAGCTGTGATCTGAATCAATGTCTGCTCCTGGTAATGATGTCTTGGCGATCTTTATGCTGTTCCTGAATCTTAGTTTTACAAGGTTGTAATCTATTTGGCACCTCATTCTATCACCTGGGCTTTTCCGTGTGTATAACCTTCGTTTTTTAACCATGTATTAATCACTAAAAGGCCATTATTAATGCAGAGTTCTACCAGTTTTTCCCCTCCTCAGTTTCTCTTCCCAAGTCCGAATCACCCGACAGCATTTTCTTCCTGTTCTTCTCCGACTATGCTGATCCTATCTCCCATTATTATGCAGTCTACCTTTCCTCTTCCGTCTTCTTCGTAAATGTCATTAATTTGCTTATAAATCTCCTCGATTTCAGCTGACGTTGGCATATATACCTGGATTATCAGCATGTCCACTGGGACTGCGTTTAGCTTTATTGCTATATATATATATATATATATATATATATATATATATATATATATATATATATATATATAAATGGATGTCAACAAGGTGTTGGGATGAGGAAACCCAGTGAGCACTCACCAATCAGACGACTTCAGGTTGGCGAGGCCCCGGGGATGTCGAAGCGACTTCTCTTTCGGAGGGCGCCACTACCTACAAATAAAAGGTACCGCGATGGGCACTCGCATGGCGCCCTCCTATGCCAATGCCTTCTTAGGTGAATGGGAGGAACGCTTTCTTGACGTTTCCCCCAGACCACTCCTATGGCTGAGGTATATTGACGATATTTTTCTTCTCTGGACACATGGACCCGACTCGCTACAATCCTTTTTACAACGCCTCTCATCCCACCCCACGCTTTCCTTCACCCACCACTTCTCTGCCTCCAACATCACCTTCCTGGATGTCGATCTCTCCATCCGGGAAAACAAAATCCACACCAGCGTGCACCTCAAGCCTTCCAACCGCCTTCAATATCTCCAGTTCAACAGCTGCCATCCCCTCCACACCAAAACCTCTATTCCCTATGCCCTAGCCCGACGAGGGCGGAGAATTTGCTCGGACAGAGATTCCCTGTCCGAGTACTGCTCCACCCTCGAATATGCCTTCTTACAGCGCGGATACCCGCCGGATCTGATCCGAGACCAAATCCGGCGGGCAGTCGCACCCGCCACCCCTAACTCCCACCTCAATACCCACACCACCACCGATTCCACCCTCCAACTCACCCTAACCACCCTGTATTTCCCCGGCATCCACGACATTCTGAAAAACATCCTGAAAGCTGCCCACCTTATCCTCTCATCCTCCCCTCACCAGATCCCATTTCCCAGACCACCGATGCTCTCCTTCCGCCGTCCCCCTAATCTGGCAAACATTCTATGGAAGAAAGAACCCCCAGCACCCACGCCTTTACACCCTGCCGGATCTTACCCCTGCGGTAGACCCCGATGTCTAACATGCCCAATAAACCCCCCCTGCAACTCCTTCTCCAGTCCCACAACCAACATCACCTACCCCATAACTTCCACCACCAACTGCACCACCCGCAATATCATTTACCTCCTGAGATGAACCCAATGTCCCGCCTTTTATGTTGGCCTCACCAGCAATCCCCTCAACATCCGCATGAATGGCCACCGCAACAGCGTCATTCTCAAACGACCGCTGCCGGTGGCCGTTCATGCGAACAAACATAATTTAAAGTTCAACAACTGCTTCACAGTGAGAGTCATTCGCGCTCTCCCCGACAATGCTTCGGCTCCCCAACTCCGTCAGTGGGAGCTTTCGCATATCCATCTCCTAAACTCCTTCACTCCCCCAGGCCTCAACCTTCGATAGCTTTTCACACCCTTTCTGTCTTCTTCCAACACCCTACCCATCCCCAACCCCCTCCGTTTCCTCCAATCCTCGACCTTTCCGCACTACCCTTCCACCCCCATGCCTCCACCCAGTGTCACCGCCATCAGTTCTCTCTCTGTAGCTGAAGAAGGAGTAGTTCCGAAAGCTTTACGTTTGTGATGTTTCTGTGTTTTTGTGTTATTTTACGTGTGTCGCTTCGACATCCCCGGGGCCTCGCCAACCTGAAGTCGTCTGATTGGTGAGTGCTCACTGGGTTTCCTCATCCCAACACCTTGTTGACATCCATATATCTATTTTACCTTTCCTTTTCCGTAAGTTGTTATATATATATATATATATACAGTGAACTCCCGATCTAACGTTTTTTACCGGACCAAGGGAAATCGACTTTAGATGCGGAAAAACGTAAGATGACGAAATGGAGATAATGATATTCGCACATAATATTACCTTGTTCGGTACATTTTAAATTATTATACAGGATGCCCAAATGTCCTGTATTTCATCAACTGTCCCATAAAATCCTGTATTTTCTGAAGTGAAAGTTTTTACAAATATATTATAATAAGAAAAACATCTCAAATAAATTTATATTTTCAATTGTATTCCAAATTCTTGCTCTCGTTCTTATTCTAATTAAACACGAATATGTCAGGAAAAATTATTCTTTAAAGGTAAGGGGATATTTTCTATACATTTCTGAACCATTCAGATAAAATCAAAAGCACTCAGTACCATGGCAAGAATTGAATGATTAAAAAATGGTAATTGAAAATTTCTCTGCTCACGTCTTTAAAAGGTAGAAGTGTTACCGTTACCGAATATGAAGATTCTACTGCAGTTGTAATGAAGAAAACTACTCTAGATAAGTCATGAGAAAAGGTATTAGCAACTTATCTGGTTAACCTCCAATATCATACCCATAACAGGAACAAAATTAGCATGTGCACACAGCTGAATATCGAAGATCAAAACTAAATGGTGAATCCACAGCGTCAGAAGTAAGTCTTGTGTGCATGCGTCGATTGAATAAAATGTTTCTTCCGGATGGATCAAATAAGGAAAACCAAGAGATTAAGACATTAAATTGTAAAAAATTGATTGGAGAGATTTTAAGGAAAAAATCATTAAAAGTTTTAAAAAATGCAAGGTACATACCATATCTGTTTAGGATATGTTATTTGATGAAAAAAGATCACTACTAATTTTGAATGACAATTACAAATGAAAACCATACAAATATAAATGATAAAATTTAGTATTTTTTGAAAAAGTCAGATATTTTACTTTGTTGCTTTCTTTCATTTGCGTGAATATCATAGAATCCCTTTTCAAGTTTATCAGTTCCTTCAAGAAGGTGTTCCGTCCCAATACGGGACCACAAATATCTCTTGATGATAACCAAGCCCTCCAGAGCTTGTTTAAAGCTTGGTGGTTCAGTTTCATTTACATCATCATCTTCATTTTCAGGACAGTCATCATGTTGTAAATCACAAATTTCACTCACTGTTAGTAAACCACAAGTAGCAAAATTATCATCAAAGGTCACAAACTCATCAAATGTCATTTCATTCAACTGCAACAGCTTCCAGTCATCATTTTCGACTTCCCGAAGAGCATCTTGTTCTTCATAGTCAGCAACGGCATCACGGAATAACCCAGCTTTTCTAAAACAATTCTTTATCGTTTCAGTCTTAATGGCTTTCCAAGCTGATGTTACATAATTGGCCTCTAAAACTGACAATTTCAGTGTAATTTTGCTGGAATCCATAATTGCCACTGCTTTGGATACCAGCGCCTTTCTATACTGCTGTTTCAAGCAGTGTAAAATACCTAGATCCAATGGTTGCAAATGACTTGTGCAATTCGCTGGTAAAAAAATAACTTTAACATTCTGTAGATTGGCAGTATCTTGTGGATGAGCTGTACAACGATCCACAAACTGCAACACTTTTCTCGAGGCGGAACCCATTTTTGCATCAAACTCTTGCAAATACTCCATGAATAATTTTGATGTCATTCATGCCTTGGAGTTGTTTTTATACTTACATGCGAGTGTTCTCACATTCTTGAAACATCGCGGTTTGGTAAATTTTCCAATCACAAGTGGTTGGAGTTTTTCGCTACCATCTGCATTGCAGCACAGAAAAACTGTCAGTCGCTCCTTGCTTTTCTTTCCCCCATGGCAAGCTTCTCCTCGAAAAGTTAAGGTTCTATCTGGTAACAAAATATAAAAGAATCCTGTTTCATCAGCGTTAAAAATATCGCATGGTGCATAGTTCTTTATTTTCTCGGGTAACTCTCCTGTCATCCAATGACTCACTGATGCAAGATCTACGTTTGCACTCTCTCCTGCAATGACTTTATAAACTACACCATGACGGTTTTTAAATCTATCAAGCCATCCGCTGGATGCGGTAAAAGTAGGAAACCCCAGTTGATTTGCGATTTGGATTGCCTTTTCACGCATTATAAACCGCTAATCGGGATGTTGGAAGCTCGAGCCTGCTGAAACCACTCTAGTAACAATGCTTCCAATATTTCGTATGGTGATGCTCGAGAGTTCTTCCTCCTTTTTGCAGCCACACCGCAGTCGTTTACAGCTTTGAGGATCGATGTTCGGTGAGCCATAATTGTGTACAGCGATGTCACTGCCAGCCCTAATCGCCTTGCCATTTCAACACGTTTCAGATGTGGATTTCTGTCTACTTCTTCGATTATTAATCTTTTTTCATCAAGAGTTATAACCTTTCTTTTTGATGCCATTAGAAATATATGGGGTGGAGTACAAAAACTTTTAAACAACACTGAGAGTAAAATTCTCTAAAATATTTAAAACTTCGTAAATATTACAGGAAGTAAATTTACTGCTTTCAACTTACGAGGTGCAACTGTCACTAAAATAGAAATGACATAGAATGCACTGATTGTATTATGTCAATCAGACAAACGAGCAAAGTTCCAATGGTAGACGACTGAACTTGGCTTGTTGCGTACCGAAGACGACGGCTGATAAAGAACTGCCACTGAGAAAGTTAAGATGGTGGAGACTGAGAGTAGAGATACTACAATGTATGTAGACAAAGTTTGATGGTAATTTAATGAAAGTGAAATCTAGTAGACTCTGCATAGCCGCATTTTTCTGTACATAGATTGTAACTAAGTAGGGCATACTGGAAGCAAAAGAAACACTTTTACTGACCTTTTTGAGTTAATCGTAAACTATGTATAATACATATATAATAGAGGTTGTGTTGCATTTATGTACCTTTTCCAATTTTCGTAATTTTTATTCTCACGTTATAAGCGGATGTAAATCTAGACGGGGACTTGAACTCGATACTTAGGATGCGGAAAAACGTTACAAACGAAAAACTTTAGAAGCGGGAAAAGATATAATGGAAGTAAATGGAGCTCTAGCTGGGACCTCAAAATTTCGACTTAAGATGCGGAAAAACGTTAGAAGCGAAAACGTTAGAACGAGAGTTCACTATACACATACATACATACATACTTGTATGTTTGCGAAATGTATTCCTTTATTACGTTTCGAGGTAACTTGGTGATGTACTTCCTATTTTATAATTTACCATACTTATTTTGAAATGTTTATTAGCCACTGTCATCTTTATTTTAGCTATATTCCTTAAAAAAATGGCGAATACGAAGCCGCTCATGTTGATGCAGATAGAAGAAATATTAGCTATAGTTTATTTCTATCGTTTTATATTTCCCCAAAAAGAGCAAAGTTGTTATATTAATGTCCAGAATGCACCATGATGATACCATAATACTGGAAGAAAATAAAAAACAGAATTATTAAATTTTATAATGCGACAAAATCAGGTGTTGACAGTTTGGATCAAACGTTTTCCCAGTATTCGACCTTTCGAGTAAGTAGGCGCTGGCTAAAATGTATTTCTTCTTAAGAAATAAATAGTTTTGAGATATAAATTATTTTTATTTTATTAACTTATTTCATACCAAAAATACAACAATATATACGGGTCCTGTAGACCCGTCGGAAGTAACCGCGTAACAGTCAAGCGTCGTAAGTAACGAAGGGTTAAGTTGTAATCATAATAGTGATTTCACCTCCACGATCCCCCATCTTGAAACTAAGGGACCCAGGATCGATGTATTGAAAAAAATGGAAATATTACAATGGATGGCTCCCCCTGGTTGTCAAGTAATTAACGAAGTCCTAAAGTTCTATTCCCACTCCCCCTACTGAATATCCTGCAGTTATACACTCCACCATGGAGTAAACAACTTTGTAATCATATTCCTTAACCGTTAAATTCCCTTTCCTCATCTCTTCCTTCCACCTTCTCCCTCCCCTCTTTTTACCACGAGTACCTTTTGTTTTATTTACAGCCAATAACTTTACTCTTCCTTCCCTTCATCCCCCTCATTTCTTTTTTCTCCTCCCATTAATGTATATATACCCTATTAAAGTCTGGATTTTCACCTAATGATGTCGCTCTGCAACAAAACCATGGCCGTGTGAAACATTTATGTGGAATTTACAAAGCATATTTTTGATTGTCATGAAGCAGTTCCACAAATATATGCCGGAAACTATTAAATTTACCACCTACTTAATTCAGCCCATGGACGTCATATCAGCATATAAAATTTATTATTTGAGGCGGACTATCTCCCAGTTGGATGCTACAGACGGATCTAATAAGAAAACAGTTTGTGAATGCTGTAAGAACTATACCCGAGACGCTATTAACGACATCAAGAGTGCGTGGGATGAAGTATAGTCAAGCGCCATGAACGGAGTTTGGAGGAAATTGTGAAGAGAGTGTGTCGAGAATGTCAAAAGCTTAGTGAACGCCGCCTCTGAAGTCACAGAGATGGCGAAGCTCGGCCGAAATGTTGGAGAAGTGATTAAGAGGAGACAGATGCGGTGGAGCTAGAATTAGAGATATGTAGTTCGGCGAAGAGCAGCGCGTTCTGTTATGTCGAAGAACGTAACATGACGCGTTTCATCCCTATTAAATGAACTCGGGCGGGGAACTTTAAAAGATATGCGACAGCGCCATATGGCGTACCTTTTCGGAAAATTTACGAATGAGGATTTCTAGTGACGTAGCTAGTATAGCGATACAAATTGAAGATTCCGATAGATAGATACGGTCCTAGCATAGAAGAAAGTTCATGGAGATTACAGTCAGGACTAAAAGGCATTTTTCTTCCTACTTCCGCGACGTAATCAGATGAGCCAACAGGAATAATGCCAACGCCATTTAGATGTAGGCTAGTGCATCCCACCTGTTATCACACACCTTGGCGGATTGTAAAAAAATGCAAAAAGGAATTGTGTAACTATGAAAGATAAACGCATGTATAACCAATTATTTTTAGAATGGGGAGGTCGCCAGAAACGTTTTATGATCAGAATTATTATTAAAACATAAAATTGAATTCAGTGAATATGGCCGATTGCTTTTTTAAATAAATTTTGAGGGCCGCGTTAATGTTTCTGTGTGTCGAATGAGGCCGTATATTACACGCAACTGAAATAAGCATATCCCGGTTCGTGAAATTGACAAGAAAGGAGACAAGTTCACGGATTACTTTGACTTTTTAAAGTTTGTAAGTATTAACTCTTGACTGCACTGTTTTCGCAAGAGAGAATTTTGTAAAAATAACCATATTAACATTATTTAGTCATTAAATAGTCTAACATACATGAACGTATTCACTATAAAAGTTGAAAATGCTAGTAAAAGTATTTCTTGCTCAAAATAGGACGAATCCTGGATTGGCTTACATATCTAAGCCAGTGTTTTTCAAACTTTTTTATCGCGACCCAATCGAAGGGAAGGTATCATGGAGAAAAATGTTTTACAAGGGTAAGTCAAAAAGTAAAGGAACTCTTCAAAAAAAGCACATTTATTTTAAATACAGAGAATCTAAACTAATATTACTTTTCTATGTAATCCCCCTCGACTTCAACGCACCGGTTCCAGCGTTTCACAAGTTCTTTAATTCCGTTAGAAAAAAGTTTTTTGGTTGCGTATTACCAATTTTGCACCGCGTCAATGACTTCTTCATCGGATAAAAATCTTCTTCCTCTTAGCGCTTCTTTCATTAGGGCAAACATATGGAAATCGCTGGGAGTGAGATCTGGAATGGATGGCGGGTGCTCCATCAATACAAATCCCAACTCATTTACTGTTTCGACCGTCCGACGGGCGTTGTTATGCAACAAGATGACACCCTTTCGAAGTATTCCACGACGTTTGGATCTGATTGCGGGCTTAAGTTCCGTTCGTAACACATCACAATAGTTCTGACTGTTAAGGATTTCACCCTATGGAGTGGAATGAACCAAAATAGCACCTCCCATATCCCAAAAAATTGTAAGCATAATCTTATCGGCTTCTGAATTTCTTAACCACGGGTTATGACGGCCATACTCTGAGCTTTACTCTCAGGTTCGTAATGATGCACCCAAGTATCATCTGTGGTGATGATTCGCTCTAAAAATTCATCTCTCTGACGACGATAACGTGTCAAATGTGTATGTGAGACTTCCAAACATCGAGCCTTATGCTGCGCGGACAATTGTCTAGGGACCCACCTTGCATACACTTTCAAAATTTAGCGTGTCGTGCAGGATGGAATATGTTGAACCAAGAGTGATGCTTACAGTCTCCACAATGTCGTCCACTCTGATTCGTATGTTTTCTCGTAACATTCTTTCAACGACTTAAATGTTGTTCTCAGTCCTTGACGTTGACGGCCTTTCTGATCTCTCCTCATGGCATACAGAAGTTCTACCCTTTTTGAAGTGATCTATCCACTCGTAAATTTTACTGCGCGATAAAGAATTATCACCGTCTTGAGCCTGCTTTCCACGAATAATTTCCACAGGTTAAAAACCTTCCGCAAACAAGAATCGAATCACTCCCGGCATTTCTTCTTTTGCGCAAGACAATCGAACTTCCATCTTTAACGGTTATCTACGACACACGGAATAATAACCCGCTTACGTAGCGCTATGACACAATAACTGACGTCGACTCCACTACACTAAACCAGCGGTATGAGTACGAGCATTATTACCACTCAGCCGAGCGAGAAATTAAAAAATCCCTTTACTTTTTGGCTTACCTTCGTATATTGAACTTTCAATAACTCTCGATAAAAGGTAACTTATACTAAGAGATTGGCATTCATATAAGGAGAAGACTTAGTTCCCTGTCATTTTCTACACATTTCAGGTGGTTATACGAATATATCGTATATTGAGTACTCAGATTTTCCTCATGAGCCTCGCGACCCAGTATTGGGTCGCGACCCATACTTTGAAAAACACTGATCTAAGCTATAAATTAACATACATTTGCCCTAAATTCTCATATTCGGCCATGTTAGAGAGATTAAGAAGATTTAGAAACATGGAGATTTGGGCGCGGCGACATAATTTTAACACACAGGACGTAAAAGTTCATAATCGTATACAATGAATAACCTTATAATAATTATGCGATGAAAGAGATGAAAGGACTACAGTAGTCATCATTACTCACGTCGCCTCGTTGGAGGGCTAAAGGTCGAGATAGTAGACAAAAGTAGATAGATATTACAACTGAAATTTATTTGAAGTTTTTTCGAAAAGTATTTGACGTCGTTAAGCCTAAGCGCTAAACATATCGCGAGCAATGTTGCCTTGTTTGATTTAAAATAACAAACACGAGAAAAAAGTAAAATTTATTATATACAGGAATTCTACTAAATACCAGTCTTAAATTACGCAAAGGATAAGACTGATACTCGTCTGTACGTTCATTTAACGTACACCACTGCTTATCACTAGGCTCTAAACTGGAGCCAACAGAGAAAGGTGATTTCGTAATCTGTTTTTCGCTCTCATTCGTAGTGCTTCTCAATTGAGGGGGGGAGGAGATTATGACATCAGTCATGGCGTATGGGTTGTTAGTGGTGGCAGACGCAGAAAATATACATCACATGCTAAATTAAAGCTCCCATAATCATAAACTCATGTTTTTTTTTATTTTGATGCTACAGTTAGAATATACAAAATTTAAAGAGTAAAAGAGAAAAGTTTCACTTCATAAAATATATTGTCTGAAATAGAGAAAATTCTATTTTTTTCAAGTAATCTCATAATTCGAGGTGAATGGGACCAGAACCAACTCGGATTTTTAAAAATTCGAATTACACGGAATGATTAGTATAAAGTCGTAAAAATGAAAAATAAACATTGAAATATATTTGTTATAAAACAGTTACAACACAAAATTTAGTCGTCATTGAGAAATAAAAGATAATAATAAAACTTACGAGTAGTAAATCAATGATGAAAAAACCATCGCGAGTCATCTGTTTCTTTGCCGAACATCTTTTTTTGCTGCGATGTCTCAAAGATTAAGCAGAGTTCGGATTATCGAGACTCGGATTGCGGATACTCTCCTGTAGTTTAAAATCGATCTGCATACTAAATCTATCGAAATATATTTACCGTGAAGTGAACCAGACTATATTGTTACTTTATTTTTTGTAATTCGAAAGAATAAATTTGACAAATAGCCGCAAAAAATCTACGTCACAACAATTACCTGATACGAGAAACTCATGCTTACATATTGTGAATTGAATGCAATATGAAAGATATGTCATTATTAAAATGTAACATCCTATGGAATTATAGTAACTTAGGAGTTAGTTTCCAATTTTCGTTCGTGGAAATAATGATAATTTAGGTTGATAAGATCCCCGTGTAATTCTACTATGCCGTTCCAATCTGTTTGTAGATATGTAGTTTACAGGATCATCAGTGTTGGAGAGCAATTCGTTGTCTAAAACTGAATTTTGGTTAGGTTTTTTGTTGACTTTTGCTAAAACTGGTTGCCTCAGCTGTATTTTCATTGGCCGCCAATGAAGTATCTCCTGGTGCCATCAGTGATTGTGTTTTTTTTTCTTAGAGCTAAGCTTGAAGCTTGATTATCACTATTGTCAGTGTCATTAATGTCAGCTCTTTTCTCCTTCTCAGTCTCGGTTCTTAACACTCGTGTTACAAAACGGTCCATACTGAAAATAAGGGTATAAACTAAAATTAAATTAAAATTTCTAGGTTGGGTTAATTACAGGATTGATTACTTATTCATTTCTAGTTATCACTTATATATTTGATGAGAACCAAAATCATTTTAAATAAGTAGTAGTACATATTAAGCATTAAAATATATATTGTAAAAATATCGAACTTACAAGTATAACTATTGCCAAACCAAGCACAATGCAACCTTCGTTGACAAAGTCTGATCGAGTTCGCACGCTGAGCTGTGGCAGCTCAAATGTAAATGCGCAGACACATAGAGACAGTGTACGTTCAGAGAGGCAGCGTGTCGCGGAGAGCAAAGTGACATACGACGGAGCGCTGACTGAGCGTGCCATTATTATTTATCGCCTACCAAAATGTTTGTGGCTGATTTTATTACCACAATACGCGCAAATAGGCTCCAAAACACAAATGAATTTGTCCCCTCCACTCTGCGAATTGTAAAGTAGGCGCGAATTACAAATCAGAAGTAAAGAATTTTTCATGTATTTATTGTTGAAATATTTTCCGTTTTTGTCTTGGCGTCTGAAACATTAGGGTGTGCCTGGGCAAACCCCGTAGTTTCGCCTATGTATAACACACTGTCCCTACTGGGGAAAATACAACAAAACCCTTCAATGTGAAATGAAGACGTTATGACTATTCATGTGGCCACGATATTTAATGGAAAAGTGTAAAGAATGAAAAGAAAATTGAAATCAAGTAGCCATTGGAGGTACATGTATACAGGGACGCCTTATATTCTCTCACTATAATAATGAATATTTTCCTTTCAAAAACAAAATTAAATGCAAATTGAATGAAGTCGCTCCATTTTATTGTACATTCTGGTATTTAGGATGCTAGGCACACACACATATAGTTAGGAATGCAGTAACAATTTTTTTCTGCGACAGCATTAATCTCATAATAAATAAATCTAGGCACAGCATATTCGGAAAAATAATGCAAATGTGTCAAATTACGGAAATGTAATGAATGGAGCGACGTTTTCATATTGAACCTAATTTCAGTACAGGTTTCCCTCTCTTTATGCGGGTTCGCTTTATGTGAATTCGCTATTATGTGACAAACATATTGATACCGGAATTTATTTGTATGCGTCTTTGATTCGCTCTTATGCGGTTACGCCACTGCATTACAAACGCAAGAAAGTTCTCCACTGCACCACAAGGCGACCATTCAGTCTCTCATTGTCTTATGCTGTGCGCATTAGTACTGCAGTAAAGGAGATGAGAGGATATGTTCGAGTGAAGATGATACGGATATTTTGTGTGATACTATTTTAACATACTTGAGAAGCTGTTTCCTTCCCGCGGAACTTGGGATGGGCCAAGACAACCCTCCAGCACTTTAAACCTCCACCTATGTCACCCACAACAGCCACCACTTGTGCTTGTCTGCTTCTTTTATAATTTACAGTGTTAATTGTTTTAAGTTTGTATTGAGCGAATAAGAATTCGTTATGGAGCGAAAGATGAGGGTCTTGGACAGGAGTAAGGATTGCTTGTGGAATGTATCTCTTTCTTTTACATGTAAATATGGGTTCTGTTTATGCGAATTCAATTTATGCGTCACTTTTCTGGAGCGCAACCTCCGCATAAAAAGAGGGAAACCTGCATTCTACCCAATAATGTTGCACCGTGCATCAGAGTGTGATTTCGGGTATTCCGCGATACATTCCCAGGTTCAGATCTTATGTACTTCTTCAAAATTCAGACAAACGCACTTCGGTCATATCTTAATCCCCAATTTCTTATGTGTTTCTGTTACACCATTAATATTTTGTAAAATAAAATCTCTTCTTTTCCTGCTTTTTCTCGCTTTTATGCTTTTATATTTATTTCTAAACATTTCTCTCTTTGCCTATTTGTTTTCATGAACTAGGGTCTTCAGTATGGCAAAAAATGCGCTACTGTACATTTTCACGGATGTGAGATTGAAGTCACATTTTCCCATTATTTATTGACTTACATTTCGAGATTTTATGGTAATCGGTTCTATTGAAGAACCATAACCCCAGTGGACGGCGGCAAATGCCGGTACGTCTCCAAATTTTGAGAGCGCGACGTGTACAGTGATAATTTCATACGCCAGTCACCATTGCCCGACAAAATCCTTCTACGTGGCCAGGGGCTAGGCATTTAGCGATCTCAAAAGATCTTCCGCAGTATTTGTGGTGTTGCAGAGGCGAAGGATTCAGTAATAACGTGCAGCCACTTTGCCTTTTATGATTACCCACAGGCTGTTAACGGGTGTGGTCATGTAATAATGAAAAGCAGAGTGTGTAATATGAAGTGAATCATTAGAAATTAATATTAGAACACAATGCCTTTGTCTGGCGAGACTATTGAGGAAAAGGCGAAATCGATATAATATGCTAACACGGCAAAGTTTTAGTCTTAGTCAATATCTTCATTAGAATAAAAAATTCATTTCGTTCATCTAAGCATATTTGTAAACAGACGAAAGATTGAACTCTTATCTCTGTAATAAAGAAAGGTGAACAGCGTTATCTGCCTTTGTATGCAAGATAAATGAGTCAGAAAAAGATGCTGCGTGGAACCGGTGATTCGCCGGCAGTTTACGCTAAGGCCAATTTCGACCGGCCGGCGAATTGTCGTCTCTTTAAGCCAAATGTGTTGTTAATTTACGTAAATGATAGTATCTGCTCGGTAGTTCGTAGTAAAATCAAACTTTTCGCAGAAAAACCCGTTATATAAGTCGACAAAGAATCAGAATGGCTACCAGTCGCTGCAGGAAGATCTATTTCTAGGTGATTTAAAGAATGGCAAATTGAAATCAATTGCCGTAAATGTTCCGCAGTAACGTTCTGGAAAAGCAAGAAGAAAGATATAGGTTTCGATTACAAAATCTATGAACTGAATATTCAAGGAGTTTAAGAGTAACCGTGGTTTACCGTGACCTTTCGTGGGACAAGCACATTCGTCGGGAAATAGGAGCAGCCAAAGAAACGCGTTCTTAGGCAGAATAGTAGGTACGGAATAGCATAGAAAAAGTACGTTAAACTTGTTATTTATCACTAGTTTGGCCACAGATGGAATACGACCCAAGTATATGGTATCCGTATGACAAGGGTCGTATAATTGGGTTACAATGAAAAATTTGTTAAAGGTTTTCTAATATTTTAAGATTTTACAAGAGGGAAATCCATCTTAGTCAAATGTTATATGTACATGCATTTGGCTTTCACAATATGTATTACAAAACTAGATGAAATGATGATAAGGAAGAAATCAGAACACTGCAAATGTATACTGCATTGCATAGCGTTTTTCCGCTAATACAAGAGGTGCTAAACCTCAGATAGGAATTTGTTTCGCTAGCTTAATTCCTGAAACAAATTCAATGGTATTTTCCCCTATAGTCATTTGGGAATACTATTGAAGATATTGTTAGCCTGAATTCTATGGTAGAGACAGGCGATCCGATGCGGAAAAATATTAATTATCTCGCATTAGTGCGGCTAAGAATGGCATCGATAAAATATGAAATCGCAAAGATGTTGAGTAAAATAAATTTAAAAAACAATCAAGGATTATTTTTTGTATTCTTTACATTTTGCCATGTTTATTTTTTGCTCTGACTTTGTTACTTTTCCGGATGAACTTCTTCATATCAAGACTATTTTATTATATCCATATTTTGAGATCGCTAAATGCCTAGCCCCTGGCCACGTAGAAGGATTTTGTCGGGCAATGGTGACTGGCGTATGAAATTATCACTGTACACGTCGCGCTCTCAAAATTTGGAGACGTACCGGCATTTGCCGCCGTCCACTGGGGTTATGGTTCTTCAATAGAACCGATTACCATAAAATCTCGAAATGTAAGTCAATAAATAATGGGGAAAATGTGACTTCAATCTCACATCCGTGAAAATGTACAGTAGCGCATTTTTTGCCATACTGAAGACCCTAGTTCATGAAAACAAATAGGCAAAGAGAGAAATATTTAGAAATAAATATAAAAGCATAAAAGCGAGAAAAAGCAGGAAAAGAAGAGATTTTATTTTACAAAATATTAATGGTGTAGCAGAAACACATAAGAAATTGGGGATTAAGATATGACCGAAGCGCATTTGTCTGAATTTTGAAGAAGTACATGAGATCTGAAGCTGCCTTCCCTTTGTTTTTAATTTAGTAAACATCTAAATGCCAGAGTGTCAATTTTTCTCTTGAAGTTCACACTCTTTTCCATGAATGAATACAATTATTTCCTCTTTTAGTTCATTCACTATCTAAACGATCTTTGCCAATGCATTCGATGTTAATTATGGATTCCTTGGCTCTATATCAGTGGTTCTCAAGTCCAGTTTTAATGCATCCACCAGAAAAAGTATATTTTAATCATAGCAATAATTAATATGCAGACTGCGATGAAGATTTTTATAATTAATATTTGCTATTGTTATTTTATCTCGTTAAACTTCTTAGGCACCTTACGTAGCATAACCAATATAATTTTGAATTAAATTTACAATGCGGCCACCATAACATGGCAAGTAGCCGCATCTGCAGCCACGACGAATTTTTCGAAGCACTGGTCTATATATTAACCTTCGTGCAGTCGTCGGCAAAATATTCACTGCCTCACTCTCTGTATGTATAAATGGAAAAACATTTTCATCCACCTATTCCGCTGTCTTGCTCTTTTCACCTCTTTAGCGTTACCGGCCAGTCAAAAGGTAAAACTGGACACTACTGGGGTCACAGCGGGTATCTCGGAAGGCAGGACAGTGAGGATAAGATTCGCGAGATCGACTGTAGAACGGAGCGATATAGAGGATCGTTTTTCCCTAGGACGATAAGAGACCATAATAGAAAATGATAACGTAGGAAAACTATGGACCCTTGGTGCACTGCACCCCCTGCCATCCACCAAAAAGGTGACTTGCAGGGTATAATGTAGATGTAGATGTAAGCAAAACCGTGAAAGGCGAGGTATAGAAGTGTGTCTGTGTATGCGTGTGAGTGCTCGCTAGTAATCCCAAGTAGGATCTTTACAACTATTCGCATATTTCGTAATAATGCTCGGTTACCCATATCGCAGGAGTATGCGATGACGCACCAATAATGTTTTACGCTGATTCTAAAGAGCAAATATTTGTAGGATAGAAAGATAAGAGGTATCCTTTTTCTAGAACAATAATAGAGCATAACAGGAGAGTAACATGATAGGTCTGTGATATTCACCCTCTGCCACACACCAATTGCGGTAGCTTGCAAGGTATTATACAGATTCAGAGAATACAGCGTCCTTTATCACGACGATGTGAAGATCAGTGCTACTAGAACACATCTGCGTACAAGTGACAAAGGAAACCTTTTATCGAAGGGGCTCTTACGGAAATATAAGATGGCGGCGACGGATGTACTCGAGAGGCTGACGTGGCACCTGCGTGCATCACCTTGCGAGGCAATCGGGGGCCACCCCCCACGGCGCAGGGCACTCAACTCCGGTCCCCCGTCGATCCCGCAAAAAGGAAACTCAATTGCCCACTACTCAGATTTAGATTGTAACGATTTATTTTCTTAAAAATATAAGTTTAATTAATTTTTATCCAACATAATGAGATTATTAATAAACTGTCTATCGCAATTTAACTATTAATGACACACTGTTATAAATATGCATGTCATAGCAGGATGTCAAATAGAATCAGAAGTTGTGAATGAATATGAAAACAGCATAAGGAGCATGCATTAACGTAGATAAAAAGAAATTTTCAGGTAGTATAACAAGGTTTTTTGCAAGAAAACACGGATAATTGCGGTATAAATAGGCTTGGTAGGACGATAAATGTTGATGAACATTAAATTTGTAAAAATTTCAAATCGACGAAAATTAATTTTCATCGGTAAGTGTCAATTTTTCACCGCTACAATTTTTTATGAAATAACCCGTTGTGATTTTTAAATTTGGTGTAATACACTCAAAACCTACATAGTTTAGCACCTCACATTCAAAACGAAAGAGAAAATCGGCATTTGTCATAGAAGACGGCCGTAGCTCGTACGGAATTGCCTACACTTTGATTTGTCCCTTATATCGTTGTCTTAAGGACCCACAATGGGCTGCTGCGGACCCAAAGGCACGGGTATAAGATTTAAAATATGATCGGTTTATTGCACTTTGTCATTAACCTCGACCAAATTCGATAATCCTTGGGCGCCTTGGGTCATTTTCACTATATGATCAGCTGCCATATTCCATTTCCCCAAAAGTCGGCGAACACCTTGTTATCAGCCGATCTCCTCCAGGAAACTAAAAACGAATAACGATTTCCAGATGTCCCTATAGTATTTTCACAAACATACCGAGGTTCCCTTTTTTCGAGGACAGTACGAGATCATAACAGGAGAATCAAACCGGCGATATAAAATGGTTATGGACGTTTTGTTGCCACCCAACAATTTGGTGAATTACTGCGTAACATGTATACGTATATGCATGTAGAAAATCGCACTGATAAACAGGGATTTGTCATTAGAAAATTTAATTGACTTTTATACAACCACAATTCAACACAATATCAATTCACATGTTAAATATTCATCAAAAATGCATAATAATTTTGTAGATAAATTTCGATAAATGCATTAAAGATATTTAGGAAAAGTAAGTAGTAGTAAGTACATATTAGTGGTCGTTTTTTAAGAAACATAAACATCGAAATCTACTAAGTCTAATAAAACATTAAAATATACGTCGATATTCGTCGTCCATTTTTTGGAAAAATAATCATCGGAAACTATTAAGCCAAAATATAATACGGCAAACCAGAAGCAGAAGCGGGATTTATCACTTTTTTCTACCTAATATGTCGCAATTTAAACGAAATTGAAAAGAAAGTACAGTCCAGTCGCGAATATCCGAGGTCGACGGATAATCAAATACTCGGATAATATGGAACGTTGCCCATATCGGGAAAGCACATGAAGACTTACGTGCGATATATCTTTAGCGGAAGCCGTAGTATATTTTCCCAATCCCTACGTTCAATATGTAGGCCTATACGTTGCCACTTTGATACAACTGTATCAAAAATGATACTTTTCAATTGCAAATTTTCAAAATGATACGAATTTTTCTCATGCGTCTCGGATAATCGAGACTCGGATAATTATGACTCTACTATAATGCATTCTCATACAAACACATAAAATTTACATACACACAGAAATACAAGCATGATTAACCCAATAACGCGCAAAGTTCTAAGCAAACAGCAATATAGCGTGGTAACAAAAGACCTCCTAAATTACTATCTTATAAAGGATCTACAGCAAATAACATTGATAAAATGAAATCGGATTACCTTCTTGGTAAGAACCATTCTCGCACAGCTCCGTTATTACCGAATGTGTACCAGCATAGAGTTTATTAAAATAGTTTCTCCGCGCTGGAGTCATACAGCGACTGGTGAAATCGTCGATGCACCGCAAACCGTCCCTTAGTTGCCTGAAAAGAGAAGAAATGGAATTTTTTTATTTACCGAATCAACATTTCTGCATACCTAAGTATTTTATTCTTAAGTGATTTCGTAGATTCACGTAGATTTGCCAAGAAATGCCTGGAAACTGAATACATGACAAAATCGTATAAAAAACATAAGATTTCTACATCTACAAGTTACCCTGCAATTCACCAAGTTGGTGGGTGGCAGGGGGTGCAATGCCCCAAATCCTACCTAAAGATTGTCTAACGCAATTCGAAATTTCCTATTGTGATCTCGTATTGTCCTCGGAAAGAACGAGCCTAGATAACACTCCGTCCTACAATCGATCTCACGTATTTTATCGTCTCGATCATTTCTACCTATATACGTTGGTGCCACAATTATTCCCACTACCTCCTCTTTTAGACTTTCCGACCTATATTTCTCCAGAAGTTTCAACCTTGAGTCCAATTTACGGTCCTCCAGTGATACCCATTTCAAATCGCTCAATAAAGAGGTAACGCTTTCCTTATGTTCGTACTTTTGTTTTACAAATCTGGCTGCTCTACGCTGTACTCTTTCTAGTTGAATTATGTGTCCCTTCTCGTACGGATCCCATATGCTCGCAGCGTATTCCACTTTCGGTCTTACCAGTGATAAGTAGCATGTTTCACGTACTTTCTCTGTAGTGTTTCGTACTATTCTAACTATGAATGCCAGATTAACTGTGTATCGGATTTATCTCGGAAAATTTCATAACCGTATCATTAAAAATTTTCCAGAATCTCTCGATTCCAAAAAAGTTATCGAGGTCCCTATGTCTTCATCCCCACATGGTATTGTCGAACCCTTCATAATACATTTCTAACCATAATTTTCGAGCTTTTAGGAAAGAATTCCTAACATCTGATCCGTGCTCTACTTAAAGAAGGAATTTTAACGCCTTCTCTTATTTTCTTAGTTCTTTAGTCACATTCTTTAAACAAACTGTTTTCTTAAGAAGAATATTTCGAGACTCAACAAATGTGCCTTAATAATGTAAAACTAATGAAGAGGTAAGACTTCAAGATATGTTAATAGATTTATTCTCCATTGCTTTTGTAACTGGTTGATAGCGAATCTTCGCCTCATTTCCTGACATGGCACTTTTAATTAAGTAAGTGTCACTCCTTACAATAATATTGTAACGCCGGATTGCTCAGCAGATATATTATGACTCTGCATGAGATGTGATCATCGAAAAGTAAAATTAGTGTAATGATTTCTGAGATGCGATTAGTGACGAATAATATTATCCCTTTCAGGGCTGAATTATGAAATACGCTGAAAAAATAATCATATTGAAAATAGAAATTAGTAGAGTTCCATAATGGGAAATTAAAATTTACCAAATTAATTTATTATTTTCTAAACATTTGGCATGATGCCATATGGATGTAATTTACAATCCGACTATTTAAATTTGTATAGATTACACATATAACATGCAAAGGACATAAGAAAATAGTGCCGAAGTAATAACTCGACCTAACTGATAAAATGTAACAAAGATATAGTGGACACTGTGGAATCTTTCTCCAGCCTTTGTTGACACAAAAACTATCAATTATATGTGTATGATTCCGACTGACCAAATCACTTAAATACACATGCACATTCGAAAGAAAACTTCAAGCTATATCTTTTGATTACAGAATTGTTCAAATTTCCCCGACTAGATGATTCTGGAGGCATAAAAATAATGATATCATATGGCATTATACGCCCTGAACAGAACAACAGCTCTGAGATACATACAAATATTTTAATAGGATAATGGAATAACAGAAAATCTCAAACCCTATTCGTTACTTCAGATTTCTCCACATGTATCTGGTTCTGCTCTGAAATTAACTAAGCGGTATTTTAAGAAACCTCTTGCCTATAAAAACTAAGACGACTTGAATATTTTCCTTCCCGTACACCAGAAAACCGTGAATAAAAAATTTTTGTGCGCTATGGGAGGATAATTGGAATTAGGGATGATTCAAGCAAAGCGCGTTTAGGGGAAGGATGGTTAACTCGTGTGCTTGCCTTTTCTTACTCATTAATACTTCATAGGCTTAACAGTTCGGAATTGCAAAGAAAAAGTTACGAGAAACGCGATATATATTATAGGTTATACCAAAGTTCTAATATGTTTCAGCTATATGACATCCGCATGTGAATGGTCGATTACTCGAGTTCGGATTTAACTTATTACAGCTAGATTTGGAACACAAATGTATGACCTAAGCAGCGTATAACCCCAATATTGAAGGATTGGAATTAGGTATCGCTGGAGGCAGGGCCGCCCAAGTACTTTCGGGGGCCCGGATTCAAGCAAGTTTTTGGGGCTCCCCTATGTCAAAAACATTTTGATTTGAAAGGAAAGTGTGTTTGTTTATTGTGCAATGCTTGTGTCGCACTTTCAAAGAAAAGTAATGTTGAAAGACATTTTAATACGGTCCACGGAAATTTTAATACTAATTATCCGTTAAACTCTGAGATCAGGAAAAAGAAAATTTCTGATATGAAATCTATTTTAACTAAACAGAAGAGCAATTTACCAGACCAGTGCAGCAATCAAAAAGAGCAACGATTGCATCACTTCAAATTTCGCATTTGTTGGCCAAGAGGAAAAAGCCTTTTGAAGATGGCGAGATTGCAAAAGAAGCCATGTTAGCAGCTGCTGACTCACTTTTCGAAGATTTTGAAAATAAAAATGAAATTACCTCAGCAATCAACACGATTTAGTTATCAGCAAGAACAGTTACAAAAAGAATTGAAGTTATTGCAACCAATATGGAGAAAGAGTTGGCAAATAATTTACAAAAATGTATTTTCTTCTCGTTGCAACTGGATGAGCCAACAGACATCAGACACTTCTCAATTAGCTATGGTTGTGAAGATGGTAATAATGATTTTTCAGGAAAGGAAGAAATTCTTAAAATTTCTTAAAATGAGTAAACAGACATATCAGACACTTCTCAATTGACTATGGTTGCGAAGATGGTGTTTAATGATTTTTCAGGAAAGGAAGAATTTCTTAAAATTCTTCCATTAAAGGGACGAAGAAGAGGTGAAGACATTTTTTCAGCTTTTAAAAAAAATATGTTCAAGAAAGTAATATACCACTAATGAAGTTGACCGCAATTACTACAGATGGTGCACCTTCGATGACAGTTTGTAAAAATGGACTTATTGCGCTATGTAAAGAAGACCCTCTCTTTCCAAAATTTATTTCATATCACCGCATTATACATCAAGAAATGTTATGCGCAAAAGTTCTTCATTTTCAACATGTCATGAAAACAGTAACAAAAATAATAAATTCCATAAGAGCCGTACCAATGCAACACCGATTGTTTAAACTGCTTTTACAAGGTGAAGATGCCGAATTCGATGATCTCCTTTTACATGCCGAAGTTAGATGGCTCAGCAGAGGCAAAATACTTGTGAGGTTTATAAATCTCATAAAGGAGGTAAAGGAATTTCTCACGTCAAGAAATGAATATTATGCACAGTTGGATGACAAAGCTTGGTTGATGGATTTTTGGACTTCTTGTTGATATAACTATAAAATTAAACGAAATGAATATGGAGATAAAAGGGAAAAATCAACACATTGTAAAAATGATAAGTGCAGTAGATGCATTCAAATGTAAATTGGCATTGTGGAAGTCTCACCTAGAGAGAAATTCATTATCACATTTCCCGAATTTCAAATATATTATTGAGAGTTTGACTGATGAAAATGTTACCACTGAACCATTTTCACAACACATTGAAACTCTCCTGAAGGAATTTAATTTTAGGTTTCATCAGTTTTCTGAAGTAAAACCCATAATAACATTCTTTGCTATTCCGTTCAATTTTATAGAAAATGATATGTCTGTAATATTGGAACTTACTTTAATATCGTTAACACCGAGGACTTAGAAATGGAAATAATAAATATGCAGAATGATATTATTTTAAGGTCACATAAAAATGATGAAGACTTTAGGAATTTAGTTGAAGAAAATCGCTATCCATTATTAAGAAAATGTGCCCTAAAAATATATTCTTACTGTGCTTCAACATACACTTGCGAGTCCATTTTTTCAAGCATGAAACACTTGAAATCCAAGTACCGATCGAGACTCGCCGATTACAATTTAAACAACTGCCTAAGCAAGTTGGCTGAAGATATGTAGCCCAAGTTTCACATTGATTTATTTTTCATGTTTTTATAATAAATTCTTTAATAGGTGTTCTCTTATATATACAAAAATATCATTTTAATAAATATTGGTACACATCTACTATTGTTACTTCACTTCACGCCCCCAATAATTAAAGTTGCGCCACTGATACAGAGAGATATCAATTGATCTTGCTTATGCGCCCTTCACGTCCTCAGTAGTATAAATTGCGCCCTCGTAGGTGAAAAGGTTGCCGACCCCTGCTCTAACCATTCTGCCACAGCCACATGTAGATGTTAACGTAGACTGCAGCGAGGAGCGCTATACTTATTCTGCTATTTTTCCTGTATTTATCCACAATTTATCTATTTTTAGTGAAACGCTACCCATTTGAATACCGTTTAAAAACAAGAACGAACGTGTATAAGCCATCTAATGAAAAAGAAGGAATTATAATTCCAAGATAATAGTGTAAATTAAAATAGCCGCAATTAATTAAAAACTTTAAAGCTGATTGTCATTATGGCGCTACCATGGCACAAGTACGTCAGTGGAGGCAAATGAACGTAGTGTTGAAGAATGCTAATTCCTGGAAAAATCTGTCCCTGTACTGAAATAAGAACGTTTTCAGAAAGTAAATAATAGCCCCTTTGAGTTTGTTAACCGGAAGAGAAATTACAGGATTTCCATAACGCGTCAAATAAGGCATTTGAGATTGAAAAGGAATCCGATCAATCGCAGCATGATTTAAATCGTTTGCTGGTATGATACGGCGATGCGGACTTCATCTGAGAAAAACCTCGTCTGTACAATTTATCATTGGACTAAATAATTCAACAGAGAACTATCAAGCTCGTCTTATGGCTGAAAATTTCAAGAACAAACAATTTGAAAAATGTACTTGCCTCAAGTATCTCCATTGCTGCGGCTATTGGAGATACCCGAGGCAGGTACATTTTATAAATCTTGAATTGGACTAAATACATTTTAGACACGTGCCTGGACTCGGGATAAACCATTGGGCTTCACTTACTGACATTGATAACTCCAATAAGGCAAGAGCCTGTTGTGATAAGGCAACCAACCAAACAGTAGACAACAAAGGTGCAAAATCGGTTCTTACATAAAACTCAGGCAATGAGAAGTTATTTTACAGTTGGTATCTTTTGGAGATGGCAAAAACCAGCCATGTTTTAAATTTTGGGAATAAAAAAAATCGCTCTAACGTACCTCCACTTCCTGAAATTATTGGCCGATGCCAGAAAAAAGGTTGGTAGCCCAGTATCTTGATGGGGAAGAGGATTGAGATGATATGTCGCAGAAGATCTGGAGATCTTCGCAAGAAGAGGGAAAGAAAGGGGAACTGATGGGTTTCTTGGATATTCAACGACTAAAATTAAAGAAAAAGTGTACTCACTGAATAGAGATTTTGTGATCATCATCGTGGGTATTACCGGTCAACTACAAGACAATGTGGTGGTCCACAAGCACTTTAAGGGAAGACAATTTTAGTAGTTAAGCCATAATATACTCTTAATAATATTGCTCTTAATATATCTCGAATATTTCTATCCTATGTTTCCATTAAGGTCCAAACTAGAGCGCCAACGCCGTATCCGGTTCCACTGATTATTCCCTGATATTCTCTTGTATAAAAAACACAGATAAGATAATTGTTCATTTGACTTATAAAAGATTTAATAAAATAATAATGATAGCAAACATGTGATGATATACGCAGAACTGTATTGAGGCTGGCGTAGACTCAATATCTTATTGTTAAATAAAGTAAATATTAATTTTCTTCTGGATTGTTACCCGCTCTGAATACCTGTTTTAGTTTTAGCGTTTGTAAACATGCATCGAAATAGCTTAAGAAACAAGCTTGGTATTCCATTCGATATGATGAGAGTTAAATGCTGAGAGATGCGATTCAGAGTTGTAAGCATTTTTGGTTGTCCCTTTTCGACCTTCCTGACTTCTTCGACCTTTGTTACAAACAATACCTTTCTCAGAGGCGTTTCTCCTTTTACATGCCTGTGTTTTTCTCCGTCCTTTATAGCGTTTAGATGATCATTTCACCCAACAGTGCTAAGGCACGTGTACTGCGCATATTTTGCGTTTTCATTTCATATTTACTTTTATTTTCAGTACCTGTGGGGGAATTGTATTTGCAATCGCCTTACTTTTGCTCATTTACTAATTAAATTATTTCATATATATTTAGTACGTTATAATTAGGCTTGGTAGGATTCAATTTAAATCAATAAATGTCAATAAACGTCGAATTCGTAAAAATGTCAACATCGACGAAATTGAATTGTAGCCGATAAGTGTAGATTTTTCACTACTAAATTTTCTATTAAATTACTCTTCAGGATTTTTAAATTTGCTTTATCACTCCCAAATTTAATATATATTAGCGCCAAAAGAGACAATCGTCATTTGTCACAACAGACAGACACTTACTCGGTATTCCATACCATGTCTTAAGGATCCATACTGAGCTGACACGGGTACAGGACAAAACAATATGATCGGTTTCTTGCACTCTGTCTTTAATCTCGACCACATCTGATAAACCCTACGCGCGCGCCTTTGGTCGCTTACACGATATACTCAGTGTCCATACTCAATTTTCTCAAAAGTCTAATGACTTCTGCCAACAACCTCCAAGATGCGAATAGAAAGATTTTCCCAAACTGAATTAATACTAATCGCCAAATATCTCTATAGCAGGTCTCGAAAGTATAACTACATCCTACTCCCCGCTTTACAAAATCCACTCGCTCTTAATACATTTCGTGGTTGGTTAGGTTAAAAATCTACTACTACGAGTGTATTGCTGGTGTCCAGCCCTATAGTATTTTCAAAAACAATAAAAATTTCTAATTTTGGAAGCCATATATATAATTCATTCTCCGAGTGGTGTAACAATATGCTGACGTAGGTGCCCAAATGTCCAGAGGCCCGAAGGGCCCTTCGGGTTCTGTTGAGTTTTTTAAATTATAGTAGAACAAGATTTTTTAGCGATTTCCCCTTATTATCCTAATTTTTTAAGGACTTTCGTGTTAATAATTATTTTTGGGCTAATTTTCGTGCTATGATGTCGACTTCGAGTTATTCGGCTTTAACTTTAAAAGGAAGACTGACGCCGCTATTGCACTGCCGATTTTCCAGTTAAAATTAATATTTTAATTCTTAGAAGGCATCAAAAAATAAAACATATCTTATCACACATGTTCGGTAACTTCAGGGAAACCCCTGGTTTGGAAAGGGATTCCTGCCGAGAGATCTTTTTCGAAGCTAAAAATAATTAAAAACTACTGACGTAGTACGATGAGTCAAAAAAGATTACATTGTCTGGCGCTATTTTTCATTGAACAATCCTTTCCGCGACGGTTGAATTTCTCTGAAATCGTGGACCAATTTGCAGAGATGAAGGCAAGGAAAAAAGGTTTCAGAGATTGAGATAATTGCCGATGACCTTCAATGGCTGATTCAGGGGTTGGGAGATGAAGGGGGTTATTACCCCTTCCCCATGATTTCAGAACACCGAAAAAAATTAATAAAATAATAAAAAATATCTCATCGATAAATGTTACTATTTACTATATTTATTTTTGGTGCAAATTTTTGTTTCCTTTTTACATATTTAAATATATATCCAGACAATTAAGACAATTTCAAATAGTTTATTTTTACAACTTTGATTAGCCCCTCCCCACCCAAAGATGAAGCCTGGATCCTCCCAAGATGCCCGTTAGCTGTTGTGAATTTATTTAAAACTAAATATTGTAGATTATTGGAAATAGGTATTATTTGGATCTTTTGCTTGCTCTTTACCTTTATTTCTCTTGGTTTGTAAGTTTCTCTTCACCTTCATTTGAAAAAACCTAACCTATTCAGCAAATTCCTCAAAATTGGTTAATAAGAGCAACTTGGTAGGTTTTACAATGGGTTTCATTGAATATATGTAGTGTTACCTCGATAGAGCAAAAACGGTATATAAGGAAAGCTTCATTATAGCTAGCGAAAACTGTGTCACCGTCAATTTCTTAAATTTACATATACAGGATTTAATATTCGGATATTAGGATATTAATAAGGATAATTTCTTTGTACATTAGTCAATTTTTCTCTTCCTAATTGCTCTATAAAATATAACGATGAACGTTTATTTGTCTATATATGTATGCATGTGTTTATATGTCTATTTGTGAAAAAAAATTATCATCTTTGTGACCTTTACATTACATTTACAAATACCAAGTCATTAGATGAATTTCTTTGTACAATCATTTTATTTATTATTTATCCTATCAAATGTCATAATAAATGTATATTAATGTGTATGTAGATACATTTTATTATGATTTTATATGTATATATGTTCATCAAACTCATCTATGAGATAAATATACTGTATTGATAAATGACAAGGGGTTACGTGGGAAGAGGAGACTTACTTAGTCTCATTTAGCCCCAATAAAGACGCAATTCAATTCAATTACAAATATTCGTTAGAGCATTTTCATGAATTTTAAAGTGATATCGAGGTTTCAGTGTTACTTGGGCGAGGGAGGAGGGGCGGAAAAGCCATTGATAATATTTTGCCACGGGCAGTTACGCTCGGAGTAATGCCACTCGTAACAATAGTATCTGAAAGCAATTTATACGAGGAAAATGGATATAAATATAAACAGATAAAATAATGGGAAATGAAAGAGATAGAAATAAACTGAAATGGCGATGAACGAGGATGTAGAAGGGAAAGAAGAAAAGAGGAGAAAGATAAAAGTGTATTGCGAGGGTCGGAAGAGAATAGATAGTAAAGTCAATAGAGAGAAGATTGGAAAGTCAATAGAGAGAAGATTGGAAAGTGAATAGAGAGAAGATTGGAAAATGAAAAAAGAGAAGAGAAGATTGGAAAGTGAATTGAGAAAAGAGAAGATTGGAAAGTGAATAGAAGATTGGAAAGTGAATAGACAGAAGAAAAGACTGGAAAGTGGATAGAGAGAAGAGAAGATTGGAAAGAGAATAGAGAGAAGAGAAGACTAGAAAGTGGATAGAGAGAAGAGAAGATTGGAAAGTGAACTGAGAGAAGAGAAATTTGGAAAGTAAATAGAGAGAAGTGGTGACTGGAAAATGAATAAGGAGAAGAGAAGACTGGAAAGTGGATAGAGAGAAGAGAAGACTGGAAAGTGGATAGAGAGAAGAGAAGACTGGAAAGTGAATAGAGAGAAGAGAAGACTGGAAAGTGGATAGAGAGAAGAAAAGACTGGAAAGTGGATAGAGAGAAGAGAAGATTGGAAAGTGAACTGAGAGAAGAGAAGACTGAAAAGTGGATAGGGAGAAGAGAAGAATGGAAAGTGGATAGAGAGAAGAGAAGACTGGAAAGTGAATAGAGAGAAGAGAAGATTGGAAATTGAATAAAGAGAAGAGAAGACTGGAAAGTGGATAGAGAGAAGAGAGGGTTGGAAAGTGAATAGAGAGAAGAGAAGACAGGAAAGTGAATAGAGAGAAGAGAAGACAGGAAAGTGAATAGAGAGAAGAGAAGACAGGAAAGTGAATAGAGAGAAGAGAAGACAGGAAAGTGAATAGAGAGAAGAGAAGACAGGAAAGTGAATACAGAGAAGAGAAGACAGGAAAGTGAATAGAGAGAAGAGAAGACAGGAAAGTGAATAGAGAGAAGAGAAGACAGGAAAGTGAATAGAGAGAAGAGAAGACAGGAAAGTGAATAGAGAGAAGAGAAGACAGGAAAGTGAATAGAGAGAAGAGAAGACAGGAAAGTGAATAGAGAGAAGAGAAGACAGGAAAGTGAATAGAGAGAAGAGAAGATTGGAAAGTGAATAGAGAGAAGAGATGACTGGAAAATGATTAAGGAGAAGAGAAGACTGGAAAGTGAATAGAGAGAAGAGAAGATTGGAAATTGAATAAAGAGAAGAGAAGACTGGAAAGTGGATAGAGAGAAGAGAGGGTTGGAAAGTGAATAGAGAGAAGATTGGAAAATGAAAAAAGAGAAGAGAAGATTGGAAAGTGAATTGAGAAAAGAGAAGATTGGAAAGTGAATAGAAGATTGGAAAGTGAATATACAGAAGAAAAGACTGGAAAGTGGATAGAGAGAAGAGAAGATTGGAAAGAGAATAGAGAGAAGAGAAGACTAGAAAGTGGATAGAGAGAAGAGAAGATTGGAAAGTGAACTGAGAGAAGAGAAATTTGGAAAGTAAATAGAGAGAAGTGGTGACTGGAAAATGAATAAGGAGAAGAGAAGACTGGAAAGTGGATAGAGAGAAGAGAAGACTGGAAAGTGGATAGAGAGAAGAGAAGACTGGAAAGTGAATAGAGAGAAGAGAATATTGGAAAGTGGATAGAGAGAAGAGAAGACTGGAAAGTGAATAGAGAGAAGAGAAGATTGGAAATTGAATAAAGAGAAGAGAATATTGGAAAGTGGATAGAGAGAAGAGAGGGTTGGAAAGTGAATAGAGAGAAGAGAAGACAGGAAAGTGAATAGAGAGAAGAGAAGACAGGAAAGTGAATAGAGAGAAGAGAAGACAGGAAAGTGAATAGAGAGAAGAGAAGACAGGAAAGTGAATACAGAGAAGAGAAGACAGGAAAGTGAATAGAGAGAAGAGAAGACAGGAAAGTGAATAGAGAGAAGAGAAGACAGGAAAGTGAATAGAGAGAAGAGAAGACAGGAAAGTGAATAGAGAGAAGAGAAGACAGGAAAGTGAATAGAGAGAAGAGAAGACAGGAAAGTGAATAGAGAGAAGAGAAGACAGGAAAGTGAATAGAGAGAAGAGAAGACAGGAAAGTGAATAGAGAGAAGAGAAGACAGGAAAGTGAATAGAGAGAAGAGAAGATTGGAAAGTGAATAGAGAGAAGAGATGACTGGAAAATGATTAAGGAGAAGAGAAGACTGGAAAGTGAATAGAGAGAAGAGAAGATTGGAAATTGAATAAAGAGAAGAGAAGACTGGAAAGTGGATAGAGAGAAGAGAGGGTTGGAAAGTGAATAGAGAGAAGAGAAGACAGGAAAGTGAATAGAGAGAAGAGAAGACAGGAAGGTGAATAGAGAGAAGAGAAGACAGGAAAGTGAATAGAGAGAAGAGACGACTGGAAAATGAATAAGGAGAAGAGAAGACAGGAAAGTGAATAGAGAGAAGAGAAGACAGGAAAGTGAATAGAGAGAAGAGAAGACAGGAAAGTGAATAGAGAGAAGAGAAGACAGGAAAGAGAATAGAGACAAGAGAAGATCGTAAGGTGAATAAAGAGAAGAGAAGACAGGAAAGTGAATAGAGAGAAGAGAAGATTGGAAAGTGAATAGAGAGAAGAGACGACTGGAAAATGAATAAGGAGAAGAGAAGACTGGAAAGTGGATAGAGAGAAGAGAAGATCGGAAAATGAATAGAGAGAAGAGAAGATCGGAAAGTGAATAGAGAGAAGAGAAGATCGTAAGGTGAATAAAGAGAAGAGAAGACAGGAAAGTGAATAGAGAGAAGAGAAGATTGGAAAGTGAATAGAGAAAAGAGAAGACAGGAAAGTGAATAGAGAGAAGAGAAGTTCGGAAAGTGAATAGAGAGAAGAGAAGATCGGAAAGTGAATAGAGAGAAGAGAAGATCGTAAGCTGAATAAAGAGAAGAGAAGACAGGAAAGTGAATAGAGAGAAGAGAAGATTGGAAAGTGAATAGAGAGAAGAGATGACTGAAAAATGAATAAGGAGAAGAGAAGACAGGAAGGTGAATAGAGAGAAGAGAAGACAGGAAAGTGAATAGAGAGAAGAGACGACTGGAAAATGAATAAGGAGAAGAGAAGACAGGAAAGTGAATAGAGAGAAGAGAAGACAGGAAAGTGAATAAAGAGAAGAGAAGACAGGAAAGTGAATAGAGAGAAGAGAAGACAGGAAAGAGAATAGAGACAAGAGAAGATCGTAAGGTGAATAAAGAGAAGAGAAGACAGGAAAGTGAATAGAGAGAAGAGAAGATTGGAAAGTGAATAGAGAGAAGAGACGACTGGAAAATGAATAAGGAGAAGAGAAGACTGGAAAGTGGATAGAGAGAAGAGAAGATCGGAAAATGAATAGAGAGAAGAGAAGATCGGAAAGTGAATAGAGAGAAGAGAAGATCGTAAGGTGAATAAAGAGAAGAGAAGACAGGAAAGTGAATAGAGAGAAGAGAAGATTGGAAAGTGAATAGAGAAAAGAGAAGACAGGAAAGTGAATAGAGAGAAGAGAAGTTCGGAAAGTGAATAGAGAGAAGAGAAGATCGGAAAGTGAATAGAGAGAAGAGAAGATCGTAAGCTGAATAAAGAGAAGAGAAGACAGGAAAGTGAATAGAGAGAAGAGAAGATTGGAAAGTGAATAGAGAGAAGAGATGACTGAAAAATGAATAAGGAGAAGTGAAGACTGGAATGTGAATAGAGAGAAGAGAAGACAGGAAAGTGAATAGAGAGAAGAGAAGATCGTAAGGTGAATCAAGAGATGAGAAGACAGGAAAGTGAATAGAGGGAATAGAAGATTGGAAAGTGAATAGAGAGAAGTGAAGACAGGAAAGTGAATAGAGAGAAGAGAAGACAGGAAAGTGAATAGAGAGAAGAGAAGACAGGAAAGTGAATACAGAGAAGAGAAGACAGGAAAGTGAATAGAGAGAAGAGAAGACAGGAAAGTGAATAGAGAGAAGAGAAGACAGGAAAGTGAATAGAGAGAAGAGAAGACAGGAAAGTGAATAGAGAGAAGAGAAGACAGGAAAGTGAATAGAGAGAAGAGAAGACAGGAAAGTGAATAGAGAGAAGAGAAGATTGGAAAGTGAATAGAGAGAAGAGATGACTGGAAAATGATTAAGGAGAAGAGAAGACTGGAAAGTGAATAGAGAGAAGAGATGACTGAAAAATGAATAAGGAGAAGTGAAGACTGGAATGTGAATAGAGAGAAGAGAAGACAGGAAAGTGAATAGAGAGAAGAGAAGATCGTAAGGTGAATCAAGAGATGAGAAGACAGGAAAGTGAATAGAGGGAATAGAAGATTGGAAAGTGAATAGAGAGAAGTGAAGACAGGAAAGTGAATAGAGAGAAGAGAAGACAGGAAAGTGAATAGAGAGAAGAGAAGACAGGAAAGTGAATACAGAGAAGAGAAGACAGGAAAGTGAATAGAGAGAAGAGAAGACAGGAAAGTGAATAGAGAGAAGAGAAGACAGGAAAGTGAATAGAGAGAAGAGAAGACAGGAAAGTGAATAGAGAGAAGAGAAGACAGGAAAGTGAATAGAGAGAAGAGAAGACAGGAAAGTGAATAGAGAGAAGAGAAGATTGGAAAGTGAATAGAGAGAAGAGATGACTGGAAAATGATTAAGGAGAAGAGAAGACTGGAAAGTGAATAGAGAGAAGAGATGACAGGAAAGTGAATAGAGAGAAGAGAAGACAGGAAAGTGAATAGAGAGAAGAGAAGACAGGAAAGTGAATAGAGAGAAGAGAAGACAGGAAAGTGAATAGAGAGAAGAGAAGACAGGAAAGTGAATAGAGAGAAGAGGAGATTGGAAAGTGAAGAGAGAGAAGAGATGACTGGAAAATGAATAAGGAGAAGAGAAGACTGGAAAGTGGATAGAGAAAAGTGAAGACTGGAAAGTGGATAGAGAGAAGAGAAGATTGGAAAGTGAATAGAGAGAAGAGAAGATCGGAAAGTGAATAGAGAGAAGAGAAGATCGTAAGGTTGAATAAAGAGAAGAGAAGACAGGAAAGTGAATAGAGTGAAGAGAAGATTGGAAAGTGAATAGAGAGAAGAGATGACTGGAAAATGAATAAGGAGAAGAGAAGACTGGAAAGTGGATAGAGAGAAGTGAAGACTGGAAAGTGGATAGAGAGAAGAGAAGACTGGAAAGTGGATAGAGAGAAGAGAAGATTGGAAAGTGAATAGAGAGAAGAGAAGAATGGAAAGTGGATAGGGAGAAGAGAAGATTGGAAAGTGAATACTGAGAAGAGAAGTCTGGAAAATGGATGGAGAGAATAGAAAATTGGAAAGTGAATAGAGAGAAGAGAAGATTCGAAAGTGGATAGGGAGAAGACAAGACTGGAAAGTGGATAGAGAGAAGAGAGGGTTGGAAAGTGAATAGAGAGAAGTGAAGACTGTAAAGTGAATAGAGAGAAGAGAAGCCTGGAAGGTGAATAGAGAGAACGGAAGGCTGGAAAGTGAATAGAGACTACCAAACATGCGAAGCGCTTGCGGTTTTCCTTCCGTCATGGGTTTGACTCAATGAAGACATTTCCATTTCCCGTATGATAACGCTTAAATCGACTTTTTGACGTGCAGGCTTTTCTTCTTTTGGAAATGTAAGTTTAAAAAACTTGGCATACGATAGTCGGATCTTAACCATTTTAAAGAAACAATTATAAACTTTCTTATTCTCTTAATCTATTTTCGCTTACAGTTCAAAATCCAATGTTAAACGTTTAATTCGCGTACTTTGGAGAAATATTGCCATTTTAACGAGTTGTTGCCCTGCCAACCAATTAAAATGTTAAACCACGAAATCCAATTGTTATTTATGAGTGAAAGCCTTCTTTGAATGCTTTTATTACGAAAGATAGAGAGAGAAGGAAGAAGAGGGAAATGATTTTCCTAGCTACCAATGTAAACAATATCCGTTATTTACGAGAAGGAATGCATTTGAATGTAGAACATTAATCATTCGCATATTAAAATTACTTAGAATCATTGTATAAGTTCGAGACTTGAAACAACGAACGCCTAAAAGAACGGAAGTTTGATTTACTGCCATCAATTTTTTAATACGTGTCGAATTGATCAACAGATCAGTTTTTAACGCGATAATGTGACGTATACTTATTGGGTTGCATTGTTGCCGGTATCGAATAATTGGATAATAGCTTCGAGTCGCACCTATTCACGAAATATCATAAAAAAACATTTCCGTTGAATTTCAACGGGAATCTCCCTAGTATGTATATAATTGTTCTATATATTATTATACAGATCATAGTTTACAAGGCTATAATACTTATACTGTAGAAGAAAAATAAAGTTCTTGGCAAACAACAAACAAAGGTAAGGTACTGCATACGCATACAACTCAAAACATGATGTAGTAAGCTATTATTCTCAAAAGAATAATTTCGTCCGCCTAGACTGACCAAATCACACACTGCGCGCCGTACACCGTCAAGGGCGGAGAATCTACTCGGTCAAAGAGTAACTCTCCGAGCATTGCTCCACCCTCGAATATGCATTCCTCCAACGCGGATACCTGCCGGACCTCAGCCGGGACAAAATCCCTAACTACTACCCCGAAACCCCTGATATCCCCGATTCTATCCCCAACTTAACCTAACCACCCTATTTTATCCCCGAGTCAACGATATCCTCCGAAACAAACTAAAAGCCGCTCATCCAATTCTCACCTCTATCTTCCACAACCCCGATCCTCTCCTTCCGCCAACCTTGCTAATACATGTGGAAGAAAAAAACCCCAGCAATCACTCCCCTGTATCCAGCTGATCTAAGTCCTGCTTCACAAGCCCCATAAACAAACCCTCCAAAACCTCCTCCAGACCCATCACTAACATCACCAGCCCCATAACTTCTCCAATTAATTGCATCACCGCCAATGTAATATATCGTCACACATGCACCCCCGTTTTCTATGTTAACCTCACCAGCAACCCCCTCAACATCCACATGAATGGCCATCGCAACAGCTACCCGTGGCCGTTCAGGCAAATAATCAATTCAAAATTAAACGACTTTTGCACGGTGAGGACCATCCGCGCCCTACCCGGATATGGCTCCGCTCGCCAACTCAGAGTGCGGGATGTTGCCCACATCCACCTTCCCTCCTCCATCACCCAATCCTCCACATCCTCTAGTATCCGAATTTCTCACACTACCCTTCCACCCTCATACCTCCACCCCAGCGTGTCACTGCCATTAGTTTTGTCTTTCCAGCGGCGACTAGAGGATCATCCCGAAAGCTCCTATGGGTGCCTCTCCGACACTTTTGCGGCTCTTCTTCTGGTGTGACCACAGTTTCCTTTCCTCAAGAACTAGTTGTCAATCACATATTAATGTGCATTTCCCTTCCCACACACACACACACACACACACACGCAGGAAAACTCTGAAGTAGCTAACAAGAGTTGGGGCTTTTAAGAATTTAAAATTATTGTATAGAACGAAATAAGTATCACTTTAATATAACTATAATTCCGAAGTTTATTGATTAAATTACAACATCTCAACATGGCAAACGGAAATATTGCGATAAAAATCCTAGCGGTATTCAGTTTCTTTCCAAGTCATGTGCAAAATAATATGTGTGACTCCTGCAACAGTGGCAGTGATCTTGACCATCAATTCAAAATATAAAATCCATAGTTGTGAAATCAGGTGAACGAGTTGGCAAAGCAATTGGACCACCTATTCATTTCTAGTGACTCAGGAGCAGAGGATTTGAAAAATTCTCGGATATTCCTACAGCAACTATGGGGAATGCCATCTTGTAGGAATAAGAAAATTCCTTGAGGTTCATACTTTTTGATTTGCCTGTTCAGAAAGTTCTCTAAGATGTCGAGATTCGCAACTCCAGTGTGTTAGCCATAAAAAGGAATGTGCTGTAAAATTTTGTGCAACTCAAAACACAAAGCACATTCATTTTGGATCTGAAACGAATATGTTTCAGAGTCATGCGGAGGTTCTCACCTCCCCAAATTCCAACATGTGACTTATTCTCTTTTCCATTAAAAAATAATAATGAATCCAACTTATCTTGTTCGTCCTGTGTATGCCCCTATATAATGAACAATATGTACACAATTTAACTGTAAATGGCCGTTTCCTTTTCTTCTGCATTTACTATGCCCTAGAATATCTCATTTTACCTTCTCCAGTTCTTCTTGAATCCATTGAAGTTAATCTTTGCTTTTCTGAGTCCGGCAATTGAAGGTAGTTAGATTAAGGTCATGGGAATTGGGTGAGGATGGGAAAGAATGGCAGAGGCTGTTTAACCTACGGTGATTCTTAGCACCGCCTGCCTTAATGTTTTGTTCTTTACTACTCCCACGATATGGGTCAAGCCAGTCTTCGGAGGATGAGGGCTTCACGACAATTTTCACATAGGGGGGATTGCGCCATAAAGCACCACGTCGGTCTAAGATCATGTTGATGAGTACCTTTTCTTATTTTGGCTGGAAGACTTCACAACGTGGTTGAATGAAGCAATGCCCATGAAACGGCTGTGCTGCGCTTTTAGCCTCCGTTGGCACCCTTATTTCACTTTGAGGCGGTAAAATGAAGCAGTTGGAAGAGATCGTCATCATAGGTAGTATGTCCACAGACAGGTTCGTGATTATATTTGGTTGAGCCTGGTTCGCATATTCCTGCTTTCAGCTTTCTTCTTCATGTCTTGAGGCAATTTATAATCCATTTCACTTTCCTCTTCTTTATATTTTATATTATATATATATATATACATAACTCTCATTTACTCTACTGCTGAAGAAGGGCATAGGCCCGATAAGCTTGCGTGTTTTTTGTTTTTGTGTTCGTGTGTTCAACGTGTCTCTTTGACGCCCCCAGCAGCCTGCCAACTTGGTCTCCGACTTGGTAAGTGTCCGCTGGGCTTCCTTCAACACCTTGTTGCCACCCTCATCACTACCTTTTCATTTCCTTAAGTCTATATATATATATATATATATATATATATATATATATATATATATATATATATAATATATATATATATATAATATATATATAATCTCCTATTCTTGATAGTACATACTCGGTTTTCAACTTACCTGTTCATTATATCTTATTACTCACCATGCCAATATTTCAATTCTTTCCAAGTATCTTATATCATTTTTCGTATTAATTTTCATTCTCTAATTACTACCTGATATTACCAGCCTATTGAGCATTTTATGGAGTTCCTTTTCCCATCTTCCTAAAATTTCTTGATCATAAGCATATCTTATTTTTTATAATCCTTTCCCTAATTTTGAAATCTATTGTTCTTTCTAGCGCATGGGTCTCAAACTCGGTACGCGGGCAGCATGAAGTTCCTCTACCGAATCCGTCGACCCCATTAAGGCAACGTACCAGAGCCGCATACAAAACTTCCCTAGTCCTCACATCGTTTCATGTTCTTAGGGCATTCACTCTCCCTTTCCACTAGATGGTAAATCGCCCAACCTTTTGATGCGCTCTTAAACCAATTCATTATAAAAATACAAGATTCGGTGTCGAGGGTATGGTGCTTTGAATACGCAGAGAACATGTTGGCAGCGGGCAGAATATATTAGTGTACACCAACTGTGCTCACGGATCGTTCCAATGAACAGAGATTCTTTATAGCTATTTTCTTTACTTACAATTTTTTAATCTCACTCAAATGTTCAAGCATTCCCATTATCACCAGTACTAATTAAAATCTGTGACTATTATCATTGGTTATTTATCGTGCTAACTGTTCCTAAGCCCGAGGCTAGCAACCTTTTTTTCGAATTCAGCATAAAACTCGAAAAGTCGCAGCACACGAAAATAAGGCACTAATAAACCACATATTAAAAAACAGTTATGTGTCCGTATGATATAATTCATAACGCAATTTCAGGATATTGGAAAATATTTTGTCCTATTTCCACGTATTTTACACATGCCGGTTAGACCACCATCATCCTGTTTTCGTCGACTTTCATTTAAAGCGGAAGTCGCTCGTTGTGGTCAACTTGTCGAATACATAATATATATAAAATATCTCATCTTGTAAACAAACGTAAACTTTCGAGCGTTACGGTCGGGATTGAACAGTATTCCGATGGAATTTAGCCGGGATGAAGAGTAGATTTTGGAGGCCGCAATTGGCCGATCCCTGAGTTTGGCTCTCCAATTCCATCATCTAACGACTGCCCAACTATTTTCCAAGATGAGTCTTGACACTAATTTCCGTTTCATATTTATTCTTCATAAATCAACTGAAAAGTCTCATAAGAAATTGTATTCAACTAGCTGCGCGGCAAACGAGAGGAAAAAAGTTGAACTTTATTACAACGAATATTTTAAGTAACTTTAAGAAAATTCACTTTTTTCACGTATTACACCAATGACCCTCGGATTATGAAATCTCCAACATATAATGCGGCGCAAAATTACTTCTGGGATGAGAATAGCGGGTCATTCCTTTATCAATGAAATTAACGTTTTAACCTTCGCAATAATTCAAAGCGGTTGATTTATCGCAAACAAGATGATGCATATTTTTGTACAACTGGTATCAAAATATAATTAAAAATCATAATTTATGCACCCTTATATCACTAAAGCCGAGCCATACTTACCTCCAAATATGGAATCTTCAAAAAAGGTATCCACTAAATTGAAAAGTTACAGTGTAGAATTCATTCTGAAGGAATTCTGAGCATATTTTTAGATAGGTGGTGAGACTTAAACCGAGAAGTTTAGATTTAAACTGGTTTAAGACTCTTTGAACAAATTCAAAATCTGTGTAGCATGAAGTCTTTTGTAATTAATGATTATGGAAATAGCTTTAAATGCAATAAAACTTTGGATGTAGAAGTTTAAGTAACATACTGGCAGCTTAGAAGCTAAATGTGCAAAAACAAACTTTTTGCGGTGATTTTTCTATAATTTAGTTTTCTAATTTTCAGTCAAATTTTATAATTGGAAGACATTTCTATTGAGAAAATTAAATATTCAATAACATAGTCAAGATGTAAATTCATCAAATTTCATTTCCATTCACTGATATACGATGAAATGCGACACTAAACCCAACCGCATTTTGAATTTGTGTTAACTAATTCAGTTATCGGTAGATACTAATTATTTCACTTAGCTGTAATTAATGTTTCCTATGTTCTTTATTTGGCAGTTAAATGCGGATGAATGTTATATCTCTCCACTGGCGTATATATTCTTTCAAAGCTGTAAAATCAAATAGATGCCTAAGGTCTCGTTTTCTGACTGTCCAATTGCTTGGTGGCCAACCTTATCTAACCTAATTGAAAAAATACCTCGCAAAGTTAAATACTCAGTCACTACCTGGCATGTTAATACACCAGTTGTTAAAAGTGTTATTCAAGTAGGTGACTATAGAGCTTAAGAAGTAACGTCTCGTAGAAAAATAAAGAGTACTACGAAAAGATGCATGGGAGATAACGTTGAGAGGGGTTGTGGGATAATGTGCTTGGGTAGAGATGGAGGAATGTCTGTGCAAAGGAGCTTAGAGATAAGAAGATTAACGGCACTGAATGAGACGCATGAAAGTGAAATAGGAAGGAATGGGAAGGAGGGTAAAGAAGAAATGGAGGAAAAGAGATAAATAAATGAAAGGCAATAAAAAGTAAAATTTAAAGGTAGACCGATGGAAATGAGATATAAAGTCAAATCTACGGTAAATTATTGGAAGTAATGTGAGAAGTCGAAAATCCTATTTTATTTAAAACAGATATATAGCATTATGTTCATTTCACCTATTTATCTTACAGTTAAGGAAAATACTTTTACTTAAAAATCGAGACTATAAGACGATCTGAAATTTAGCAAATATTTGAAATATTGAAATTCGTTATTTATTCATCTTATGATAGAAGACCGAGGATTGTCACTGAATGATGAATCAAAGGTTGAACTCCGTCTCGGTTAGGAGAAGAAAAATCGTAAATCGTCGCATGGCTTATTGGAGAAAATTATTGATGAGGATTTAATGCGAAAATGGAAGAGGGAGAATGAAATACTCGAGAGTTTCATGGAAAATTCACGGAGAATCATTATTTATGGACTAATACGGTCACGTTTGTCTACAATGCTATAATCCCTTCATTTTTACTTTCTCCATATACGAAGTATAGAGAAAGTATTGTTTCCATGAAAAAAATCGAATTCCAGATTTCAACGGAAATACATCTTTTAAGATCTCCTGAACACGTTTTGACTTTTTTCTCGATGATGTCCGTGGGTGTGTCTGTGTGTGCCTGTATGTATGTCTGTGACCGGAATTATGTAGGCGTTCTAACTCAAAAACTAATAATCCGATCAGCATAAAATTTCATATTTAGCACTTGTATTTAAAAGTCAAGAATCCATTAGAATTTAGCTAAAATCGGTAGATCGGAAGTGGATGTTTATTCCTGTCATGTTTCCGTTTGCGTCAAATACCTCCTGTAATTCTTCGTTAACGTAATCGTATTTAATAATCTAAGTTACAGATAATTTTATTCTCTACAACTTTTGTATTTAATAATTTTTCGCAGAGCCAATTGTTAAAGAGATATTTCAGTACAATATTGACAGTGATTTCAGCGTCACCAACTCGTAAATTACCAACTACATATGGAGAAAGTCATGTGCTGGCCACATCAGATTTTTAAGACAAAGACATACTATTCGCTTTAACAAATTTACACCGCCGTTACCATCATTAGAGTTTTCAATCATTCAGTAAGTTTTTTGTTCACCCAAACAAACCAGTCCCATTCATAGACTTTCTATTCAACTCCTCAGAACCATCGTCATCTTTTAAAACATCAACTATTCCTTTTTTCATTCTACCTCTTTCCAAGCGTTCCTTGCCTTGACCTCCACTAACATTAAACAGTCGCTTAACTGCTGCTTGTTATTGTCTCTTGGCACTGCTTTCTCATCTAAAACTAACGCTACTCCCCTCTGGCTCTCCTTTACCCCACTATATATTATCCTGAAATCATCACTCCAAAAATCTCCGTCTTCCTACCATGTGACCTTGCTCAAACCTAAGACATTTATCTAATCTCTTTTCATTTATAGCTTTATATTTTATAACTTGCATTTCCTGAGCATCTTCATGACATTCCAAGTTTCTACAGTTCCACTGACATGAGTTACGTAAGGGTTTCGTGAGATAACGACCGAGAGGGCCTCACTTTTGTTACTGTTGGGCAGGCAATACAACAGCCATTACGGGCATGATCTCTTACACGTCCTGAATCAAAATTTTATTTAACTGTGCCATGTTGCTCGGGATGTTAGTTGAGATGGTCTCCCGTTGCCTTCCTCAATGGTGTTTTTAACGTGACGCCATTCTTTAATTAGGCCACTGGGTACAGACGCCTTGCAACAGCTTCCTCTCTGAGGTAAAGACACTGCGTGGACTACTCTCAATCTGGCCCCTAGCTATTGACTTTACTAGCATGGGTGACCTTACCAGGAGGAAATGGTTCAGCCAGTGTAGCTTTCAAGGTCTACGGAACAGTCGAACACTTCTACCGCATCATGGGTGTATTCCAAAGAAATAGACCAATGAGTGCACACATTTCTATCGAATCAGTGTCTTGAAAAACTTTTGAAGATTTAGAGTAGTGTTTAATGGACATTTCATGATTTACATATAAAATTATTTTTCAATAATTCTGTCGCTAACTAGTGATTTGCATGCTTCAATTTCTGTTCTCTCCGATTTCGTCTCTCCTTTAAATCCAGGAATTCTGAGCAAAATATTTTTGGACGCAGTACGCCCGCGGAAAATTGCAGGTCCAGTTGTCCATCGGCAATTATCGTTTCTAAAAATGAAATCTTTTCATCTTCAAATTGGTCTTCATCCTGAGAAAGAACCCTTCCATGTCCAGACCCAATAGCTACATTATTCTCATAGTCGCAGTCAGCATTGCACTCAGCGCCGTGTCATTGCTATTTAAATCAAGTTGCTGTAGAGCTGCGCTAATATTATCACCAAATGAAGGCCTATTCGCTCTTGCAGTATGATTCACTGACTAAAATACAAAAATTGAAAACATCGAAACATTCTAATGTCAGTTGTTATAAAAAAGTTACTAGAACATTAAATCATATGGGTAATTGTGCACCCCAACAGCTGCAATAGACAAGAAGACAACACAATGAGCTCGACGAACTGACAATTGCTAGCTAGCCTGTAACATGATAGAAGACACTACACGATCTGCTGAGAACCCGCACGCACTCATTGAAAAGAGATTATGCAGCAATTACTTGATTCATGATTTGCAACATCCCGTTAAACGGCCATTCTGAATTTAGCTGGGCAATACAAACCAAAGAAAGTGAATGACTGGTAGAAATTAAAAAAAGTTTAAGTAACAAAGTCACAACAGGAAAATAAGTACATACTCAGTTTACTGATAATCAGTCCAGTCATGTTTCATTCAACATTTTTTATCGCCAGTAAAATCCACCAATATTATTTTCCGAGTAATGTAATTCAGATTCATAGTTTGACTACAGAAATGCATAAATTGTCAAACAAATCCATAGAGTAATTTAGATAAATTCTCGCATAGTTTTCAACTTACGGGCACATTTTTTCCAATTCTTCTTTGCTAGTATAGAATCCAAGTTCCTTGTTGTCTGTGAATTTTTTCAAAGGATAGGCGCACTGGATCAGTTGTTCTTGCTCACAGTCCTGAGAAAATGCCCCTGGACAAACTGCGGATAAAAAATTACAGTCGATTGTAAAATAAAATCCGGAAGCCCATAAAGCTGTGCGCGCACTCACCTACTCAATGAAGATGGGTGAAAATTTTAATGAAATCAAGCGTATTTTGCAATTTTAGACTAATCTAGGTGTTTAAATAATCACATCATGAAACAGTTCAATATGGGTAGTACAGCAGAGTCTCAATTATCCGAGGTAAAGAAAACCAAGCTAACCTCGGATAATGATAAACTCGGATAAAACAGAAGTTTTTTAGATATTAAAAATAGGCCTATGTATGTACAGAAATTATTTTATACATATGTAACTAAACCAAAAGAACAATTTATTGATATTATTTAAAGAAAATAGTCTTTTTGTGATTTCTGCCTAACTTTGGTCGATTGCCTTTTGGCCGCCATGTTACGCCACCTTTCGAGGACTGACTCGACGATCCGAGCCTCCGTCGAGAGGACCATGCCTCGGTTACATACACTGTTGCGGCTGAATGCAGCCGCATGCTTGGTGAATCTTGCACTGTATTAGCTGAAAACTGAAGCTGTGAGAAGCCATGATTTACGTGTGGTAAATACGGGTGCCGTTATTCATGGTAACGTTGAGAAAGTCAACCTGTTACACGGTCATTTTGTAAAAGCATTTACAGCTGTCAACGACCAATGCGTACATTTTGTACCCGCCAGAAGGAGCGACCTGATGGACGATATAGTATTATCTGAGGTGGTAATAGCAAGGCAATTAAGGTCCTTCAGACCTAACAAAGCCATTGGCCCCGAAGAAATTTCTGCTCGCGTTTTAAAAGAATTAGCTAATCTTGGGATAATATTCGAGAAATTCATTTCCGGCGGAGAGGTCCCAAACGACTGGAAGTTAGCGCACGTTACCCCAATTCCTAACGGCGGTGACAAGGAGAATCCAGAAAATTACAGGGCGATTTCCATAACTTCGATATCCTGCAAGATTCTAGGGCATATACTCGTTAGCAACATAATGCGATTTTTGATAGAAATTCATTGTTAGATGATTGTCAACACGGCTTCGGGAAAGGTAGGTCTTGTGATACTCAGCTCGGTCTGTTTGTGAATTGTATACTGAGAAGCGGAGAAAATAATAGGCAGGTCGATGCCACCTTCTTAGATTCTAGGAAAGCCTTTGATAAGGTACCTCACAGGAAGTTAATAACGAAATTAGAAACCTTAGGCGTTAATTCCAAAATTGTTCGTTGGATCCGTCAATTTTTAAATCATAGGAAGCAGAAGGTTGTTATAGATGGGAAATCCTCGAACTTAGTAGAGGTTGTTTCTGGCGTTCAGCAGGGTAGTGTAATTGGTCTGTTATTATTTCTAATTTATATAAACGATATCAGCTCAGTAGTCAGAAGTAAAATTAGGTTTTTCGCGGACGACACCGTCATTTATAGAGAAATAAGCAATCCGGAAGACCACCAGTATCTCCAAAATGACCTAGAAGCTATTTCTGCATGGTGTAAGGAATGGCAGTTAGAGATCAACCAAAAGAAAAGCTGCGTCATCAATTTCTGGAGAACCAAGAGTATCCCCTTGGATGTTAATTATTCGTTGGACGGAGTAGAGATTCCAGTTTCAGACTCAATTAAATATCTTGGAGTCACGATCAATCGTGATCTCTCGTGGGACACCCACATTCGCCGATTGATAGGTGCCGCTAACAAAAAGCTGGCCTTATAGGGAGAATAATTCGAAATAGCTCCGAAGAAGTGAAAGAATTATGTTATCTATCATTGGTTCGACCGCAGGTCGAATATGCGTCAGCTGTGTGGGATTCCTATGAATCGGTGGTGGCAGGGTAACGTCCTCGCCTGCTAATCCGAAGGTCGCGGGTTCGAATCCCGCCTAGGTGGGTTTTTCTTCACCTAGGGTATGGATGTTTGTGATAGTCCTTGTTATTATGTTAATGAGCCCCTTGTAAAAGGCCGATTACGGCTGTTTAGGGGCCGCAGGGAAATAAATAAATAAAAATAAATGAAAGGGACTAACTAATGAGACAGAAAAGGTTCAGCGTAGGGCAGCTAGATTTGTAAAGAGAAATTATGATAATAAACAAAGCGTAACATCATTGAAAGAAAATCTGAAATAGACATCGTTAGAGGAACGTAGGCTGCAGGCTAGATTTAAACTACTGGAAAAATTTATGTCGTAGGGACTAGAGAATGAGGTAGTAGAACTTATCAGAAGCCCGACGTATCTCGGAAGGCAGGGCAGCGAGTATAAAATTCGCGAGATCGATTGTAGAACGGAACGGTATAGAGGATAGTTTTTCCCCAGGACGATAAGAGAACATAATAGGAAAAGATAACTTAGGAAAACTATGGACTCTTGGTGCACTGCTCCCCCTGCCATCCACCAAAATGGTGACTTGCAGGGTATCACGTAGATGTAGATATAACCTGTGACCTTGACCGCAAGCTAAAAACCTCAATATATGTTCATATTTAGAGGGGCCCGCCTCGGTTAACATGGAAGCTCGGATAATCTTGACTACTGTATATAACTATTCTTACCATAATATACTAAATACAGCAATATTAGCGTCTATTTTTACACGCATTATTTATTGGGTATTAGATAGAGAATGCGATTTTTCTTAGTTTTTCAAACCAATGAAGGTGCTAATTCCTTCACTTTGGCTTTTATCCGTCCACTGGTGCACGCATTTAGCATCATTATTTTAGTTTTAGAGATGATGACGGAGCGTTCCAAGCCTGTACTGACATTACGATTATTCTCTTCGCATCGTTTACGAAAGAGCCAAGCTGTGTATCATATGATTTGCCTTTCCAGTATCCGTGCAGGCATTCGAATGCCGAAGAAAAACTATCTAAATAGCGTACAACAGAACTAAAGGTAATATTCTCAAGTAGCTTACACTATAACGACCTTAGGAAATCGATCTCTTATTTTCAGTGTCTTCTTTGTTGCTACCTTTATGGATAGGCGTTGTGTGCTGACCTCTAGTCTTTAGGACTTAGGATTTCTCGAATATTTTTAAAGCAGGGTGAGACTTCTTTTTTCCTCAGTTCTAGGAGATTTATTATGAATTGAATTAATTAGAAGAGAAAGGGAGAGGGAGGGAGAATGGTAGGAAGAGATGGAGTTTCTATTAAAGTTTTGCATGATTCGCACTCTCTAACACCGGAATTGAAGTAATTCTGATTCCAATCATTCAAAGGAAGATTGTAGTCGCTTACGTATCGGTAAGAATTAAAATCAGAATTTCTTTAATACATCGAAAAGTACAGAAAGCTTCAATGCATACAACACGCTATATTAAATTTATTTAGTATTTAAATGCAAGTCTTACGTTATAATGTTAAATGAAATTAATATAGATGTTGTATATGTATAAGTTTCATTTGATTATCGGTATTTATATTTAATTTCGATTTTATTCCAATTAAAGTTACAAAACAATCAAGTTCATTGAACATTATGATTTAACTCGAGAACCGAATGTACCATTACTTAACGTAAATAAGAGGCACGTAGCGTGGGTTATGATTAGAAAATGTGAGAGAGAATGATGAGTGATTGATTAATTAAATGTGATTTATAATTAAATTAATTATTGGAAATCATTACTGTTTTTATGGCTGGAATCATTCACTTTATCCCATGTGTAAAAACTGACACGTCAAATGATCCAGCAATTCATTTTAACATGCATTGCAGCCAATTCGCGATCAAACTGTCTTATGCCATTACAACAAATAAATCGCAAGGCCAAACCTTAGTCAAAGTTGAAATTTTTACGCCTGAACCTGGGTTTAATCATGGAAATATTTGGGATAATCAAGAATTCGAACACTAAATTGTATATAAAGAAATATTGTAAATTAAATAACAACACAGAATTGAAATAGGCCCCTAATATTAATAACTTTAAAGCCGCTTACTTTCATAATACACCAAACGCTTTATCTACGTCGTTGCTAATCTGTATTGGGTAAATTTCGTATTTTTTGCTAACTGATATAATGACTCCACCTCCAGACCGGATACACCAATCCCCTCTAAAAATGCTATAGTCACCAGGAAAGGTCACTTGACTAGTTATGTCATCCGTCAGTCAACTTACTGTACCTCTCTTTACGTCAGCTAGTAGAATACAGAAAAGATGTTAAAATTCGGCCTTCTTTTTACAATTAACTGTGTTGATATACAATTTATTGCCAATACAACCAAATGATGCTTCGCCCAATGCTGAATTACTATTAATAGCTGCCTATTTATCCTTCGTTATATGGAGTTTAGAATATATAATTTTTGTAGTTCCTACGGAATACACTGACCTGAGAAGATATACTGCCACTAATTTGTAGTCTCATTTATAACTGCACTGTCAGATCCTAAGAAATAACGCCTAATTGTTCGTTTCATAATCTTTTTTTGAATTTCAACGATTGATAACTTCATTGATGGTAGCTGTTTCTCTTTCGCTCCGAGACTTTTCGTACACTACAGATTCTTTAACTGGGGGACTACGCGGATTTCTCTTATTTTTCTCTACTTAAAAGTAATCTCTCTCCCCTAAGATGTACACTCTATTCTACACTCTAGCCACGGGTATCCCAAGCCGTTCCGTGGAATCAGCGGGTTCCGCGAAAGCTTAATGGGGTTTCGTGAGAAACTTTATGGTGAGTCTTTCTAGGGAAATTTGCGTGTTTTCCGACTCTTGCTGATTTTATATTTACATATAAAGCTTTCTTCGACTAAAGTGCCAAAAACTCCGTTATTCAACACTTGTCTGATCTGCGTACAGCAGTTAAAGACTATCTTACGTCTCCAACAGAGGCATTAGATTGGTTTCATAGTCCTGCTGCATCTGGATATGTATCTGAATTATCATGAAAAGAAAAGGAGCAATTATTTGATATTTTAACAGATTTCACATTAAAAACTAAGGTTGATAAATGGAAATTACGAATTTTTGGATTATGCTTTTAACAGAATATCCGAACATTGCCAATCGAGCTTTGAAATATCTTATATCTATTTTAAAATATATCCCTCAGAGGGATCCTTCTACCCATATGCAGCAGCAAAAAACAAATTCAGGAGTAGGATGGACGCAGAAGATGATATGCGCTTGCAATAATTAGCAACTATTACTCCAGACATTGAACTACTGTCTAAGAAAACCAATAAAATGCAAGTCACTGAAAATTTTGTTGGCAAAATATTGATTCCTAAAATGTGAACTACTTATGTGAGTTTAAAGTAACTTTGTACTGTAAAATACATGAGCTGAGTAAATAAAAATTGCGTTGAATATAAAGTTTATTTTATGGCGATTTGGCTTGCCACCTCTTGGTTATGACTCCAGGAGAATAAAATACTTAAATATCTTCACAATGTTTGGGAAAGCCCGCTCTAGTCTAAAAATGTTTTGCTATGCTTTAAGACAGGGGTGGCCAAACCGCGTCTCGCGAGCCGCATGCGGCTCTTATTAACTTAATATGCGGCCTTGTTAAATTTCCATTCGAAGGCGTGTCAACGTTTTTCACTACAGAACACAATTATGCAGTGTGACTTGAGACGTGCTGGGGATGCCTAAGGGACCTGCATTCTATTTTAATTGCATCGGATACAGATTATGCTGTACTGATCGTAAATGCATGTGTCATGCGGCTCTCGAACTTCTGAAGATTATCGTTTGCGGTTCCGAGGGTAAGTAATTTTGGCCACCCTTACTCTAAGACGTAAGATCCTGCGCGCTCTACATTGGGAAGCATCCGACCTATAATGAGCCCGAGCCGTTTAATGGTACCCACCAGCAGTGTTTCTCAACCAGTGGGACGCAAAGTTTTGAAAAACATATTATAAAAGTTTTTATCAACAAAATTTTTGCAATATTTAATGTCCTTAAAAATTTCCATTATTGGTCGATATAATGCAAAATGCATTCAACGTAAAAAAATCACTTCTTGTAAAAGGTGGGGTTTTGATTTTATCATGGTAGGACCCGGTTTTTTGACGAAATGCTTGGTGGGACTTAAAGATGGAAAAGGTTAGGAACCGCTGCTGTACACGGCCCGAGATTAGGCCGAAGTTCCACTAAATCCACCCTTATGTCTCCATAGCAAGGCCAGATTCATTAGTTTAGCACCTCCACCTCACTCCAAACCAAGTAGGCGTGAAATTATCTTAATTCTGTCTATTGGGCTTGGAATCACCTTTGTCAGATTATGGTCGCTTTTTGAAATGCATTTTTCGAAAATAGATTTATTATAGCGAACAAATTCGAAAGTTAGTAAATTAATGGATTTGTATTTTTAACTGAACCTTAGTTATTGTTGAAGCGCGATATTCCCATTGAAATAAATTATCGTAAAAGTTTTACTACAAATCGGTGTAAAACCTTTGAAGCGCTATCCTTTATTTCAAAAACCATTCCGTATCCTCGATTGACCCACTTCAGACTTCTCGGTCCATTATTAAGAAACGACTCCGTCCAACTCGTAGCCACACCTTGAGATCACATGCAATCTTATGGGCTATTTTAATCCGAAAGATTTTTCTGAACACCTAACCGAGTCAAGAAATATCGCAACGCCGAGAGAGTCGATAAGGATATCCAATTGCACGGTAATTACAGTTACGATGAAACTGCAACTGGCATTTTTGGGCACACCATTTTCAGTACGGAACCTCATCAGGAAGAAAGATCAGGAGACAGCAAAAGTAATAAATAGAATAAACATACAGTCAACTGCCATAGTCGAAGAAAGAAAAGATCGGAATTCGTGCACCTAATTTGGAGCTAATAGGTACTGAGGATTGGCTTCCTGTGTTCCCTTTAGAGTACCAAGTCTTCAGGAAAAGTCGATGAGATAAAGTAGGTGGATGGGGAATTTATATCGGTAAGCGCAATATTAGACAGCCATATACTTGACATTAAAGAAGACATTACCGGAGGTTTTTGGTGTTGCGTGAGAGTTTGGGGAATAAAGAAAATTATTATTTGCTCGTTTTACAGACCGCCCAATTCAAAGTCGAGTACAATGCAGAATTTCAGCTACAGATTACGGAATTTTTCTGGAAAGTATACGGATAGAATGATTATAATTGGTAACTTCATACTTATGTCAATTGATTAGGATAACTTATGTATCGACCCAGGTGGGATCGATAGAGAAGTCTAAGAAGCGCTCGTCGAAGCTTTCTCCAACAATTCCTTTGAGCAGCTAGTTAGACCGCCAACAAGAATAACTAATGTGTTAATCTTTCTGCAATGAACCGTCCGAAGCGTGCCCTAAAGTTATCACCGGAAGATGGTATTAACGACCACAAGTCGATATTTGCTCTGATAAACACAACACTAGTAAAGAATACGAAAGCCGCGCTTTCGATCTATTTGTTGAATAATGCTAATTATGATGATTTCCGCCCTGACTTAAGGGAAACGTTTTCGTATTTTGAGAGACATTCGATACACGAAGACGTCGAAAATATTTTAAAGACTATGGTTGATAGTGTAATCAAAGTATAGATAAATACATGTATAGCAAGGTAATCTGTGAAAGGAAAGAGCCGCGACTGCAACCAACAAATCCGTAGAGTGCTGAAGTTAACAAGAATGTATAATGCGATATTTAGAACGATACTCCGCAATCAGGCGGATAAAGAAGCGCTCAGAAAATAGATGGAAGCTATATCTAAAGCACGATCCGTAATGAAGAATGCATTAAGCGAGTATACGGGAAAAACTTTAGGTGAACATTTAAAAGATAACTAGAAAGCATTTTCATCATATGCCAGAGAGGCAAGAAGGGAAGACTCCACCATACCAACGCTGCGTTCTAGAAATGGAAATGTAATATTGAAACCAAGAGAATAGGGTAATTTACTGAGCAGCACATTCGAAACAGCGTTAACAATCGAAAGAGAAAGGTCGGATATAGAACTAGAGCCATGTAAGGACAATATTGTGGATAGCATCATAGTTACGGTCGAGGACTCGCAAAGCAGCTCGTGTTTAAAAGATAACCAGCCTGTAGGGCCAGATGGCGTACCCCCGAGAGTACTAAAGATATGGGCCTAAGAAATGGCCTCATATTTTAAGATTATTTTCGACAAAACATATACAAAAGAAGTTTTACCGGGAGACTGGGAGATTGGATATGTGACACCTGTTTTCAAGGGTTGAGTTTGGGATAACCCTGAGAATAAACGTTCTATCTCATTGATATCTATGGCGTGTAAGGTTTTAGGGCATATTATATTTAGTTCAATCGTGAGTATTGTGGTGGATATTATTTATTAAGTAATAAACAGCATGGTTTTAACAAAGGTAAATCGTGTGTGACCTAAGTAGCGCCGTTCAAATAGTATATTTTAGTATGCAACGAATGAAATATGAAGGTAGACGCTGTATTATTAGATTTTGGAAATGCTTTTGACAAAGTTCCTCATCACAAGCTTATTCGAAAGTTGAAATTGTGTGAGATTAACGAGGCAGCCGTAAGAGGGATAGGAGCGTTTCTCCGTGATCGAGAGCAGATGGTAGTCATCGATGGGCATCGCTCAGATCCCGTGAATGTCGCCTACGGCGTTCCTTACTACTTTATTATATATATATATATATATATATATATATATATATATATATATATATATATATATATATAAGGCTAGGGTTTGTCCATAGAATATTAGGGGTACGTGATAAAAAGGTACAAGAGATTTTTTTTTATCTGATTAGACCGCTAATTGAGTATGAGTGTAGCGCATGGGACCCGTATGAGATAGGCCTTATTCATAAGTTAGAGAAAATACAATGAAACGGAGCGCGTTTCGTGAAACCTCGATATGGTCTTCAAGTGTCACTAGTCTAATAAATGATTTTAGATGGGATTCTTTGGATAAACGGCGTGAAAGTCCAGGTATCGATTATCGCAGAGATTTCGATCAGAAAAATTTTAAGATGAAATATCAGACGTAATTAAGAGTACATCTTGCATCGGACGCTACGAGCACACTGACAAGTTACGAGATATTGATAGTAGGACGGATAGATACAAGGAATTCTTTAATAAGAGAGCGTATCAGCAGAATATCATAATAGGTCGGCCATAATCTCCTTCTGCCAGACACCAATTTCGGTGGCTTGCAGGATATTTATTTAGATTCATGATGTTATACAATAAAGCTAACGGAATAAGTCGGCAGCTCTTTAATTTTACTCTTCAACAGTTGTTGGCTATAGCCTTACGTTTGCAATTTGCCTTAACTATTGAGCACTCGCGTATGGGTAAAAAATACCCAAAGCATTTTCAAATGTGAATAGTGCTTTACAATGTATGGTTGCTAACTTCATTTGCCTAGTAGCTGAGTTTTGAACATTACTTTGTATGTCACTCTATATTTCAGTCATGCTTATCATTCCGTGTGGTAAGACGGAACTTGTTTTGACAGATCTGGGTAATTGTTACCACCATATTTTATAATTCCAAAAAATCGTCTAATCAATTCAACATTATTTGACTTTCAAAAGAAAATTACTATTTTGTCTTACGTGCTGAAGAAAAATAAATGTGTCTTACTACTTTGCTTCATGATGACAAAATCACTGAAGCTGAAAATCAATTACCTGAAATTATTACATTTTACAACTCCACTAAATGTTGAGTGCATACTACCAATTAGTTATGCGCCTACTACAGCGTGACTTGGAAATGTAATAAGTGGCCTCTCATTTTTTACGCATTCATGAATATTAACAAGAACATCAACACCCGAATAATTTTGCTGTTTACGCAGGAGCTACCATTGAAATAAAAAATTCGAAAATTGTTTCTAAAGGATCTTTCCCTAAGTCTAATTCAACCCCACATCTATCGCCATGCTCAAATTTCAATTCTATCATCTTCATTGAAAATTTCATGTAAGTACTCAGTTTTCATCTATTCAAGTTGAAGAGGACGAAGGTATACCTAAAATATTGAGACTGGATAAACAAGTACGTTGTCAAATTTTCAAATCTGATCGGAAGACTAAAAGTGCATGTATGTATTGTCGACGTTACATTTGTCATGAACATACAGCCTTGATTTGTGGGAAATGTCCTGAAAGAATTCGACATCAAGAAACTGAAAGTTCAGACACTGATGTACAATAATCTTCTTGAAGTAATCAATAAAAATCTTTAGACCCAGTTATTTGTTATTTATTTTATATTGTATTATTTACCTCAAGTATTATTCAATATCTTACCTATTCATGTTGCCCTTCTAGTATATATAACTTTAGTGCTCTATATAAGGGCAAATGTTATGTCGGGTAATTTTTACCCAACGCGAGCGAATACGTTACTAATATAGACGTGAGTACTCAAGGGTTAAGTTAACGACTAATAAAACAGGAATTCAACGCACGTTACCCGTTTAGTGGCTAAATAACTTAAAAATAAACCTGGCATACCTTTAGGAATTGGGGATTTACTAGCTATAAAGGGATTTTATAAATTCGATAAAGCGTCAAAGTAAATTTTAAAATCATTCATAGTGTCACCTACTTGGAAATTTCACGAAGATAAAACTGATTGAGATGAATAAATACTATATTTTTAGAGAATTTCCCTTAGGTTGAGGATCAGCTTCCATATCATTATTACGAATGCACTTAGTTTTATCGCTAAGATACGCGCTGCCGTATCCGCCTTTAATACAAACGCTTCTTCGTAATCTAACCTGAGGAACAATCGAGGATATCCCATTAACTTTTAAAAATTTTAAGAGGCAAAAATTCCACTACTCAAGATCTGCAACCCAAACGCGCACTATGCCGTATTTTTCATTGCCTTTGCAACTCTTTTAAAGAAAACCTTTTCGTCATTGTATCTGATGCAGGGAAGATACCCTTGTTTTAAGTTTCCAGATCCTTCCTCGGAAAATGTTTGCTTATCCTGTTTGTCGTGAGGTTGTCAGTGAATAAGTTGAGAAATGTAAAAGTAAGCGAGGGAGCAAGCGGGTTACTTGCGAAGCACCTACAACAATAAGAATGAAATGGAAGTGATGGAAGAAGGGAAAAAGAGACAGGAAGGGAGGAGAATAACCTAGAGCAGCGGTCTTAATCCATTTCTCTTCGCGAAACCTTTTGGATTATCTTTCTCGTTAGGGAACCCCATGAATTACATTAGTTTTGACAGCGAACCTCTTGTAACAGTTAATACAATTTTTAAAAAGAAATCTTTTAAAATTATTTTCATTTATTAACAATAAAAAATTTCTATAGCACATAATACGTAACACGTTTACAATAAAACCACTATCTCTGACACCGTCATCAATTTCTAGTTTGTACCCAGTAAATAAAAATATAATTCTTGAAACAACTTTTATAAATTTAAAGAACTATTTAACTAATTAGAAGGAAATTAAAATATTGGTAACATTGTAGAACCAGGAAAGTCAGACAGACGCCATTAACAAATTTTTATCGCGAACCCCTTAGGGGTAGGGAAACGCCAACCTAGAGAGAAGGTGGTAGGTGATTAAAGAGGAGATAGAAAGCAGTAGGTTAGAGGAAGCAGAAAGGGTGAATAATTACAACCCGTCTTTATTAAAGGGCGAGATTTAGACTATCTAATCCATTCTTACCTCTAACCCGCCGTTACGATCATAAATATAAATATCCTCGGGAGGATTCGAACCTGGGGCAAGCAAATACTCGAACCAATATTGTGGTAAAATAAAGAGAGGGACAGAAAGAGGATGGAGTAAAAAAGAGATTTGGAAGAAGAGAAGGTGAAGGAAGAGAGGGCAACGCTGGAGAACGAGGGAGGAAAGTGATTAAAGAGAAAAATAAATGGAGGCAAGAGCGACTATGAAGCAGAAGAGCGAATAAGGCAAGTGAAGGGGCAAAGAGATAGAGGAAGAGTGGGCTAGATAAGGGCTCGTGATAGCGAGGAAGAGGCAAAGCAGGCAGAGAAGAGAGGAGAAGAAGGAGAGGTAGAGAGGGGAGAAAGTGGGAAAGGGAGAGGTAGCGCGAGACGGAGGCCGCTCTATCTCATCTGGGGTGCCGCGGCTAACTCTCGATTGAAGGCACTGGGGAAACTTGTGGAGCATTGATTTAAATAATGAAGGCCCCTTTAGGCTTTCTTCAATTTCCGAAAGTTACCGAAACCTAATCAAACACTGCACTTACAAATGAATTTCTAATTCTGGCCAACTAACTCGAGTCCTAACAGCAACTGAGAAAGGCAAACCCAAAATATTTTAAATTAATGCATCGAGACAAAATAAAAGCAAAACAACGAAGAATCATCCTTCACACTTCATTAGTAAAATACTATGTTAATAATGTACATGGAGACGCATGTAAAAAATTACTATGAAATATCGACTCTAGAATAAGCACTTCAATAGGGAAAATTGCGTAGTAAGTATATATCTTAGCTATCTCCAATAACCGTAACAAGATTATCAAAAACCTATATTGGCCGTAATGTCTATAATAATACAAGAGATTGAGTAGCCAGAAATTTCATACAAACAAACAAAAACCTATATGCGTATTTCGGATGCATTGCAACTGATTTCAGTGGTAATTCACCGAAAGAAGATTCTAACAAAGAACACGTGTGGTGGTATTATTATTGTTTGTACGTAGGCAGCAGCGAGAATGGGGAAGGAATTTGTGAGTATCCGTTAAGGATACGCGTAGATGGAGAGAGGCTGTGATATTCGAATTTTGAAAGGGAAGGTTTTAGAACCTTCGGAAAGCGAGAGGTTTACAGCTGAGGGAGAGGGGAGTAGGGTTATTCCCGAGTAGGGAGAGAGGAGTAGGGTTATTCCGGAGAAGGGAGAGGGGAATATAGTTATTCCCGAGGAGGGAGAGAGGAGTAGGATTATTCCCGAGGAGGGAGTGGGAAGTAGGGTTATTGTCGAGGATTTTTCCAAGATGATGTCATGTGTATTTGGTGCAGAGGATGGAACCAAGCCAAAATCGTTGTTAATGGACTTGGTGTCATTTTTGAATGTTCTCTAGTGCATTTCATGTCTCTCTACCGTGGCTTCCTTGAAAACATTTTACTAGACCTGCTCGAAAATGTTCCCAGCGAGACGAGAATGAGCATGTGGTTTATACAAGACGAGGCTCCACCTGATTTCAGCATTGTAGCCCTACAGCGTTTTGATGCAACCTATTCTGGAAGATGGATAGGTCGACTCGGACATATCGCGTGGCCTGCCCGCTCGCCCGAATTAAGTCCACTGCTTTACTTTTTGTGGTGCTACCTAAAATGTTTGGTTTATGCAACTCCAGCGACTACTTTCGCGAGCCTGAAGCAACGTGTCACTAACGCATATAAAGCTATCAGGAAACGGCCAGAAATTTTCGACCGCGCCAGACAGTGGATGATGCGTCGTACCAGCAGCTGTGTGGAGATGGACGGAAAAAATTTTGATCATTTCCTTTAAGGTAATTTGTTTTTTGTTGCTTTACCCTCACGCATATCAGTAACGCCTGCAAATTAAGTTGCCGACACCTTTCCGGTTTCATGTTCATCTACCACTTACTATCGCTTAGGGAATTAGATAACACGTCTGGCACATAGGTGCAGCACGTTGTTGACATGGAGCGTTCTGTTGCAACCACACGGCATGTAATTCAGACTAGTAAAGGGTTTTATTTCGGAAAGGGGTGGTTTGCGGACTCACGTTTTATGGGACTTTTTTACTTTTATGTGTAGAATTAGCTTTCCAATTTTAAGACAGCAAAATCCGAACACCCTGTATATTTTAAATACATACGGTATTACAAACGATTCGCTTAATGTATGTGTGTATGTATGTATTGTCGCGTGTGGGATGCCGTATTTCTTTCTTGTGTAAGGCAGCTTCGGATTCATCCAACGCAGGTCCTTACGATCACAAATGGACCTAGATAGGAGAAAATATGTTAGCTCCTCGCGAACGATGCGCAAAACTTTCGTCCAAGAATCATTGAAGCTGCTTTTACTCACAAAATTGACAAACGACGTCATTTGCTGTACGATGTGAGTTTTGATACCTGGAAGATTCACTTTACTGAAGATGTAGACTGACCGTGTTGGTTTAGCATTTATCGCAGGGTTCGACTTGAAGTCTACAATCACCATTTCATGGTCGCCAATACCATCGTCGATAGAGTCCTGCACGGGCCGGGTACTGGCCGGTCCTTTGGAATTCATTACGGGCCCGGGCTGGGTCGGGCTTTAAAAATTGCTGGATGTCATAAATATTATCGGGATTTGATGGGCCAAAATATTTTAATCAGTGTCTGAAATTTACGTACCTATACGACTTGCCTAAGTTTTTATTTAACCCATTCAGCACGAAGGACTAGTCACACTAGTCCTCCGTAATGTAAGGGTTCAAGAAAAAAGTGGCATGGGATTTTTTTAAGTAAACTAACCTAGGGTTAGTGAAGAACGAGTGTGACTCATCCTCCGTACTGAATTGGTTAATATATTCCTTGCCTATAACATTATATTTGTGTATTTTTTATAGTAATTTATTTTTTCGTGGTCTTCCAAGGCATATGAATATGTGGATTTAAAAAATTCCCTTTCAAATCATTGAACAGCCCACAGATGTTGGCAGAAAATTTGGAATAAAAAAATTACATTTTTCGAGTCGAGGGGCTTTAAACGGGCCACGGGCCGGGCCTAGAAAATCAGGCCCGTGCAGAGCTCTATCGTCAAGTCCCAGGTTTCTAGTCTATTTCAAATGAATCGTGGATAACAAATCCAGGATATTTCCGTTGTCGTTGCTATCGAATCGTGTCTGTACGTTAACGATTTTTCCAGAGAGTTTGGGAGAAATGCTTTAATTAATTTCCGACAAGCTACTTTATTTTTGCCTCAACTAATGCAAGTGGCAGAATCCCAATCGATGGATGGAAGATTAAAATCTCCTTCAAGGATAATTGCAGGATCGCCTTTTCTCTTGGTTACCGAGTGCAATATCTACTGAGCTTTGTATTATTGTCTAATTATGAGTAAGGAGTGCAGTCAAAGGAGCAAATAATAACTTTTTACGATTTCGCGTAAGAACTGAGTACTAAACTATTTAGCAATATTCGCTGGCGATACGTTCCTCTAATTGGCTTAATACACAGTTCCTAACGACGATAAAACTCCACCGCCGATTCTTTCCCTCCCATCATTGCAATATACATATATAATTTAATATGGTGAGAATATCTCGTTAGCAATGATTTTGTCCTGAAAGCCAGCTCCAACATAAAAGCAAGAAAACGGAGGCAATTCTTAAACGCCGGAGAAAAACGGAGTTTCATGGGAACGTGCATCCGAATACAATTTCGCAATTTATACCGTGCCGTTCGCCAAGGCCCATGGCAAGGGATTATTCAAAATGGCGTTAGCATTATTCCACTTGGCTCTTCTGACTACGCCGAGGAAGACGGACGAAAAGCACCTCATAAGTCTCGCTCTAATCTTTATGAACTTTCTGCTATTCTGGGACCGCTTCGGAATCTTCATTCGGTATCACAATACTAGATATATCCTCATCTGTAAACTTTCGGGTAATCTACCAATTTTGAACGTCCTTGTGCGCTTATCTCCAATACAGACACGCTAGATATTCCGGTGAGTGTTGGATACCATACTTCAGTGACGAGTATGACCGTGGAGAATAAATATTTCGATAGCTACGGTCTGCCACCGATCATCAAAAATCACCAGAAATTCATCGCTCGAAATTCAAATACTTGGACATATTATTCCTTACAGTCATACTTCCGATGCTTCTGAGAAATGTTTTGTATTGCACCTTTATTTCAGATGCAAGGAACCTATGATCATTTTAGTGAGAATGGAAAGAAAAATGATGACGTGGTTACCTGCATCTTGAAGAATATACTAAAGAATCAACAGCGTGAATAACTACGAACAGAATTTATAATTATTACAAACTTGCTGTTCGTATAATGTCAGAAAATCATACTTTAATGTAAACAACTTTTGATTAAATATTGTTTATTTATATTAATCAATAGGAAATAAAACTGAATAAAAGATAAAGTGTGACGACTATCATTTGGTGGAATTTCCTTTTCGTCATTTATTATTATACTCTCGCATGCTAAATATTATAAGATAATAATGACGAATTTATAATAATAATTATAATAAAATAAATATAACGATAAAAGTTTCGAATAACCATTCTATTTGCGCTTGGTATCTAAACCCCGTCCTGGCAAAAATTTCCCAACACTCCAAAGTTCTTCCGTCCCCACCCGAGCCAAGAATACTCGCGCTCTCAGACGACGACACTATCAGTAGACTTCGGCGTCCCTCCGATGCGAGAGCACGTGTTTTTGAATACGGAAGAAGGCGCCCCGCGTAGAAGAAGGGTCTAGACTCCTCCGTTGCATCAGAACGTACAACTAGACATCGAGCAAGCGACGGGTATAATTAGGAGTGGCCAGGTTCACTTTCTAGTAAACCCTGTAAGACGGGTGGCAACTCTTACCGAAACTCAACCCGTTGATCGTGAACGCAGAAGGCAGGCATGCGGAAGAACCTGCATCATATAGGTTAAGGCAGAAGTTCCCAACCTGGTGCTCTTTGGCAGCCAGGCTGTGCAATTCTGCTATACTTCAATCGAGTTTCATAACATCATTAATTTAATAAGATCAGTTACTTTCTTTATAAACGTATATAAGAATATTACTAATAACATTGAGGTTTGTTTGATTTTATTATTGGGATGAATGTTTTTTTCGCAAAAGTATTCTGGTGCTCGCTTGATATATCAGAAAACAAATTGGTGCTCGCCAAATGGAAAGGTTTGGGAACCCCTGAGTTAGAATCTCGAATCGTCGCTTAAGTTGGGACTTTTCGAATCCCCCAACTTCCTGAGACGTCGAAGGCGCCAATAGGGGAAGGGGTGTGAGAAAACGACCAGACACGAGTCGCCTTTGGTTAGCCCCACTCCCAAATCGTCGTTCGGGTGAATCAAATCACACGCTCTTGTGACGTCGATGGCACCAATAGGGGAAGGTGCGAGGGGACGGTCTGGCTACGAGGTGCCGCTACACCCTTGGGATAGGCCCGTACACGAATCAACGTATCACTTTTAAACTGCAGGCGTTTTTGACATCACAGGTGCAAGTAGGGGGAAGGAGAGGAGGCGAGGTAGGTTGGGTTCGTACCCACTCTACACCTAGAGCATATACTCGTTAGCAACATAATGTGATTTCTTGGTAGTAATTTGTTAGGTGATTGTCAACACAGCTTCAGGAAAGGTAGGTCTTGTGAAACTCAGCTCCGTCTTTTTGTGAATTGTATACTGAGAAGCGGAGAAAATAATAGGCAGGTCGATGCCACCTTCTTAGATTCTAGGAAAGCCTTTGATAAGGTACCTCACAGGAAGTTAATAACGAAATTAAAAAACCTTAGGCGTTAATTCCAAAATTGTTCATTGGATCCGTCAATTTTTAAATCATAGGAAGCAGAAGGTTGTTATAGATGGGAAATCCTCGAACTTAGTAGAGGTTGTTTCTGGCGTTCAGCAGGGTAGTGTAATTGGTCTGTTATTATTTCTAATTTATATAAACGATATCAGCTCAGTAGTCAGAAGTAAAATTAGGTTTTTCGCGGACGACACCGTCATTTATAGAGAAATAAGCAATCCGGAAGACCACCAGTATCTCCAAAATGACCTAGAAGCTATTTCTGCATGGTGTAAGGAATGGCAGTTAGAGATCAACCAAAAGAAAAGCTGCGTCATCAATTTCTGGAGAACCAAGAGTATCCCCTTGGATGTTAATTATTCGTTGGACGGAGTAGAGATTCCAGTTTCAGACTCAATTAAATATCTTGGAGTCACGATCAATCGTGATCTCTCGTGGGACACCCACATTCGCCGATTGATAGGTGCCGCTAACAAAAAGCTGGCCTTATAGGGAGAATAATTCGAAATAGCTCCAAAGAAGTGAAAGAATTATGTTATCTATCATTGGTTCGACCGCAGGTCGAATATGCGTCAGCTGTGTGGGATTCCTATGAAAAGGGACTCACTAATGAGACAGAAAAGGTTCAGCGTAGGGCAGCTAGATTTGTAAAGAGAAATTATGATAATAAACAAAGCGTAACATCATTGAAAGAAAATCTGAAATAGACATCGTTAGAAGAACGTAGGCTGCAGGCTAGATTTAAACTACTGGAAAAATTTATGTCGTAGGGACTAGAGAATGAGGTAGTAGAACTTATCAGAAGCCCGACGTATCTCGAAAGGCAGGGCAGCGAGTATAAGATTCGTGAGATCGATTGTAGAACGGACCGATATAGAGGATAGTTTTTCCCCAGGACGATAAGAGAACATAATAGGAAAAGATAACTTAGGAAAACTATGGGCTCTTGGTGCACTGCTCCCCCTGCCATCCACCAAAACGCTGACTTGCAGGGTATCATGTAGATATAGATGTAGGTTGGGTTTGGAACCATGGTGTCACATAGCTTGGGTTTTCAAATCAACCGCTCTTATGACGTCACGACCACCAATGGGAGATGGGAATTAGGGTTGTCTCGTAACCACCCCCTCTCTAGCCAGACCTAGTCCGAGACCACGTCGCCGCACGGGATTCAAATCGCTGACGCCTGTGGGACAGGGGGAAGGGGACCCGGAGTCTCGCACCGTAGATGACGTCAGTAGAGGGACTATATTGGTTCATAAACCGCCCCCACTTTAGATTTAGGTTGGGGTCGAAGCCAAGTTACTGCTGCGGTTTGAAATCACGCGCCCTCGTGACGTCATTGGCGCCAGTAATGACGGGGAGATGGTTGCGCGTCTGGGTCTGTACCGTTAAGACTATGTACTTCCGTTGGCAGCGCACAAAATAAAAGACCAAATATGCTCTTGATTACTCTTCGTTATGACATCAGCTGTTATTCCTGCAACTATATTTGTGGATAAGTGTATACAGGTATACTTCGGGAAGCGTTTCTAAAACTCTAAGCGTATTGCGAAACATTTATACATAAGAATAGTGTTGTAAAATGTAAATGAGTTCCTAAAACTGAATAAAAAATCGGGGTATTCCAACATCGCATGCAGAGTAAATCCTCGATAATCTGTGTCAATTGGGACTGGTGCAGACACGAATAACTGAAGAACGCGGATAATCCGCGGAATTATTTTCAAAGAAAATTCGATAAAATGCTTAAACACTGCGAATTTATTACAATTTATTAACGATGAATAACAGATAACTGAAAACGATATCCACAGTGAAATTTTATTACTTGATTTTACATTAATGTTTATGGGAATAGTTTTGAAGCGAGGAAAAAAAATCTATTTTGATCGGGAATCGAACCCGGATCTTCGACTTGTTGATATGCTACCACTGAACTACCTTACCAGACTAATTCTCTCCTTTCTAACAGAGATCTTAAGATCTTATAGATACAGGCATAAGCTGTAACGTTGAGAATGTTTTTATAAACGAAAAAAATCTGCTATGACCGGGAATCAAACCCTGGTCTTCCTCCTCTCGGGCGGATCATAGGATCTTAGGATCGATTTTTTCCATCAATTTCTAGCTTGGAAATCGAGAGGGAAAAATTTTCTTCGATGTATCTCTTGGAGGACATCCGTCGGTGATGCCTGGCTGGCTCAGACCCATTTATGAAAACATCCGCAAGTGGAAGACCCGAGTTCTTATCCCCGTTATAGCAGATTTTTCCTCATTTCAATAATATTCCCAACTTTAGAGCTTACGCCTGTCTGCAAAAGATCGATTTATCCTATCAATTAATGTTTGAGTAAACACACAATCATGTTGTAAACATAGAAAAACGAAATGCCCGGAAAATTTGCACATACACGAGAAATCACCTTACTTGCAGCGAACAGAAAACTGACAAAAATTATAAACCTTTCTGAAAAGAATGCTGACAACTTTATAGCTGATGGTTATTAGAAACTTGGAGTAAAAGTAATCTAACGTAGATTATGTGTAATTTTTTGATAATTTCTCTCTCTCTCTCTCTCTATATATATATATATATATATATATATATATATATATATATATATATATAATTAAAACAATAATTTTAATTAAATGATAAACGAGTACTTATAATTTAATTATTTATTTCGGTTCCTGTAATATACAGTACACAATTAAATGCAAATATGCTAAATAAAAATTATTAAATACAATGTAGATTTTTAAAAATTAATATTGATAGAAAAATATCAATTAAATGCGTAAATGTAAATAGGACATAAAAAACTTGTAAATTTTCAAAACATTAAATTTTAACTAATCTTTTAAAAAGAACATCAGAATTTAAATTTTTAACTTATCTTTTAAAAAGATCGTCAGAACATTTCCTTTTAAATATTATACTTCGATTTATCTTTTGAAGATTATATTTTAAATTTTAACCCTCCGAGCTTTCATAGCCGCTAATTCGTCGATGATTTGATCAAAATTTATTTCTCTGTTGATTTCGTTTTCAATCGAGAGGATCTCCATATTTGATAATCTCTCCTGTCCAAGGGAAGACCTTAAATAGAATTTAATTAGTTTCAACTTGCTGAAAGTTCTTTCGCAAGATGCTACCGTTACGGGAATAGTTAAAAACATAGGTAATGCTTTTTCCAGATTTGGGTATGATTCCGTTAATGAAAACTCATAAAATAGTTGGAGGTCTAAACTTGTTGCTGATCCGGTAACCGGCAGAACTGACAACGCCTGATGTTTGAAGCTTTCAATTTCAGCTGAAATTTCCGCAGCATTTAAATCTTTTCCATATTTTAACGCCAAATCTACTGCAGCATTTTTAGTTCCGTAAGGTTCATTGCTGTTGGTTTATTTCCCGAAAGAAAGGCAAAATCTCTAGACTTCGTCGAGTTTTTCGTATCTCCAATTTAGTTCACAAATAATTACATCAAGTGCTGTTTTTATCTCAATTTTATATACTTGTTTGGCTGATATACTGGTACCTTCATCTGCAGATTCTGAAAGATGGACTCGTTTGGATTTTCCAACGCGTATCAGTGTGTACTTAGAGTGTAGTGTTTAATGCAGACATTAGGGTATTCCCGCTAGTCGAATTAGCGAAAAAAGTGAACGTTTTTTGTACGATTCCAAAAAAGGTTACCATTGTTGGACTCACTATGCTGCACGCTAGATTTAGGCAATGTGCTGAACATGGGACGAATTTGGCGAATTCATTTTCTTATAAAATTAGTGCTTTTACTCCTTTGTATATTGATTCAAGTAAGAGGGGCTGGTATTTTTATGATCCAACAGCTTATTCCCGTGCCAAAATTTACATTACGCCTAGGGCCGGTACATCATATATTTTGTGCGGACAAGACCAGACTTGGACGATCCTTGCAGAAAGTAAAGTTATTATAAAAATGCGGTTAAAAGGGAAATACGTATATAGTAATCATCATCATCTATATTATATCATCTATATTATATAGACGTATATGTGACAACAATTATAACTACTAACCGAAAGTAATGGCCACTATAAAGCCTATAAAGCTGAAATTTGGCACAGAGCTAACATACAAAGGGAAAAATCCGAAAACCCGAATATTTTTAGCATAAGCACCAAAAAACTTCAAAAAATCGGTTTTTCGCTGATAACTTTTGATGTCTAACCAATTTTGCCGCGGTTTCCTTCGAATTGCAGAGAATAAAAAACAAAAAATACGCCTCGCTTACAGTATATTGCTATCTATCGCCGTTCGCAAGATTTTTAATTGTAAATTTTGAAAAAACCGCGCTACCTCCCCTCCTCCAACCTCCCCCCTCCACTCCTTACCCTGTTCACTGAGCGTACCGCTGCGTGTCGATGGGCCTATTAATCCTCCCTCCACTCTAAAGATGTCTGAGAAACATATATATTTTAACGAGATCAACGGCATGTCGACTGCGTAGTGAAAACTTCACTATGAGGGGAGTGATGTAAGATCCCATGTTGGATCCCTTCTCAGTGAAGTATTTTGCATCGAAACAGATATAAATTCTGTTATTTTTGCCAGTGGACGAGCGGCTTACAGAGCAGGCCACGATAATCAGTATTGTTTTAAGCAAGCAAGTGAGAGGGGCTGAGCGGGGTCAGGCAGCCGAAGGCGGCCAGGGGCCGAGTGTTATATCACTCAATAACTTTTTAAGTAGTTCAATATATGTCTCATGTGTCTTACACTACTCCCATATATCGATGAAAAGTGGAGAAAAAATCACCATAAGAAAACAAAGACAAACCGCACTAGCAATCATATCAAAATGATGTCATTTATAAGTTTTGACAAACTTCTTATTCATAGATTAAAAATAAAAGGTTTATTATGCAAAATCCCAACAAAACCAATGATTATTCAAAGATAAGTCAGGTTGGAGAGCTGCTGGTGGTATACAGTAGAAGCCCTCTTATCGCACTTGGGACGGGCAGTTAGTCGGTTAATCGAAAAGGTCGGTTAAAGCGGAGAACCGATAGAAAAGTACATATACACAGTCTGTATTTTAAGAATTTATTTTTACGTACTTGAAATATATTAAGACAATACAGATACAAATATTATAAGTCATTCGTTTTAAAAATAAAAAAATTTACAATAGAAAAGTATCCTGATGCTGCAGCCTCGTCCTTTTTTGCCATCGTTTCTGTAGGTAACATCACGTAATTCAGACCCGTTTCGTCTATATTGTAGATTTGTTCTCCAACTAATTTTTCTCGGTCGATAAGCTCTCTTAAATCCCGCGAAAATTTTTGAGCAGCATGCTGATCAGACGATAATTTCTCTCCACTGATGCTTAATACGTGGATACCATTACGTTTTTTCCAACGTCCAAGCCATTGCAGTAAATTTCTCTTCACCACCAATTTTTCGATGTAGGGTTAGGACCTTTTTCTTTAGTATGAGAAACATTTTAGCACAAGGGACAACTCGTGACATTGTTGCGGAGTGAAAGGTATGGTTTAAACTCTTTTAAACGAGTCGTTTTTATGTAAAATGTCGCACTTAACTGTGGATTTCAGTTTTCAGACCTAGGGGCGTAAAATGTCTGTTAATCCGGCGAGTCGGTTAAGCGAAGGTCGGTTAAGAGGGCTTCTACTGTGTTTGTGTGTGTGAGAGAGAGTGTGTATGTGTGTATATATATATATATATATATATATATATATATACACTCTCTTATTTATTATATATATATATATAATATATATATATATATATAATATATATATGGTACTTGAAAATCTTTGCTGTAATCCTGAGGATGGCGCGGTAACCACCCAACAGATTTAATAAATAATATTTTAAAAGTGGAATTAAAAAAGCTGTTTTTCTTACCAGTGTTTGTCCTTTTCAATGGTCGGAGCAAAGCTCTTCGTTCTGTTTATAAGAGCGTATGTCCGGATCAAGTGAGCGGATTGAGAGGTATAGACGTATAATGAGCGTTAAACCGAAGAAAGCGTGTTGCGAAATATAAGTATCTGTGCTTACCACACCCTAACTAATAAACGTAACATTCCACGAAGAAACCACCGAATGTGAATTTTGCCTGAGTGACAGTTGACCAGTGTGCCTGGTTGAGAAAAGATCTTTGTTACAACGCTGTCCGCTGTTCCGAAGATGGGAAAGCGGAACATAATGATGACTAAGTCAATGTTCAATTTGTATTTAAATATTATTTTCAATTAAAATACAACGCAGTATTCTGTTCCTTGTAAAGCTTTGTTTCCATTAACCCACATACTAAATGTAGCTAAATTGATAAAATAATTATAGCATGAACGAAAACTGTTTAAAAATTAAAGAAAATAAAATAAACAATTGGTAAGTTGGATATTTTACACATGGCCAAAATGACCGCGCGCGACCTCCTACGTTGCAAAATACAGCGCGACCTAATAAGGGTTAACTATCCTTTGAATCTTATACTCCTTGCTATTAATTACGTTCACGTGTTCACTAAATATGTGGTCCGCAACCGGTGTGCCATGACTAAATACTCGGAGTGCCGCGGTAAATTTCGGAGTTATAGGGAAGGGGAAAATACTGTTTTATTCTTCTCCAGCTAAGACAACAGAAACCAAATCCCTCTTATGCTACAATTTCTAACGCTGTTTTCGCTACTTGAAAGCGAAACCAAGATGCTTCGTAACCGGAGAACTGGAATTTTATCATAGAATTATTTCTTAGCTCCGACGAAATACTTAAACGATTTGAAAAAGGTAGACATGAGCAATAATTTCCGTCATCTGTGCGGGAAAGACGATTTCCTTTTTTTGGGCACAGTGTATTAATATGTTCAAAACACTCTCGTGAATTTGCTTCGGTGTGCCGCAAAGTTCGAGAGAACCGGAAAGTGTGCCGTTAAATTTAAATGGTTCCAGACAAATCATCATATGGCGTCCAAGGACTTATACAGCTGTCGCCTTTAATACTATTGCCGCGTATTCCATAACCCCTTAACCCCTTTCATATTGCAACGATCCACGGGTAAAACTAAAATATTAACATTTACCTGTATTTAATTCAAGCTGCCATTCGCTACTCCAAGCTTATATCCCGTCCAAGTCCTTTGCAGGAATGAATTTCGCGGTAAGCAACTGTATCGTCTGCAAAGAGCCTTAAATTGGTGGAAATGTCGTCAGGCAAATCGTTTATGTAGATATAGAAGAGAAACGGGGCAAGGAAGGAAAGAAATGGCATACCAATGTCGAGAAGAATGAAACGTGTCCGAGTAAATTCTAAAAAAGAATTCGGGAAAGAGAGAGAGAAAACGCGAAAGGGAAGGGGAGAAATACAAATCGTATTAAAGGAGAGATGGCAGGGGGCGCGTTTATTTGACCACAATCGGTAGAAAGGTAATCTTTAAAAACTAATGCGCAAAATTGCCCCTATGTTGCTTGCGAACGCTTAGGATCCATTAATTAATACGGGGAGGGGAGAAAGGTAGATGAACGCTGAGAAAATGGGGAGACGATTGAACGAAAGGGATAAATGGAGGGAATGGAAATAAAGATCGGGATATATGAAGATAGAAATGATTTGCATTATTACCCCGTAAGCCGCCAATAGCGTTTGGTCGGAGAGAGGCGTGGATCGAAGAACTGTTTATATATGAGACAATAAGTCCCTATTTCGCTCTCTATAACCATAATATACCAAACGCCTCTCTTTTCCTCCACCTCCCTTTTCCAGCCACTCCATTCTAGCCTCGCTCGCCCCTTCATACCTCCCAGTCCACATTCCCCTTCTTTTCTTCTTCTTCTCTTCCCTCATTCATCCTCCTCTTTCCCAGCACCTCCCTCTCCCCATCAACCCTTCGAATTCCTCTTCCGTCCTCCTCCCGCCCTTCTACCTCTCCCAATCCACGAGCCTTCACTCCATCACCCTTCAATCCACCAACCTTCACTCCACCACCCTTCACTCCGCCCCACCCTTCACTCCGCCCCACCCTACACTCCGCCCCCCTTTACTCCGTCCCCCTTCACTCCGCCCCACCCTTCACTCCGCCCCTCTTAACTCCGCCCCCCTTCACTCCGCCACCCTTCACTCCACCACCCTTCACTCCACCACCCTTCACTTCACCAACCTTCACTCCACCACCCTACACTCCACCACCCTTCACTCCGCCACCCTTCACTCCACCACCCTTCACTCCACCACCCTACACTCCACCCTTCACTCCACCACCCTTCACTTCACCAACCTTCACTCCACCACCCTACACTCCACCACCCTAGACTCCACCACCCTTCACTCCACCACCCTACTACCCCATCTCACGTCCTCAACCCCATTTCCTCCCGCCTATCCCTCCGCATTTGGCTCAAGTCCGCGATACTCAGTATTTCGGGAGCTGCGACCCAGAATCGTGTAACCGCCTCGCAGGCAACCCCGGCCAATCCGCCAACTCTCCTCCACGTGTTCCCCCGCAACACACGACTCCCGCGGCAAAAATGTCACCGGAGCCATTTTGGCAGCGGCGCCTCATATCGCTCTTCCACAGCGCGAGTATGTTGTTTCGCGGACGATGATAAACCGATTGCACGAAAGTGCATTCGGTGGCATTCGCCCGTCCATTCGGGAGGAAGTTCGCGTCAAGAGCTCTGAAAAGGGATTCGTTTAACGGGGACGGCATACGAAATACGTTTAATAGGTTTTTAAGAATTCCACTTTCGACTTTTAAATCTTTTCCGACGATTATTTCAATATATTGATGATGTTTCAAAAGAATTTGCCGAAGAGGAGAGCACGAAAACTAAATGTTGTTTTCAATATGGATGACAAAGGAAGCGTCCTCTGTCCGCAAATGCGGTCTGTGCAACCGCCTCCCCGCCAAGCCCTTCCAGTCACGCTCACACCGAACCGCATTCTCCCGTTTAACCACCACCCGCCCATTCATGTCAACGCTCTCAGCCCTCGCTTTCCTTTCGCTCTTTACCTCCCCAGTAGGCGTTCCTATTTTCCCTCGCACTCCTCATTTCATATCTTCCAACCGTAATCTTTTTTTCCTCGGTCCAACTTTTAATGCCATAAATTCCGTATTCTGCTTAATCTCTCTTATGGCAAGTATCTATACTCTTCTTATCCTTCTCAGCATTTTTGCTCCACATTTTCTAAATAATCTCATTTTCACTTTGAAGCATCGCTTGCTTTATCTCCCTATCGATGAAAAATAAATCGAACTACTCTGTTGTCAAAAGATATTGGTGTTCTTTTAGAAGTAATGGATCACCTGCTATATGCCACTAAAAATCCATTCGTGTAGTATTCATTTATTGGTTTCGAAATGTTCGTTCTGCCAAAAACTGCACCCACGTTTTCTCTGTTGGCCTTGCCAAGATGTGTCTCGACTATTTCCAATATACATTACCTTAACACTTGAGTACTCGCGTATGGGTAAAAAATACCCAAAGCATTTTCAAATGTAAATAGTGCTTTACAGTGTATGGCTGCTAACTTCATTCGCCTAGTACCTGAGTTTCGAACCACACATATGCCCCTCTATATTTCAGTCGTGCTTAGTCATTCAGTGTGGTAAAATGCAACTTGTTTTTACAGAGTTAGAAAACACTGGCAGTAACATAACACTAGATAACTAGATAGTTCAGAGGTAGAATATCCGCCCGGCTAGTGGAAGACCCGGGTTCGATTCCCGGTCATAGCAGACTTTTTTCTCGTTTCAAAATTATTCCCACTAGATAAATGGTTCACAAGTTATCCACTTTGTCAATATTTACTTGAAAATAATGCCTGTCTGCATAGGATCTTCGGATCGCTTTACTCCATCAATTTCTTGCTGGGAAACCTCACCATTTGAGAGAGAGGAGTTTTCTTCGATGTATCTCTTCGAGGACATCCGTTGGGGCAGCTTGATACTAGCTTGGATAGTTCCGTCCCAACGAGGAAAACATCCGCGTTCAGAAACGAGAAAATTGATCTGCTACGATAGTTCAGTGGTAGAATATCCGCCCGGTAAGTGGAAGACGCGGGTTCGATTCCCGGTCATAGCAGACTTTTCTCTCGTTTCAAAATTATTCCCAACTTTACAGCTTATTCCTGTCTGCATAGGATTTTCGGATCGCTTTATTCCATCAATTTCGAATACAACAATGGTTAGTATAATAAAAAAACGAAATTCCACCTTACTTTATAAATCCAAAAGTCGTCCAATCAATTCAAGGTTATTTGGATTCCAAAAGATGATTACTATTTTGTCTTACGTGCTGAAGAAAAATAAATGTCTTGCTACTATCATCATTGCGTCATCATGACAAATTCACTGAAACTGAAAATCAATGAAGTTACTACATTTTACAACTCCGCAAAAGGTGGAGTGGATGCAACCGATTAGTTATGCGCCTACTGCAGTGTGGCTCGGAAATGTAATAGGTGGCCTCTCGTTGTTTTTTACGGATTTATGAAGGAGTCACCATTGAAATACAAAAGTCGAAAATTGTTTCTAAAAGATGTTTCCCTAAGTCTTATTCAACCCCACATTAATCGCCGTGCTCAAATTTCAATCCTATCTTCTTCATTGAAAGTTTTCTGTACTCAGTTTGCATCTATTCAAGTTGAAGAAGGTATACCTAAAAAAATTAAAACTGGATATACAAGTACGTTGTCAAATTTGCAAATCCGATAGGAAGACTAAAAGTGCATGTAGTATGTATTGTAGATGTTTCATTTGTCGCGAGCATATAGCATTGATTTGCGTGAAATGTCCTGAAAGAATTCGATATTAAGAAACAAAGTTCAGACACTGATGTACAATAATCTTTTTGAAGTAATCAATAATAAATACCTAGTTATTTTTTATTTGATGTTTTTTATTATTTATGTCAAGTATTATTCAATATCTGACCTATTCATGTTATGTCCTTAATATATATATATATATATATATATATATATATATATATATATATATATATATATATATATATATATGCCTTTAGTCCTCTTTATAAGGGCCAAAGTTATGTCGGATATTTTTTATCCAACGCGAGCGAAGACGTTTCTTGCATATACGCGAGTACTCAAGGGTTTTCATAGTCAAATTTAAATGCAGTATGCGTGGAAAATAGTAAAATAGGAAAAAAAATTGATTTTATAGATAGCATTTTAACTTAAATTTTCCCTGCAATATGTCGTAGCAATATATAGGACCCTTTACCAAAATACCCTATAATTAGAACATCTTCTTTAGATGAACGGGAACATGGAACGATATAAGGCATCGGGAATTCTTTTACAATGTTACAGGAGGAACCATAGTCACAGATGAGACATTTTGTTTCGAGTCTGAGTTGAAAGTGAAAAAGCACCTTTATAAGAAATCCCAGCTAAAAGATGTCACGTTACATCGGTCAAGGTCCTCCTTCCCAACTTGTAACATACAATAACACTTTTTCTGAATTGTCCCGTTCCAGAGAACAAAATCAGGACCATCCTTCATTCACAACAAGAAAAGATTGGCTGAAGGTCACTACAACTCATACGGAGAAGAAATGACTGATTGTGTGGCAATTATCTGTAGAGCAGGAGTATTAACTTCATTCACGAGTCAAATTGGGAAAAACCCTTTTACGGAATTGAGAAACATTTTCCAAGTACATGGGGCGCGCACTCGAGGAGGATGCTAATGGAACAAAATTTCAAAACGACACAAATAGAAGCTACTGCACCAATCACCACCGAAACTCCTTCCCACTCAACATTCATAGGCTTCATAGAATAACCGACACACACGTTCATGCAATGTACCTTCAGTGAATTACCACAGAAGGCGGTTGTAGCCGAAATGCGCATAAGGTTTTCATAACCTAGTTGTGGCAATTTACGATATCAGAGATAAGTGCTTTTTTCAAACTTTTGATTTTTAAGTGCTTATTCTTGAAACTTTTCAGCCATAAGACGACCTCGATAAATTAATGGCAAATTTTAGAAATGAATAAAATGATACATGCATCAAATCAATTTCGACTTACCATCCATTACTGATACCTATATTAATAAATGAAATCAACCGTTTATTTATGAAGGAGAATTTAATTAAAAATGCTTTTAAAGCGAGCATAAAAGTTTAGAAAGTTTCAACTTGTGCCAATACTCCTAATACTTTAGGTACAAATGAAGCTGCAAGAGTTTTGTCCATTGAATTTTACGAACTGAGAATTCAATCACTTCCAAAAATACATGAAGCCGATTAAAGAATGGTAATTGTAAAGAAAAAAGAACCAAGCTGCAGGTCGAACCGTTTTTGACGACCGCTCACCAGTTCTTCTGCATATTTTACTTCAACTATGGTGAGATTTAAAACAACCGACAACACGCCTTCTTTACCAACCTAATTTCCGCCTTTCTATATCTCAGAGATCTATGTTTTATCCTCATCCATAAATCCTTAACCACCCTTAGCCGCTCCCTTTACCATTTCTCATCTTACTAATCATACTAATCTACTGTAAACTGTAATTAGATTTGCATCGTAATCTCCACCTGTTATTTTGATATCGTCGTTATGTTGTTCCTATTTATTTTCATTGCTGTCATTTTTATTTTTGTTATTTCATCTCTTGTAATAGTCCAGATTTGGCTGTATATGGATAATTATTAAATTGATGAAAAATTACAAGATCGCTTTATAGCCTGTCGTACTTCTTTATCCTACGAGTCTCCATGTATAAGTTCATTCCGTTTTCTCTTAAAAAGCTAAACTATCTATATGGCCTCATCCAACGTATTTCTTTCCGGGCATTCTTACTTCCCACCTCATTCTCCTTGCTTACATTTCTCTCAGCATTCAATTGATTGGAATCTGCAACTCGTATGCTCATAAAATGGTCCAGGAAATGAGATTCACTTTCTTTGGAATAGCCGTTCATTGTAGTAGTTCACCGAGGGTTGATTCAACTGTTACATCGCTGCATGAGTTTCTTGCTTATTCAACACACAGAGGTTTTACAACCTACATGAATTATAATAGATTTTTATGACAAGCTCATACGACCATGCCCTCAATAGGATTCAAACCCGCGATCCATGTATTGAGAGCCTAACACACGAACCACCTCTCTATGAAGGCCGGCTTACATTATCTATTGCATGCTTTTCATGCAGTGAACTCAATATTTATGTTTTTATTCTTCTTTATTTGAAGCTATAATATTACATTATATTACATCCCAGATTTAGCGCTTAAAAACTACGTTTATCTTAAGGAAAAATAGCGTATCTACAGATTTGGATAAAAATTTCAATTCTCAGATTTTCAATTATCCGAGAAAATCTTTAAGTCTGTAGATATATTTATTATGGACTTTGTTAGTTAATTTTCTACGTAAAATAAAGTTAAGAAGAATTTTTAAAGTTGACATAATTTCTGGGGATGGCAAAATATTTCATTTAAAAGATTCCCTGAGAATTGATTTTCACTCGGTAATTTTAAGTAGGCTTGGTAGTTTTCAAAGTTTAAACAGTTACATTTTTGGAATTAATCAGAAAGTATATTTCACTCGTTAAATAGCAACCCTTATTCACAAAAACATATTCATTCAATCACAAAATTATTGTGATGTGAATATAACATAAAAACAAGTGTATATATGAACAATTTGAATAAAAATCCTTTATCTTGTTGTGTAACGACGTTGAATTTAGAAAAAAGTCCAGAATGCGAACACGGAGCGATTATACTTCGACAGCAATGCAAGAGAAACTAAGTATGGGACACTCTCATCAAAGGATGTACGTATTGTGGATATGATCCCAAAAATATAAAATTCATGACTGAGTATTTGTGAAAATATTATTGGGACATCTAGCGATCGGCATTCATTTTTCAGTTTGGGAAAACCCCTCTTTTCGCATCTTGGAGGAGGTCAGTAGAAGACACAAAAGACGTTTTCCGATTTTTCGGTAAACGGATTATGGTGGCTGCTCATATCGTGAAAACGACCCGAGTGTTAGGGATTATCGGATCTAGTCGAGGACAATAAACCGATCGTTGATTTGTCCATTACTCTTGCCTTTGGACCCAGCGGCAACTCACTATGGGTCCTCAAGACAATGGCATAAGGACGCCAGAAAGCAATGTGTAAGACTCCACGAATATAACGCCGTCGGTTATACCGTGGATTCGGATATATACTCATTCCTCTCCGTTTCTTTGAAAGAGAGTCCTGTGGTTTTCTTGAGTGCTTAAGTAAAAAACAACAACAAATTACTGAATTTTAAAGAACTGATTAAATAAATGTCTTGTGCTGACTTTACTTTTTTATTTTGTTGTTTGAATCAATTAAAGGCATTTTTTAAATAAAAAGTTTTATATGCTGTATATAGGACAATGCGATCGTGTCCTCGGTTATACCGTGATTGCCTTATAACGCGGGTCGTAGCCCCTACCCTGAAACCCGCGTTATAACCGGAGAATGATGTGGATTTTTGGTGCTAAAATATATTAAGTTTTGAGTGTGGTAAACCAAATTAAAAATCATGACCCATAATTTCGCACAAAATGCCGTTGTGAAAAATAAACTTATCGACAATTCATTTCCGTCGAATTTCAATTTTATTCGAATTCGACGTTTACCGACAGTAATCGGTTTAAATGAAATCCTATAAAGCATGATTATAAGGTACGCGCGCACTATAACTTAGGAAGTAGTGTATTCCCTCGGTGACGTAAAGCGCCACAACTACCCAACACACCGCTATAACACAACCTCACCAGGATCCTTATCGCTGCTCCCTTCTTTTTTACGGCAGCAGAGGGTTATCAGGTGGATGAATGCCGTCTGATCGGACACCCTTTTCCCGAGAAGGTGACTATTGGGAGAACGCCCTGCCCAAACTAATCAGCCCCGCTAATTGGGGTGACCCACCGGGGTTAGTGGTTAGTGTCGACTCCACCGTTCATTTCTTAATTGATGGGACCAGCTACCGGGTCCTTTCCTTTCTCTATCTCGCCAAACCACCCACATCCATTTTCACCTTAAACTAGGTCTTCTCCCTCTTCAATTCTCCCTACCGTTTCGATCATTCTTTTCCTCGTTCGCTCATCTCCTTCTCTCCGTCTTTTCTCCCGATTTTACTTCCTTCCGCTCTCCTCTCTCGCATTTCCTTCCTCGCGCTATTTCCTCTCACTATTCCCAATCCCCAATTTTCCATCCGCCATTCACTCATTCACTTTTACTCCCTTTCTTTCCTTCGCTCCACTCTCCCTTCTATTTTGTCTTTTCCATGTATCTCGCGTCAAACTCTTCTTTTCTCATTTCCTTCGCCCGTCTTCATTCTCTTCACAACCTAGGAGCCATCCACTTTTATCCCTCTTTCACTCCCATATATATCTCGCCCTTCCATATTCATCTATATCTACATGGTACCCTGCAAGTCACCATTTTGGCAAGGGGTGCAGTGCATCAAAGGTCTCTAGTTATCCTACGTTATCTTTTCCTATTATGTTCTTTTATCGCGCTAGGGAAAAACGATCCTCTATATCCTCATACTCCTCGACGAATAGGCGTATAAAGGGAATCGACAACTTCTACCTTACCTTTCATAGAATCGGTCTTCTTATTTTCTTTCTCCTACGCCTCTTCCCTCTCTCTCCTGTTCCTCCGTCTCTCCCTCCACTTTCCACACATCTTCGCTCCTCTGAATGACCATCCTTTTATGTAGGGTCATACTTGATCTTGGCTTCAATCTGCCCATCCCAGCATCTAATCCCACTAATTCAAACTAATTTTCAACGATGAAATCCTTATATACTCCATCTAATCCTAGACGATTGCTCATTTCTCTCACCTTATTTTTTTGTTTCTTATTCTATCTTTTTTACTCCTATCTTCCCCTATCGCTTTAATCTGATCCAACTTACCTTCTCGTCATATCTGTTAATTGCTTTTCACCACTCATACTTATCAATCATCATTCCCATCTTCTCCTCGTCTATCCACTCTATTCATCACTCTTCATCATTTTCACCTTCTCGTCCACACCCCTCACTTTCGCAACTTTTACCTTATCGTATCTCCCATATCCTTACAACCTTCCATTCCTACGATCGCTCCCATTTCCTCGTTTCATGCGGTACAACCTAATGAAATTAATTACATCCTTTGTTTAAACTTAAACATTTTTCTGAGGTAATAATAAATAAAATATTCGAAAAGGATCTAATAAATTTCTGGAGCAATTTCATCAATATTATGATTTAACCTGGGGCATTAACGCGGCCAAAGCACCATGTTTTCGCTCCATCAGCTTTTTTACATTGGCAGTAAAAATCGAGCTTTCTTCACGCATTAAAAAAATCGAAATTATTTTTATTTTACCTATTTAAGTAACAAAACATTTTATAAAGTTGAAATATACCATGATATAAAATTGTCATTACTACTTTTTAATTTAATTTTTGTATTATAAAAAGAATGAAAGAAGCTAACTTTTCAGCTATACTCGAATGAAGTACAATAGCTGCTTTTTTGTAAAGTAACAGGAGTGTTTCAATGGTTGTTGTCAGGATGTTCTAAGAAGCGGCAGACGAGTATGGGTATACCAAAGTCACGTATTTCATCGGTGCGAAAGTTCACTATTGCATGTTACCGGAATCAGTTGTTGACTGGCGATGCAGGAAAGTCAAGCATTGTAATCCTTATCTGAATAATACCCTACAAGCCACCGAAAATGTTATCTGGCAGGGGGTAAATATCACCAACTTATATTACCCCTTCATATATCTGTCCTACAAATAATTTCTCGAATCCTGTCAGTGTAATCATGGCGTCCCGAGTTAGATGAGCTATTAATTATATCTGATAATTCATCTTTAAATGCCTTTGCTCTTAATCTCTGCAAAAGTCGATACCTAGGCATTTTACCCCGTTTCTTCAAAGGTTCCCATCCAAGTTTATCTATTCTTATATTCGTGACACATACTTGCCTAACATACCGACGTTTCACAAAGTGCGCTCCCTTTCGTTGCACTTTCTGTCACAGGAATAAGGCCTTTAACATAAGGGTCCCATACGCTGCACGCATATTCAATTACTCGTCTAACTAAGAGGATTTCGAGTCTTGTGCCCAACAAATCACCATATTCGCCACATAATACAAAATAAACTAAATGTTATTGCTTAATCCTTTAAAAATAGATTTCCAGTTGCATTATTATTATACACTGTCATTATTTATGCATTAGTTATCCAAAGTTAACTATTTTTAATATTTATTATAATATAAGAACTAATATTTATCCATAAAAAGCACATAGTATGTATGTACTGACAAAACTAGCGTTATAATAAATAGATAATGCAATTATTCCCGAGAAGGATTCTCAAAAAATTAAGTTTGCACCATTTTGGCGAATTAGCGTAAGTAACCGGTAGAGGGAGGTTAAAAACATCAAAAGACTCAGGTTATGGTGTCCGCGTCTGTAATAGAGAGTGTCTTCGTATTTTGTTTATCTCTCAAAATACGGAAAGTTTTCTTGGGTCATGGATGATTTCAACACGAAGGTAGGGGAATAAAAGGAAATGAAAGTGCAGTTGGGAAATGGGCATATATAGATATAAACGAACGAGGCAACTGACTTGTACACTTCTCTGAATGCACCATCCTCTACATCAGTGGTTCTCAACACGTGTGCCGCGAACATTCTCCAAGTGTGCAGCGAGACTTTTAAGAGAAGATTGCAAATATGTGCATCTTCCACCGATTATATAAATAGTTTTAACAACGAAACTAACACAGTATTAAGACTCGTTGAATCCAGTACAAAAGTATCACTGCTTTGGAAGGCGCGTAAACAGCAAGCCTGGCAACAAAGTTGTCAGCGTTGTCATAGTTATCGAATGCCTTGTGCATGAGTCATAGGCAACTGATTTGTTTTCGCTGTACCCATAGTCTTTTGCATAGGGAAGTCCTTGTTGGAAAGACATTAAGAGTTGACTTGAAGTCCGTATTAAGCCAAGTTGTTGGAATGCTTAATTTGGTGAAATCAAGACCTCTAAAGACCCGCCTCTTCAAACAACTTTGTAATGCTATGGATTCGCAGTACGAATGTTTAGTTTTACACACAGAAACAAGATGGCTGACAAGGGGAAGAGTGTTGGCTCGCGTATATAGTAGTTACTATTTTTTTAAACCGAGGGAAACAGTGATTTTTGTAAATATCTTAGCTGTGAACTTTGGTGCGCCAAATTAGCATATTTGGCAGATATATTTAGGTATCTGAATAGTGCGAACACCAGGATGCAAGGACGGAATGAATACGTCCTTGCTTCTACGGATAAGCTACTGGCAATGCAGAGTAAAATAGTCATCTGGAAAAGTAGAGCTAGAGAAGTTAATCTTGAGATACTTCCTCTGATTCCAAAAACCCATACGAAAGAAATTGTTGCTCTCGTGGTGGAGCATTTAGCAGCTCGAGAGCACAATATCGAGCGTTACTTTCCATCCGTGACTACAGAGAAATACGACTGGGTAAGGAATTCTTTCACACCAGTCACAACTGACTTATGTGTTTTTACTCTCTCCGAAGAAGAAGAGTTAGCTTCTCTTTCAACTGATCGCACTCTGAAAATCAAGTACACCGAATTGTCTCTGGATATGTTCTGAATTTTCTGTTAGAGAAGAAAATTCAGAAATTGCGGAGAAAGCTTTGGCAGTTTTGATGCAGTTTTCTACATACTATCTGTGTGAGTTGGGGTTCTGGACACATATAAACATTAAATGCAGAAAAGGGAACGGCTCAACTTTGTTGAAGATGAAATGAGTCTGCTTATCACGGATACGTTCTAATATCAGTAAAACGCCAAGCTTAAGTGTCACATTAGGTAAGATTTTAAAATATATTTTTTAACATAACTTCATCATTTGTTGTGTTTTACGATATCATAACTTAATTTGGAGAATTATATTATACGACATAATATAAAAATTATATGTACTTTTATGATTAATCATATTTCTTTATTCTAATCCAATTCCAGTGCGCCGCAAAAAAGTGAATATCTAAAATGTGCCGCGAGCACCAAAAGGTTGAGAACCACTGCTCTACATAATAAGCACCTTCTTTACGAAGGGCTCAAACAGAAAATGAACCTGAAAAGCAACTAATTGTATCAAACTTTATTTATTTATTTAGGAAAAGCTTCAAAAGCAGCACAAAGGCCAAATTACACAGACTTATAAACAACATACAAGCAATAAATAATTATTATAAATATAAAACAATATGTATAAAAATTTAAAAATATAAAAAGAAAATACGTCTGACCAAAGAACAAAACAGGAAATATTCAAGTCTATATCGATTTTAATGAGCTAGTAAAAAACATCTAGATTCGACTGATTATTTGTTACTGAATTATAGGTGGCAGGAATGCGGTAAATTGAAATTGAATTCATTCTAGTCAATAAAAAGCATATTGTGGAAGACTGTTTTGTCCTCAATCAATTTAAACTGGAAGCTAAGAACAATTGGTAAGATACAGGATACATTTCAATTCCAAGTAGGAAAGAAGAAAGCTGGTAATGATGCCTAACACACAAATGCTAACGGAACAGAAAGAATTTCAGCTTGAATCAACCCAGTGTACTGGAAGATCAAGGCAGTATACTCAAGAAAAGCGCTAAAGAAATAGGAAGGAAAGTTTAAGAAAATCTAGATAATACGCTTTCTGAAAAAAGTAGCTTAGCTGTCGAAACATCTGTGTCTAGTTATAGTTTTGGTTAGAATATACTGTGTGAGCTCCTTTCAACCGAGTTATATCGTATGTTTCTGCGTGTTGATGTTCCCTTTTGACTTAGGTCCTGGAACAATGTTACCAGCAATCTGCAGCGTGAATGTGAGTTTCTTTTTACGGCGAGGGAGTTTTTTTTATTTACTATTCTATCTTTGCATTGCTGTTACATAGTATCATCTTTTGCTCTATTTCTTATTCGTAATTGACAATAGGTTACATGGTACACGAGACTGTCTAATCTCAATCTCGCCATAATATATACGCATATATATTTATCCAAATGCGCGTCTTTTCGAAATGAAAGGCTGCGACGTCTAAGGGTTGTAGACACGGGCGACGGAATAGTGCCATGTATAGGTATGTTAGATTGATTCTCACTTTTATCGACTCACTTCTAAAGGATTCTGGCAAAATTCGAAGAAATTTCCTACATTCAGATTTGACCTTTATGTAATTGATTTGAAATTCGCGATTATATTCTTACTAGTTTTCATTGCGAAACGGAATCTTGATTGACCTAAATTTGAAAAAAGGCGATTCGGAGCTAGAATTTTATGTTAGCAGTTATCTTTGCCGTAGTAACCTCTTCTATCTATCGAAAAATTAATTTAAAAATTTTAATTGTCAAGCTTTGAGGCTGGAATCCTCTATGTGATCTAGGTATGTAGGTAACTCCAATAGCCATAGCGTAAAAGTAACCATTCGTAAATTGTCACTGAGGATGACTAGTTTGCGACTGTGAAGGGCATTTGGTTTACTCAACCGATTTTTATTGCCATAGTCCGCGTAATTGCAATGACGTATACTAGAAGTTCTAATTCAAAGCGGCTTTTCACAAACGAATGTCATTGTTCTAAATTTATCATATAGCAGCGCCAAGTCTGTTGACGTCTTCCCTCTATTTACTCGCACGTAGCTAATAAAGGCCACGACACGTTTCTGCCGCAATGTGCTCACACGACAAAAACAATATGCAATGCCCTGTTGCCATCTCAGTGCATGCACTTGACAGAAACATGTATTATAAAATATTGACACCATTAAGAAATGGCGACCATATATTTTGACTGTATAGATAACAAGTGAGGGAAGAATTGCAGAGCACATTAAATAAGGCGTTTTTTCCTTTTTTACAAAAACTATCGTAAACACATTTGTGTTCTGCTAAAAAGCAACAAAAATTTTAAGATTAAAAAATTCGATATATAAAAATAATATCTCGCGCAATCGAAGACCGTTACTTCAGTTTAGAAGTCGGATGCGCTATCTATTACACCGACGTTACGAACAGATGGCTTTCAGCAAAAGTCATCTATCTAGTTCTGTCATGAAATATTCTCCGGCAGTTCAGCCTAGATCCACCAAATTTTACCATATTTACTTCTCATACAGGCCAACCTATTCTAATAATTTGGCTTCTCCAAGATGCAGGATTCCAGAGATTTTGCGCACACGGACGGACATACAAACCGAATACATAAGCGATTTCTTAGAATAAATGGTAAAAATTGTTAATAAATATTTCCAAAAGAAATGCAGTAATAACATCGCATTTTTTCTATCGGCTAACCTTTTCACTCAGTCTTGCATAATAAAGGAAATAATCACACGGGAATCGTTAATATGCCAAATTTAGCGCGGAAAACTGACTACTATGCGCATGGCCTTAACCAACATTCCATCAAATAGTGTAGGCATAAAAGGTTGAACTCAAATTCTAAAAGATCTAACTATATAATTTCGAAATATATGACGGGCTGCGTGTCGCAGTAATTAGACTAAGCTGTTCGATGAAACTTAAAAGTGCACGATTGAAATTGTATATGTTTTTATTTGAAACATTCGTACATTTCCTAAATATTAAAGATCTATATATTGGATCGTATTGCATTGTTACTCCATGTTTGTCTCATATACGCAGTCTTTTGCACTTATCTGCTATAGATAACATTTAGAGGGCCGTATCATTTGAGCTGACGAACAACATACGGCCCACGGGCTGCGTGTTTCCAACTTCTTGTCTATACGGTAGTCTCATTTTGGGGAAGCGAAGAGATCTCCCAAAGATTACAATCCAGGCTTCAGAGAATGTACCACCGAACTTCACTACCTTCTTTCCTTGTATCTATCGACTAGGTACTTAAATTCGTCTTAAATCGTCTGTATTAAGTGCAGCGATACTCCATTCTAAATATTAAATAACGTTTGAAGGCAACATATTTTAAATTCTGGTAGTAAATATTGCAGACACAATAAACCTAAAATAAAACCAACAGCTCTCATACGTAGGAGATGAAAGCAAATGTATTACACCACTGGAAAGAGTTAAGATGTTTTTGAATTGTATTCACTGAAATACGGAATTTCTATTCCGTCAGGAAAATCAAACAAATGGACATGGAAATGCTAAACAGAGGAAGAAGCGATTACGAGAGAATCATGACGATCAAGAAGAGTACGGTGTAGTCAGCGAGTTGAACGCAGGAAATAATCATAGTACGATGGTCAGTGACAAAGTGAATTTAACGACCGAAAATGGCGAAAACGAAACTTTTTCCGCTTAAGCACACGAAATAAATTGAGAACTAACTTATATGTAAAAACGAAAATACCGATATGAATTATTATTATAATTTGTGGCTGGAATTCAATAGCCAATATACGTCACTCTTGCAGAGAAAAACTGATGTTTAAGCCATTGGCCGTCCTCGATAGTGGAACAGTATCCGTTGATTCTAAAAAATTATTAACGATCGGAGACTCGCCTTTGAGAACTGCTCATTTGAAGCTGCATTCATTTCATCGCGTCGAAATTGAAAGACCGAGTTTACATGTCGCAGGGTTTTGGAGAAGTACCAGAGCTACGAAATATGTGCAATATTTATGTGAAAGTACAGCTTAATAAAATAAAAGCGTTTAAGAAATCTGCTCTCCACTAGCGTAATTAATTGTATTTTTCGTCCCGATCAATCGGCTCCCATCCATGTTTCATTTTGGGACTTTAATGCGGTCATACTAAGTAAGATGTTTCTATTTAGTTTACTGCCAGTAGTAATGTAGTAGAGGCTGCTACGTTGCAGCAGGCGTTTATAAGCTCAATAACGGTTTTTATATGTGGAAAGAAGGCAGTTTTAGATTCATTGTTGATATGAACCTAAGAGTTAAAATTGACTAAACAATTGTCAGATACCATGGACATTTGCATTTACTTGTGGAAACAACGAAAACAAAACTGTCAATAGGGAGGATTGGCCAAATTTCGCAATCTCTCAGAGGGGTTTTCCGTTATTATGTTTATCATTATGTTCATCGCCCTACGAATGTGGGATTCTGAACACAATCATTACTTTATCGAAAAAACGCATAACAGCGCGAAATTAAACGTTTTTTATCGACAAGAATGGACTACATACCATTTTCCTGCAAAGGATACCATACGTGAACGTTCTGTTTTAAAAGCTTGTACATATTACGTAGAAACAGGATTATAGTAACTTAAGCTTCGTGGAAGGTTTATATTAACAGATGTATATTTTATTTTATAAATTTGACTAAGTTTCCTTGTACATCGCAAAACAAAAGGAAACCACTTCGAACACGCGATATTTAACAGAAAACTTTAATGAGCCAAAACAATTACACTGGTAAGGTATTCTATCAAACTTAATACTTTAACCTATACTACAATTTATATTTAAGGGAATTCAATCAAAAAGTTTTTTTTTTTAAACTGTTGCTTACCGATCCAAGAAGAGGGATTCTATTTTATCTTTGATAACTTATACCGCAAATGAGAACACCAACCACACGCTTTCTATTTAAATCGGCACAAGAAAGTGACGCTATAAACGTAGAGGTCTCTTGTAAGACGACATTATTTTCTCAGTGTATTTAGTAACTAAAGCTACTAATCTTGTCACTTAAAGAATTAAAAATAAAATTATACTTTAAAATGACTGAAAAATTAGGAACTAACATAAGCTACAGAATCTTGGATTGGAATTTGTTGTAAAGAAATACCAAATTTACAAGAATACAAACACAGGTTAAGTAAATCTTTCAATTGGTACTCCATATAGTTTTGTAGCAGACTCCACACAAGTGGAGTTTTGTGCGCATTATAGTCAGAAAAGAAAAGCTACCAATAAAGCGTTTCAAGCCGAAATAGGTTAATGTGCTCCGTCAGGATGAGGAAATTTTTACCTAAGATTAAGTGATAACATTCAGTTTGATATATTTTTTTTCAAATGCGAAGGCTATACGAGGGCTAAGAAAAATTAAGGATGGAAATACGTAAGATAGTAGAAAACCCAACGAAAAGCATTGATTTTAACTAGTTCCATAAGTAGTAAATTTTTAGCAAGAAAATAAACTTAATTGAGATGTGCCAAGAAAAGAAAAGCAGAAAAATGTTTGTCTGAAATTAATGAGAAAAGAAAATACACCTAATCGACAAACAGAAAACAAACAAAAATTACTAAAAGGAGGGTCACAATAGAAAAGTTCTTAAATACAATATTAAAGACTGTCTTCAAAATTGCATTTGCAACACGCTTCGTAGATTATAGAAAAATCCCACTTCTCGCAAAAACGAGAAACACTTCAAACGTCGAGTTTTATTTTAAGTTATGGAATATCAATACGTTGTAGCTATTTTAAGTAAAGTAGCTCATTTTTACGGGGAGCGTCAATAATAATCCATAGCATTAGAAATAATAGATAGACTGACAGAAATCAAAGTTCGTTTTATCGAAAGAATAGAAACAACTGACGGATGGAAAAATATTGATTTTTCATTCTTGAGTTAATTTTATCGCTTTCGTATCCAATATGATTACGTCAAACAAATTTCCAACTTCCGTAAGGACTACTCTTGTGAAACTTACGATCACAGCAAACGTGGTCAATAAAAGGCGTTACAATAAATAGAAGTAGCATATTTTCTCGCGTTTGAAACAGCTATCGTGAGGTAGACGCATTAGTGGAAAATACACACACATCGGTATACGGGAAAAATCTTCCCAAATACTCATCGTCTCGCTTAACACTTCAGAATAAGGCATCCTGAGAAGTGCGTGAATAAGCTATGGTTTTCATCATTAGTCACTCAGCGACGACGGGTCATTTATAAACGAGCTGCGAACTTGCTCAATCTCAAAGCACTCAGATCATAAAGACGTCATTAATAATGCCAAAGAAAGTAATCATGGGGTCGGAATACGGATTGAAAACTAATAAAATATAGCTTCTGAATTCATTGGATCGAACGCTGACGAATTAACAAGCACCATTTCATCGTTATATGTATAATGGTTTAAAGAAACTTTTGCTACAATAGTTGAAATAAAATCCATGCACGAAATAATAATTACGATGCATTTTTTACTTGAATTTTACAAAATAGAAAATTGGATGGATTGAGTAAAATTGTTCTAATACAAATTACGTGAATACCTATATTAAAATAAAAAATTCACGAAGATGATATGATAACCGCCATCAATATTAGTAAAGGAGATCGGTTAAATTAAAAAAATAAGGTGCGAAGGAGTCTGAATAATTTTAAGATAATTATTCAATCTAGGTTTCAGAAGAGGTGGGAAGTTTCAATCACCTTGCTTCCCAATCATCTAATTTTCTCTATCCTAATAATTAGCGTACGGGTCGATCATATTATACTTTAAACACCATCATTTCTTCAAGAGGTAGGTAACCTTTTCTACATTTGTGGTAGCGAATCCTTCGAGGGGCCGCAATGGAAGTAGCCCATGCATCGGCGGGCTGCATTACGGTCTAAAACGAAAGTTAATTAAAGATTCTGAGGTATCATACAAGAATCAGTCAAGTCTGAATTAGGTTTTTAGGGTGAGCATTTCAATATTAAATATTTTATTATCTTATCTTTTTCGTTACAGCAGAGGGCGCCCTCGGGGGCCGTAGGTTTCGCATCCCTGATCTACTCGATTACCCAAAATTCATCTCAATATATACATAAAACCCTCCCACACACCCCTTAAACACGTCCCATTATTCCATGAAATCTTACCGTGCGGCTTCCTGTTTAATTCGGTCCACATTTCCGAAGGTTTAGCAATGTTTGCATCGCGCCCGCCGCATATAACGCGCACTTACATCAAAACCCTTAAATTATATGGGAATGGTGTCGCAAGAAGCCCAGTGCACAATTAATAGTAGTAGAGTGACGATTGGGTGTCGCAGAGGCACACATGGTGACACGCCGGACGGAAGTTTTCGGGTAATTGTCCCTCTGTTGCTGACGAAGGGTACAATCCGTAAGTTCCCGTCGTATGCGTCTGCATGTGTCTCAACGACAACCCTGTGGTTCTCTTCTACCGTATGCGGCACAAGGTGAGGTCAAAGGCATGCCACCACTTCGGAATGTATGAGGATGCTGAACCTGCCCAAATTAGTGACATCGTTCAACGGACCAACCAAAGTGAACTAGAGGAATTCGACGGCGACGATGAGGAGGAGATGCTGCATTCACGCGCAGAGGTCCTTATCAATGCGGAACTGTAGGAGCTAGAAAACCCGCACGCCGTAGAGGAGAAAGGAGACGATGGTGCCGAGGCTTGTCCCTCGACACGGAATTCAACGAGAACCCTGTTATTAATTGGCATCGCCAAGATAAACGAAGTCGTCTAAATGTTTTCAAAGAATGACCCAGAATGGGAATGCAGAAGTGCAGTGAAAAGAGGTGTTCTCGCGGTCATTTCCTGCTACCGAGAAATGCATCAGGAGAAGAAACAACGGAGAAGACAATCTACTTCAGGAAACCTGCAGTTTCCAAAGATTCCATCCTTACAACTTCTCTTTTATAATGAAATGCTTGAATAAACTTACCGAAGTACAAAATAAATAGTGATATCAAGAATATCCCAATGAAGTCGTTGGGATATTGGTGATACATAAATAATACATCGATCTTGCGTAAGAAATAGCGCTGCAGCGCACTGCTGTGAACATATCTCCATAGATATAATTATATAATAACCTCTTACAGGACTTGCTGGACTCATGCAGCGATCCATTTTCTAGGAACGCATTCAGAGCGCTATGAGAGAAGTGACTATAATCGGATTGCTTCAAGATACTCAAAGAGAGATTTCTCGAGGAACAAATTTATCTATTATTAGTAGAAGGTCCATTTCTTGACACTTTGGCCGTTTGAAAGGCACAGGTGAGTGTGACTGATTCCAGTGGAATGATGATGATAAGTGCATGAAAAGATGATAAAATTGCTAAATAAGTGATTTCCATTCATTGACTTCATACAAGAGCATTCACTTCTTCATTAAATAGTGAGATAAATAATTTGAATCAATAGTAATTAATAGAATTAATTCTCGCGGCAATAATAGGCTTTTGACAAAAAGTAGCTAAATTTGCTAAAATTACTGAAAAGCTCAACAGGCCAATATGGGAATGTTATATTTAAATATTCATCAATAACTGGTTCGAGAACAGCACTCAAGAGATTTTACAACGTAAACATTAAAAAAATACAATCGTACTTGACCCAGAGACTTTCTCCGGTCTTAGTTTTGAATCGTTACCTTTCTGCCAACTGAGATTTTAAGACCGCTGCTAATCGGCAGATGAGAAAGATAGAAATGGTAGGGAATCTTTCTTGTTTAAATACAGAAAAAGTTTGATTTTTTTTAAAATCGAAAAGATATAATATGATAGAAATTGCTAGAAATAGAAAAAAGAACATTTTATAAGAACTAGAAATTATACAATTAAAAAAGATGTTAACAAATTTTAACGATTAGCTTATAAAAACTTCGTTAACATTCATTCATAATATAAAACATTTAATAATATATAAATGTATAAGTGCGGCAAACTGTTTTGCTATGACATATTACGTAAGATACCGTTTGGAAGGTTGCAACATTAAATCGTTAATGAAATCATCAAATCAATCAATCAAAAATATCAGTAAAACTATAAATATAAGAGTTAACTGGTCAATAAAAACATGAGTTATACCGTATAACATATACGAAAAACATAAAAGAAGCAGATGTCTTGTAAGAATGACTACGACAGAAAGAGGGTATTGCTCTCTCCTGCTGACACTCTTTAACATCATCATACAGTAGACTGTCAGCTGACGAGAACGAGATTATAGCTTTAACCTTATTCTCCACATCGTCCCATTCTCCGCAACATTCCTAATTTCTTTTTAACTCTTTCCTATTCAAGTCTTCTAATAACTGGATCGTCTTCTTTCCCTCTCTCTTTGCTTTCTAATTATCCTTCCCTCATAGTTAATCATACAGCCTCCTTTCAAGAAACGCCATAGCCTTTCTCTTTTTCTTCAATCTATATAAATACATAACTATTCAATATTTTATTCAAATATGCAGCCTAGTCCCGTTGCAACGAGTATGGCTAAAAACTATATAAATAAACAAAAGTTATTTAAATAAGCTATATTTTGTATTTAGAACAAAGTAGAGGTGAATTGTCATTTATCTTTTTCTGGTATCTCTACAAGTCAAATAATTTCTACAGCACTGCTACCTGCAAAACCTTTCTACCATTTCTCCTTCGTTTTTGCCATCTTTTGGTGTCAACACACGCCATTGCAGAATTCTTTAGTGCGGATAGCGTTAAGCACTCTCATATCTTCTATAAGTGTTCTCTATTTTTAGAATATTGTTTTAAGTACCTACCTCCCTATGGACCGGAAAAAATCCTTCCGGAAATGCGTAGTGAAATAACAAGCGTAACTGCGGAAAAACTGCAAGTAGAACCTTATTGGCGTTAGCGAGAGAATTAAATTTAGGTTATTTAAACAAGTATAATTAATCGAATCAGGTGAGACTTCGTGGAAGTATGCAATATTATTAATATGAATGTTTAAACATGCATATGAGCAACATTTATGCAATCATTTCGACAAGAAACGTAGATTCCTCCGAATCTCAGGCCCGGGCTATGTGGAAAGAGAATGGAAGTATGTAGTACAATTGCTTGCGAGATGTGTATATGTGTGTGTGGCGTAGAATAAGAATTCATTTGGACAGAAAAAACGAATCTTTGGAAGAGAGATAAGCTACATAAATCTGGTAGGCGGTAAAGATTCATTTGAGCCATAAAATAATGTTCATCGAAGCTACTGAAGGAAGAATAAGAGAAAAAAAAATCTGGAAAAGACTGTTTTATAGTTTAAAACAATGTTTCAGTAGTTGGAACCACAAAGCTATTTAAGAGTAGAACACTTATGATGATGAAATTTCTACATTCAAATAAATATCTTTTAAAACTTCACAAAATGCCTTTTAAATGAGCCTTGTTTTTTTGTTCCAGAAAAATAACTACTCCGATATCCCAGAAAAAATTTACGATAATTAACAAACAGATAATTGCTGTGCGTGCTTCCCGACAAAGGAAAAGAATTTCTAAGGCATATATTTAATAATACATTTTAATATATTTGTAAATTGGAAAATATATCTTCGATACGGGTATATAAAGACCGAATCATCGAATATGACGACCAAAAATTTGTGAAAGGGCATAGTTCGAAAATCATTATTATATGATGGCTTTATAAAACTACGGCGTAAGTTGCTCATATAATCAATACCCGTTTTGTTCTGGACAGCGTCAGTTTTTTGTCTGTGCTTCGCAGTAATTTTTTTCTTCTCCAGTTTCAATCTAAACTACGAATGAAACACATTTGAACGCTTTAAATATTTGCCGCGAGCGCTTTTAAGGCTCAAAGTAGTCACACTGACCTCGTAATTCATCCAGCCAAGGAGTGATTCTCTGAGTATTCGTCGAGGTTTTGTTGTAGTCATATTGAGCCCTTCACAGAAGCAGTCTAAATGCTCCTCCACCATACACGCTTTCAAAGACAAATAAAATTAGGAGGAAAAATGAGAGAGTGAGTTGGTAGCTTTCCTTCATGAAAAGCACCTAATGGATAAGGTATAAAATTATCGACAGAAGGTATATTAATCGGATGAACAGACAAAAAGTTCATTTAAATAATAAATGCGAGAAACCTAAAGTCAAACTTAACCTACTCGTCGTTTCCAGACGAGAAAGCACATCGAACACGCGAATTGAAAATTTGGAGAATTTCATGTTGCAAGGACTATCACGCTTGGATAAATACCGTAAAAATCCACCAAGAAGCGTACGGGACAGTATCAAAAGAATAGCGTATTTAGTAAACAAATGGATGTGAAAAATAAGGCACTAATGAATAAGGATGAGAGTTACAGAAGACTGGGGGGAGGGTGTTATCATCAAACCTAATATAAATTTATTAAGTACGTAATAAAAGTACAGGGTGATCATTTTAAATGAGAACCCATCAAAGTTTTAATAACTTCGAGTAAAAGAGTGCTAGAGACATGACATTTAGAAGTAACAACCTTTATTGTCTGGCATTACTTACATTGTCACAAGTAATGTTGAAAATGACCACCAGCATGTTGAATACATAACTGAGCACGACGAAGCATGTTCGAAGACACTGCCTGCAGCGTGATAGGTGTAATGTTGTAAATGACGTGGGATATGTTGGTTTTCAATTCATCCAGATTGCGTGGCTTGCTGTTGTGGGCATTGTCTTTAATAAAAATCCACAGAAAGGAGTCTAACGGCGACAAATTTGGCGAGCGTGGTGGCTCTCACTAACCTGTGCTCCTTCTCAATCAGAACAGTCGGCGAGTGAACACGACAGTGTCGCAGGCAGTCAACAAATGGCGACATCAGGCAGACAATAAAGATTGTTACTTCTAAGTTTCATGTCTCTAACACTCTTTTACTCGAAGTTATTAAATTTCTCATTTAAAATGATCACCCTGTATAAGAAATAAGCGAAGGGCCCTATGCAATCGCAATGGCGAAAAACACCCCCAAAGAAAAACGGCGAGAAATAGGCGTTAAAAATATTTCTAAAATATTATATATAAACATATTACATTAACCATTTTATGGCAGGCAAACAATAATCATTACCGACAATCATTTTTATACATAAATGGCTAATAATGGCATTGATATAATACATAAAAAGTAGAAAAGAGTAGATTGAGCTCGTTAACGGGAAAAAGAAAGTTGGAGTGAAAGGGAGAGCAGGACGAAATTGATGAGAACAAGCACAAAAAACGAGAGTAATATTAACTAATGCAGGAATAATCTAGTAAAATGCAATGATTTATGGGGTACGTGGTCGAAAATAGGAGAAAGGAGAGAAGAGGGGCGACAGGGAGGAAGAGGCGATAGATAAAATGGCGCATCTGAAGGAGGGAAAATGCATATGTAGAGAAGGGAACGAGGAATTAAGGAGGTGAAATGCTGAGTGGAATAAGGGAGGAAAAGAAATAATGATTGCGATGGCTGAGATACCGGGGAAGAAAATATAGATAGATGAGGGTCTAGAGAAGAGAGAGATAAAAGAAGAGAATTAAACGAGAGAGAGAGAGAGGCCTCCAATGAGATGATGCGTGCAGTCGTTTGTCCTAAACGACAGGAAAAGGTCAGCGAGAGAATAAAGAAAAGGAGGAATTAGAAGCGTGCGAGGAAGGACGTGGGAAAACGATTATGCTCCATCTTGAGTCTCAGGATTCGTCATTCACTTCCTCCCGCAATGATTTTTATTAATACGAACTCTTGTGTGGGCTAATGCAACATATCACATTTAACGAGATGTCATAAGTTATACGAGTATATCTTATATTTAATAATGAATGACCACATAATACATCAAATGCCTATATATACCGTAGCAAACGGCATTACTTTCGAACCGGAAATTGAAACAAATTGAAGAAAAACACAATTTGCTTAATCTTTGACTTTCATTATAATCTTAAAAAGTTGAACGCATTTTTACGGTTTTGAAAGAGAAGTGAATATGTTAAAAAGAGTGGCAAATGTGAGGGTTAGAATTAACCAAAGAGTTCTTTTATCTTCATTTATCTTACATAATGTTTTACTGGAGCACAACCTTACCGAGAATACGCCCTCTCTGCTAGTCATCGCGAAAAAATTAAAAACATTCCATTAGGAGAGAACTCTTCCTAAGATCGAAGGATGGGAATACTCGTATTGTAAGCGTCTTTATGCAACAATATGTAGCGATAAATCAAAAAGAATGTCAAGAGAAACTGATGTAACAGACTAACACAGCATTAATGGTGCCCTGAAAATGTACGTTACTTTCGCAGCGAAAGTGTTCGCCATTTTCTTTTACGTAACTGATACCTTAGAACAGGAATTCGAAAATGCGGCAAAAGATTCGTATATATAGGATATAACCACGCATAGTCGCAACGACGAAGGAATTAACAGGATGGAGAAGGAGAGATGAGACGGAATAACAGGTTTTTAACGGTATACACCACTTTGTCAACAATTTGTTTGATACACGTAATTTAGAAGTTTCGCTTGACGGGTGGAAAACGTACTTTTGAAAGAGGATAACGAATAACAGAGCAATATGTAGATCAGTGGTCGGCAACCTTTCTTAATGGCGAGTCAATAAAAAGTTTTGGGGAAATGCGATAGGTCAATTAAAAAATTTGGACGAAAAGAAAAAACAAACCTGGATGTTTATATAAGCTATATTTAGCAATTGAATTACTTTTATTTTCAAAACGTAAACCCCTCTGAACATGTTTACCTTTAGGGGTCACCCAAATCGTGATGGCGGGTCACTCATTGACCCGTGGGCCATAGGTTGCCGACCACTGATGTAGATGAAACGTAAGCGGTAAGCAATGATGGAGAGTTGACGAAGGAATACAGGCGAGCATTTTCAATTTTAAACCGAGCGCTACGAAATTTTAACTTTATTAACTGTCTTCCATAATGCTTTAAAATGCACAAAATCTAACAAGTTCCTCGCCTTTATTTGATGCAATAGCGAACGTATAGATGTTTAAGTAAAAATGAATAAGGCCATTACGAAGCGTGGAATGAATTTTACTCGCTGCGGTGATTGTCTCCTTCAAACATCGTTATGAATGTCCACAGAAACCTGTCCTCGTAACATTCATCGACGTCGTGATGAAACGATGAGGGAGAATCCTCAGACTAAAGTTTGAAAGAGACATTATGGCCTCGGGCGCATCTCTCATTGACATTAGAGCGGAGGAGTAACTGTTTTATTAGAGAAAGCGATGCTATGAGTGTAGAGCAAGAGAGTGGATCGACGGAGAATGCAAGGAGAAGGAACCTAATATGAACGAAAGTAAACGTCGAGGAAATAGAGAGTGAGGATGAATAATGAAGTGGAGAGCGTGAAAATGAGAGGAAAACGTAGTGCGGGGAACAGATTGCACCGGATAAGCACGAAGAGAAGAGAGTCGAGTAGAATAAAAATTAACCGTTTAACGCCTTTAAGAATGATTCATAATCGTCCGTTTTGCCACGAAGGGAGAGAAATAGAAAATAGTTAATAAACTATATATTTAAAGAGCGCTCGATGCAAAGAAGTGGAGGAAAAGTTCCGATGCGACGAAGGGGCCCAGAGATATAATGCAGCAGAGAGGACGTAATGAGAGGAGGCGGAGGAGGCGAGACACAGTCTATTGGCTCCGAGCTCCTTTTAACCCTTGACACAAGCGTACGGCCATCTCGGTGCAAGCAAGAGGCAAAGGGTTGGCGAACAGAGGGCAGGATTATAGGCGGAGTGGTCGAGGGCAAGGAGGTCCTGGGAGGAAGGATGCGAGGGCAAAGGACGTGTTTGGAGGGTGATCTGGGGTGAGAAGTTGACTGTCCAGGGCAAAGGGAAGGGCTGCGGAGGAAACTAAAGAAGGACAAAAGGAGGGGCGAATTAAATTGAGAGAGAGGGAGAGACGGTGGAGGGCAGGAGAAACAAGAGAAAGAGTGGGGTACTGGGATAGGAGAGGGAAGGTGGGCGGAGGAGAAGGCGAAGGAGGATGCGGAGGAGGAGGCGGAAGAGGGGGAGACGGAAGAGGAGGAGGCGGAGGAGAAGGAGGCGGAAGAGGAGGAGGCGGAGGAGGAGGAGGCGGAAGAGGAGGAGGAGGCGGAAAAGGAGGAGGCGGAGAAGGAGGCGGATGAGGAGGAGGCGAAAGAGGAGGAGGCGGAAGAGGAGGAGGTGGAACAGGAGGAGGCGAAAGAGGAGGAAGCGAAGGAGAAGGCGGAGGAGGATGCGGAGGTGGAGGATGCGGAGGTGGAGGATGCGGAAGAGGAGTCGGAGGAGGAGGCGGAGGAGGAGGAGGCGGAGGAGGAGGCGGATGAGGGGGTGGAGGAGGAGGCGGAGGAGGAGGCGGAGGTGGAGGAGGAGGAGGCGGAGGAGGAGGCGGAGGAGGAGGCGGAGGAGGAGGCGGAGGAGGAGGCGGAGGAGGAGGCGGAGGAGGAGGCGGAGGAGGAGGCGGAGGAGGAGGCGGAGGAGGAGGCGGAGGAGGAGGCGGAGGAGGAGGCGGAGGAGGAGGCGGAGGAGGAGGCGGAGGAGGAGGCGGAGGAGGAGGCGGAGGAGGAGGCGGAGGAGGAGGCGGAGGGTGAGGAGGCAGAGACGAACATTTCGTCATAGCATGAAATTAGTCGCTTACAATACAGTGAGTTTGGTAGAAAAAATAATCGAAGTTTCTACAAAGAAACGTATTGAAATATTTTGTGTGAAATGAAGCTTTCGGAGAAAAATTTCTACGGAACGATTTAAGGTAGCGGTAAGGAAAAACGGGCTCATAATAAACTTGTGGATTCAAAAAGATGATGGGGACGAGAAAAGAGAGGGAGAGGAATTGAGGGAGGAGAAGAGAGAGAGAGAAGGTGAGAGGGCGAAGGTGAACGCTCAGAAGGGAAGGAGAGAGGGCGGAGGAGGATAAGGATGACAAACGAAGCGGAGAGGGCGAGAGAGAGGAGGTGAGAAGAGGGGGAAAGGATAGGGAGGAGGATGGATAAAGGAGAGGCGAGAGAAATACTGAAGGCAACCGCGGATACGGAGATGGAGGAGGAGAGAGGTGGGCATAGAGCAGCGAGGAGAGAAGTGAGGGAGGAAGCATGTTTAGGACATGAGAGGAAAAGTTACCTGACGGCGATGTGGAGAAGTGAGGCAGGAAAGGTACGGCAAGAAGGCGGCTAAATTAAAATTTAAAACAAATAGGAAAGAGAGATTTAATGGAAGATATGGAGCACGACTCTTGGTACTATGCTTAAATGCGATTAAACGGAAACAAAATAATTGAAATTCATACGCCTACAACGAATGAATTTGAATAAAAATATATTCCCATTATTTTCATCGTCACATTCAGTTCGCACAATCAGCGATGAAAGGAAAGTTTCGATGCCTCGAGGAGGAGGATTGGAAAATGCAAAGTATCATAAAGACGGGAAGCGGAGAAGAGAATGAAAAGAAAAAGTAACTTACATGATAGGAGGAGTGAAGCGACGAGAGGAAAATTTAAAAAGCGAAATATGTCAGCAGGATTGTTAAGGGGAGAAAAGGATATAGGAGAGAAAAGGATTTTCCAAAAGGTTAAAGGCAAAGATAGGATGTTCTAGCGAATGAGAGAAAAGTAGTAGGAGATAATGGGCTCAAATGGAGACAGAAGGGTCTGGTACAGTAATAAGAGGAAGTGTTCGCAGGAACAAGTAGAGAAGACCAGCAAAGGATGCTCAAAGTTGAGCATAGACGTAAGAAAGATGGAAAAGTATAGTCCAGAAATGGAATACACAGGGATATCAAAGGCGTTCTTTATGGGAAATACGTACAAAACAGCATCGAAAGATTGGACGGTTCTTGCATTTTTATACCCCAAATTAAAGTCGTAATTACGTGGTCTCGCAGACTGTCTTGTGGCAAATGCTGTCCACTATCCGAATATTTTTTAAAATATATCTTACAGATCATATAAGAGCCAGGAAGAGAAAAATATGGTATTTAATTGTTACTTGCCAAGTGGACCGTCTTAGCGACCCATCAAAACAAAATATGCGATGTTTTTCTCGGGATTTTCTCGAATTTTTACCTCCGAAAATATAACTCGTAATAATGTGATCTACGGACTTCTCTGTGGTAAATGAAGTCCTCTATCCAAATTTCAAAAAATTCTATACCTTGCAGATTATATAAGAGCTCGAGAGAGAAATTTGTTATTTAATTGTTGCCTGACGGATGTCATCTATCGAAATGTGAGTATAAGTTTATTAAAGTATTTATGTAAAGTGGAAGGTCTAATTGATGGATGTAGCTCAAAATCACAATTAGGCGATAAATCTTAATAAGGATCACTCCTACTTAACTTAATTAAAATTCGTCTAGCGGTTTAGGAGATGAAAGTTAGGACGGACGGACGAGACGTGCCCATTAGGAGTTCTGCTATTACCGCTTCGCTGGTAAAGAGCGCCTAAAAAGGAGTTTTAGAAAAGAAGTGTGTACGGGAAAGGAGCGTGGGGAGGAAATAGATTAGTAATTCGAAAGAGAGTTTAGTTATAGAAGTAATCCGAGAGCAGTGTATAAGGTATGCCGAGGGAATAATTGCGCACGAGTTTAATTGACAATCGTAATGAGAAAAAAAAGTTAAGCAGGAACGAAGAGGAATGGGGAGACAGATGAGAGAGGATAACCGAGCGAAGCTCAGAGCGAGTGGTGAAGGGGAAAAGAAGGATGGGAAGAGGTTTAAAGAGGAGCGTAAGTGAAGAAGGGGAAAGAGGGAGATTCGAAGAAGGGAGAGAGGAGTGAGATTAGGAGGTGGAAGAGAGGGAAATGCCAACGGGCGGAGGTAACGTTTACAGAAGGAGCCGGAGGAGGGGGCGGGGGAGGATCCGATGGAGGGGGCGGGGGAGTAACCGATAGAGGAGCGGGGGAGGGTCCGATGGAGGGGGCGGGGGAGGAGCCGATGGAGGGGGCGGGGGAGGAGCCGATGGAGGGGGCGGGGGAGACGCCCGGAAGAGAGGAGAAATATAACGAGGAGCCCGGAGGAAGAGCAACGACAATTATAGCGGCACGGGCACGCGACAAGAGTGGCGGAAAAGGGGGAGGATACATTGTGGGGGCGGAGTAATCGGAAAAAGCGTCCAAGGAGTGGGATTAAGTACATAGTGAGGTAATGTGGTCGAGGAAAATTATGATACGTGGCTGATTTGGGGGGCATGTGGCGAGTCAGAGTACGTGTGGTATGCGTGCGAAGGAGGAAGGACGAAGGGTTGCGGGTAGAAACTTACGCTCGGAAAAGCACTAAAGATGAAGACTGATACGAGCAGAAGAGGGTGGCGAGTTGAGAACGAGAAATCTACGCCTTGATCGCCGCAATTTTACACACTAACTTACCCGGTTTTACTTTTACTTTCGCAATAAATCTGAATCGCTAATGACTCTCGCGGAGTATCTTAAACAACAGCGAGAAAGTCGACCGAGAGAGAGATTTTATTCTGGGTTTGGTGACTATTTTGATGCGTCGGACGCAGAAGAGAGGTGTGATTCGGTTCGGCGAAATCAAAAGACCAATCTGGTGGATCCGAAATTTAAGGTGAACTAGCTGCTTATTGCAGCATTACTTGCAGCATCAATTAAATATATGCTTAATTCCTCCCGGCATGGTTAATTAATGCAATGGAAATTATAAGTATGCGTAGGTTTACATTTTAGAAATGTATTCCAAAATTCTACAGAGCCTCCAGGGGGAGAACATTTCAACTATCACCGACGATTCCGCATTTAAGGTTATACCAATTCCCAGTACGGCCGAAAGATGGCAGTAATACAAAAATGCACGACAACTATTTTCTATCAAAATTTTCTGTTCAAATTACGTTTTGCGACAAATACTACTATTATATATCCGCACTTTTTTATTTTAATGTTTTTGCGATATTAATGTAATGCAATAGCAATCAAGAATGTCTGTGGGTGTAATTTTTATAAATCTATTTCAAAATATTAGAAAGCCTCCTGGTGGAAAACACTTCAACTATCTGTGACGGCCTCGCATTTAAGGTTATACCACTTCCTTGTAGGGTCAAGATACGGCAGTAATACAAAAATGCACAACATAAATATTTTCTATCAACATTTTCTGTTTACATTAGGGTTTACCACAATTGCTACCATTAGATACTCGTACTTTTTAATTTTAATTTTTAGGTGATATTTGCGACTAAAAAAGGAACTATAAGTACTTTTAATGAAATGTTGTTGCCCAATAACCATTCGGGGACAAAAGGTAATGGTTAATTGCCACGGTGATCCACCCGTGATCTTGGCATATGATAATGTGAAGTGTCATTGCTCTTTTGCTGACACACTGACAAAACGCACTTAATATATAGATTCCGATGGAGCGGGAGGACGGTGAGAAATGGATGTGGGGAGGTACGATTGGGAAAACGAGAGAGAATAACGAAGAGGGCGAATGGGTCCGGCGTGGGAAAAATGTGGAACGAGAAGAGCCGAGAGGATCAGGAAACGGAATTTGGAAAGAACTACAGCGATGATCGAAGAAAGAAAAGTGAAGCGGAAACGGAAGAAAGAGCATCGGATGAATTTGGAATGGTTAGGGGAATGGAATGCTGGGAACGGATGGAAGAAATTTTGAGGATATATCTATATAATGAGGATGGGAACGGGAAAAGCTGGTATCGGGAGAACGAGTAACGGAGACTACGAAATTTGTATAACGGTACAAAACGTGACCGCGGGGAGAGCTAAAAAGTGGCAGTATAATGCGGTTTCTTTCGCCGGGTGAGGATAACTGCGAGGAATGGTGTCTCGTTAACAGAAAGTGGTGAAACGAAGGCCATCGAATCTAGTAGGAAAACCAAGGGTGTCCCGAAATCCACAGTTAAAAAGACGTCAAATGAGGGGGGGGCTCGATTTTGGGGCGGGCGGGGGAGAAGGGAGTGGAAGAGGAGGCAGGAGAGAAGGAGGCGGGAGAGAAGGGGGCGGGAGAGAAGGGGGCGGGAGAGAAGGGGGCGGGAGAGAAGGGGGCGGGAGAGAAGGGGGCGGGAGAGAAGGGGGCGGGAGAGAAGGGGGCGGGAGAGAACGGGCGTGAGAGGACATAATAATTCTGACGATACAGACCAAATATTTAAATAATACATAGGAATTTACATTTTATACATATCTTGAATAATATACAAAGAAATATAAATCTAAACAAAAGTTTACCATTTAACTTTGAAATAAAAGTTAAACTGATTATTAAAAAATAATTATTATTACCGCGGTTTTTGGAACGACTTATTTACAAATTTAAAGCAAAATGATCGAGTAAAGCGTCAATCAAAACTAATATTTAACATCTCAGTATATAATTAGGGATAAAACGTAAAAGTCGCAAACTGCAATACCGACCCAAATTGTGTAGACGAAATATTGAATGTTACTACTAATTCTAAATTATTTCCCAAACAATAACGTAAATAACTAAAAAATGTACAATAGAAGGAAATAATGAAATTCCGGACGTGTTAAAATCCCGGCCGGGCGTCCCCGGACACCCTAAAAATGAGGACATGTCCGGGAAAAACCGGAAGTCTAGTAACCCTAGGGCACGAGAGAGGGGGGCGGGAGAGAGGGGGGGCGGAAGAGAGGGGGGCGGAAGAGAGGGGGGAGGGAGAGAGGGGACGGGAGAGAGGGGACGGGAGAGAGGGGACGGGAGAGAGGGGACGGGAGAGAGGGGACGGGAGGGAAGGGGGCGGGAGAGAAGGGGGCGGGAGAGAAGGGGGCGGGAGAGAAGGAGGCGGGAGATAGGGGGGCGGGAGAGAAGGGGGCGGGAGAGAAGGGGGCGGGAGTGAAGGGGGCGGGAGAGAGGGGACGGGAGGGAAGGGGGCGGGAGAGAAGGGGGCGGGAGAGAAGGGGGCGGGAGAGAAGGGGGCGGGAGAGAAGGAGGTGGGAGATAGGGGGGCGGGAGAGAAGGGGGCGGGAGAGAAGGGGGCGGGAGTGAAGGGGGCGGGAGTGAAGGGGGCGGGAGACAAGGGGGCGGGAGACAAGGGGGCGAGAGACAAGGGGGCAGGAGAGAAGGGGGCGGGAGAGAGGGGGCGGGAGAGAGGGGGCGAGAGACGGGGGCTGGAGAGAGGGGGAGTCAATAGGAGGAGTGTGGGAGGAGGGCTTCGTGGCTTCAGCGAAGCGAAAGAGCGACGGCGAGGGAAGGATGGTCCGGGGTAAAAAGCAAGGAGAAAAGACCCTCGGGGGCGGATGAGAGCGCTGTTTGCCCACGGCCTGCTTCCTCCTCGGGGTTCATTCCGAAGAACAAACAACGCCGGCGACGTGTATGTAGCGCTCTCGGAGGGAAGCACTAAGTCCTCCGAGGTCTGTGTCGGTCGAGGGGAAAGTGGGCGGAAGGTACTGCATGCGAGCGGACTTTCATAGCCCCGAGCCAGCGACCGCTTAAGTTTGATTACCTTGTCTGGGGCCTAGAGTCCCCCGCTCCGCCCACTCTCGAACAGCGCGGACACGCTCCCCGCCCTTTCCGCCCCTCCGAGTAACTCCTTCCACACAAAATTGTAACTCGGTCACCCACTCTCCCTTTCGAGGAGCCCCATTCCTTCCTCCGCCCTTCCAATCAACGTGGCCCGCGGCTCTTATGAGGTCATCCTATTCATCCGAGGAGCGGTGGCAGGGGTATCGAAGTTCGGAATGTCATAAAGCAGAAATAAATAACTTCTGCGGAAGGGCATGTCTCGAGAGAATAAATATAGTGAGACGATTAAAGAGAGGCGGAGGATAATAAATAGCGAGATGGGAGTATGTAGGTAGATAGAGAAAAGGGGCTGGCGATGGGAGAAGAGAGTATGCGAGCAGCTTGAAACTGCGAATGAAGCGCCAAGAAAGGACGGCAATCAGATATGCAAATGATAGAGAGGGCGATTTTTCGAGAAGAGGGGCGTAATTTCAGGAAAGAGACGTGATGAAGAGGGTGCAAGAGACAAATACGAAACCGAAACCGAGCGGTGCATAGAAGATGGATGGAAGCACGGAAAAGAGGAAAGAAAAAGGGAGAAATAGGGTCGGGAGGGAGAAAGAGGATCTGGAGGAAGAAAGAGGGTCGGGAGGGAGAGAGAGGGTCCGGAGGGAGGAAGCTGGTCGGAAGGTAGGAAGATGGTCGGGAGGGAGAGAGAGGGTCCGGAGGGAGGAAGCTGGTCGGAAGGTAGGAAGATGGTCGGGAGGGAGCAAAATGGTCGGGAGGTAGGAAGATGGTCGGGAGGGATAAAGAGGGTCGGGGGGGAGAAAGAAGTTCGGGAGGGAGAAAGAGGGTCGGGAGGGAGCAAGAGGGTCGGAAGAGAGAAAAAGGGTCGGAAGGGAGAAAGAGGTTCGGGAGGGAGAAAGAGGTTCGGGAGGGAGAAAGAGGGTCGGGAGGGAGAAAGAGGGTCGGGAGGAAGAAAGAGGGTCGGGAGGGAGAAAGAGGGTCGGGAGGTAGGAAGATGGTCTGGAGAGAGAAAGTGGGTCGGGAGGGAGAAAGAGGGTCGGGAGGGAGAAAGAGGGTCGGGAGGGATAAAGAGGGTCGGGGGGGAGAAAGAGGTTCGGGAGGGAGAAAAAGGGTCGGGAGGGAGCAAGAGGGTCGGAAGAGAGAAAAAGGGTCGGAAGGGAGAAAGAGGTTCGGGAGGGAGAAAGAGGTTCGGGAGGGAGAAAGAGGGTCGGGAGGAAGAAAGAGGGTCGGGAGGGAGAAAGAGGGTCGGGAGGGAGGAAGTTGGTCGGGAGGGAGGATGTTGGTTGGGAGGGAGGAAGATAGTCGGGAGGGAGGAAGATAGTCGGAATGGAGGAAGACGGTCTGGAGGGAGCACAATAGTCTGGAGGGAACATGAGGGTTGGTGAGAGGGAGGGAGGGAAGGGAGGGAAGTGACAGGAGTGGAGGGAAAAAAAGGATAGATGAGGATTTTAGGAGAAAAGAGGTGGCGGAGGTGAAAATCAGAGATAGGTGAGGGAAGAGGTATAGAAGTGGTGAGAGCAAGGAAAGAGAGGATAAAATACGGGCGGAGAAGATTTGGGTAAATCACGGAGAGAATGAATATACCTACCAGTGAGTGAATGAATATATAAGCTATAAAATGGTTATATAAACTAGAGAATGGATATATATATATATAAAGGCGAGAATGAATATATAAAGGGGAGAATGCATTTACTCTGACGGTACTTTTAAGTAGCAAGATTCTATTCAAATTTTCTAATCGGTATAGAGCTGTACTAAATGCTATTAATTCCAACTTAAGCCGGAAAGCGTACATTTCAATTCTCTTGTAGTTTATACTCGTAAGTAATACTTCGTTATACTCTTGCACTTCGCTTGGTCGCCATTATGTGAAAAGAATTCTATGTTCGAAACTATCTTCGAGACCTACGATTTTATTTTATAATTCAATATATAATGAAATTATCTATTGTTTGGTGCCAAAATATTTATTTTAATAACATTTTATAATTAATTATACTATAAAATGTCAACAAACATTTTCTTTGATTAAAATCTTATGAACAACTTTATTGATAATAATGGTGTAATTTTCGTCTGAAAACACCTTTCTGAGCATAATAAAAGATAATCATAAATTGGTAGATGGGTGGTTAGAGTTTCTGCCAACGGATGCTAAGGTTCGAATCTCGCCTAGAACAAAGATGTCTGTTTTTGTCATATTAGGGTTATATGTAAGAATGTACATGATTGTCTAAATGTTGCCATCAATAAAGATTGATTATCAATAAATATATCATACTTCAGGGAATAAAGGAGTTAATTAATATATAAAGGAGAGAAAGAATGTATAAAGGAGAGAAAGAATGTATAAAAGAGAGAAAATACTAAAGGAGAAAAAATATATAAATGAGAGAAAATACTAAAGGAGAGAAAATATATAAATGAGAGAAAATATATAAAGGAGAGAAATTATATAAAGGAGAGAAAATATATAAAGAAGAGAAAATATTTAAAGGAGAGAAAATATATAAAGGAGAGAAAATATTTAAAGAAGAGAAAATATATAAAGGAGAGAAAATATATAAAGGAGAGAAAATATATAAAGGAGAGAAAGAATATAGAGAAACGATTGGGAAGAATGGGAGAAAGGGGAATGCAGCCGCCAAACTCTAAAACTATCCGCTGTGTGCCGCCAACCCATTTCCACCCACATTCTCAAACGCAAAAAATAAGCCGCTCGCAACACCGTCGTCATTACCACTCGCCCGTCCACGCCGCAAACCATCGACACCAATAGGCCAATTCGTTCTCTTGGACGACTCTAAACCGCCGTTCCTTCCTCCATCCTCCCTTCCCATTTCCACCACCACCTCCTTCTCCTCAATCTCCCCATCGCCGTCTCTTTCTCTTACTTTCTTTCCCGTTTCCGCCATTTGGCCTCTGCAATCTGCGCGAAAATATCCCTCGGTTATCATCGTCTCCGTCTTCTCCGCTGCCGACTCTTCTCCGTCACTGCCGCGTAATTACATTTCCTCTGTTTACATTTCTTTCCTCTGCATTTGCCATTCTACGACTTCTATCTTCTCTTTAATTATAATTATTCCATCTTAAATTTCACCAACTATTTATATCATTACACGTCCATTACATCTCCAGTGGCTCTTTATATCGCTTCCATTTCTGTGTTTTCTTGTATTCTTTCCATTCCTTATCGGCCCCCTCTCATATTAACCCCTTTGCCAAATGCCCTTTGCATCCTTTCGCTCTCCCTCCGCCATGCCATTCTAACCTCTCCATTCCCACCTTCATTCCGTCCCTCGCATTCGCTTATCCGTCATTCGATTGCTACCCTCGCAGTACTCTTTCTTCAAAGGCTCTCCCTCCCGAACGACACCCCCTTCCCCCTGCCCATCTCCCCGCATACCACCTACACCAATTCCTGCCCGTCCCCAACTCCTCCGTGCAAATCCCCTTCCACCCCCTCCAAGCATACCACGCTCTCCCCACTCCCTATCCGCATACCACATTTCCCTCTCATCCCACTCCACTCCCAATCCTCCCCTCCCCCTCACTTCCTACTCCCCGCACATCCAATACTACGAGGAGCCGGTGGTGTAGTGGTTGGAGTGTTGGCCCCGCCAGTTAAAACGACACCCGGTTCGAATCTCGTAGAATTTTTTCCGAGGATGGCCGATCCCCTATTTGTGCGTGATGGAACTAAGGAGATGAGGACGAGCCATTGAGAATAAGAGAAATGAGGAGCACGCCCAAATCAACACTCCGTCCTTCGGAAGGGACGTTAAGCCGTTGGCCACATTGGTGCTCTTCGTTATCTTGCTATCCGGCTATTCACTGCACCTCTTAGATACCCATTGCGCGTAGGCAAGAGGTAAATCAGTTGAGAACATACGATTCCCATACCACTCCACTCCCCTACAACCCGCTTTCCTACTACCCCCTCACCTACCACCCCGCCCCTCCAATCTCCCTCTCCGCCTACTCTCCGTCTACCCCCTACTCGTCCACGCCCTCTCCACCTATTTCCATCTCCGCCTACCCTTCCACCCCTCTCCCCGCAAAACCACCTCCTCGCCTACTCCCCCTATTTCCATTTCCGTCTACCCTTCCAACCCTCTCCTCGCAAAACCACCTCCTAGCCTACTCCCCTCCCCGTATGCCTTCACCTTCCTCTACCTCTTTCCACCTTCTTCCCTTCTCAGTCCCCCATCCCACCATCCATTGTAAAATTCATCCTCTGTCGCCCTAACCTTTTTCACACAACCCCTTACCATCATAATTTGAACACTTCTCATCAGTTACCACACGCGCCTCACTCTCTTTCTCTTTATATTCATATTTCTCTCTGTCCATATCCCTTTCCCTCGCTTTCTCTATCCACACCTCTGCTTTGGGTTTCTCCTTCCTTTCCTTCCATCGCCTATCTCAATACACCCCCGTTCTCTTTTTCACTCTCATTCCGTCCCTCTCTCTCCTTTCGTTAGACCTCTCACTCTAAATGCCCCTCTCTCCCTCCGTTTCCTCCCTCCGTTCCCTCCCTCCGTTCCCTCCCTCCGTTCCCTCCCTCCGTTCCCTCCCTCCGTTCCCTCCCTCCGTTCCCTCCCTCCGTTCCCTCCCTCCGTTCCCTCCCTCCGTTCCCTCCCTCCGTTCCCGCCCTCCGTTCCCGCCCTCCGTTTCCTCCCTCCGTTCCCTCCCTCCGTTCCCTCTCTTCGTCCTTCCCAGAATCATCCCCGTCGCTGCGCCCAATGAATCCAACCCCTACAAATGGAGGCACAATCGGAAGCGGCCATCTACTACACGCGGCGCTCGCTCTCTCTTCGCCTCTCACCCCCTCTCTTCGCCCCTCACCCCCTCTCTTCGCCCCTCACCCCCTCTCTTCGCCCCTCACCCCCTCTCTTCGCCCCTCACCCTCTCACTTCGCCCCTCGCCCCACTCACTCACTCGCTGTGGAGCTCACACTCACTGCCCACCTCCTCGATTCGTTCCGCCCTACTCCTACTTTCGCGCCGCCCCATCAAACCTCTCTATCCAATTTCTTTTCTAAGGCGTCCTATCCGTTATTTCCCAACACGACCTCGCCAATTGATACCAAGTATCCGTAGAACCATTCCTAACGAGACTATCCAGGATTCTTCATTTGAAAAGGCAGGAAGAAATAATTAATGTGATCGAGTTACCTTCTCACTTTGACGTAAACTGGTTGATGCTCCATTTAATTAAGATAAAATAGTACTAATTTAAATCTGCTTTCATTAAAAAATAGGAAATATATAAACATAATTTAAAGTTGATAATATATAAGTAAATTACTTTTTAATCATGTATGTCCTTTAATAAAACATTAACATGTATGGAAGAAGGTCAGCTGTGGGTTAAGGGAAATAATTTAGAAAACTTTCCGTATTTATGTATATGTCAGTAACATTTACATTAAATCAAGAATTAGCACTTAAATATATAAAAAAACGGAAAAATTACTTATCTCAGCAATTTATAAAAACCACAAGGTAACGAAAAACCTTTTTGCGACTATTGGAGATAGCCGAGATAAGTACTTGATCCAATTATTTATATTTAAGAAAGTGCTTATTCTTTAATTTTTCAGCCATATTACGAGTTCTAGTGAACTTATATCAATATCAAAGCTTCTTTTATAAATATTGCACATCGGAATCTATGTATGTATCTGTGTGTGTTTGCATAGGTGTGCGAATATTTCTAAAGGAAGAGTTTAAATTGCTATATATATATATATATATATATATATATATATATATATATATATATATATATATTTTTGCATCCATAAAGTGATGTACAGTTAAACAGCCACCCTCGGTTAACACCAATTTAAGCTTGTTTGAAAATCCAATCAGATAAAACGGGGACAGGTTTCCATTGACCGCCGCCTCCAAAATAGCACCAACCTCCGTGAGTGCAATCAGCAGCGTTAAATCGGGGGTCTAATTTCTATGCACATAATATGTTGCAAAAAGAGACACAAAAAGCTAGGTAGGTAGGTTAGAAAATTTATTTTTTTTAATTACTCGGGCGTGAAAACGAAGGACAGGAATAAATTCACAGGATTCAGGAGAAATGCCAGACCTATTGTTAGTGGAAGGATGAATGAGCAGTATAAAAGGGTGCAAAAGAAGTGTCAAGAAAAAAAAATGGGATGTAGACGCTGTGTTGTAGGAGGTCCACCGCATAATAGAGCCCTGCACGGACCTGATTTTCTAGGCCCGCCCTATACAAATTCGGACCCGGCCCGTACATTGTCGAAGAAATTTTAGGCCCGGCCCGTGAGACTAGTCCGTTTAAAGCTCCTCGGTTCTAAAAATGTAATTATCATATTCCAAATTTCCTACCAACATCTGTGGGCTGTTCAATGATGTGAAAAGGATTTTTCAATCCACATATTTGTATTTTTTGGATGACCAAAAACAAAATAAATTACTGTATAAATTACACAAATATAATGTAATAGGTAAAAAATATATTGAGCAATTCAGTACGGAGGAGTCACACTCGTTCTTCACAATCCCTGGGTTAATTTATCTAAGAAACCATGCCACTTTTTTGCTTGAACCTATTCAGTACGGAGGACTAGTATTATGACTCATCCTCCCTAATGAATGGGTTAAATAAAAACTAATGCAAATCGTATTCGCAAGTTTTAGGCACTGGGCAAAATATTTCGGCTCGTCAAAGCCCGAAAATTTTTATAACAACCCTTTTACATCCAGTGATTTTAAAGCACGGCCCGAGTCCATAATTACTTCCCAAGATTCAGTCCGTACCCGGTCCACTGGCCGGGCGTGCCCAGGCAGTTTAAGAAGATGTGGTCAAGAGGAAATACTGAATCGCGTATGTAAGAAGTGTGGGAATGAATACCAAATAGAAGAGGAATGCAATGTTTAACTTTCGATCTAAGCCGTTCGCTCACTCTCCTCTTTTTCATGTTTTCTGCGACTGATTGCGGTGTAATTATGATCGGTATCTTTTGCTCGGGGACAACTACACAAGGCTCGGCGAGGAAGGGCGAACGGCATTTTAACGGAGCATCGCAGGGGAGGAGGGTGGGGGATCGGTTTGATACGGGATGAAATGAGTGAGGAGGTGGTTGGACATCCGCGGACGGTGCAAATGGCTTCGGTTACGGAATCGTGTTCGACATCCGTGAAGGTCATCGAGTTGTGAAGGATCATCGATCGGCCAAAAAATTCCTCAGTTTACTTCCCCGATGCGCCGAACTAAGCCGGCTGTGGATGTCGTCCACCTCCCGCACGAGTGGGCCAACCTCCCTCCCGAGTGGGCCTACCTCCCTCCCGAGTGGGCCTACCTCCCTGGCGGCGCCCGTGTGCCGGACACCGCGTCCATCGCCATGCGACGCCCCACCTCGCGTCGCGATGCAAGGCGCGTAGGATAAAGGATCGAACGGAAAGGGAAGAAGGCGATTTCGATGCGGGACGTCGCTCTATAGCTTTCGGAAAACGTTTTAGAATTCGATACTCAGAGCGTGGACGCTTTTAACTCATCCGCCTCCCATCCTCCGAGAGCATGAAGAAGAAGAGGTTCAAAAGATCGCCGGAGTAGTAGCCGTACACAAAAGCAGAGCGCAAGGGTAAGAGGGTGAGAGAGGGATAGAGAGGGGTGCAAGAGAGGAGCGAGGGCGGAGTTAGAGACTGAGGAAGCAGGAGAGGGAGAGAGAAATGGAAGAAAGACGGAGCGATGGATAGGTGTAGAGGAAATAGGAGAGAGCGGTTGAAGAAAAAGAAAAGGAAATGGTAGACGAAGAGATGGGGAAGGGGAAGGAGACATGGGAGTCAGAGGGGGGAAACAGAGCGGGATGGTGACCAGGAGATAACGGATGAAGGGAGAGGGGGGAGATGGGGGAGAGGTGGAAGTGGGGAGAGGGGGATATGGGGAGAGTGGGATATGGGGAGAGGGGGATATGGGGAGAGTGGGATATGGGGAGAGTGGGATATGGGGAGAGGGGAATATGGGGAGAGGGGGAGAGGAGGGGGGAGGAAGAGGGACAGAGATGGGTAGAGGGGAGAGATGGGGGAGGGAGGAAGAGAGGGGGAGGGAGGGAGATGGGGGTGAGGGAAGGGGTCAGGGAGGGAGAGATGGAGAGAGGGGGAGGGAGGTGAGGGAGGAGGATATGGAGGGAGGGGGATGGGGGGAGGGAAGGGGGTGAGGGAGAGAGAGATGGAGGGAAGGGGTGGGGGAGAGGGAGATGGAGGGAGGGGGAGATGGAGGGAGGGAGAGATGGAGGGAGGGGGAGATGGAGGGAGGGGGAGATGGAGGGAGGGGGAGATGGAGGGAGGGGGAGATGGAGGGAGGGGGAGATGGAGGGAGGGGGAGATGGAGGGAGGGGGAGATGGAGGGAGGGGAGGGGGAGGGAGAGGGAAGGTAGAGGGAAGGGAGAAGGGAAAGGAGGGAGAGGCGGGGAGAGAGAAAGATAGAGTGAGTGAGTGAATATAGGCTAGGATTTGTTCGTAGAATATTAAGAGTATGTGATGATAAGACGTGAGACTTATTATTTTTCTCTGATTAGACCGCTAATTTAGTATGAGTGCAGCGCATTTGACCCGTATGAGATAGGCCTTATTCATAAGTTAGAGAAAATACAACGAAACGGAGCTCGTTTCGTGAAACGTCGATATGGTATGTAAGTGTCACTAGACTAATAGATAAGCTTGTATGGGAGTATCTGGAGAAACGGCGTGAAAAGTCCAAGGCATCGATTATCGCAGAGATTAAGATCAGAAGAATTTAAAGATGAATTATCAGACGATTAATAGGCCATCTTTCGTAGGACTCCACGGCCACACTGACAGCATACGAGAAATTGTTTGTAGGACGGATAGATACAAGGGATCCTATTTCCCTAAGACTATACTAAACCATAACAGGAGAATAATATGGTATGTCTGTGATATTTTCCCCCAGCCACACACCAACTGTGGTGGCTTGCAGGATATTTATTCAGATTCGGAAGGGATAGCAATGAAAATAGTTGAAAGACGGCAATAAAGAACAGAAGAACATAAAGAAAATTACAAAGTAAGAAGGGATGAATTTTAGAAACGTGGTAAAATAAAATTGAAAAAAAATGAAATACAGAAAATAGCGGACCCATGGGAGAAAGATTTGAGGAAGGATGCAAGGTGCTGAATACAGAAACAAGAAGAGCAGAGGAAATTGGAAGATGAGAAGAACAAGGAAAGATCGGAGCAAATGAACACAAAAAAGGTGATGTCGACTGTAAGAGAGCAAGTGGAACAAAGTAGTACAGAGTATAAATAAATAATAAAAAATTCATTCATTGGGGAAAACCGAAAGGTAAATAAAGAATCATAGAAAGTTAAATGACAGAATTAAGAATAAGAATAACTAAATAGAAAAAAGCGACAACATATAATAGTATATTTTTTCACTTTATCTCCCAAACAATCATATTCAAAACAGAATAAGGCAAACCAGATGTTTGTGACTTACAGTTTTTAGTCTGGCTTTAGTTTTAATTCGTTTCAATTAAGGCCATGTTTAAATACATAAAACTTGCTAGTGGCAATGCGGAAACAAATTATCAAGAAAAGTATATTTCTCAGAGCAACGGAAATATGATTAAGAATTTCAAAAAATATCTGTGCTTAATGAATGAAGCAGGATCATGTACCTGGTATTTTTAGATAACATCGCCTAAGTAACAAATACGAAAGAGGACTTGAATGGATGAGGATAACGTACCAGATAACATAATGGAATCGGGATATGGGAATGAGGGCTGGGATTTTTTGTTGGTCAAGAATGGATTTATTTATTATGGCTCATAAACAGTGGATGTGAACAATTACGTATTCATTAAAAATAAAATTGAAGAACGCAAATTTGCGCCCATGGTAATATTTGAACCTGTGAAACTATCGTAGAAACTACTACTTCGTCAAGAAACACATTGATATATGAAAAATATAACTAAAGACAAAGTGGTGCAAGTGTAGAATTTTTATTGAGTTAGCGTGGAATGAGAAGCGATACGTTCGTTGCTTGTCTTTACGGCTAATCAGCCCCTTGGACTACTATAGCCGTAACTACCCAAACGCCGGACACACACAGGAGGGGTGAAACCCGGTGCCGGTAAGTATTAACATAATCTTCACGGAGAGCACCAAGTTGACCAACTGCTTAACGTCCCTCCCGAAGGACGGATCGCTGACTTGCGCGTTCTCAAACCACACAAATAGGGGACGGGGTGATTCCAGGTTGAATAAAACATCCTCTGCCGGATTCGAACGTGTGACCGCTGCGTGGAAGGCCAACGCTCTAGCCACACCGCCACCGCAATCACTAAAAGTTTCACTATGTCCACAGCATATTGGAGCTCGTAAGAAGTTTAAATATTACTTTTTATGCATTATCACTTACAACAAGATGATTTTCATAAATAACTGAATTTTTCCATCATATTTTTATACACTTGCCATTTCAAATGTGCAAAATAAAAAAGAGCGAACAAAATACCTTTTTACGATCAATAAGCACAATATATAAGGATACTCACCCGATAATATGTACCAATAAGTAAGTTTTGTCTACCGTAACGATTGATGCGTTAAATCTATATTCTCAGGGGATCTAACACGAAACAAGACAGAACTTGAGTAAAAACGTAACACAATCTCTATTATATTGTACAAGGTGAGGTGACACTTTCCAAGCGCAGTTAGTTTTCAAAACCTTCTGTAGAGGGTGAACAACAGTATATAGTTTGTAATTTTAGTAAATAAACTTTCGTATTCGCTTCGTTTACCAATTTATACATTGAAGCTTCACTTTCGTATCGGTAAGAATTAAAATCAGAATTTTTTAATACATCGAAAAGTACAGAAAGCTTCAATGTATACAATTTTAGTTTGTATTTAAATGAAAGTCTTACGTAATAATGTGAAATTAAATTAATATAGATAGATAGATCATTTTATTATCTGTATTTATATTTAATTTCGATTTTATCCCAATTAAAGATACAATACAATCAAGTTCATTGAATCTGAAAGAGAATATTATGATTTAACTCGAGAACTAAATGTACCATTACTTAACGTAAATAAGAGGAACGTAGTGTGGATTATGATTGAAAAATATGAGATAGAATGATGAGTGATTGATTAATTAAATGTGATTAATAATTAAATTAATTATTGGAAGTCATTACTGGTTTTATGGCTGGAATCATTCACTTTATCACACGTGTAAATATTGACACGCCGAATGATCCAGCAATTCCTTTTAACATGCATTGCAGACAATTCGCGACCACACTGTCTTATGCCATGGCAATAAATAAATCGCTAGGCCAAACCCTAGCCAAAGTTTGAATTTTTACGCCTGAACCTTGGTTTACACATTGGAATATGTGGGGTATTCAAGAATTCGAACACTAAATTGTATATAAAGAAATATTGCAAATTAAATAATAAGGCAGAATTGAAATAGGCACCTAGTTCTCTAGATTAGTGGTGCCCAAACTTATTACATAGCGGGCCGCATCGGTGGTTGCCAATCCTTCGGCGGGCCGAATTGGAAGTTGCCAACTCTTCGGCGGGCCGCAATGGAAGTTGCCAAGATAAGAGATAAGAGTTATTGGAGCAAAGAAAATTTTGCGAAAATGAGTTAAGGGAGCTGGTAAATAGGATAGAGGTGAGAGAATTTGGGGACAGAACAGAAACCGGTAAAATGAACGCGAAGGAGCGAAGCACGAAGTAGGTGTTCACAGGGAAACCGAGATCGTAATGAGAAGCATCGAAAGAAGGATCGAAGAGGGAATTACGACGGGAATTAAGGGGACATTTTTATTTCATATGATATTTAGCGGCGTGGAGATGGATGGGGAGTGGAAACGGAAAGGGGATGAAGGGATTGTGTTTTAAAGCGTGGGACGGGGGTGGCGTTGAAATAAGAGGGGGAGGGGGCTGGAGGGCAGATGGAGAGGGAGAGGGAGATTGAGGGGAGGCGGAGGTGGAGAGGAGGGGGAGATGGAGGGGATGGGGAGATGGAGGGGATGGGGGCATGGGGAGTGGGAAGGGAGGGGAGGGATGGAGGGGAGGGATGGAGGGGAGGGAAGGGATGGAGGGCAGGGGAGAGGGAGATGTATGGGAAGGGGAATATGGAGGGGGAGAGGGAGGGAAGGGGGATGGGGATATGGAGGGGAGTGGGAGAGGGAGGGGGATACGGAGGGGGAGAGGGGGGGGGAGAGGGAGGGGGAGAGGGTGGGGAGGGGGAGAGGGTGGGGAGGGAGAGAGGGTGGGGAGGGGGAGAGGGTGTGGAGGGGGAGGGGGTGTGGAGGGGGAGAGGGTGGGGGGAGAGGGTGGGGGAGAGGGTGTGGAGAGGGTGGGGGGAGGGGGATGGGGAGAGGTGGGAGAGGGAGGGGAGATAATCGTCTTTATTCGGGAAAAATTTGGACTATAACAACCATTCTTACATTTAACCCTACGTGAATATAATAAATATTAGAAAAAATAAAATAACATGACAATACACATTACAAAAACCGTATATAAATCGTAAAATTTAAAAAAGATAAAATTGAAAACAAATTTAAGTTTGTGGGAAAAACCTAGGTAAAAACAAGCATGTCCTCACTAGTAAAACCCATGTAGGAAAACATCCACTGAGAAGAGGGGTGTAAAAAACCTGCGAAAACTCTAGATAGTGTATATATGACAATATAATACTACTGCATTAAATAGAAAGGAGTATGTGCAGTAGGAGAGTTCGTATAGACAGCGTCGTTGTATACCGTCATAAATAAACGGCGCAATATACATTGCACAAACTTTCTCATAGACGTATATACGTTTGGTCTCACTACACTCTTTGCCTCGAAATTAACTCTCTGTGCTTGGCAATCCATTGCCATGGCTTGATTTCTATCTACTACTGCCGTAGTTTAGCTTATATTTTAATGACACTGGACGATATATTGTAATTTTTGGGACATATGGCTTAGTTAGTATTATTTGCAACATCAGGCTCTACAATTGGATTGATTTTAATCAAATTTTATGGAGCAATATTTGAAAAAATCAATTTTTTCTAAAACTCGCCAAGAATAAACTACACTTTATTTTTCTGCAATATCATTTTTATCAAAAAAGGTCTGCAAAAGATGATATATTACATAAATACTAGATATGCGATTTTATGTACGCGTCAGTGCCCTAGAACTGGAAACAGACCGACAGACCACTTTTATGGACTCAGGGATACCTAAAACGTGTATTTCCATCAAAATCTCGAAGGCGAATTTTTTCACGATTACAATACTTTCTCAATATACGTATATGAGAAAGTAAAAATAAATGTAAAGAGAGGGAGGGGCTGGAAGAGAGGGAGAGGTAAAGGAGAGGGGCGGAGTAAGTGAGGGAGGGTGGAAGGAGTGGCAGAAACGCTTTGGAACGGCTCGAGAGGGAAGGAGAAAGGCGGCGAGGCATCGAGGAGTAGAAATGGTTAGGTGGGTGGTTGGGGAAAACCGGCGTGGGACTAGAAGAAAGTGGGTGGGTCTGGGAAAGTGATCGGGAGTGCGAGGGAGAGAGGTTGGAAAGAGGAAATGAGAAAAGGGGTGAGAGGGAGGGAGAGCGGCCGTTGTATGCTGCGATGGAATAAGGTATAGCGGGTAATTAGGATGAATTAGGGCCTCTGCGTCTCTCGCTTCCTTCATAGCATTACGCATCAAGAAAAGTCCACGGCTTGCGGCCTTCGTTTATTCTCGAAAGTACTGCGTCATCCCGAACTCACTTCGCCGCTCGCTAGATCTCACTTGCGTGCGTGTGCGATTCTCGCTATCTCTTTCGTTGGCCCGGTTTCTTGAGACGCGTGCTTCGCCGCTGTTTTTTCCTTACCCGCATAGCATCGAATGAAATTTGACACAAGGAGCATCATAGCACCGAAATACCCCACTTTCTCCTGAATTGTGAACTGATTCGTTATGAAAATGATGGATATCATAATGGAAACAAGACTTTCGTATATTATATATTACTCGTTCGAAAAATTAGCACTTACGATTCAAAACCTGAAGAAAATAAGTGTTTATCTAAGTTTTCTCCAATAATCATAACAAGGATATGAAACGCAAGTTGCGCAATTCGGTTACAATTAAGTATGGTGGGCAAGTAGGTGCCGTGGACACTTACCGATTGGAGAGCGTCTGAGAGAGACACGTAAAGGGACAAAGTGGAAAGCGGTTATACAGGCGCTAAACCTTCTCCGCAACGTTGTGATTTCCGAGTACATGGCGTAGAATAATCTATCGTAAACCAGGTTTTTTTTCTTCTTGTCTCTTTTCTTTAGAAATTCTGCTACAGTGATTGCATAAGTGTGAATGACAAAAGGTCTCTGGTGAGAGTTAACACCCCTTAAACCTTCAAGTTTGTATTTTTGTTTTAATTTATTTTTATAGTTTTTCAACCCCCACTTTGACTCTTTGTCCTATCATTTCTTCGCTTTATTTCTTAATGTTACTTTAAACAGACGCAGATATAGGGCTAGGCCATTGACTAAGGCCTCGTGGCTAGAGCTACTAGAGGGTTAGTGATAACAAAGTCAGGAGCTTATTGCGAGAGGGAGAAGTGATGTTGATTGCGAAAAGTCCCAAGACAAAGAATGGTAAGATACCTTAAAGGATGACAAAAATTACCGTAAAATGTAGTTGGCGAAGACCAGTCTCAACTGACGGGTATCAACGAGAAAATAATTATTTCTAAGGGTTCCACTCGAAGACTGAGCTGTGATCGACATCGACTTCAGAAGCCTACTCACTATATTGTTAACATATATGAAAGGTTCGTGGCTTTTTTGACTTATGGCTCAGTTTTAATTAGTATGACAAACTCTTTCAGCCATAAAAATTGACAATAATTCCGATGCATTCCACCCACTATGTGGGCATCTTCAGGGGAACTGCATCGAGATTATTGTCAATTTTTTATGGCGGAAGGAGTTTGCCACACTGATTAAACATATATGCAAACAAATTATTAAGAATTTTATAGCCTGTTTTCTTTCACAAAATTTAACCGCGTTTTCAGAAATCACGAGTCGTGGGCCCCGCAAACCACTATCGCCTAGGGCAGAGTTCGGCTCCGGAGCCGAATATGGCTGCTAGAATACATGTTGTGGCTCTTTAGAAGTTAGCTAAGCTCCCTAACTCTTATCGGTCATGAAAAATGCATACTCCAATCATTCCAATCTCTAAAATAAAAGTCGGGGTGCCGGTGGTGTAGTGGTTAGGACGCTGGCTACTACTCGCCTGCTGTTCGTAAAGGGCAATGGTCACGAATCCTGCAAAAGTAGGATTTTTTCCAAGGTCGCCCGGTCCCGTTTGTGGAGTTTGAGGAGACCGCGCAAATTCAGTGTTCCGTCGTTTGGAAGGGACGTTAAGCGGACTTCTTGGTCCTCTTCGTTAAGAGTAGGCTAATGCCGTCACTGGGTTTCCCTTCTCCCTTGTGAGTGTGTGGAAGGAGTAATGGCTATAATAATCCAAGAGGTTGATTAGCTAAAAATACACACTCTCTCTAAAACAAAAGTCGTACAGGTTGTCATTGTGCGGCTCCCAAGAATTTTGGAATGAGGAAATACAAGAAGAAATTGTTCTTTTACTTTGAAAGGTAGCCGATCCCTGGCCTAGGGACAACGAAAGCCACTATCGCCTAGGAGCCTCACATATCCTAAATCCGCGCCTGTCTCTAAATATTGAATTTTACGGTTGAGTCATTTTTACCTTAAAATCAATTTCACCATAGTCCACACTATTAGTTATTATTATAACTCTGTTTCGACAATTGGATTCATATTATTGCATTTAAGTTATTAACACGTTTTTGTTCAACGATAGTTATTAACCACCATCTCAAATATTACTGCAGATAACAGCAATCTACACATTAACTGCAACAATGACAATGTAAGAGCTCAAGCACAAGGCTATTAGACCCTGCATTAGAAATAAGTTACTCTGTCTACCTCTGGCTCAAAACAAAAATAATTATTAATTTAACAAGATGTATTTTGGTTTCCATATAACATGCCCGAGATCCTAAAATGATATCACCATAATACGGATGTGACTTGAATATCTTTACTGTAACTAACACAAAATTCAGCAAACCATGAAATATATCTGAAGAAATATTGGACGCATACGAGAGGAAAAATCGACCACAATTCAATTTTTGCAAAAAAGAAAGCCTCCAAACAAAAACCTTTGTCGAATATGCTGCATTAACTACAGAACCAATTATAAACATTTAATTAAGATGATACATATTTTTGGATACGGATTACGCTCCTCTTCTTAATTTAAATTTACCTAAGGAAAGCCAGGGTCATTACAGCGCGAATCTCATAGCTTTTATGAGCTTTACCTTGTTTAACAACATTCTAATGACCTTCGAATAAAAAGGAGAAAGTGGGACAAGTATCCCAGCGTAAACTTTCGATCAAGACAAGTTTTTTCAAAAATGATTTATCCAGTTCAGTGCCTTGGCATTTGGCATTGCGGGAATGTTTAGTTATGTGAAGCCCAAGAGGAAAATGATAATGAAAACCAGGTAAATACCCCATTATGTTTATTTAATATATATCGTTTATTGTTAAACTTGCTGATCAGCTAAAGTATAGACATTTATTTTTCCTTGAATCAGTAACGTCATTTAAATACACCGAAAAGCGTAAAATAATCCATTATAAACAATGGTGCGGCACTGCTGCACAACATTCGTGCCGTGCTGGTTGCTTATATACTATCAAAATTGCATCGCGAATACCGAAGACCAAGCGTTTGTATGACCCGATTACTTAACATAAAACTTGTATAATGAGGTATGAAGTGTTAATATCTTCGAATATCTTACGAACTTGAACTTTTCCACCATGATACGGCTAGGCGGTGCCTCTCGTGCACCGAATCAGTCTTCCTCCCATTTCTACAATACTCCCTTAAACAAGATTCTGCTACCGATCCGATTAAACACATCGGTTTACCCTTCTAATTGTTCTATTACCACATGCTCCCGAATAAGATACGCGCGGCCTTTTTTATTTACACGTTTTAGTAAGTATGAATATCAGAGGTAATTCAGCAATATTAGTTACTACAAAATACTTAATTATTGTTTATTAGAATGTTAAAAATTCCGTTGTTGAGACATCTCATCTAGAGCATTGGTTGTTGTGATCGCAAAACAAAAAATCGTCCCACAAAACAGCCAACGGGTTTTTCAATTCAAGTTTTCCGAGTTCGAATAAATAAAGTATCGAGACATTTGGTGTAACGGTGGATTGAGCGGCAACTTCCCATGCTGGCTCCCAGCGAGGGTGGATTCTCACCCTAGCCTATTTATGCGCCGCGATGGTGCACGGTCAAGCGTTCTCGCGTCCTTCCGACAGGACGTTAAAGCAGGTGTGCTGGTGCGTTTAGCTAAAGTGGCCTAACGGCGGAGCGGCTGTGACTTGCTCCCAGCACCAATGAGAGAGGGAAGAAAGCAGGAATGTAATTATTATTATTGCAAGAGGACGTTAATATGCGCCAAAAATTAGTGAAAATTAAAGCCTATTGAGGACACGGCGCGCAAGTAGGCCGTAAACAGTAAGAAGCTCTCTCGTAAACAAAGTGATTTCTTTAAAAAATGAATCACATAGTAAACTTGCAACAAATAGCTGATACAGATAACTTCGAAAGATTATTAGCCAAAATTGTTACCTTGGTCTTCTATTAAAGACATTTTCTATACAGGGGAAGTCACCGTAGATTTATCGTCGCTTTTTCAATGAACATTCTAAAAGTAAATATTGAGGCGCGGCTCAGATTTCAGATTATGACATCCAATATCTCATGCATAAAAAACAGGTGCAATATACATTGCACAAACCTTCTCATATAGGTATGCGTCTGGTCTCACTACAATCTTTTCTTATTGGAAGGAACTCCCTATGTTTGACAATTTGCTCCCATGACTTGATGAGCATCACTTTGTGAACAGGAGTTGTCTAAAACCCTCTTCTGGCGTCTTTCTTCACTGTCTGGTGGTAAGAAAAGTATCTGGACGAAATTTTAATTTAAGTGGTAGCTACATAATTACTTTTGAGAGTTAAAGTATAGGAAGTATTGTTTATGGGACAAAATTTATTTAATTATTTAATTGTGTCCGTTAAGGAATCTAGGCACATACAGGATTGGACGTACAATTACAAAATCCACTTTGGGCGGGGTTGGATTTTTAAAATACGGCAAAATAGAAGTTTTAACTAAAAAAGTCAATTAACCAACGGGTTGCAAGGGACCATTAAACGAATAAATAAATAGGATGGTGTTTAATAAAACACGTGGGTTTGATAAATTTAAAAATGCGGAAAATGCATAAACACACATATGTTATGCACCGAGTCGTATTTTTATGGAATTAGAATTAGTTTAATGCAGGAAGAGCGTCGAGTGATCCCTAGGTCGAAAATTCTAGAGCAGCGAATCACAAACATGTATGCCTGTGCGACCCCCTCTTACGGCAACCGATCTTGTCGCAACCCCCTATTATGGCAGACGACCATCTCGCCACCCTCTTAACCCCACCCATTCACCAACAAATATAAAAATGTGATTGGAATACTTAAGAGAAAATCACGATTTAAAAAAATATTAATAATGAAAAACGACAAAGATTAACTTTTACTCACGACCTGAAGAGATGCCAAACATCGAAACCCGGGTCGTGAGTTTGAAATAAATTGTACTTTAGTAAAAGTAAATCTTTGTCTTTTTTGATGGAATACCACCAGGTTAAGGCCAATATAGTCAAGTTAGCATTCATAATGAGAAAAATAATGCAATTAAAATTAACTAAAAAATAAAATATTTAACTATTAAACATAACACTTCCGTCTCCACGAGACCTAAAAACCTTTCGAGACTTTCAGTTTTGGAACTACTGTTCTTGAGAAATATAGATCAGAAAGCTTAGCAGAGGAGGTACTTAGGAATACTTGCTGTAGAGGCGGATATATGGCGAGGCGATCTAGGCTCCCGCCTAGGGCAGAGGTGCAAAACTCAAAAGTTGACAGGAGTGGAAATCAACCTTGATTGGATCTAAGCGGGGAGCGCTATGAAAGTTTGTTCTATAATAATAATTTCAGTACACTAATCTGGATCCATTAATTAGGATAACAAATCTTTCTTGTAATTTTTATGCGACAAAAAATGAAATGACAAACCAATATAATTGGCACAATGGGTGACGTTCAAATAAGATGCTCGCTACGACGTAGGTCTGCTATAATAACAATTAGCATTGACGTTCGCTATAGAGCGGTGAATGACATTCGAGTGCTTAAACGTTTTCAAATCGCAAATTCATTTTGTGATGCACTACGGTAACAGAGGGGTAAGAGTAGAAGCGTATAGCGAACCCATATCATGCCGCATATAAGATAAATTGCCATTACAAATTGTGATTGTGTTTTTGATATAAAAGGAACGAATCAGCTGAGTCACTCCATGCTTCGATCGGGCAGCACAAAATGTGTCGGCGGGCCGAGCGTTGTGCACCCCTGGCCTAAAGGAATCACCGTTGCTACAGAAACAACAAAACCACAGAAAATGTTCAGCACGAAAATAGTATTAATATATTGAGAACCTCAATTATGTAAAAACTGAACATCTAATAGTTGTACCATACATTAATATGAAATATAATGCGGATTGGCGAAGCCATATATGCGCAAAAAGTATAATTGCTTAAAGTAGATATTCGCAACGTCATATGACTGGAGAGAGTAGGACGGTAGATGGGTGGAAAACTCTATAAATAGTGGTGTCGATGGACGCTATAAGATCATTTTTTGAGAAATATGGCTAATGAAGTATTTTTTGTGACACAAATCTCTATAAATAAAGTCGTTTATCTGCATAAATCGACATATTGTGAATACCGGCTAGAATAAACTACCCTTTATTGTTGCACTAGATCGTCCTTCTCTTCAGAGGATCTATCGTTATTGATAGTAAATGTTAATACGAGATATAATTCTAATTCGTTTAACAGTTTATGTTCTAGAACCGCGCATGGGAAAAGGCTCTTTTTCGGACTCGGGAACACCTAAAACGTGCATTACGATCAAAATCTCGAATTTGTTGCAATTAAAAATATTTTCTCTATATACTAAGTATAGATAACAGCACAATCAATAAACGCGTGTATCAATAATTTTTCCAATAATAGGGAAAAAGTAAAGGGGTAGGTTAAATTTGAATTAAATTTGATTTGACTAAAAGCTCATGCATTTATTTTCTCCTCATATATCATATAAATTTTCACGACCTTTCTCTCTCGATCAGATTAATTAATGATCGCCTGATTGTGCGCAAAATATAGCTATTTTGAAGAATATTATCTTTCTGCTTTACTTAAGTTATTATTTCAACTGAATTGTGGAAATTTTACCAATATTATTTGCACTATTTCTTTCGCTAAGAGAAAGGATTTTTAAATTCTATCAAACATCCCGTTAATAATATGTAATTATCGCGCGATTCAACAAATAAAGTATTAAGTGAAAGAGTAAAATTTCAACGGTAAATTTAGAGGGCTTAAAATATTTAAACGTATAAATCAACTGCAATCTTGCACTTTCACAAGATAATTGCTTAATCAGCATAAACTTTATCGATATACTTGAGATGAAGCAAAATAAAGCAATTCCGAGATCTGCGATTGGCGCCGAGAGACGGATAAAATTGAACTAATGGAAGGAGTGGCGAATCGAGTTATGGAAAGCGAAGAACGAATAAAGATAGCGAAGAATAATAGAGGAATACAAAGGATAAAACGAAGGAATGACGACTGAGAAGAATCTAAGGGACCGGAGAATAGACGAATTGGAGTAACGGGTGAGCGAAGAATAGAGAGAAGGAGGGTGATGATATGCCGTGGGAGAGAAACGATGAAGGTGAGAAAGAGTGGAAGATGAAAAGAAGAGGAATGCGATGGGAAGGATACGCAAAGCAAAAAAGATGTAGAGACCAGAAAAGTAGAAGAGAGAACGCGAAATTGAAAAAAAGGTAAGATGGAATAAGAGAGGAAACACGAAATAGGGAGTAGATAAGATGAAATTGGACAGGAAACAAGAAATAGGGGAAAGGTAAGATGAAATAGGTGAGGAAACACGAAATAGGGAGTAGATAACATGAAATCGGAGAGGAAAAACGAAATAGGATAAAGATAAGAAGAAATAGGAGAGGAAATATGAAATGGGAGAATGGTAAGATGGAATAAGCGAGGAAACACGAAATAGGGAATAGCTAAGATGAAATAGACGAGGAAACACGAAAAATGGAGAAGGTAAGATGAAATAGGAGAGGGAAAGCAAAGCAGAGGAAAGTTAAGATGAAATAGGAGAGGAAACACGAAATAGGGAAAAGGTAATATTAGCCATAAGAAAATTACCGTAAATGATATCTATGGTGCGACTGCAAGAGGATCTAAGGGAGACTTCGATGATAGAGATTGGCGGTGAGAGCGAAAAATGGTGGACAGAAGGACACCGGAGGCGACGAAGGATTGGTGAATGTATCCGTGGAGCGTGGATGAGAGTGGAGAAGGAGCGGTAGAGGAAGGAAAAGCAGAGCGATAAGACATCAGAGGGATGAGAAGAGAATGGAGGCGACGAAGGCAGTGGCGAATTTAATGGGGGCCGTACTTGTGGCGGGCCAGGAACCCTGAAAAGTCTTTAAGCCGTTGGCCCCCCTGGTGTTCTTCGCAAGAGCAGGCAAATGCCGGCACCGGGTTTCCCTCCTCCCTTCTGTGTGTGTGTCCGGTGTGGAAGGCAACGGGAAACCACCACACCGTGTATGTATATTCCCTAGTCAAAAACCAATTAATTAATTAATTGGTAGGACCTGTCGTAAGACAGAACACGAATGAAATGAATATATAAAGAATATTAATTTAAATATTACAAAGAAAATTTCATTTTTTGCATTGCGATACTTGATTCTCACTGGATGGCGCTTCTGTTGGTTTGCTATTGGCTGCCTTGCCTGTCATATACTCATACACGCGCACATTAGTGCACAGCAGTACGGTGTGAACTTGCGCGTCCATCTGTTATTTCGTTACCCCGATATTGCGCAACTTCACTACTTCGCTTTTGGCATAGATATTTATTATTACTTTTAATTTTTGATTTAAATTTCTATAGGTTGGATTGCATGGATTTACTCGAAAATGATAGTTGAGGTTGTTAGGCGATGGTTCACTATATGTGGACGTCCGCCAGAGAAGGGCCCACTTTGTCGATTCTAATTTCGGAAATATCAGCATTTTTGTGAAAAAGGGTACAAAATATCGATTTCTAGAAAATTGCATGGAATGATTCTATATTAAGAATAATCGCATCGAGGAATTATATCCATAAGTGAAGTACGAGTAGAACTTATTTTTAATGTCGTGATTTTGGCATCAATTTCCTCAAAAGACTGTTTTTAAATATCTGTAATATTCAATAATAAATTTATTTTTCAACATCGGAATGGTTTTTATTTTATTTTACTTGTAATTTATCACAGAATACGGCTACATTAATAACTCCACACCGACAAGATGGGCCCTTCTATGGCGGACCTCCACATATATTTACATTGTGAGGCCCCCAACTCTTTAGCGCCAGGGGCCCAAGAACGCTTAAATCTGCCACCGGAGCAAGGAATGGAGACAAGGTGATCCGGAGAAAGACGATCGGATAGGTAACGAGCGAAGGAGGAATGCGTCACAAGCGAGCGACGAGGGAGTGAAAGTATCAAGCGGGAGCCGCGAATCCGGTAGATTGATTTTGAGTCCAGCTGATTCGCCTCTTGCCTTACGCGCGCAATGGGTATCTAAGAGGCAGTGCAATGAATAGCCGGATAGTGAGGGAGGAGAGAAACATAGCCCTGACTTTTAGCCTACTCTTAACGAAGAGCACCAAGGGGGGCAACGGCTTAACGTCCTTTCCGAAGGACGGAGTGTTGATTTGAACGCGCTCCTCATTTCTCTTTTTCTCATTGGCTCGTCCTCGTCTCCTTAGTTCCATCACGCACAAAGAGGGGGTCGGCCGTCCTCAGAAAAAATCCTACAGGATTCGAACAGGGTGTCGCCTTAGATGGCGGGACCAACACTCTAACCCAGGTGTCCCCAAACTACGGCCCGCGAAAGGGTTTTATCCGGCCCGCGGAAATTTTATTAAACAGCATAAAATCAGTCCTTCCGTTTTAAAAACAGGCGCATTGTTCGCATTAGAATTTTTTCTTGCATATATTCACGTTTATTTATAGTTATATATGCATGTATGCTTGGGTAATTATAGAATAAAATATTTTAAATTTTGAAACGTTTTTTGCACTTTAAATATTCCTACGTGGCCCTCTCAAAAAGTTTGGGGACCCCTGCTCTAACCACTATACCATCGGCTCCCCCGAATCCGGTAGAGAGGACTCCGGCGACCTTTTTATCGCGGGCAGGTATAACCGGAGGCGGCAAGGGAGGCAATCTGAGGCGAGGGCGGTGGGTGCGTAGCGGAAACGGCCGATCCCAGTCATGCATGTTCGGCGGAAAGGACTAGTGGCGGCTCGGCCGTGATCATGTGGATCGGCCGCCTCTGTCCCCGCGAACACGCCACCGCTTCCTCGAGCCGCACGGAGCGGAATTGGGAAGGAGGCGAGGTTGGTCGGGAAAAGCGGTCGAGTGGCGGGAGAGGCGGAAGGGAACCGATGAGATGGAGACGTGGCGGGGCACACCTAAGATAACTGAGTCACCGCAGGTTTGAATTTTTCGTGATGGCGAATTGTTCACGTTGGCTGCCACCAGAGGGAGGAGGGGGCACTAGGGGTCGCTGCCCCGGGGCCCGAGGACCCTTATGGGGCCCGGACCCGAGGTATGGGTACTACTATCCTAAAGTCGCTTTATTAGAAAATTCACCATCTATATATAATTATTCTGAATTTTAACACGTGTGCTGTGCTTAGATTGATTAATTATGAGATTAATGCTGTTGCAGAAACATTTTTGTTATATATATATATATATATATATATATATATATATATATATATATATATATATATACACACACTAGTAGACGGTGCTTGTATACTGCAAGCAATTCATCTCACCTTGAAAAAACATTAATTTTTCAGAGAGATATTTCATCATGAGATATATTTCATTAATTCTACTGATTTCTCCTCTGGACCGGTTTTCGTTTTTTCATTATACAACAATTATGGAGTAAAAGAATCACTAATTTTTGCAATTTTAAGAATATTATACTTTTCTTACATTGGGTTAATAATGCCACACATTTCTGCCAAATTTTAAATTATAGCACAATTAGAAGTGAAATAACATTTATCTAATTGTTTAAATTTAAATAATTTTAACGGCCGCAATAACAATTTCATGGGTACATTGAAATGTTCATTCGTTTACACAGACAAAACTCTAAATAAATTTAAAATTTCAGCTTTATAGCTTATCCCGTAGTACCTAAACATTTATCTATTTGTTTAAATTTTAAGAATTTTTAACTGCCAAACAAATTAAAATATCAAAATTTGTGTAATCCCTATTTCGTTATTTTTACAAATCCTACCTCTAAAAAATTTTCAGCTCCGTAGCACATTCGGAAATACATAAACCGTGAATATTTGTTTAAACAATTGCGAATTTTTAGCGGCCGCATTGTTGCACTTTTTCGAGATTTTCGTTTTTTCTAGTTGGTTTTGCACAAATTCCTACCTAAGAAAAAAGTTTCGAATCTCCAGCTCATCTGGAAGTGCCTAAACATTAGTATCCTCCTATATGTTATATGTTAAATGTTATATCCTCCTCCTCTGTAAGAAACGTCGATATATAATGATATATATGTATATATATATATATATATATATATATATATATATATATATATATATATATATATATATATATACACATATATATGTGTGTGTGTGTTTAACAGACTTAATATCAGAATGCACAATAAAACTGAGCGAAGTCATTTAATTTGCATTTTATTTTGTTTTTGAAAGAAAAATATTCACTATTTTAATTAGCATTTTATTTTGTTTTTGACAGAAAAATATTCACTATTGTTGTAAGAGAGTATAAGATTTATGTCAGCTGCCAAGACCTATAGAGAGAATTAAGTTCGGACAGTGGGGCCCGGCAAGTTGTTTGTTGCCCGTATTGGCTCTCGCCGCCCCTGGCAGCCACAATAAGAACTCAAAAGCTTTACCTGTGTGCAAAAAGAAAAAGTATATATATTATTATATTACTGTTTTTACTAGTAAATTTACGATCTATAAGTCCAACAAGTGAGGAAGAATCATACAAACATATAGACTGAATAATTTACAAGCCGCTGACATAGTGTCAATGCGTTAATAAGAAGCTATAAAAAAACAGAATAAGATTGAAAAGCATCGTGACTGAGTAACCTATGTGTTCCTCACGGCACCTTAGTAAAGTGAGGGTGAGGATCACCGGTGATTATCGTATGTTCCCAGCTGATAAATCTCTTCCTACGCGCAATGGGTATCTAAGAGGTAGTGCAATGCATAGCCCGATGGCAAGGGAGTACATAAACGTGGTGATGGCTTTTAGCCTGCTCTTAGCGAAGAACACCAAGGGAGCCAACGGCTTAACGACCCTTCCGAAGGACGGAATGTTGATTTGACCGCGCTCCTCGTTTCTCTTTTTCTTATTGGCTCGTCCTCATCTCCTTAGTTACAACACACACAAATAGGGGGCCGGGTGTCCCCAGGAAAAATTCTACAGGATTTGAACCGGGTGTCGCTTTAGCTGGCGGGGCCAACACTCGAACCACAACACCAAGGGCTCCCCTCACGGATGATTCTCATGACAGCCGTGTTAATGAAGCGCGCCATGGATTCACTCCGTGCAGTACGCAACGTTACGAGAGGAATCGCACGGTCGGCGTGTCGATCTTTCGAATTTTTACTCGGGAAATGGAAAACGAGGCAACATAATCGAGAGGAAAAGTAAGCGATGAGCGAGGTTAGAATAGTGAGAGAGGGGGGAGGGAGACACTTAAAACATGATTCTCTCTCCGGCCCTGGCACGCCAAGACACGAAAGCATACGACGCTCCGAGCCACCGCCACCACCCCTTATTCCACCTCCCCGCTCAGCCTCCCCCCTCCCCGTTTCGCTTCCCCCCATTCCGCTCCGCCTCCTCCCACCCCGCTCCGCCTCCCCCCACCCTGCCCTCCCCTTTTCTCGCCTATTTCCCATTCCTCGCGGCCCTTACCTCCTACCTGTCCCATTCGCCTCTCCTCTTCACTCCCTCTCCGCTACACCTATCTCTCGAACGCACACCAATTCCCTCTATCTCATCCCCGTACTTCCACCACCTGCCTTCCCTATTTCTCGATTCCTCCCCCAACTTTTCTTTTTACTTTCCCACTCCTCTGCGCCGCTCCGCTCTCTCTGACGCCTCCTTCTCCTCTCGCACCTTTATAACCCCATCCCGTACATCCCCATCCGCTTGGGTTCTTCACCCTTAGCTACGATTCTATCCTAGAAATGAGTTAAATAAATCTAGCTATAAACCGATACGAGTCTGTGAGATGATTGGGGTGTTGATTGGAGGTTTGGATTGGGTGAGTGGATTCACCGAAGTATGACTGTGGTGTCAGTTAAGGGAATGGTTGAGTGTGATGGGCGAGGTGAGGTGTTCCGAGGGATTGCTTTTTAAGGGTATGGCGCGATGCGGGGATTAGGATATCATTAGCGGAATAGGAGGGAGGGGGAGGAAGAGAAACGTGCAAGAGGAAGTTGCAGAGCAATTTCTTAAATGGTATATGGAACGGGATTAATTTTTTAAGTATATTTTCAATGAGATTCTGGTTTTTGGCCATATTTTCGAGGTCGGCTGTATGAGAATAATTACATTAAGTTGCAATTTCATAAAAGAAAAAACGGGTTATAGTTCACCAATTCTCAATTCCTTGGACTATATTGCCGCGAGACAATGGGCGTTTCTCTCTTATTGTATACAAACAACTTTCACTTTTTGTTTTCGAGAAAACTCTTATGAACATACCCATGATCGCATAAATAAACTTCTGTAATAACCTCGAAGAACGTGTCTGATGAGATGCCGAAAATCATCTGGAATGAATTGATGGGTAATTTGAATGAAATTATCAAATCTCAGGGCAGCGACATCGAGAGAAATGCAGGTCATTGTAACGGCGGGAATTAGCAGCTTCAAATAATAATTCGCGATCACAACATCCTGCAATAGGACCCATAGCATCCTCAGAAGCTGGCAGCATCATGTATATGGAGATCTAAATGAGCTCTTTAGTCATCCCTCCACTATGCCAATTAGCACGGAAAACGAAGCCAGCTGAGAAGAGTGAACTATCACGCCACCGAAAATATTGGGCACGCGCTTGTTATAGGCACGGCACTGCCAATAGTTTCACAATGAGTCGACCATATTTAATACGAATTAATTATAGGTTTATATCGAAATTTAAGAATGTACAAGGTCATTTGGAAACATTAAAACTTGATCAAAAACATTTTCATTCATCGCTACGAAATAGCTATCAAAGAAGGATGCTGGCATTGCGAAATCGTTCAAAATCACACCGATGTTATTTACTAATGGAGAACTTCGCGCCAAAACACTAACACAATTTCCCTTCCTGCCTGATTTCTCATGCACCGGGGAATAAAAGCACGAATAGCCAAAGGGTAACTTAGCGATCACTACAGTACTGTTGGACGCGTCGCATGGAATGCTGCCCTTCACCTTCTGCTACAATTGGTGGACTGTGGTCGTACGATCCTCCTCCTCCTCCAATGACACTTCACCTCTTCCGGACGGACGTGTACGTCCCAAACGGCCACAGGTGGCAGCCCGACTCACTATAGCAGTGAATAATACCATTCAACAGAGCCGTGTTCGACGGTCTTTTTCCCTACCTGTGAGCGTGAGGACGAGGACGAGGCCTCTCAAGGTATCTTGCATCATGGGGAGGCGCTGTCCTCTCACGTGGCAGACGAGAGGTTATAGCGAGCGTGTTTAACCGCAACAACCGCCCAAGCACGCCGCAAACTCTCACCCGGGCTGTACGAACGGAACTGATGGGAAACGCTTCGCGCCGCGGCGCCGCGCGCTCAGAGAAACTTAAAACGACCGTAGCGCTCCATAGAGGCCTCTCTCGGAACTACTTAGGTACTTCAGCGAGTTATCCAAAACCAGGGATGGCCCACCAAACGCAGAGGCAAGGACGTACCCCGGGGGGTCCCGAACCCTCCCTCGTTATACAGACATTTGTGGAATCAGCGATAACCATGCTACAAGCATGCATTGCTGCCTCTTGCCACGCTGCAACTTGCTGCATTGCGTTATGAGAACTAAAAACATTATAAAAGTTTATATTATTTAATAGGACTTCTATTTAATCAATTGCTGGAAATTGGTTTTCAGCATCAGACACCCCCAAATAAATTTCTGGGTATGTGCACGAGCAGAGGAGCCAGAATTTACCGATATGAGTTGACAAAAAGCCGCTCTGTATTCTGTCTTATGATAGGTCCTACCAATTCCTTGATTGGTTTTGACTAGGGAATATACATACATGGTGTGGTGATTTCCCGTTGCCTTCCACACCGGACACACACAGAAGGGAGGAGGGGAATTTGCCTACTCTTTGCGAAGAGCACCAAGGGGTCCACTGTTTACTTCCCTTCCGGAGGACGGAACGCTGAATTTACGCAGTCTCCTCAAACTACACAAACAGGGGGCCGGGCGAACTTGGAAAAAATCCTACTTGCGCAGGATTCGTGCGTGCCCGCTGCCTTTTCAAGCAGCAGGCGAGTAGCAGCCAGCGTCTTAAGCACTACACCACCGGAACCCCATATATATATATATATATATATATATATATATATATATATATATATATATATATATATATATATATATATAGATGTCAACAAGGTGTTGGGATGAGGAAACCCAGTGAGCACTCACCAATCAGACGACTTTAGGTTGGCGGGGCCCCGGGGATGTCGAAGCGACACGTAAAATAACACAAAAACACAGAAACATCACAAACGTAAAGCTTTCGGAACTACTCCTTCTTCAGCTACAGAGAGAGAATATATAGAGAATATATATATATATATATATATATAGTATGTATATACACACACACATACACGAGTTGTCTGTGTTTGTATAATGCAAGCGCTTAAAAAAATCACCATACACCAAGACCTATGGCCGGTTTCATCAAGAGTCGTTAAAATCTGACTAACCTTCCGTTATCTAACGTGTCGTTAATTTCTTTAGCATTTCACCATGGAGTGCTTCAGTAAAATAACGAGTAGTTATTTAACGGCCCGTTATAGGTGAGCGCAACTCGTAAATAAACCAATGCGATCTCCAGAGCAAGTTATTTATAATGAATATGTGTCACACTAAAAATAATAACAATATAGAAATAAATGGAATATTTTATGTGTTAGGATTAAGGCGTCACCATATATTTACCTAGTTGGTTAACGTTAACGATATTATGTAATATAGTGCATTGATTCCAACTGAAATCATTAAATCAATGCTCTTGAAGTATGGAAAAACAACTCCCATTGAAAGACATCCGAGTCGCTGCTATGGTAGTTATAATTTTTCAATGCTGAAAACCGAAAAACTTTTCACAATTTTATGTTAAAATCAAATTTTTACGCAAATTCATCATTGATTTGAATTTTGAGTTCAAGAAAAATAAGCTTACCTTTTTATCCACAGTACGGTGCATGTCCCGATTTTAAATCATAACTGTAAATAAATTACGGTTATTATTAATTAATACGTTACGTTATGGGTGTTTAAAGTTGGACTTTGGGATCAAAAACACCTCTTAAATATACCCTTTTCTGGAATTTCAGATTTTTCCCAGTGGTTTCACTCAATGACGTATCATCATGCAAAATTTCAGCTCTCCAGCACTTAGGTTTTACATGATATATACATATATATCCTACATATGTAAGAAACAGCTATTTATAATGATATATATATATATTTATATTTATATGTTGAATTTCGTCCGTAGACAATTCCTCCAAAGATATTTTCGTCCGGCGACATTTTCGTCCTGTTGCATTTTCGACAAAAATTGTAAAGGTTGGAAATATCATATAGATTATTATGTGTGTGCAAGAACAACATTTTAAAGACAATGGGAGGGAAGAGGAAAACAGGAGAGAACAATAAATACTTCCTCAAATATATGCGATATAAGTGACAAACGACTCGAAATCTAATGTAGATTATAAATATGGGAAAATAAAAATCAAAAGCAAAGAGAGGGGAGGACAGGAAGGAGGCTACAAGTTTTTTCATTAAATATATGGGTGCCTCTCGCCTCGAAATTTACTATTTATTTTAAATATGCACAAACAAAAACCGAAAGACAATGGGAGAGAAGAGGAGCTTACGTGGTTTTAGTCCGTAAAAAATTTGTAATCTATTGCATTTATGGGGAAGATGGAGGTTAGGGATTGAGGGAAGGGGTAGGCGTTGCTCTAGGATTGTTAGTCTTTAGATATTATTTTTCAGATGTAAAACGGTGACTTTAAAATCGGAGGAATACTTCCAGGCTACGAGATGCTTCCATGTTTAAAAAGTGATTTTTCTTATCTTTCATTTTTGGAAATGAAACTCCACAAAGTTACGGCTAAACAAATAACTTTTATTGGAGTTTTAAATTCATTTTGTTGGCATCAAATTAGTTTTAATCGTGCAATAAACTTTAATCAAAACGATGGGAAAAATCTGACTTCTTTTGGTTCTATTATTTCTAATAGTCTAACTCATCTATGCGCGAAAAAAGCACATTACATTCACACTAGGACAATACAATATTAAATTTCCTGTTATTTTTGAAAACAATAGTATTTTATAAACTATAAATCCTTGCTTCCGCTAAATAGAACTTTACGAATAAAACAAAGAAAATCATTCAAAGTTTACTTTGGTTGCTAAAAGAAACTATGTCTATGAACTTTGCGTTAAAATTTTCAACCGGGAATCAGAGGGTTAAGTAAGTAGTGCTTGTGCGTATGCATCTCTTATGGGATCGCCTCTAGTTTGCTAAATGACGAGATAAATTTATCAGAACTTTCGTACTCAGAAACATCTGGACTTTCAAAAGACTTTAAGTCTCAAATCCGCAGTGATTCTATCCCAAGGATACATAATGCACTTTACGAGGAGAGGATCTAGAAACTTCTCGAAGGGGAAGAGGAATAATCATTTCTCATAAGAACACTTAGTCCTTAATGAATAAATTATTCTTAGCAAAATATTTCCTTATAGCATTGAATGAGAATGATGGAACAATTTTTTACTGAGCAATAAAATAAAATTCTTTCTAGTTGGTAGAAATACGATTCTATACATCTTTGCATTTTTCATTAATGCGTTGTTATATAAAGAGAATCTGTTTGGATAATTACTTAATAAGACAGTAAGTTAAATATTGTTAAATTGAAAAATGTACACTATGGACGTTCTACGTATTTCCTTCCTCATATTTGTGCGAAATTCTATAAAGAGAAATACCACATTAAATATCTGAAGCTATATAAAAAATATGGCCACTGAAATAATTTCCTTGCTTTTATGAACGATACTAATCCATTTTCTCGAAAATATATTAAATATAGATTTTATTCGATTAAAAAGATACGCAATTACTTGTTTTACAGGTTTTAAAAGATTTAGAAGCCTTAGTGAAGAACATGAGTCAGTTTAAGGATCAGGTGTGAGAGAACTTGTATAATTTTGTAATGCAATATTAACAAATTTTTTAAATAAATAGGAAAACATTAATTTTTGAGATGCAGAACGAAAATTGAATATAGACTTCCATTTTATTTAATCCCATTATTAGTCAGTTTGCCGTTTGAATACGAATATATTTTTAAAATATTTATTTATACTTATATTTGACTTGATTTCATTTCATAGCATGCCTATTTCTTCGCGAGTTTAAAAGTTGTAACTGCATTAAAATTATTATTTAGTTGTCAAATTATTGTTTTCCTTACTGTCGCGTGATTATCAAAATCACACATTTTAATTATATGTTTAAGAAACTATAATTATTTCGTTTTTGATATCCAAATGCGTATTTAGACGCGGATCCCAACGGACAAGCGATTTACAAATCAGATTTTAGTGGAACCGTCGAACTGTGAAATGTGTTTCGACTCCGTGTTTTGCTTGCTTATCAAGGCGTAAAATATTGCAAATTTGATTCAGCGCTCCATAAGGTAAGGTTGGGAGGGTGCTAAAAGGGACTGCAGCTAAATAAGCCAAATTGTGTTATTTTCAATGTGGGCCACGCGATCCATGAATAATGCGGAAATTAACGAATCCCATTTCATATATTTCATTATGGACCCTTCGAGTGCGCGGAAGTAGCAAATCGAATTCTCTGTTAATGAAATGAACAGCAGCAGGAAAGTAAAGACGAAAAAATGACGGAAACAAGTTTAGCCACTTTTATCTTTCATTTGTTAGCTTGAATTGCCCAGAAAGAGAATCTTAATGGATTTGAAGGGAATTGATTCGTAGAAATCATTCCATTGCTTCCTTTTACAATATCTATCCTTCAGAGCTATCTTTGGCATATATAAATTGTTAATGACTACCTAAACAATTATTTTACTTGATTTTTGTTTCCTAATTGCTATAAGCCGTAACTGTCGTTTCAAAAATTACTTAAGCCAATTAAACTATTTATTTTTATATTTATTTGTCTCTTCTACTGTAAAATGTATAATTGGGCAGTAATTCGAAAAATATTTGTGAACTATTTCCTTATCAAATTATGAGTTTCACCGTCATTGCGATTACAGCTTCTGAAAACAAAATAAACACATAAAGCGACGTAAATTATGATTAACAGTTCCATCGCTACCAAAATTATCATACAAGAGGGTATTGCATGAATGGAAATCATATATCGTGCAGAGTCATAACACTGATTTAAAATTTGACTGTTGCTAGATGGAAAGAAAAATTAGAACAATAATCTATCCTTTAATTTCCTTTCTACATTCATTGCTAATAATTATTATTAAATCCACGGATCTGAAAAAGGAGAATTATCCTGCCACGATACCTCATTGGTAGAATATTCGCCCGGCATGGGGAAAAAATGGATTATATTCCCGGTCATGGAAAAATTTTCTAATCATTTTTATTTATTTCCACATCTCAGCATATGACAGTTTGTATAGGGATCTATTATCTATTAACCGTTCTAAAGTTTTTCTGTCGAAAACGTAACCTTTCAAATTTGAAATAAAGAATTTATGGAATATAGCAAATAATTTAAACGTTTTAAATGATAAAATTTCTCAGAGAATCTTGGATTTCGACGTAAAGAGAAGACGAAAAAGAAGAGAAGAGAAGAAAAAACGAAATACTGGTTTGTACGATTTACATTCGGAGACACGATCAACGAGAGAGATCAAATCACGGCATTTCAGAGACTGACCAAGATGATGACGGGCTTTAAAATCGTTAAGGAGTTTAATTAGAGGTCACGAACAAGCGAACTGCGTGGAGCGTTTCTGCAGCCTACGCAAAAAGGTACACTATGAGAGTGGTTCCCAAAGTGGGTGCCGTAGAACAATGGGATGCCGCAGGGATTTAGGGTTTCCGCGAAAAGGTATGGTTAATAAATTAGTCAACGATTTGGATGCGTTCATATGCAATAATGACAATAATTTTACTCTAATAAATTCTTTATGGTGTAGCACTAACGATTGGATGCGTTCAAAAGATGTAACCCGTATTTAAATTTATTAAAACCATATTTGAAGGTTATGGTGATGCGAAATTCTGTTTGTCTTTGAAAGAGTGCCGTGCCTGCGGAAATCGAATTCTAGTATAGTTCTTATAAAACAGTTTACGTAAAAATTTGCAAATTTTAAAAAAATTTAAGAAGTGCATTTAATCATCACTATCAAAATATCCGCCGGTTATTAATCATTCTTATTAAAACACGGTACACTGGATACAGAAGAATGCTCTTCACGGTTCCAACTTGCTTTCTGCTATTTTCCGAAGGACATAAAGGATGGTGCCGAATCTAATATCTCAATGGGCGGATACGATCTCCGCCAATACTAGAAGGGGAGCATGGATATCCAGAGATTATGAAACGGTGTGAAGACTGGGAAAACATTCGAGATGTAATGCGGCCCGCCCATTTGGAACGATGGTTTAATGCGGCCCGCGGATTTGGTGCACCAACGTGAGTATGACACCTTTGAGTTATATGGAACTTTCTACAAACCCTTACTTGGGATTATTAACGTAATAAGTACATTATGGAATTAAAATCTGAATTGCTCATTTAATTCAAAATTGGAAGTTTATGTGCGAATCCTCATAAAATCGACGAAAATGAATTGTCGTCCATAAGTGTCGATTTTTCGCTACTAAATTTTCTATGAAATTATTCATCAGGATTTTTAAATTTGCTTTACTACGCTAAAATTTAATATATTTTAGCGCTAAACGTCCAAAACAAAAGAGAAAATCGGCATTTGTCATACCAGTCAGCCACACTTATTCGATATTCCATACCCTTTCTACGATCCCTTATGTCTTAAGGATCCATACTGAGCTGACACGGGTATGGGACAAAACAATATGATCGGTTTATTGCACTCTGTCTTTAATCTGGACCACATCTGATAAACCCTACGTGCCTTTGATCGCTTACTCGATATGATCAGCCTTCATACTCAATATACTCAAAGGTCTTAAGACTTCTGCCGACAACCTCCAAGATACGATGAGAAAGATTTTCCCAAACTGAATTAATACTAATCGCCAAATATCCCAAAAGCAGGTCTCGAAAGTATAAGTAAATCCTACTCCCCGCTTGACAAAATCCACTCACTCATAACTCATTTCGTGGTTGGTTAGGTTAAAAATCTACTACTACGAGTATATTTCTGGAACCCTGCCATATATTATTTTCAAAAACAGTCATAACATTTCTATTTCTGGTAGCCATACCCACAATTCATTCTCCGAGTGAGAGAGTTCCATGCTAATTTTGACTTTCTCATATACGTAGTATATTGAGAAAGTATTGTTATCGTGAAAAATGCGATTTCGGGAATTTGATGGAAATACACGTTTTAGTTGACCCTGAGTCCATAAAAGTTGCTTTCGCCATGCCGTCTGTCCCTGTCTGTTGGTCTGTTTGCTGTTCTAGGTCCCAAACGCGTGCATGAAATCAAATGATATTTCGTATTTGTGCAATATATAATCTTTTACGGATATTTTTCATAAAAATGATATTGCGCAAAAATTATGGGTAGTTTTATCTTGGCGATTTTTAGAAAAATTTTATTTACTCAAAAATGGCTCCAGAGAATTTGATTAAAATCAATCCAATTGTAGAGCTTTATGTCAAAAATAATATCACGTAAGCCATATATCCAAATTTCACGATTTCGAGAGGTCCCCATGGAACGCTCGGTCCAAATTTCGGTGATGTCCATCTGCCTGTACGTATATATCAGGGAAAATCAGGCTGAACCGATTTCAATGAAATTAGGTAGGTACATAAAATCTTCACATAAATACATTATTAAATGACATATTTGGACAGGATAGACCAAGCCGGGATGCCACAATTGCAAAATAAAATTTTCGGTAGTTATGCTTTTGGAAAGAAATGACCAAACCGAATTCAAACAAATCTGGTAAATAAAATTTACACAGAAATTCATGGCCAAAATGCTATACTTCGACCCGATTAACTAAGTAGGGATGCCACAATTGCAAAGTTAAACTTTTCGGTAATTATGATTTTGGAAGGAATTGGCCAAACCTATTTCAACGAAATGTTCTATGAAGGAGTTGTGCAAGATAAAATAAAACATTGGAACATTGGAAAGAACAGGCGGAACACATTGGACAAAATCTCCATTTCAGAATGACTGAGATATTTGATTTGACGTTTTCTGTAAAAATCACCCCATGCCATCTCCACTCTCCGGTTGATTTCTCCAAGAAGTGATTCGTCCGTGGTGATGAGAAGTCCCATGTAAATGTATCTTGTAACTTCTTCCATTTCTGCTCCGTTGATATATATCTTCTCAGAATTACCAAAAGAATTGTATATTAACTTTGTTTTATTGAAATTAATTCGAAGTCCAGCTTCTTCGCTTCCCTGGTCAAGCTCATTAGTTCTTCTACGCAGCTTTTTTGAGCTTCCTTCGATCAGTATGATGTCATCAGTAAATCGCAAGCGACTCAGATATTCTCCATTTATCTTTATACCTTTTTCTTCTCAGTCTAGCATTTTGAATATTTCCACTAGAGCTACTATGATTGTAGACATGGTATTTCCTTGCCTCGCTCACTTTTTGGCATTAAAGGCACTTGTTTCTTAATGAAGCTGGACCGACGATGTCGCGTTTTTGTAAATATTCTTGATTATAATATTGTACGTTTCTTTTACTCCCTGATTTTCAGGGAATTTAACACCTTACGAAGTTAGCGTTTAGTCGAATGCTTTCTCGCATTCGATGAAGCACATGCAGAGGAGTCACTTATACTCATAAGTCCGACTGATTATCTCTCTGATGACTTGAATGTAATCCATTGTATCATATTCACTGCAAAATCTAGCTTCTTCTCTAGGGTGGACGAAATGACGATGCTTTTGAAAGAGCGTAGTGAGAATCTTTGTGAATAATTTGTAGACTGCCGGGAGCAGACTGATTGGCCGATAGTTATTCAAATCTTCCTTGCAACCTTCCTTGAGCGAAAAGGATGATGCTTGCGTGGTTCCACGGCTCTGGTTTTCTCCTTATCGTTAAGCAAAATTTAAATATCTTAGAGAGGATTTTGTCCATACTGCTACCTCTGGCCTTGAATATTTCTGCTGTGATGCCATCAATTCCAGAAGCTTTTCCATTCTTCATGATTTTGATTGCATGTTTCACTTCGTCTGGAAGAATATCTTGACCCACTTTGACGGGAATATTTCCTTCTTCATTTACTTCATCATTGGTTAATGATTCTTCATTAAGTCTCTTGTAGACTTCTTCTAATCGTTTTAGTAATAACTTCTTACTATGGGTAATCGAACCATCTTCTAGCATAATTGCCACCATCTGTATCTTACCAATCAAGCGACGTTGATTTATTTCCTTATAACTGCTGTTGTTTTTGATAGTTTTCTCGATTAGTTCATAATTATATTTCTTCACCTTTCCTTTGATGGACCTCCTTATAGTTTGTTTAGTTCTGCGAAGTGAATCATTTCCTTAGGGTCGTCATTTTTATTTCCCTTCCTTTCTTCACCAGCAGTCTAGTTTTTTCAGATACATAGGTAACTTTTTATCTGGCTTAACTATAACATTTCCGCCTATTTCTAGTGCGGTTTCTTTTAAGTAACTCTACTAACTTTGGCTGTTGATTGGTCTTCTAGTACATGGAATTGATTGCGGAGTTCAAGCTGAAATTCTTCTTTTCTCTCTTTTAGCGCTTGTGCGTTGATGAAAGATCCTTACCAGCTTTCGTCCTTCCAGCTTGCTATGGAATTTTATCCTACATCGTACTAAATGATGGTCGCTTACACTATTAAAGTGATTTGAGGATAGCACGGTTTTCTTGCACGTCTTTTATAGATTTCTATTTAGTCAATTTCATTTTTACTCCATTGGGTCCCTTCCAGGTCCATTCTCTGTTGAGGATCTTCTTAAAGGAGTTCATTATGTAGAGGCTCGTACTTTGGGCAAAGTCTTACAAGTCGGTCTCCTTGTTCGTTTCTATCTCCATAGACCCATTTTCCAACTGCGCTGTCATCTTCCTTTGCAATCCACTACTTTTGCGTTGAAATCACCCATGACTACTTTCAGTTGTTGTATTTCAATTACAAACATTTTGCTGAGTCAGTAAAAAGTCTGAATGTTTATATGTAATCTTAGAGAGAAAAATTATGTTATACAGTAATTATTTTCAAAGTTTTATGTTATTAATGTTTTAAAAATGTTTCTTTTTATTGAAATAGTTTGTGCATTTTTTTCATATTCAACCATTTATTTCATTTTTTACTCATGAATTGTTACCAACACAATTATTTTTGTAATTCAGAATGTTATTAACTCTTAACCCCTCAATGTCGAGCGACGTACTGAATACGTCGCGGTCATCGCTTAACTTTTTCATTTTTTTGAAACGGTGAATTTTCCTAAATCGGGATAACCTTGATATATTTCAAAATCGGCCTACCTAATAACCAATTTCTATTCTCTTTCTCATAACATTAAATATGCATTAAATTTTGCGATTGATTTTTCACGTAGCTGCGCGAGTTAAGGAATCGCGTCTTCTAAACATCCCCTATCCAATGCTGAGACGAGCCGTCTCTCAACACGAATGCTACTGCAAAGTTTTAGACTCTGCTTATCTGCCCACTGACTGATCATTATCTTGGATTTTTCTTATGCGTCAGCGCTTGAGCGCTATAAGATGAGGAGAGCAGAACCATTATTCGTCTCTCACAATCAAGGTCATGTACTACTTGCTTCATCATTTCTTGAGAGCAATATAGTATGAGGTCTGTTTACAGATAATCCGATTATGTCTCCTGCTCTTTCTTAAGCGAGAGTGCTTTCGGGGTTCTTACGCTTGGGTCGCAGGAGAAATATTCTCGTGTCGCTCTAAAGAAGTTAGTTTGAAGGAAACCTTTGCAGTTTGCAGAGGCAATTTTATTTGTGTTTATTTTTAGGAATTAATATTCATGGCAATGTCACTCATTTTCCCATAGATTTATCTCTGGGAGATGTGGTCTTTCACGTCTCAGCTGTTTTTGGAAGCATTATATAGAGAGAGAGAAAAACAAGTTTCCCATTCAGAAATAACCAAAGAATAAACATCAGCCGAAGTCCCTATGCAGTATGGTTTGAGAGGAAGGCCATTCAAAAAAATTTAGGTTTCAATATCCCAGGCTGAGAAATGCTGCATTCGCAGTTGGAAGTGATGTGTGAGGAGGTGAAGTGAGGTCTCCCCTGAGTGTGATCGAACTGATTGCAAGCAAAATAAATGCTAGTAAAAAAAATCAATATAGATGATTCATCGAAGTTATGATATTTTCTTGTAGTAAATTTCATGGTGAATTCGATAAAGTAAATGTCTTTAAAGTTTTTCAAAAACTCCATTATTTTATTACGCGCACATTCCAATACATACAGCGTCATATCTCCACTTCTAATGAACGAAATAGGACAGTTTTTACCATGAAACTTTGTAATGATGAGGAATGCCTACGGTACAACTCAGAACTTTATAAGCTAAATGAAATGCCTTTTAACAATACACGAAATGGAAAATTTATTTGAAATTTGTAGTCAAGACATGAAAAAGTTGACCTGCGAGAAACATTTTACCTATGTATTTGGCTTAGAGAAGTGCATCCAGCGAATGAAATGTTTATAAAAGCTGAAAGTTTTCCTTAAAAAAGATTGAATACCAATAAAGTTAATAGTTTTCACAATATTGAAAGATATATGACAGCACATTGTGACCGCGTTGGGAAAAATTTGACCCGTTTAAAAAATAAGTAATAAACATTTCGCGAAAAGAGTAGAGTAACTGTTGGTCTTCTGTATATAATTGCACTATACTTCTCATTTCCAACTACTTTACCGAGAATTGCGAGCCAAAATCCATGCGCTTAGCGCCGTCCTACCTGGAGCAGGCGGGGGAGGGATTCAGGTGCGTAGCCCGTGGAGAGGGCGAAAATGCATCGCAGCGCGAGGCTTGGGGTTGGGCAGAGCTCCTAGTGAGTATTATTTACAAAGCATTTGGTATATTTTGATTAATTAATTTAAAATAAATGAAAACAATCGAATTCCACGAAAGTTAGCATTCGAATTTGAGAAAAAATCAAACAATCTAAGAAAAAGAATACGTAGGGCCTTTTTCAGAGATCATGAAATTAGATTTTATTACTTCATGTTTATTGGGGGGAGTAAATGCCTTCATTAACGTCTTTTTGCTTAGTGTCACGCTTTTAAGGTTGCAACTATGATTTTAACCGAGGGATCATCATCTATACTTCGCCATAAGTATAATCCTGTCTTTCAGAGGTGAAATGACCTATATTTCATTGTCACATTCGCTAGCACCATCAAAAATAAAGCCTCACGTTTGAAAACAATTTTTGACAGATGCTTCTTTTGGGCAAATGAGATGTGTAATTATATCTAACACATCAGTTTTAACAGTCAAGTCCGACATTCTCTTACATTGCTAATATTTGCAATAAGGTGTTGCAGCACCAATTTCCAATTGTAGGAAACCATTTATTTACTGAAATTCCAACCATTCTTTCCTAAAAATTAAGAAGTTATTTAAATTAAATTTAAGGAATTGTTGTTTAGAGGCCTTTCTACATATTAAGCCATATTCAATAATGCAATCAAATAATTTAATAATAATCAAGTTTTGAATTTAATAGCTACGCTGAAATTAATGATTAAACGTAGATCGAGGTTGACCAAAACATCCCACATTCTTCATCAGACCCCAAAATCACCATTGCCCAAAACAATTTCTTACCGCGAGAAGGGTTAGGTTAGGTTGAGTAGCGCTGTTCCTGTCTCTCCAATACAATGCTCTCCACACTGTGGTGACCATGATCGGACTTATACATCCCGGTTATCGTAGTTTCTCCGCATCAGTCGTGATCGTAGCATAACAGCACTTAGTGCAAACACGCCAGACAATATTGCCAGTCTTCTTATTAGTGCGAATGTTTTGGTATTTATAATTATCAAACATTAAACACTCACCACCCTTGTTACTAGATATTGCTTTAGGCAGAAACCGCGGAAAACAAACCATTGGGTCGGTACCTTGGAGCAAAATATATCAACTTCATTAATATTTGCCGTAGAAAGCCGTATAAAAGATGTGCATAGTCGGAAAACTACGTACAGAGTTAAACAGAGATGCATTCTTGTCAGAAATGCATTAAAAACGTTTTGATTAATTCGTGCTTAATCATCCCTGCGGTCAGAGGACATCTCGCTGGAATCGGTGAGCTCAGGAGTCGAGGAAGGGTTCTCAGAGCCAAGGACTTGAAGGATCTCGCCCACTAATGACGGTCCCAAGGGACTGACCGCCGCAAGGTCTCCGTCTGTCTACTTTTAACCAAATTACTTATTAAGAGACGAAATAGAGTCACGCTAAATTAAATATGAAAATATCGTACTTACACGTACCTGTATTTTGAAATTCACTTAAAAGTTCACTATCGTAACAAAATTACTGATAACGTGGGATACAGTACGCAGTAAATACTGTTTCAGAAAAAAAGTTACTCATTTTACTCATTAAATCAGACCAGGTCCGAAGATCGTAGGTCAATTTGTCTCATTTTAATTTTCACGTATTTTAGTGCAAATAGATATAACACTCCGGAGTCAAACGCTGGATATTTTTCGGGATTATTTTGTCAATGTCTTTGATATCTGCTACAAGCATTTCTGTCAAATTTAAATCTTCTGCAAAGCAGTAAGCAGGGGCGGACTGGTGGTGCAGTCACCGGGCCCGTAAGGCAAAGGGCCGCTCTGCTGAAAATTATATATTAATTTTGTATCAATTAGTATTTATTTTCAATAAGAAATTTTTTTCTCCATTATATTACTGTCGAGTCTCGATTATCCGAGCCCCACTTATCCAAGCTTCCGTGTTATCCGAGGCGGCCCCCTCTAAACACATACGTTGTTGTTTTTAACTCACAGATCACAGGTTATTTACCACACGTAAATCATGACTCCTCACGACTTCAATTTCCAGTTGATAGAGAGTGTAAGACTCACGAAGCATACGGCTGTATTCAGCCGCAATAATGTATGTAACCGAGGCATAGTCCTCTCGTCGGAGGATCGGATCGTCCAGTCAGTCGTTGAAATGTGGCATAACGGTTTAGTCCCAGTTGCTCAATTTCGAATGCTCGATTATCTCTTGCCATACAACCCAGTTGCCATACATTCCACTTGCCATAGTCCCAAATGCGCGAGTAGCAGAAGCTCAAATTCCCGGTTGCCAGATTCCCACTTCCCATAGTAAAAGCTAGGGTGGAAAAAAGAGGGGTATTTAGGAATATGAAACAAAAAGGAGAAAAGACTGAGGTAAATTTACGGATATTCATCAAAAAGGAGAATGGAAGGAGGAGGGGAAAGCGGGGAGGTCGCAAGGTAAGTCGACATTGGTATCAATCGTCAGAAAATTTTATAACGATTACAAATATGCAGCGTAAAGGCGAAAATAAAGAGGGTGTAGGGGGGGGGAGAGCGAAAGGAACACTAAGGAAACACAGTCGACATTGGTATCAATCAACAGAAAATTTTATATCGATTACGAATATGCAGCGTAAATGCGAAAATAAAAGCGGGCTAGGAGAGGAGAGAGAAAAGGGTGGAGGGCGCAAGGGAATCTAAGGAAGTAAAGTCGGCATTTGTATCAATCGAGAAAGAATTTTATAACGATTACGAATATGCAGCATAAAAACAAAAATAAATGGGGGGAAGGAGGGAGGGGAAGGGGGAGGACGTAAGGTACGCTAAGGAAACAGCCGACATAGGTATCAATCGACAGAGAATTTTATAACGATTACGAATATGCAGCATAAAAACGAAAATAAATGGGGGGAAGGAGGGAGGGGAAGGGGGGAGGACGTAAGGTACGCTAAGGAAGCAAAGTCGGCATTTGTATCAATCGACAGAGAATTTTATAACGATTACGAATATGCAGCATAAAAACGAAAATAAATGGGGGGAAGGAGGGAGGGGAAGGGGGGAGGACGTAAGGTACGCTAAGGAAGCAAAGTCGGCATTTGTATCAATCGACAGAGAATTTTATAACGATTACGAATATGCAGCATAAAAACAAAAATAAATGGGGGAAGGAGGGAGGGGAAGGGGGGAGGACGTAATGTACGCTAAGGAAGCAAAGTCGGCATTTGTATCAATCGATAGAGAATTTTATAACGAACACGAATATGCAGCGAAAAAATGAAAATAAAGGAGGGGAAGGAGGAGGGAGGGAAAACGTATGGTACGATTAGGAAACACAGTCGTTATTGGCATCAATCGACAGAGAATTTTATAAAGATTACAAATATGCAGCGTAAAGAGGAAAATAAAGGGGGGAAGGAGGGGAGAAGGAAAGGGCGGAGGCCGAAAGGTACGCTAAGGAAACAGCCGACATTGGTATCAATCGACAGAGAATTTTATAACGATTACGAAAATGCAACATAAAAACGAAAATAAAGGTGAGAAAGGAGAGGGAGGAAAAATGGGGGAGGTCGTAAGGCACGCTAAGGAAACGCAGTCGACATTTGTATCAATCGACAGAGAATTTTATGACGATTACGAATATGCAGCAGAAAGGTGAAAATGGAGGGGACGGAAGGAGGGGGAGGAATCATAGATATTTCGTCAACTGCTTTTCTTGGTTATCTATCTGTCTAGTTTTCTATCGTATCGTAGTCTAAATTGCAGAATTTTCTGTGCTCGTTTTGGCAAATTGTTCCATAAATTTCAATTTTGGCATATTTTATACATTTGGTATTGTTGGAGGGGCAATTGGATTAAATTTAGCGGTCTTTGAAAACTCAGTAGGTGGACTCCATCTGGGCACCGTCTGCACCAAGATTTTCTTGATTTTATGTTTGTTTCCTTCTATCCTCCACTTGTTGCCTATTGCAAATATTAATTCTTAATGAAGTACATTAGATGCTAAGATGAACTTCCCAGAAACAGCGACTTCGTTAACTGTTATGGATGTAATTCAAACATGCACTTTTTTCTGTTCTGGGCTCAAGGAGGCGACTTATAGGGGAATGTTAACAATAAGAAAAGAAACTTGGAGTTGTCCCGGGTGCCGTAATAAAGATAAAAAGGAAGCGATTATAAGTCTCATGCCAACAAAGCATTACGATTCACGGAAGGACCTCAATGATATAAAGCTATCAACTTTCTAGTTAAAAAATATGATGTATTACTGAAAAAATAGAATAGTTACAATAAAAACGTTGATGATCTGAACATTACAACAGTACAACAAAGAGATGAACTACGTGAAAATGATTTAACTATTATCAATTTATTAAACAAGGTGAATAGATTAGATCAAGCCAACTTATTGTTAGATAAAACATGAGATATTGTGGGCATAGACGAGGATCTGAATGAAAAAGATATTAGTGGTATAGTTAATCATATTGCTAATAAGTTAAAAATATAAAATCTTAGCGGAAATGATATTTTTGATGTGTATGTAGTTAAAAATCGCCGAGCAGATAACAAAAGTAAAATAGTGGTAAGCTTCGTTTCAAAGAAAATAAAAGATATTTTCCATTAACAGATGACAACATTTGAGTAATAACATGAATAGCAGGATTTATGTAAATTAGACCTTAATAAAATATTATGGAAACCTATTCTGGAAAACCAGGGAACAAATGTAAACATGCCTGATATATGTTCGTTTGGATCAAAAATGTTAAAAAGGACGAAAATCAAAGACAGTTGAAAATCAATACTGAAGAAGATCTAAACAAAATCGATACCAGTATAAAATTATTCCTGACTAATCTTTAACTACACAGGTTTGGAAACGATTAAAGCAGATACAATTTACTATAAAATATACGAATCTATAATTAATGATAACAGTATACCCTTAATAATAACTTTGCTATGTTTCATCTGAACATTAGATCATTAAAAAATTGGGACGAATTTGAAATCACTTGCTGCCACTTATCACAGAAAATAAATATATGTTTGATTGTTCTGACTGAAGTCAATATTATGATGAATGAAGAGGATATATATCAAATGGAAGGATATGTCAGTTCAACAAAACTAAGAATAAATAAAAGAGGTGGCAGAATAATTTTTTATGATGCAAACAGAACTAAATACAGAGATATACTTCCTACCATAAATTTTCAGAAATAATTAAATAATACACCAGAGAAAAAATAGTTAAACCTCAAGTAATTAGCTCATGCATTGACCATATCTATTGCAAAGGATTATTTCTACTCCTAATGCACTAATAATACAATCTAAAATACCTGACCATAAATCATAGGCCCAATCTAAAATATTGTAACAGATATTTAACTTACCAAAAGAAAGAAAAAATAACATACCTTGACAATTTCAAAGTCGAAGCCAAAATTGTATCATTTAATTGGGAATATCTCTTAAATGAAAATGGTCCTAACAAATTATAACAGAATGTAAAGAAGAAGCTTGACAAAATCTATTTATTGTCAAGTAAAGAATTTTCTCATCTCTAATTAAAAAAGGATAGACAACCAAATTAATCATACCTTCAAATGATATACAAATATAAATGTATAAGAAATAGTCGAATCAGAACAAAAAATATCAAAAAATAATTATTATAAGTCCAGATTCTCTTATATAAATAAAGACATAAAAAAGTATGGCAAGACATTAACAAAATAACTGGTAAATTCAAATATACAAATTCAGATAACTTAATAATTAAACATAACAACAGCTTAAAAGTCAATGATTTAGTAGATAAGCTTGCTGAACAATTCATCTCTCAAATAACAAATTTGAAACTCAATTGCTATTTGAAACTAAGCAGGATTAACCATCTTTCCATACAAAGCAGTATTTATATACTTGAGGCTATGGAAAATACAATAACTTAAACAGTGAGTGAACTAATTGTAAGTAATAAAGCTGCAGGCATAGATAACATTAGAATTAAAGACATTAAAGAGAACAAAGTCATGATCCCTATAATAACAAGAATAATTAATAACAGTATACAATATATAGTTCAGTGGTAGAATATCCGCCCGGCAAATTGAAGACCCGGATTCGATTCCCGGTCATAGCAGAATTTTTTCTGTTTCAAAGTTATTCCCAAAATTACAGCTTATGCCATTTTGCAAAGTTTCATATTATTCCACCAATTTCCAGTATACAATATGGTAGTCCCACACAATTTAAAAGCTGCTTTTATAAAACCCATTCATAAAGGAGGAAAATTTGGTTATTTAAATAACTATAGTCTGATCTCTATACTGCCATCAATTAGCAAAATAATGGAAAAATTTATAGCTAAACATTTAAGAGACTTTGTATCTAAAACCAATATAATTTCTAGTAAGCAATTTGGTTTCCAAAAAAAAAACAGAGGAACAAAAGAAGCATTGTAACACTTCTCAGGAATAATAAATCAAAACTTGGATAAAAATAATCAAATAGTTTTCACTTTTATTGATTTTAAAAAGGCTTTTGACCTGATTAATTTTAACATTATGATCAACAAGCTACAGCAGATAGGTATAAGGGGTAAAATTCTTGATTGGTTTAGCAGCTACTTAAGAAAGAGAACCATGAGAGTTAGACTAAATGACACTTTAGGTGGAGAAAAAAGAGTTGAAATGGGGAGTGACAACTTATACTCTTCACAATTAATATAAACAGCATATTTAACTGCATTGGAAACTGTGAACTGATATTATACGCAGATGATGCTGTACTTATATCTGTGCATAGAGACTTTGAGGTAGCTAAAATAAACATGCAGAAAGACCTGAATAATATCATTATATGGATACATGACAATGACATGATAATTAAGTTAAAACTATGCATATAACAAACATGGCTCCAAAAAGAAAAATTATAAATTGTAGATTTCATTAATAAATGTGTCCATAATAATTTCTCAGATGTAAGATACAATTGTAGCTATTTAGAACAAATAAAACAATTTAAATCCTTATTATCATTGATGAAAATTATAGATTTGATGTCCATATAAAACAACTAAAAACTGTTTAAGAAAAATGACCTGCCAATTCTATTATATAAAAAATACAGTTGCTACAAATATTAAGAAGATAATATATTTTCATTAGTTGAATCTAAAATGAGATATAGAACAACTATTTGGGGAAATGACAATAAAATAAATAAAAAATACTTAATCACTAGTAAAAATAAAATAATAAGAATGGTGGATGAAGATATTAGAAATTATAAAATAAAAAAATGATATTTACTTCAGGTATTACATATATTGCGTATAAAAACTTAAATATATTACTACTAGTGCATTTATTTAAATATGTAATAGTAATTGGCAAAAACTTCGCAAATAGATATCAATCAGAAAGGCTTGAGGTACACAACAAGAACAAACGAAGTATGAGGAGATACAAAATAATAATAAAATATTATATAAATCATAGTAAAATTTCATTATTGGGACCAGTTGCAAGATTGTTGAATGAGTAATTGATAAGTTTCAGAACTTTATCTTGTATATCAGAGGTCAAAAGAAACTGTAAAATATTGTTAAAGAGTAATATTTAACACATGTTTTAATCTAAACTAAAAAACTAAAGATTGATTAATAAATAGAGTGAACTGATAATTAAAAAGATAAGTTCTTCAAGATTTAAAATTTGATGTGATGATGAGATATGTTCCAAAATTATGTAGCATTATGAAATAGGTCATGAAGTCATTGATGTGTTTTGAGATGTATCATGGAGTTAGAATAAAATAGGATATAATGTTATGAAGCTACGATCGGCATGTTATTATTATGGAAGAGTTAAGTTGATAATGATATGTTGTAATGAGAGGATGAGAATTTAAACTATATGAGATAAGTTATATATATTGTGTGGTAGTAATGTTATATTGTACATTGCTATAGTGATTTGATATAGTGAAATGATGCTGTTGAAATGAAATAAAGAAGTGATGTGGTGAACTCGATGTAGCAAAATAATATAAAGGATATAAACTACCTATATAATGTACATAGGTACATAATAATATGACCTAACAAGTTGACAAATATGATATGTTACATATGATATAATGAAAGAATTGTGTAGCAGGATGTGATATAGTGAATTGCTTTAGTGATGTGATATAATGAAATGATGTTATTTAATAATATAAGAATATGAGGTAGTGAAGAGATGCTGTGAAATAATAAAACAGATATAAAATATACAATGTATATCATGTATATAATAAGCATTGTCATAATAGTATAGTGTTGGATGCTATCATGTCAATATCTGACAAATGATAACGTATCTGAAAAAAGCCTAATTTCAAAGCAACCTTGCATAGGTCAACTTTGGAAATTCTCTGCTGCATAAAAACCCTAAATATGAGACAATCCGTAAGAAAATATTGAACATAACCGCTGATAGACAAAATGGAGTTATTCAACTAAGTCATTTTGTAAAACCTATTAATTAACTTCTTCCCTTAAATGATTGATTAATATCATCAAACAGTGTCGTTTATTTTAACATATAAATAAATGGTTGACCTGCCTAAAAATTGCATTCATTCCAAGGTAGCTGGCTTTTAAGCCATCCACCTCATAGAAAAACAGAGATGATTATATATATATATATATATATATATATATATATATATATATATATATATATATATATATATATATATGTATGTATGTATGTATGTATGTATGTATGTATGCATCATAGGCAGTCTGTCCGTAGACAGGCCCGCGATTATTCATGGTTAAACCTGGTTCTCCATATACTCCAATTTTCCGCTGTCCTCTTCATATCTTGATAACTCTCTTTCCCTTTCAAATCGTCTATCAGCAGAAACCTTTTCCTACCTCTTTCCCTTTTTCCATCTAGTTTTCCTTCTAACACGTCTTTAATCATACTCCCTCTCCTCAAGTAATGTCCAGCCCAGTTTGCTTCCTCTTTCTAACAGTCTGTATAATCATTCGCTTCTCTCCTACTCTTCATAACACTTAAACGTTTTTCATCCTATCTGTCCATTTTATCTTCAGCATTCTCCTCCAAGTCCACAATCCAAACCTTTCCAAGTATTTGATTCCATTTTTCCTTAGCGTCCATGTTTCTGCCCCGTACAAAGCTATGTTCACTTAGCGTAACTTACGCCCTCTCCCTTTTTCTCTCTCCCCTCCTTCCCCCCTTTTATTTTCATTTTTATGCTGCATATTTGTTATCGTTGTCAAATTCTCTGTCGATTGATATCAATGTCGACTGTGTTACCTTAGCGTCCCTTACGCCCTCTCTCATTTTCCCTCCACCCTCTTTTCACCCTTTTATTTTCCTTTTTACGATGCATGTTTGTATTCCTTATAAAATTCTTTGTCGACTGTATTTCCTAATCGTACCTTACGCCCTCTCCCATTTTCCCTCCCCCCTCTTACCCCCCCCCTTTATTTTCGTTTTTACGCTGCATATTCGTAATCGCTATAAAATTCTCTGTCGATTGATACCAATTTCGACTGTGTTTCCTTAACGTACTTCGCGCCCTCCCCTCTCCTAAATTCCCCTCAGTCTTTTCTCCTTTTTGCTTCATATTCGTAAATATCCCTCTTTTCCCCACCCCAGTTTTTACTATGGAAAGTGGGAATCTGGCAACTGGGAATTCGAGCTTCTGCTACTCGAGCATTTGGGGCTATTGCAAGTGGGATGAATGACAACTAGGTTGTATGGCAAGCGAGAATCGAGCATTCGAAATTGATCACCTGGGGCAACGCCGGTGTAGCATGGCGGTCAAAAAGTGATCGACCAAAGTTATGGAGATATCATTAAAAGAATATTTTGTTTAAGTAATATCAATAAATTGTTCTTTTAGTCCAGTTACATACGTATAAAATAAATTTCTGAACATACATAGGCCAATTTTTAATACCTAAAAATGAAACTTCCGTTTTATCCGAGTTTATCATTATCCGAGGTTAGCTTGGTCCACTTCACCTCGGATAATCGAGACTACTGTACTTGATTTTAAATAATATTTGACCCACTCTCCGCTAATAGTACAAATTACCGGGCCGTTTTTTTACCTCTTAATCCGTCCCTGCTAGTAAGTTTGTTAAATTACGTTAAAATAATATATTACTGTACATTTATATAGCCGTTTTCGGCTTTTTAGCTGTCGGCCCTTCATCTGTCTACTCTTTGTCCGGGACCCGTCTCAGAGACACTCATGGAGAAAAGTATGGTGTAAGGTTTTCGGGCAAGACTTCTTCAGTCATGGAGAGAATACTAAATGTGTGTGTGTTTCTGTGTGTGTACATATGTCTGTGTGCTCGCTCATGCTCACCTATCAGCCCAGGGTTTTTCAAAATATCTGAAGTAACGGAACCCTTGGACTCTTATTCTTATTATTTCATGATACCTCGTGAAGCTTTCGCGGAATCCAAGTGTTCCGCAAAACAGTTTTGGAAACCCTGATCTAGCGTAAGGCCAAGCATAAACATGTTAACCACCTTTTTATTCATCTTGACTCGGATAACTGTGTATTCGCTGAAGGTCATTATATTAAATCCTCTTCGAAACTCTAGTAAACCATGAAAAAATCAGGAGGGTCTTGAATGCTATGGTATGTTTAATTTGAAAGAATAAAATCGAGATAATTCCCTACCAAATTAACGCTTCATACCTAAAATATACACTTTTTATCGTATAATTTCTACTTTTAATATGCGTTAAATTCACCACTTTGCTTAAATTCTATTGTTTTCATTATGTTTGAACGAATTTCTGCCTTGCAGAAATCTTCAAACTTATATATCTCTATTCGTAATTAGAGAACTATATGTGTTTTTTCCACTTATAAGTTTATTTCAATAACCATTTCGAATTATGTGCACCTATTAACGATTATCATCCATATCCTTTTTATAAACATTTGATTTGCAACTATTTTAGTTTCAACAGTGATTAACGCGCCATGTATTTTTTGCGTCTTGACTATAATTAAACTTCTGATTCCACGGTAGGACTCCTCGATCGAATGCTAAGTAAACGTTGCGTTAAGGACGAAGGGAGCAAAGTGGGCCTTGACACTAGTTTTAATGCAAGAACAGTTCCTAGAAGTTGAATTAGCGAGTTCGGGTAATGGTTTACATCAATATATAGCCATCGTTTTTGATTGAAACAGTAAATAGTGCCAGCAATCACCGATTCCGAAGATAAATAAATAAAATAACTTTACCCCAACACTTTATGTTCAATTTATTCACTTGTCTCATTTATAGAAAATGCGCTGTGAAAGCTGCGTCATTGTGACTGCCTGAAATCGGATGAAATAAATTGCTAGAATAAAAATAGTTCTGTGAATATTTTCTAGAACCCTTGACGGAGGTTCTGTAAGCAGAATTCATTGTGATTTTTTGCAAATAAAACGGTTCAGTAGTATATGTAATATCTCCTACTTCCCAAATATCGCGGCAAGGTTAAGGTTATTAAAAGTAATGAAAAGTTGTTTTATTAATAATGACTAAACGTTTTTTTTAATCCAGACAATAATTTGCATTTATTTTTACTTCTCGACTCATTACGCAATTTATCACTCTTTAAAAAAATAAATACATGGTTTTTATACCTGAAAATGGTGTAATCAATCACCGTAGTCAAAATGTATGGTATTTTGTTAGAACCAAAATTATGATACGTTATATACATTATAATTTATTCTATTGAAATTTGACCATAACATACTTTGTTTTAGTAAACTTCATTATTTGCCACTGAACTGAACGTAAGGATTAAAATTTTTAATTCAAATCGGTCCGAAGCCAAATATTATTAGTGAAAATTAATTTATTATTTCATCATAATTCTGCTGTTTGCTCCTACACAAATTATTTAAAAAATGAACCCTGTGAGCATGAATGCAAACTGCATTAGGCCACTCATCAGAGGGCAGGAAATTACCTCGTTGCACGTTGCTTACACGGAGCGATGTAATCAGGGCGAGGCGTGGTCATGATTATTGTTCCATTTATTAGCGAGCGAAAAATTGCGATACTCGAACAAGAAACATCAAACAAACACCAAATGCGATCCAAAAACTTCATTAAGTCAATTCCATCTCAGCGATCGCAAATTGCATTTGCCTTTGACGATTATCTTGAGCTTAAATTTGCAGCAACATAACTTAATGGGATTGGCCAAGTTAACGCATTATATACATTCAAATTTTAATATCACGAACAAATATAAAAATATGCTCAATGACAGATAAATTTCTTTACGGTAATATTATATGGGTGCTACAGTTGATAGAAAACGACTTACGTTTCACATGCAATTTGTTCTAGGTGCATTGCAAACTATGAGGATGGATGCCATAGAGCAGGCATGTCAAACTCGAAGAGGCATAAGGGCCGCATTGAAGTGATGGATGTTATAGAAGGGCCGCATTGGAATTACAATTATTTAATGAGAACAACAATTGGCAAAATAGGCTTAATTTTTTACATTAAATAATATAATTTGCAAAATGCGTTCTATTATACCTCAATAACTATTAAAAAATCTCGTCTCCTTTTCACAAAATAGATTATTTATATAAAATATAGTTTAGACAAAACTTGGCATTCGGGCCGCAGTACGGCAAAGAAAGGGCCGCCAGCTGACATAGAGAAAAAGTCCTCAAAAATACGTAAATACGCCTCGATAACTGACTGAAATTTATTTATTATGTACCCATTAGTTAAGAAGCATTGATGCTGGACAAAAATTTTATAGCCTGTTATAGCAATAAATAAAAGAGTTAATCTTTAAAGAAGATTTATCACAAGAAATAGTAAAGTGAGTGTAGGCTTACTTTCGCTTCTGTAGCTGGTTTTAATAACTAGGTATTTCAATTCAAGCAAATGGTTTATATTAAATTACGATTTTTGGCGCATATATTTCACCTGACAAAGTTGTTTTTCCTCTGCCAGATAAACGCTAGGGTTTTGAGAAATAATTACTACAAGAGAACTGTTAACACCACTGAAGTAAAATGAAAACCGTTACACAGTAAATTTATTTCTCTGCATAAAAGTAATTTTTATTAGCTTTTGGTATTTGTGATATACGCAGAACCGTTTTCATATACAACATAAAATTACGTCAGAGAGTCATTTTCCTTGTTTAAAAATTTATTGAAAAAACTATTCATTTTCCGCACTATAAAAGCTTGCGAAAGTAAAACCTGACATGTAGAAAATTTTCTCGGGTACACAACCGGGTCAAAGTCAAATTTTGACCCGGTTGTGTACCCGAGAAAATTTTCTACAATCAATCCACCGGGAAAGCACCAGATCCTACTAAAACCTGACATGTTGTATGTGCCATAATTTCTTACATTTCATTATTACAGTTTGATTTCAAGAAACACAATAATCCAAGTATAACTACTTCCCGCGATGATTTCGCTTTCATCGTCCTGATGTGACTAGAATCTGTTGAGTATATCCCGTTTATTTCTGGCTGTACCCACATAAATAAAAAAATCAATTAAAATGCCTGATCCACAAAGCTATGACATTTATTATAGTGTTCGCTTGAAAAAAACATGCACAATATATAAAAACTAATACTTAGAAATATTTTAGACGAGACTTTCTCTCTTACTAACCATCGATACAAAGAAAAGGAAATGCGACAGGAAAAAACCAGACCGCTGCCAATGTCCGAGTAAACAAGCCTTCCTTCAGAGAAAACGCATTTAGCATCTAGTTACAGTGCAGGTCCTAACATAAATACCCCATTTGTACCCGTAACAAAAAAAGGCCAAAGGAAGGCTCTTATAACCACAGACTAGCGTAATTGCCCGTCAAACGTGACAGGAATGCGTGAATTAAATATTAAATCAGAATTAAATTTATATAAAAAATTAATGAAGCCACCCAATAGACGAAATAAAAAGTGAAAACTAAACATAACATACACATAATTGAATGTCCCAGAAAGTAAAAATTGTTACGCGTTAATAAAATTTAAGTGGAATGGAAGTATTGTAACTTTTGCATGTCCAAACGTCTTTTTACTTTCTGGAGAAATTATTTATGTGAATATTATAATAATTTTTCACAGTTTAGTGCAGTTAAACGGTTTTTAGGAACAGACTCATTATTCTACCCTGAAATTTTCGTTATATTTGTTGTTTTTATTTATGAAATCCATTTTTCTACCAGATTTATTACAGTATGAATGCCGAAAGTTTAAAAAGAATAAGGTGAAAAACCCAACCTAGCCCAACCAAACCAAACCCAATTATTAATGTTATAAATTTTGAATGGAAAACTAATTTAAAATATAAATAACAGCAAACAATGTTGTTCTGTATCTGTCGTTAATGAGACTTTAATATATTGTTATCAGTTGAATTTTGGGAACAGATTTTATATCAAATCTTAGTCCAAATTGGTTTGCATCGGTTTTTCATACTTTTTTGCTAACATATTTTAATAAATTTTGGTTGAAAAACAAATTTCATTTGCAAACAATAAAAATATAACAAAAAATACACAAATTAAGGAAGTGAACCTCCGTCAAAATTTATTCACCTCTCGCAGAAAACGGAATTAAAATCTTTTTTTAAAATTCAGCCAATTAAATCTCTTTATCTGACATTGAAACACTTATAAGCACTAAGTCAATAAATAATGGGATATTTATTTATTTTTGTTACCGTTTTATTGTTTATCTTTACCAAAGTATTGTTTAAACTTCAAAATAGCGTCGAAATATCGTGAATATGCGAACACACGCGACACGAATTAATAATCCCCGTCAATCATTCGCAATTAAACGAAACCGGCAACAATGCAAATCACCTTAACAACGAAAATTTTTCACGTGAAAACACGTCAAGTTTTCGCGTTAAAACTGATTTGTGGACCGATTCCACTTGTATTCGAAAATCGACGGCAGGAAAATGAAATTTCGTTCTTTCAGGCGTTCTTTGGTTTAAGTAGCGAAATCACACGATGATTACATATAATTTCAAAATGTTAACCAGTAAAGGCTTGCACGCTCCGATCCATCTCTTCCCATTTTATTCAAATGGAAAAATATTTGACTTCTGGATTCGACCCTATGACTTCAGTGTAGACGGCTAAAATTTAAAAGTGGAGTTGCCGATTAATTCTCTAAAGTTTGATCGTAAATGAATGAAAAGTTTTCCAGTTATATACTGTTCTCTCATTCTCTCATATAACTCCATATAGCGTTGGTTAAAAAAAAACAAAAATACAGAAGTCAGCAGAAAAAATGCTTTCTCAGGCAGGACACAACCCCTCTTCTCATGGGCTATTGAGAGAGAATGTGAGTCACGCCAAATATTTTGCAGTTGCCCTGCAAACATCACGATGACGTAACGTGCCAAACGAACGCGCTTGGAAGTCTAGGGTTACGTTTTTTGTGCCGGAGAGACACGCCTGCGAGTTAAATATTACGGACGCGATTGAAAAGAAATATGCTCGAGACTGTCTTGCATACATTTTCTTTAATATCATAACTCTATTTATATCATTATCATCATGAGTAGTCTATCCGTAGACAGGTCCGTGATTATTCCTGGTGAAGCCTGGCTCACCATATACTCCTGCTTTCAGAAATCTTATTCATGTCTTAGTAGCTTTCTTATCCCTTCAGTGGTCAGCTGAAACTTTCTCCTTCGTTTTTCACCTTTTCCTTCCAGTTTTCTTTCTATCACGTCCTTAATCATGTTATATTTCCTTATTTATTATTTTTATCATATTGGTAATGTCGGATCAAGTTAGCGTTACTCTCTCTTATAGTCAGTTTAGCCACTAGCTTTTCTCCTATGCTTCTTAATATTTCTTCGTTTTTCATCCTTTCTGTGCAGTTTATGCATATATATATATATATATATATATATATATATATATATATATAATGAATTTCATAAGAAAATCTTTTCCCATCAGTGGGAGTTTCTTCCTTCTGAGAGCTGCTTTTGCTCTCGTTAATTTAATCTCCATTTCATCGGTACATTTTGTATATCTTGTTATGATGCGTCCAAGGAATGTATAGTTCGAAACTCATTCTAATGGCTTTCCACCAACAAAATTTCTTCTTTTCCCGGTACACGCATGGCATTGTATTTGTATTTATTTGCATTCCGTATTTTCTACCAGCTATCACCAGTATATTTATCTTTTTCTGATGTCCCTTCTTCTTTCTTGCTAGAAGAACTTGATCATCAACATATTTTACTATTTTAGAAGCCATTCTCATATCTTGAAATCTCCTGCTCCTTCTAGCGCTTCTTGCATTTACCTTTCTCCATAAATATTGAATAGAATCGGTGATAGGCAACTACCATGTCTTACTCATCTGCCGATATTCATTCAGCTGGGTATCAGATTTTTCAAACGTGACAGACTGTAACAACTCGATTCTCGCAGAGATGCTTGATCAGTCTCTTTTCTAATCTATACATGCATTCTTTAATCTCTTCAGAAATACCCAATTTACTCTATCAAAGGGACTCATGTTAAAACGCTGGGACCACTATGAAAACTGACCGCTGCTCAGACATCACTTCCGTAATTAACTCTGATTAGCCGTTCGAAACTCGAGGATTCGTCCTGAAACCGAGCTCAGTTACCTGCCCTCTCGCAGCAGGGGATCTCTATCCAACAAAATCATTTGCAATAAATTTTTAAGTTTTTATTTTGGCAGATTAGTGAGAGAGAAACTAATGCATCGAATCCGGGTAAACGCGTTTATTAAGAGAGTCTTTTAAAAGTAATTCTACGATAAATAATAACATTTACACTCAAATGTTATCTTGACGCCCAGAATACCAAACTTTTAAGAGTTTCTGGGACGGGATTGTACTAGAAACAGTTAAAGACAATAGTCCATTCCAGCATTTTGTGCGGGTGAGGCGTTTGAACATTTAGACCCGTGGGGTGAGGGGAAGAATATACCAGCCAATAAAAAGTCGTAAATTTCCGTCTACGCTAAAAATATCTTGACGAGTGCTGTTGACACAATTGCTCACATTTCCAATCGTATTTGGCGACGACGGAAAGCATGAACGTGCTTCATCCGGATCTATTGGAGCATAGAACTTCACTTGTCAGCAGCTACCGATAAAATGAGCAAAATTGCAAACTTGACAAAGCGAAATAAACCGAACAGGAGCGGAATACTTCGAATTCCATCCGCACGAGCCGTAAAACATATTATAGTCGTAATAACAATATATTTGGCAACCAAGTCTGTACTACAACCAACAAAACCCAACACAACCAACCAACACAACCAATCCACCCAACCCACCCCATCCACGCAACCCACCCAACCGACACAACACACCATACCCTCCCAACACACCCAACCCGTCTGACACACCCGACCCATCCAACCAAACCAACACACACACAAAACACCTAACCCACCCAACCCACCCAAACCACCCAACCCACCCAATCCACCCAACCAACCCAACCCAACCAACCCAACCCAAACCAATCAACCCAAACCAACCATCCCTACCCAAGCAATCCCATCCAGTTCAACCTACAAGCCAACCCAACCCAGTTCAACCAACCCAACCAACCCAACCAACCAAACCATCCAAACCAACCTAACCAACCTAACCAACCAAACCAACCAACCCAGCCAACCCAGCCAACCCAACCAACCAAACCATTCAAACCAACCAAACCAACCAAACCAACCTAACCAACCAAACCAACCCAACCAACCAAACCATCCAAACCAACCAAACCAACCTAACCAACCTAACCAACCTAACCAACCTAACCAACCTAACCAACCTAACCAACCAAACCAACCCAAACAACCAAACCATCCAAACCAACCAAACCAACCCAACCAACCTAACCAACCAAACCAATCCAACCAACCAAACCATCCAAACCAACCAAACCAACCTAACCAACCTAACCAACCAAACCAACTTAACCAACCTAACCAACCTAACCAACCAAACCAACCTAACCAACCAAAACCAACCAAACCAACCTAACCAACCTAACCAACCTAACCAACCTAACCAACCTAACCAACCAAACCAACCAAACCAACCAAACCATACTAAACCAACCAAACCAACCAAACCATACCAAACAAACCAAACCAACCAACCCAGCCAACCCAGCCAACCAAACCATCCAAACCAACCAAACCAACCAAACCAACCAAACCAACCAAACCAACCAAACCAACCAAACCAACCAAACCAACCAAATCAACAAAACCAACCAAACCAACCAAACCAATCAAACCAACCAAACCAACCAAACCAACCAAACCAACCCAACCTCATCCAGTTCTACCCACAAGCCAACCCAGCCTAGTTCAACCAACCAACTCAACCCAACTGTCATATAATACACATATTTTCATGTTTTCAATACAATCCCGTCCCAGAAATTCTTAAAAGGTTGGTATTCCTGGCCGTCAAGATTACGTGTGAGCGTGAATATCTTATTATTATTATTCGTAGATTAACGTTTAAAAGACGCTCTTAATCAGCACATTTACCCGGATTCGGGTCCTTTCTCACTAATGCCACAACATAAAAAGTTATAATTTTATTGCAAACGATTTGGCCGGCTAGAGATCCCCTCCTGAGAGGGGGAAGGTATCTGAGCTCGGTTTCGGGACGAATCGTCATTTTATGGCTATCGAGAATACCTTCATCATCGACTACTACCTGTACCAAACATCCGTTTCCTCCACTCTCCCGTCTTAACTCCTCTCTCGGCACCGCTCCTTATAAATGCCTAAGACGTTTCACTCATAATCCCTTTAAAACTCCTCCCACTCCTCCACCTAATCTCACTCCCACATTCTTAATTAAACTCTCTCCTATTCCACTCATCTCACCATACCACTCTAAATAATACTCCCCGTCTCATTTCCTACTCTCTTCTGCATCACTTCTATCTTTCACCACGGATTTTCCTCCATACTCCAAACACCGTAGCGCTTCCTCTCCTCTTCTGTTTTGAGAATAAAAGCCCAATATGAGTGAAGACCTTCCAAATTGTCCAAATGATTTTTGACCGACCGCTTTACCTCGCAGACCACGAAATGAGGTTAAGGCAAACAGTGACAATCAAAAGCGAGAAGGCCGCTAACGCGTTTTTAACTAGGCTACGATCAAACTAGTTCCAATTAAAATTTGAATTATGAAAGAAACCGGTACATGAACATATTTGGGAAGCGCTCGACTAAGAATACACAATAAGTTTGTCATATGCATAAGGATAGTCTAAGCAAGGAGCCGGAAGAAAGGAGCGACAGAAGGGTAACATTAAATATCCGAAGGGTAAAGAAGGGGAAAGAAAGGGAATGGAAGAGATGGTATATAAGAAGGCGAGGAGAAATCGAGATTAAAGATACATAGAAGATGAAAAGTAGAAGAAGGAATGCTAGCGATGGCAAAGCGTTGCGAGTCGAGTCGAGGCGAGCAGCAATGTGTTAGGGCGGAGAGAAGAGAGGCTAGGCGAATAATAGAAGGTTAAGGCGGAGAGAGAATAGGCTAGGCGATTAGAGACTAGGCGAAAAGTAGAGAGTTAAGGCGGGGCGAACATATGAGGGTTAAGGCTAAGAAAAGAGTGACGAAAAGACGAGTGGCATAAAGGATAGAAGACGATCGGTGAGACGTGGAGCGATGCGATGCGAATGGAAGAGTCATATTATAATCGTATGTTCTCAGCTAATTCACCTATCGCCTACGAGCAATGGGTATCTAAGAGGTAGTGCAATGAATAGCTGGATTGGAAGTGAGGAAAGAAACCTGGTGCCGGTTTTTAGCCTGCTCTTAACGAACAGCATCAAGGGGGCCAACGGCTTAACGTCACTTCCGAAAGACAGAGTGTTGATTTGAGCGCGCCCCTCATTTCTCTTTTTTTCATTGGCTCGTCCTCATCTCCTTAGTTCCAACACGAACAAATAGGGGGCCGGGCGTCCTCAGAAAAAATCCTACAGGATTCGAACCGGGTGTCTACCACTCTAAATACTACACCACCGTCTCCCCGGAGTCATATGAATGGATGAAAGACAGAATCCACTAAGGTACTGTCATCTCACTCCTTCGTGACAAATTCCAGTTTTCATAACTGTTTAAACCCTTAACTCTCCACCATCTATCATTCTTCCATCTCTTCACCTTCGCCTGCATTCTTCTCTCCAAATCAAATTCTACTCTTCAATCTGTCTCTGCATTCCCTCACTTGACTCCCTCTTCGATCGGGATACCTTCATCCCTCCTTCCTTTTGTACTACAATCAACCTTCCCACACCACGCCGGCTTAACTTTTCTCCCTCATCGTTCCTACTTCTCCCTCTCTTTCGCTCTTCTTCCTCTACCAACTCCACCCTCTTCTTGCCGTTTCCTCTTTCCTCCGTATTTTCTACTCTTAACTCTCCGCCCTCGTATTCAACTTCCATCTTCCTCCCCGCGATTATAATTTTCCTTCCTTTCTCTCTATTACCCGATATGGCATCCCTTTTCCACGATTTGTACCTTTTCCCTTATTCCTCCGCCGTCTCCTTACCCTTATAGTTTCCCTCCTCCATCTCCATCCTACCTCACCTCAAATCACGCTTTCCTAACTAGGTTGGCCTCTCCTAAATCTCTCTCCCGCCTCTCCTCCGAACCACTCTCTAGCCCCCTCTTCTTCCCTCTTTCCTCTTCCTATTAATTCCCCTCTCACCCCCTCTCTCTTTCTTTTGCCTCCTTCCCTCCCGATTTCACTCCTATCCCTCATTTATATTTTCTCCTTTTACTCTCTCTCCATCCTTTTCTCCCTTCAACTCTTCTTTCGCCCTCACTCCTTTGACAAATCTTTCCTCACATTCCTATAACACTCCCTCTCTATCGTTTGCAACGTAGATCTCCTCCCCATCTCTGATCCGCGACAGTTTTTGACACAAAGAAATGTTATTGATCTAATTTCATGAACTTGGCTTTCATCCGACTCCAGTTATGGTTGACTCTACGACTCCTTCAAAGCTTTTCTCTAATCGCATTTTTATGTCTCTCTCTCTCTCTCTCTAAACTTCTGTTCCATCTAAGAAGTACTTTTTGCCATTCTTATGGAAGATGCGAATGCCACGGAAAGTTTCTCGAGAGAGAGGGAGAGAGTTGGATAAAGAAAGAAAGAGAGGATACAAAAAGAGACGGAGCAGGGTTCATTAGGCGCGCGGTCGGCCCCGTTCCTAGCGTCACACGATACGCCTCATCCCTCACCTTCTCATCCTCCCTCCCTAACTCCTCCCAATCTCCTCCTTCTCATCCTCCCCTCTTTCACTCCTACTTTTCCCACATGTGACTGTGTCCTCTGCTCATCCCAATTCACAGAAATCAGCTTTTACGTGCGGATTCCAAAGAAATGATGAAATTGGAGGAGTTAACGGGAAGGTAGGGAGGGAATGATTATAACGAAAAAAGTTAATAATACTGTTTAGAAGTTTTGGTCCAGTAATTTATTCTTATGGAGTCTTCTTCTTATTCATATATAAATATCTGGAATTGTTTTATTATGCACAAAGTTTTCTGTAAATTAAACTATTTACTGATAAACTCAAGAAAGATTTCACCTGAAAATTTCCAATCCAATCATATCATGCCTTGCAAATTTAATTCGCTCGCGATTGCAGTTTTTTATCTTAGGGAGATTCTGGGGAGAGTTTTACACAAATGAAAGCAGGAATCATCAATTAAAACTGAGCCATTAAAGCCCATCTGTGATGATTATTTAGGGTGGTGAGCATATCTCAAATATACGCAGGTACACCTATTATGGAGGCAATTTTCCAAATATAATTCTTTAAATAAATGTTGATAAGCATTAAAAACTGTTCAACATGGGCTTTGTACAAACTGAGGTTTAAAGCAGGAAACTGAAGCTACTAGCACTACTAGCAAGAGAACGTTAATTATATAATGCTTTAATCAATTTTTAATTTAATATATATTTCGTTTGCCTCAAAATAGTAAATTTATGGACAAATAAGGTAATATTTTGTTTGTGATGCTGCATATAAAAGAAATATATGCTTTATTTTTCCTTTTTAGGAGTTAAATCCTAACTATGACAACAAGGAGCCGTTTATGTTACATATATTGAATACATCCGTATTAACGTCTGTAAAATAAATCTACCCTATGATATGTTGCAGAAAGAACTAAAAAAATGTGAATATTAAGAAATCTCTTTTTATTCTTAGCAACTGAATTCCACTAAAAGTTTACATTCATTTAATATCACCAGCAGCCAATGTAACTGTTGGTCAGTCGGAAAATTAACAAGGGTAAATCCGAGTAAATGCTGATGGTATGATTGAAATTGGATTTGCGCTATTGAATTATTACCGGACAGATATAATACGCCTTTTGTTATATAGGCGATATGCGATATGAGAATGAAGGATGTGCTGAAATTACAAAGAATGTGACAAATGCTGTAAATAGTTGACGAGATTATAGGTGTACCTAAGAAAAGCTATGTGATACAGGAAGAATATGAAAGTAAAAAAATAATGTAAATATTATAAGGTACTAAAATAATATCATAGAAAGATCTTCTGACACCCAAAACCATGTTATAACTTCCCTCTACCTTTTAAAGCTGTGTTTCGCAAAATTATTTTGTGTTCAACAATAAGTTTTACCAACAAGAAGGTTTAGTCATAGGTTCCACCTTGTCTCCTCTCCTCACCCATGTTTTCATGAACTTTATTGTTTGACTCTCACTTACCGACTACCGAAAGTGCTACTGTGTGATTTCGTTATGTCGATGAAATTTTGTGTTTATGGAATGACGCCCTCAGGCAACTGGATAACTGCGTCACTTCTTAATACTCTACATTCATCCCTAAAGTTCACCCATGACACCGAAAAACAAAATTCCATCAACCTCCTTGGCCTAACCATAAACTGACACACACGTAACCTACATTTCGCCACCTTTAGGAAACCCACTTACATGGACCACACCATTCATTCCACGTCATTCCATCCCACCTCATACAAACATGCCGCTTACCACGCCATAATACACCGGTTAACCCACGTCTCACTATCTCAGGCGGAATTCTTTTTAATACGATGGATTTCTACAAAATAAAGGCTTCATCCGTTGATTTCACCATAGAGAGATTGGATGGAAGACAAGTAAAAAATTAAATATATCCGCCATAGATTTAAAAACAACACGCACATACGACGTTAAGGCTCACAGATAGATACAGCGCTTCAGGGCCACTTGACTCGCACTCAGATTCAGGGGATGTTACTCCTCGCAAGGGACCCACTTGTCACTAAGAGGGATTGGTAATATCAGAAGGAAGTATTGTTAGACTGTTAGGCGATACGGCTATGATGGTTGTTTAATACGGTAGCTAGGGAAACCCTATCTGGGTATGCGTTCAGCATAAGTAAGAAGAGTAGTCGGACAAAGAAATGAGAAGGGAGGAGGAGAGGCGAAAAAATAAACAAGTTAATAGAATAGGAAGTCAGATAAAAGAGGAAATGATATGAGAATGATAAAATGGAAGAGTGAAGTAAGTGGGGAAAGGCTAAAAGAGAGAGAAAGATGAGAACGAAAAAGAATTGGAATATGGGAATGAGAGAGATGCAAAGGTAGTTCGGTTTGAACGGGAATAACAAAAGAGGAGTATGCAGGGTGACCACACTTCCTGCATTCCTACGCCTTATCACGGTGTCCCGAAAAAATCTTTCGTGACGCGCTGTTCTCTTGAATATTTAGTGTCGTATAAGACTAAACGTGCACTATTTGACCTGTTTGGATTCCTCCAGATTATTTAACTTTTTCTTTTCGTTGTACTATAATGCTCTGTATATTTGTGACTCCGGTGGTAAAAATGAAATTTATGTAGCCACGTTGCCAATCATTTTTGTGGATTACACGGCACATGCACGTTCACATTGACATAGAAAGGGAGATGGAAACTGGGTTCCGCTACTAGCCCACACTTTGCGAGAAGCACCAAAGGGTCGCATTACTTAACCTCCCTTCCGATTGGAGCAAATGCTGACATACATGTCCTCCTCAGAACACACACACACGGACAAGCCTTGGCTGATAAACTAGCCACCACCAGGATTCGAACCCTAGGCCACTGCGTGGAAAGCGCTCTAACGACTACATCACCATTGTTTCCAATCACTTTCTTTCAACTGAAAATTCAAAAGTTAATGACTGAAGAGATTGTAAAAAATCAGTAAAAAGACAAGTATGCGAAACTTACATAAGTATTATTTTAAAACTTGTTCAATGGTTATTTACCAATATTGTTGATTCATCGTCAGAAACACACGAAAGCTCCATATCAGACCTTGCATAACTGCTTGATGCAGTTATTCTTGCCATAACCGGTGTCCTAGCATACTCGAGAATCGTCTTTTTGTCCTCAAATGAAACTTGAAAACGAATATATCGTGTATGTCTAAAATGAATCTTTTGCCTAGGTTGGATCTTCGAATGAGGGGTGATCAGATTTAAGAAAACGATAACATTTATAATGCATTTACTAAGAAAAATACTGAGACGTATAAGGGGTCAGGCGATGAAGGCGCCCGCCTAGGGCAGGGATGGCTAACCTATGGTACGCGCGCCACTTTTGGCACGGGAGGTGATTTTGGCTGGCACGCAACAGAAAACAATTGCTTGATGACTGTCTTCTTAATATTTTCAATTCGGACAATATAACAAACAATTTTTAGCGAGATTACAATTATGTTGATAAAACAACATTAATGCTGACTTTTTGTCCGTGAAAGAGATGCCTGTTGCTGCATAATAGTCAATTGCACATAGATTATCAGAGAGAATGAGTCTTTTTAGAAGATAAATTGAATTCTATATTACCAGTCTATCGTTTTATGAGCTCTAAGTGTGAGAATGAATTATAATTATAAAATTATTTCATTCTAGATGTATTTCAAATTGGCATATAAGTTAGAAGGAAAGCAGTTTTTTGTCACTTTGGCACATGAGGAAAAACCTAGGGTGGGGGTTTCCAACGTGGTGCTCGCGAGCACCGCTCTGATCTTTGACATCTTGATTGTGCTCTTCGGCAGCCTGGTTGTGCACTTTTGCGATGCTTTAATCGTTTTTACTATCATCATTAATTTAATATTATCAGTTTCTTTCTTTCTAAACGTGTATAAGAACATTACTAATAATAATGACGTAATATAAAGAGACTTGTTGTAATTCCACATTAATTTATTTAAAACGACTTAGGTTTCGTTGCAATGCAACAAATCTCTTTATTTTACATTATGAAGAAATTCCACCAAGTGACGCCTGAAACCATTAACTAAATAATAATGACGTTGGTTTGATATTAGTATTTATGATCAATTTTTTCTCAATACAATGGTGCTCGCTTGATATTCTAGGACAGCGTTTCCCAACCAGTGGTTCGCGTACTCCTAGGGGTTCGCGAAATAAATCTGAGGGGTTCGCGAGAAAAATTAGGTAATAGCGTATTTTTCACTTTCTTGGTTCTATAATTCTTACCAATATTTCAATTCTTTAAAATTGGTTGTATGGATTTCTTTTCAATTTTTTCTTATGCTTCAAGAATTATATTTGAATTTTACAGGGTACTAACTAGAAATTGACGGCAGTATCAGAGATCCTGATTTTATTGTAAACGTTTACTTACTATGTGATATATATAAACCTAATATTTTTCATGCATTAAACGCGTTCAAGAAGATTTGCTTTTACACACTTTACTCTCAATTATAAGGGGTTTGTGGCCAAAACTGTTACAACACAAGAGTTTCAGGAAGATTAAAGGTTAATCCAAGGAGTTCATGACGAGAAATAGGTTATGTCAAGGGGTTCGTCAAGTGAAAAAGGTAGGGAATCACTGTACTAGGATATAGCTTGGCGCTCACTTGATATACGAGAATACAGCTTAGTGCTCGCCACATGGAAAAGGTTGGGAACCCCTTGGTTTAGGGCCTCGCGCCTAGAGGCGATAGAGAGCTGGTGTTAACAGAGTCAGGAGCTTATTGCGAGAGGGGAAATGCATACATTGAGTGTGAAAAGTTCCTACTCGAGGAAGTGGTCACGGATCCTAAATGATGACGGCGATCAACGCAAACGATAATGGGCGAAAACCAGTTTCAATTTACAGGTATAATTGAAAAAATAACCATTTCTTATTCTAATACTTTGAGCTGCGATTGACATCGACCTCTGAAGCTCACCAATTACATTATAATTTGGTTTGGTGGAATTCGGCATTTATTTTTTTAGTCGACGATTTATATCGACGTTTATTTTCCTGATATATTTTCGACGAATATCGACCCTTAAAATTACTACATTAGAGTCTCGCTAATCTTAACTGATTGGGACTCGGGTATGTTCGGATTAGTGAATTTTCGGATTAACCAGGCTTTACAAAATACACGGCTGGGGGAGGGGGCGGGGGGTCGGAGACTCCTGCGCTCTCGAGTGAGTGCCACAGGAAACCACTGCATTCATTGCTCAGTGCTGTTTCTGCCATCTTATCGTACAGCTGTGTATTGTAGTGCAGAGCTTTTCCCAGTGTTTTCAATTACTGTCGCCGTTTTGTCCATCTTGTACAAGTATCCAAAAAGGATAAGCATAGTTCGTGTTTGTTAAAAGATAAGTTGGAATTGCTCAAACGCATTGACAAAGGCGAAAGTGCAACCAAACTAGCCTTAGAGTTTGGATTCGGAAAAGCAGCCATCAGTGATTGGAGAAAGAATCGTTCTAAAATTGAACAATTTTGTGCCACTATTAGCGTTTAATCTCTCGGCAATTGTATTTTCGGAGAAATGTGGTCAATATGACTCGAATGAAAATTATTCAGACGAAGCTACAACGGAAGTAATCTCACACACTGAGGGATTGGAACGGCACCTCCAGCGAGCCACGCATTGCTGTAGCGTTATTTGTACTCGTATATAGATATGAAAATAAATTATTCAGGATTCAATTGTCTGTTTTCCTCCATAAAATTTAACCACATCTTTACAGTAATCGCGAGTTGTGGACCTTGTAAATCACTATCTCTTGGTGCCTAGCACACCCCAAATCCTCTCCTGTAGCAATTCATATATCATTTTTTAAATGAAGCATAAGTTAGGATCATGACACGGCACACCGTAAAAGACTTTTGGGAGGAAGGAATCGTCTTTTCAACCCACTGCAGGACGAAGTCTCTTCCAAGAATCTTTCTCTTTCGGCTGGTCTCTTAAATGTTAGATTTACGAATTAGTTATGAATTATGACACAAATAATTCCTCCTATGAATAGTTTCATACAGATTTTAGTTATTTCTTCTCTGGATTACTTGAGTGTATTGATTATGGTGCCATAATCTCCTTATATCATGTCCTTATTTATGTTTATATGTTATGCCATGTTTTCAGGGAACAACCGGTAGTGCATTATAATTTATGGCACGGAATAAAACTGGTAGTAAAAAATAAATTGGCAGTAGAAAAAAGGATTATTTCGCATTAGAAAAAATTAAATTGTAGTAAAAAAAAATAAACTTGCAGTATTCAAGCAGCACTAAAGAAAGCGAAAACTAGCAGTATTTTAATGCAACATTGCTGTTATAAAAAAAATATGTCACTAAGAAAATAAAATGTTCCTTTGAGGAGGGACCAAAAACACTTCAAGCAACTTACCCAATCCGGTGAGGACGTGCAAAATATTCCTCCATGCAAACATTTCCCAAAACAAAAAAAGGACGAAAATCGCCATGGGTGACTTATACTGAAGCTTATCCATAATTTGTGCCCCTAATTGCAATTTATTTACTACTGCTTGAATAATGCCAGTTTATCTTTTTTACTGCCGTTTTATTTTTCTACTGCCAATTTATTTTTTTTGCTTGAGAAATTCTACTGGCAAAATATGTTTTTTACTGCCCAAACGAATTGTAATGATAATTTGTGTCGTTTTTACTGGTATATTAAGAGATTCTTTTTCTCTGTAAATCATTTTTTGCGATTCTTCGTCTCAACGTATTTGATTAATAAGTTCTTTGACCCTATTTTGACCTCTTCTGTCTCAATTTATATTGTTTTCATTCCTAAAGAATTATTTCTGCCAAAGAACAGGATTTATTTAGTAACCAAATTAGATTATAACCTGATTTTCGATCATATCAAATTTGTGATGGCCAAATACTCTTTTTCCATTACTGCGCTTCAGTTATTACCTTTAATTCTCCGAAAAGGCAGTGGATAAGTTTAAATAACTTCACAGGACGTTCATGGCAAACATGTATTTTGTTTATTGCTAATGAATAGTTGTATGCTCCTCCTACTAAGGGAATTATCATAGAAGCTCCATATACCCAACTATATTATTTTTTATTTAACGTTTTTATTGTACGCGAATATTTATTAAAAAAAAGATTTTATCTAGATTATATTTCATTTTCAAAACTTTGGAAAATTGGAAAGGTCCATATATAACGATTCGAGGTTTGAGATGACAGTATATTAATATTTCATTAAGATCATGTGTAAAAAATTGACTGTAGCATAACAATGAATAGCAGTAAGAAAAAATACCGCGTTATAAGTAGAGAATGTTGTAAAGCAAGGAGAAAAGACGAAGAGGGAAAATGCGGATGAGAAATTCATAGAGATACCTAAAGGGTAGAAGAGAATTTATTGTTCTCTGGTAAGTTGAGACTAGAAATATTCCATTTTGAATCGGTAATTTTGTGTAAAAAAATGAACCTAAGGATTATTCATGTAAGGAGGCGAAGTGTAGAGGTAAGGGGAAATGAGGAAGGAACAAAGGAGAAAAAGGGATGTAGGCAGGAAATGAGAGCATTGGGGAAGGAGCGTGGAAGAGAGGGAGGAGATGAGTGGAGCAAGTGAGGAGGGATGAAGAGTTGCGTCATGAAGGGAGAGCGGCTGGGTGGGACGGATGTGGATGGTGGATGAGCAAAATGCTTCCAGGAGATGGAGGAGGGCATGGGAGATATTCTCCGAGATTTGTCCAAAGTAGTAAAGGCTTTTTAATGGGTTATGGGGTATTGAGGAAATGGGATTTCATCTCTTATCTCCTGAAATGGTCTATTGCTTTGTCTTTTGCTTGTCACATTGTATGCCGTCGGCGACCAATTCTTAAGAGTCCATACTTCAAGGGTATAGAAGGAAATTGTATTCATTGACCCTCAAAACACTTTGAACTTTTAGGGTGCATAAATTTGAAACTTCATGGCTCCGTAGCGAAAAACCTGTTTTTTTTATTTGATTAAGATTCTTATTCAAAATTTGTACTAACTGGATATCCAAATAAAACTGAATCTTGGGAAAGGACACAACATTAAGAATTCGTAATCAATTTCCAATTAGTCATTCCTATTTTAAGCAAACTTTTATAATTCTGATCAGTAAGAAAACAAAAGCTGTTTAACATATACATCAATTAAATTAGTAGTAATTTATAGACTGATAGTTTTTCTACTATTATACAGAGAAATACTCAGCAAGCCCCGAACAAGTTTAAGAATTGCATTACGTTTTGGATCGGCACACATGAGACCATTTCGGGTGACGAAAGTAGCAAATTGTTCCTTCATTATTTCATTGTGAAATAAGAATATTTTTACAAAAAAATTCTTATTATTTAGTTCTTGTTTTCATTTTCGCATTGTATATATTGAAATTTTTCGACTTTTTTATTCCAAAGAAAATTAGAGATTAGTTTTTGCTCGTCTAAGATCATTATTTGGAATAAAAGCAACTTCATAAATAACTGTTTCGTACTATATTTTTAACATTTAAACTCAGTTATGTCTTGCGTGGTTTGAGAGATAAGCTTTAAAACTAACTTATACCTTTGGAAACTGCCAATTTCCAACCCATTATATCCAAAAATCAAGCGTTTAGTCAGATTATAATTGAATTTTAAGTATAGTGTAGTAGTTCAACTATTAACAATATACACAGCACGAAAATTGCCTATTATATTATTCAATCTGACATAACTGCTAATAACTATTATTCGTAAAATCTATGTTCTTACTGACGCCTAAAAGATGCAATAGTACAACGATTTCACTCCTAGGAAACAGTTACTTATCGCTTTAAGCTTTTTATTTTTAAAAAGGCATTAATGCCATCTTAAATAGAAAAAGCATATTTTATGGTTACTATATTTCCATTAAATTAGATTTTAATTTAATGGCAACTCTCCGAGGTTCTTATATATAATAAAAATTTTCGCAATAAAGCATCTTAAATATCAAAGCGATACATCTAAATATAATATAGAATATAAAGCAGCGGGAGAAAATATTCCATAAAAAAATGTAATAATGCCAAATTAAGTTATTATGCCGTCCTACTGAGATTTACGGTGAAAAGCGTTTGTTATATAATGTGATACATTTAATACAAAAGGAATTAACACATTATGCGTCGTAATGTTCTCCAAAAGCGTCGGCACAATCGTGAAATTTTATTTATTTGCATAAACTGAAATAAGAGTACAAAGAGTAGGGAAATATTAGATTTATTTTTACGAGACAATTAGCAATCATGGAATCCACGGCTCTATTCTAATGCTGCTTATGTTTCTCGGTCTTTCAATCGGCAATCGTCATAAAATCGACGTAATTCAACCAGTTAAACATAAAGCAAAGCTCTGGAATGCTACGGTCCGGCCTTTCCTTATTGCCTGCTCCATAGAAAAAGAAACGGCGTTTATTTGGGAGAGTGCATGAAAGGGAGAAGGAGTGTTAGGGAAGGAGGAAGGGAGTTAGGAGTGTTAGAGAAGGAGGAGGGGGACTAGGAGTGTTAGGGAAGGAGAAGGAGTGTTAGAGGAGGAGTGTTAGGGAAGGAGGAGAGGGAGTAGGAGTGTTAGGGAAGGAGGGGGATTAGGAGTGTCAGGGATAGAGAAGGAGTGTTAGGAAAGAAAGAGTGGGAGTAGGAGCGGGAGTAGGAGTGGGAGTAGGAGTGGGAGTGGGAGTAGGAGTGGGAGTAGGAGTGGGAGTAGGAGTGGGAGTAGGAGTGGGAGTAGGAGTGGGAGTAGGAGTGGGAGTAGGAGTGGGAGTAGGAGTGGGAGTAGGAGTGGGAGTAGGAGTGGGAGTAGGAGTTTTAGGAAAGGAGGAGATGGAGTAGGATGTTAGGAAAGGAGAAGATGGAGTAGGATGTTAGGGAAGGAGGAGAGGGAGTAGGAGTATTAGGGAAGGAGGAAGGGGATAAGCAATGCTAGGGAAGGAGGAAGGGGATAAGCAATGCTAGGGAAGGAGGAGGGGGACTAGGCGTGTTAGGGAAGGAGAAGGGGTGTTAGGTAAGGAGGAGAGGGAGTAGGAGTGTTAGGGAAGGAAGAAAGGGAGTAGGAGTTTTAGGAAAGGAGGAGGGGTATTAGGTGTATTAGGGAAGGAGGAGAGGTATTAGGAGTATTAGGGAAGGAAGGAGATTAGGAGTGTTAGGGAAGGAGGAGGGGGACTAGGAGTGTTAGGGAAGGAGTAGGAGTGGTATGGAAGGAGGATGGGGATTAGGAATGTTAGGGAAGGAGGAGGAGGCGTAGGAGTGTTAGGGAAGGAGGAGAGGGAGTAGGAGTTGTAGGGAAGGAGGATGGGGATTAGGAATGTTAGGGAAGGAGGAGGCGTAGGAGTGTTAGGGAAGGAGGAGGCGGAGCAGGAGTGTTAAGGCTCATTTTCATAGTTCAATTCCATTGAACAATCCGTTTGAATCATCCAAATCGAATAAAAATTTAAAAGTGTATACAGGAATTCAAGCTCATTGAGCAATCGCATTGAACATTGAAAGAAGCATGGTCGAGCTCTAATTCTATTCAATTCCATGTAAGCAATGGGATTCACTCACCCACATTGAACGATGATTGATTCGTTGAAACAGAGAATTTCAGTATTATTGAAAGCTTTTTCGTAACGAGACATCGCGGATGCTCTGGTTTTAAGCCGTGAATAACAGGTGAACTGAAGAAAGCGAGTTGTGTTTGTTCGTGGATTAACCGGAAGAATTATAGTGTTGAAGTTTAGAGAGGACCATATACCGTTGTTTTTGGACTTAATACAAATTTACGAGTGCCTGTGGAATACTAAAAACTGTAATTATAAAATCAAGACGGCCAGAGGGAACGCTATTCAGAATTTAATTTCTGACTTAAATTTACCGGGAGTGACGGAAGAAGATGTGAAGTCCAAGATTAAAAGTATTCGGACACGCTATTAATTTGAGCTAGCGTAAGTAAAGAAGTCGGAGAAAGGTGGAGCAGGGATAGATGATATTTATGTAACAAAGTTGTCTTGGAACAAACAAGCGGATTCGTTTTTGCTGTCAGTATGTGTACCAAGGAGCAGCAGTTCTAATATGGTGAGTAAAATTTATCAATCTTAAAAAATTTATTGACAGAAATGGTAAAATATTCTGATAAAAATTTATATCATTTTCCATTGCCATGGCATAATATCGGTAGACATAAATTTATCTGCATGCATATCTCATATTCTGATGTCTAATCTTTTGTGATTGTTGCTGGAAAGATTTTCTGCAGCTGTCATGCCTTCACATTTCCTTTGCCGCCAATTTCCTGGTATTATTCGTCTTTCTTCCCACACTTCAGCATCAACCATCTCCTTTAATATGTACGGAATGCTGAGGCTAAAATTTTTTCGAAGCCTGTTGTGAAGAGCACAGGTCGTTTTCACAAGTATTTCTATTCTGTCCACTTTAATGGAATTGATTTTTCAAATACACGAAATTTGGAAGTCAGTATACCAAACGTGTTATATATATATATATATATATATATATATATATATATATTTCTGATTTAGTAATCCTTTACTGCTATACGGTTTCAGAATGTTTGTTCTCAGTGGAAAAGCATCATCCGCTACAAAACACCTTCTTTTGGAATATTGAGGGTGTTGTTCTCCAGTGCTTTATAGAATGTACACTTAGAATATACTAATGCGTCATTGGCCCTTACATTTGTGCCAACACCAATGTACAAGAAGTTATAATTAGCGTCTACAATCGTAAATAAAATGTTGCTAAATTTATTCTTATAATTGTAAAACTGTGACCTACTCTTTGCTGGACAGCGAACAGAGATATGTTTTCCATCCATCGCTTTACATAAGTTGGGAAATATCCATAATGTGTAGAATTCAGTAATTATTTGAATCCATCCACCTTCAGTTTTGGAAACCTGTAGATAAAGAGGTTTAGTTGTTAATTTATTTTCCCTCTTTACGAGTACATTTTATGCATGTTTATACATTCCAAGATTTTCCTGATATCGTTTAGCATTATTATTAGTAGCATTAGCATTAGTATTATTAATATCAAATAGTGAAAAAATCTGAAATCGTTTCTTTGTATAGGACGTTCAGATCAATACGGACGACCCAAAGAAAACACAGTTGGAGGATGTATTCCCTGTAGATGCTATTTAGGACAATGATGGTATGCTCTAATATAAATACGTTCCTACCTCAAAGTGATATATATATATATATATATATATATATATATATATATATATATGTTTCTTTTTCGATATACACTCGACTGATATTGCGACAACGGAATGGAATAGTAGTAACGACCGGACGGAACCCGTCTCTTCATCAAAGAAAAATGAAAGGAAAAGAGGACCAAGCCATACATCGTCAGTTGAGCAAGCAATCAACAAACTAAAGAAAATCTCGGAAGAAAGTAATGCAAAGGAAATCTACTTTGATTTTTTTGCAAAAGTATTGTGGTGCAACTCAATAAGATGCCTTTACATCGCGCCCTGATTTTTCAGGAAAAACTGCAGCAAATAATGTCTGAAGAGCGTGTATACCAGCTAAGATCTACAGACTCAGAAGAACAGTGTTCATCTTCTGAACACATTGACTACATTGACCGTAGTTATTCATCGTCGCCTTATAGCAATGCAACCTACCAATTTCGTCGCTTTTTCGCACTCTTCCTGGGTGTTGCCAAGGCGTCCCGCGTTGTTGCCTCCGATTGAATTAGCGTCTATTAAACCTTCAAATAGACGAAAGAATTACGATATTCGCTTCGAAATTATTATTTTAGCAAAGTCAAATGAAATAGATTGCAACTTAATTAATTGCAGATAAGTTTGATTGTATGGTTCACCCGTGTGTATTGCAGGCAGAATATTTTGGATTTTTCTTTAAAGTGGTAACTCCCAGAGTGCACCAGTCCTTTTGAATGTTAAATTTGTGCCAAAGTTGAGGAATAAATCCAGGTTATATTTTTATTTTAGATTTTAACCCACGTAACGTAACCATCCTAGCGCCTGGTGGAATAACAATAAATATTGTTTACAAGGAAGTATTATAAACGAAAGGTAAAGTATATGATATATTAATATTTTAGATTATTTTCAGAAAGCCTCCGGTATCTACGTTTTATTTCGTTCTCGGACTTCTTTTTCAGTTTTGTTATTTTAACCTTCAAAAAAATAAATACTGTGCCGCTTTAATATCCAGAGCGAAGCCGAGTACATCTGCTAGTTCTTTAATAAAAGTAAACAAAAAACAAAATTTCATTTGCTTACCTTAAATTTTGTAACACTGAGTAAATGGCTCTGCACACCTCCGGCAAAAAATTTGATATGGTGCATTTGGGCACCCAATACATAGCACCAAGTGTACTGAAGCAGTCTCCAGTAGCAAGATATCTTAAAGTAACTTGCAGTTTCATCCTGGCACTAAGAGTTTCTCTCATTACGGTATCTCGTTTTTTAATTAATGGCGAGACCATATCCAAGAGTTCTTCAAATTGCCCCGGAGATACTCTTAGATGATTTTTTATCATCTCACGATCTTCTGCGGCCCATTCCCTGAACAAAGATTCCGATACTCTTAAAATATCTCGTCTCATGATCCATCTTCTTACGCAAAAACGTCGAGTTTTTCTTTTTTTAATTTTTGATAATATTTTATAGCGCTCGTGTATTAATTGATCACAAATAATGCGAACACCCGTACGGACGATTTAATTTGGCGCCATTTTCAATTAAATTGGTTAAATTAATTTCATTGATTAGTGTAAACAATTTTTATTTGAATGCGGAAGTTCAATGCTGTAGATTCAATCGGATTGTTCAATGGAATTGAACCGTGAAAACGCGCCTTTAGGGAAGGAGGTAAGGGATTAGGAGTGTTAGGGAAGGAGGAGGGGGAGAAGGAGTGTTAGGGAAAGAGATGGAGTGTTAGGGAAGGAATAGGGGGAGTAGGAATGTTATGGAAGGAAAAGGAGTTTTACGGAAGAAGAATAGGGAGTAGGAGTGTTAGGGAAGGAGAAGAGGGATTAGGACTGTTAGGTGAAGTGTAGGAGTGGTAGGGTAGGAGGAGGGCGAGTAGGAGGGTTAGTTATTTAGGAAAGGGAGTATGAGTGTTAGGGGAGGAGGAGTCGTAGGGAAGGAGGGGTGGTAAGGAAGGAGGAGTGGTAGGGAAGGAGGAGTGGTAGGGAAGGAGGAGTGGTAGGGAAGGAGTGGTAGTGAATGAGGAGGGGTAGTAGGAATGTTAGGGAAGGGGGGGGTGGAGTAGGAATGTTAGGGAAGGGGGGGGTGGAGTAGGAATGTTAGGGAAGGAGCAGGGGAGTAGGAGTATTGGGGAAGGAGAAGGAATGTGAGGGAAGGAGAAGGAGTGTTAGGGAAGGAGGGGATGGAGTAGGAGTGTTATATAAGGAGAAGGGGTATTAGGAATGTTAGGGAAAGAGTAGTAATGGTAGGAAAGGAGGAGGAGGAGTAGGAATGTTAGGGAAGGAGAAGGGCTGTTAGGGAAGGAAGGGGGGAAGTAGGACTGTTAGGGAAGTATAAGGAGTTTTACCGAAGGAGAATAGGGAGTAGGAGTGTTAGGGAAGGAGGAGAGGGATTAGGAATGTTAGGGAAGGAGAATAGGGAGTAGGAATGTTAAGGAAGGAGGAGGGGGAGTAGGAGTGTTAGGGAAGAATGCTGGAGAAATGGATTGTTAGGGAAGGAGGAGGAGGATAAGGAGTGTTAGGGAAAAAGACGGAGTTTTAGGGAAGGAGGAGAGGAAGTATGTGTGTTATTGAAGGAGGAGTGGTAGTAGGAGTGATAGGGAAGGTGGAGGGGGAGTAGGAGTGTTAGATATGTGGGAGGGGGAGTAGGAGTTTTACGGACGGAGGTAGGGGTGTAGGAGTGTTAGGGAAGCAGGAGGGGGATAAGGAGTGTTACGGTAGTAGGAGGGGAATGGAGTGTTAGGGAAGCAGGAGGGGGGAAGAAGTGTTACGGAAAGAGACGGAGTTTTAGGGAAGGGGAAGGAAATGTTAATGAAGTAGGATTGTTAAAGAAGGAGGAGGAGTGTTAGGGATGTAGGTGATGGAGAAGTAGTGTTAGGGAAGGAGAGTGGGAGAGCGAGCTAACGCTGCATGTCTCGTATTTGCTCCACTTGGGCCTTGTTATTTTTGTTCTCGAACGAGAATACGCATCCATTTCCATTCTTGTCGCATTTTTCCTCGTTCCGCACGTTTTTTACCACTTCTCTATACTTCCCACTTTCACTCGCCGTAAGACACGACGCCCTATCCGCTCCACCCACGCACCTTATTATACTCTTCTCTCTTCCAAGTAAGCGTCATCGCCGATAGGAACCAAGCAGCACAATCGTTGCTTAACGGCAGATTAAATGTACGACTTGGAGGAACTTTAGGGATTTTAAAGGTATCTGGGGACGTGATCGGTCATAATAATATCACGCAGAAATGATCGTTTGCGTTACAGTGGCCGCGACAAGCGAAGGAAGTCTCCGGCAGCGATCTTTCTCCATCTTCCGTCCCTCCATCACACACATCCTCTTCCCTCTTTCTACACGAATTCACCCCGCCATCTCATCTCCTGCATCTCTCCTCCTTCCTCTCCTCCCTCTCTACACTCGTCTTACTCTCCCCTCCCTCCCCTCACTCGGTTCCCTTTCTCCCATTCTCCCTCCTCTTCCCTCTCTCTACACCCCTCTCCTCTCTCCCAAATCACTCGGTTGCCTTTCTCACAATCCCATCCTTCTCTTTCCCCGTCTATACTCATTCTCCCAACACTACTAGTAGGTTGCCTTTCTCCCATTCCATCTCTCCTCTGTCACCCATACTGCACTCCTTCTCTCCTCCCCCTCCTCTCTCCCTCCCGCCTCTTACTCGTTTGCCTTTCTCCCATTTCGTGCCTACTCTTCCCCTCTCTCTACACTAATTTTCCTCTCCCACTCCTCTCATTCCTCCATCTATGCCCCCACAGATCCTTCACTCGCCTTTCTTTCATTCTATTCCTCCTCCTTCCCCTCACTCCGCTCCTTCTCCTCTCCCACTCCTCTCTCTCTCTCTCAACTCCCTATTTCTCTCACTCGGTCGCATTTCTCCCATTCACTCCATCCTCTTCGCTATGTGGCGATAATTACGCTTACTCTGATTGGTCGTCCGCGATAGGGATTTTCGCCTGGCGTCTTAAAAGACGCAGTATGCGGCGCGCGGGATTCCTATATTGGCCACCTTTTTCGTGGTGCGGACGCAGCGCGGCACGTCGACGGCTGAAAAACCGCTCCTCTTATTGTTAGTTCGGTTTCTAAATAAATGGTTTCTAAGCTAGGATAGATTTCGACCGATCCGTTTCGAAGCGATGTTGATGACGGCACTTGGATAGACTATCAACGATCTCTTTTCGACAAAGATGATAAACGAGATTCCTTTAGGTTAACATTGGAATTAAAATCGCGGTGCATATTTAAAAGTAAGAACACATCTGACTTCATATAGTTAATCTATTAATTTCTTGCGATTTGCGCGATTTTAATTTCTTCGCGTTTCGTTCATATATTTATGTGGTTATCCCTCCAATATATATTTCATATTTATTTTTAAATGCCTTTTAGAAGAATTAAAACGTTAGTGCGTTTATCAAATATGAAGTAAGTTATGGAAGTTGTAGAAGCCGCATTATCAATCAATAAAATTTATATAACATATATATTCTTTATGTATTTTCCTACTCTATACTGAAAATTCATTCACTAATGAACCTATTATGCTTATTTAACCGAGATTAAAATTACGTGTGTATTTTTAAAGAAATCAACCTCCAGGACTCTTATTGCCATAACGTCTTCCACACCTGATTCACGCGGAAAGAAAGTGGAAAATCCGATTCAGGCAATAAACTACTCTTACAAAGAGCACCAAGGGGCGAACTGCTTAACTTCCCTTCCGAAGTGCTGAGCGCTGACTTGTGCGTTCTCCTCAAACCACACAAGAAAGATATCCCAGGTCGAAATCTCCAACCTCACCGGATTGGAACCCTGGAGCGCTGCGTGGAAGGCCAACGCGTTCTCCTCAAACCACACAAGAAAGATATCCCAGGTCGAAATCTCCAACCTCACCGGATTGGAACCCTGGAGCTCTGCGTGGAAGGCCAACGCTCTAACCGATCCAACACCAAAACAACTTGTAAACGGTTAGCTTTCCATTAATATATATATCACGGATTTATATTTCAGAGGAGACAAATTTAACCTTCTATTTTCAAATCCATGATAAAGTATTTAGTATATTCCTAATTGGCAGTATATGCATTATAAAAGTTGTTATAACTGGATTACGCCCACAAAAGGATGCACAATCACTTCCTAGCAGGTAAGTAGAAATACCTTTACTCACCTCCATACGCCCAATACATTGGCAAAGCAAAACGCTTCCTGATTTAAGTTTAGTAATTAGTGAAAAACAAAGTTGAACTTGATTTCACTCTATTCCGTCCACAAAGGTGGAATTTTACTGCTTTATAGTAAAATTATAAATTGCATGCATAAAATTTTAATTGATTTATATTCAAAATTATTAAAAATTCTCGAAGTCGATTCATCTTATGAATAAGTCTGTAGCCTTTAACCAATCTCAATACTAACTGGTTATTTCCTCGAAAACATCGACGAAGCTATACAAATCGATCGTTTGAAGACGCATGGAAAATGAAAGCCCGGTCGTTACCTTTTAACGCCAAGTATCGATTAATCGGTCATTTGAGGTGAGCACTCATAACTCCTTTCGAAGATTATTGCCAAAGCGTGTTCCCTCGAGCCACTTGTCCCGAGGCAGACAAACTTGCGTATTAACGGCTACAAATTAGCCGCGCATGACTCCTAAAAATCTGAATGCGCATCAGGGAAGAACTAAGTATTCTAGACAGCAGTGTCGTCGTGGACTGTTTGCGTCTCCGGATTTTAATTTTAATCCTGTATATCCTCGCTAATTGCAAGTTGTAGAGAGAAATGCGTTTCTGAGTCAGACGATTTGAATTTATCAATGATCTGTGCCTTTATTCACACAAGCGTGATAACCACACTATGCAGAAACTGGCAATGCAGGATTAAGTGAGAGGTCATACAAGAATCATGTTAGGTTTACATGAAATTGTGGTAAAAACAGTGAACTAAACATTTAAGTCAGGTCACAGGCAAGGACGAAAAATCAACACGCTCGACCAAATTTTTTAAAAATTATTATTTCAATATACAATGCAAGTGGGCGCCTGGCCCGGTGGCAAGGTTACAAAATTAACATATAAAAAATATACTTTAAACATATAAAAACATATTAAGAAGATTCAGTTCACAATTTTTCACATACCACATGCAATATTCTATCCATAAATTTTTCCTGTAAGGAGCTTCGAGTTCGAGCTCCTTCGTTAATTAATTCATCTTACAATATTATTTAACAATAAATTAACTAAAAGTAATGAAAATCGTTCCCAGTGATATTTTTTACTCTTGATTTAAAGGTTTTAACATTTCTAGGGAAGGGTACAGAAATGGAAACATCACGTATCACTGAAAAGCTCGTCTTTAGAATTACCCATAATTATTATGCATTTTAAATGCTATTTAACTTCGCTTTAAAGAGACCTACGCGGGAAGGAAATGGCTTGAAGACCTCTGCAGGTAATGCGTTCCAATGCTCAATCCCTCTTTAAGGAACGAGAATATTCCACAGTTTGTTTTTTGTGGAGGAGGCTCCATCTTGTGCTCATGATCCCAGCGTCCATGATAAGAAGGTATTTTAATCCTATCACAAATATCTGCCCAAGCTGGCTTTTCCGTATATGCATTAAAAAGTCCCCCTAGCCTTGCTATGCTTCTTCTATGTTCTAGCGATTCCCACTCTAGTTTTTTTAACATTTCTGTTACGCTCTCGGTTCTTCTAAAATCTCCTAAGACATAGCGCGCTGCAGTTCTCTGCACCATCTCAAGCTGCTTTATCTGACCCACTGAGTGAGGATCCCACACTATTGCAGCATATTCGAGAATAGGCCTAACTAACGATTTATAAGCCATTTCCTTTGTGGCGGCACTACTCTTTCTTAAGACCCTAATTATAAAATGCAGTGCTCCGTAAGCTTTGGCTACAACTCTGTCTATCTGCGGTCCTCACTGAAGGTCCTTCGTGAAAGTTATCCCGAGATACTTACACTCATCGTCCTCCGTTAGGACGCTACCCTCTAAAACGTACTCCCAGTTAAATGCACTTCTTCCTCTACAGAAACGTATTAGTTTTGTTTTTTCTGCATTTATTTTAATTTTATTTACTTCTGCCCAACGTACAAGTTCATCTAAGTTATTTTGTAATGATCTGCAATCTTCAGTATTCTCGATTAATCTGTAAATTAAACAGTCATCCGCAAATAATCTAACGTTACACCCCAAAGACTCAGTTAGGTCGTTTATTAATATCAAAAACAACAACGCTCCGAGGACACTTCCCTGAGGAACGCCCGAAGTGATATCCGCATCATTCGAAAGTTCACCGCCTACTAGAACCTTTTGCTTACGTTTTGATAAAAATTCCCCAATCCATCTAACCACTCTTTTGTTCATTCCCATTCCAGATATTTTATCAACAAGTAACCTATGGTTTACTCTGTCAAAGACCTTGGAAAAATCTATGAGGATTGCATCTATCTGTTTCCCCTTATCTAGCGTCTCTGCGATACCCTGTACTAGCGCGGTCGTCTGGCTGTCACACGAGTATTCTCTACGAAAACCGTGCTGTGCTTTACTTAGCCAGTTCTTCGCCTTCCAAAATTCTCTAATATAGTGAGACAGTAAGGGCTCCATTTGCTTGCAAACTACACTTGTTAAGCTTATCGGGCGATAATTATTGAAATTGGAACGAGAGCCTCCTTTATAAGAAAATTTTCCGAAACGCTATAGAGTGTACAGAAAAGACCGTGCCAATAGAATAGGTGGCGGAGTATTTTTGGCAATAAGTGAAAAGTACGATAGTTGTCAGATCCCTATTATCGACGAAACGACCGAGAGCGTGTGGTGCCGCCTAGGTAAGGATAATTCGAATAAGATATATTTATGCTCATTTTACAGACCACCTAATGCCAAAGTTGATTATATTTTAAGTTTAGAGAGGCAATTAGCCGAGCTTAGATCTATTATGAACGACGGTTATGTGATAATTGGAGGCGATTTTAACTTACCGTCAATCGATTGGGAAAACCTATGTTTCGTTACGGAAGGTAAAGAACGCGAATCGCGTGAAGCCTTAATTGACACGTTCCATGAATATTCCTTAATCCAGATGGTACGAAAAGCCACGCGTTCGGGCAATGTTCTCGACTTGCTTGCTTCTAACATCCCGCATAGGATAACTAAGGTATCCACAGAGGAGGGACTTAGCGACCATCGAGCTGTGTATGCGGAGTGCGAATTAAAGCTCAAAAGACATCCTAAGCCCCTTCGGAATGTATGCGCTTTCGCCAAGGCCGACTTTAAAAGTTTCAGCTTAGATCTCAAAAGTACCTTTGTCAGTTATCGTGAAAAGACAGAACGATTAGGTATGGAGCCATCATGGTTATTATTTAAGGATATAATAGGAAAAGGTATCAATAGATTTATCCCCAGTAAGTTAAAATCTGATAAGAAAGAACCTCGTTGGTTTAATAAAGAAGTCAGGATTGCCTTAAGACGGCAGAGGCGTAGCCACGCAAAATTGAAAAACACACCTACCACCGCTTCCGATGAGTATCGCACAGCTATAGTCCATGAGTATAAACAGTGCCCGCGTATGGCCCACCATGGCTTGTAAGCTCTCGTGAGTTGGCGGATTGGGAAGTGTTTTGGAGAAATAGAGTGAAAGTAGTGTAGATATATATTCTGAAGATTCGAACGGATACTCTATTGATTCCAGTTCCGAAGAGGAATTGGAAGAAATAACTCACTCCACTGTGAATATTCAAGAGAATATTTGGGGAGATGTCGACAGTGCTAACCCTCCTCGGACTTTTGCGTGTGATTTAGTTGGAAAACAAACAGTGCAGGTTTTATCAACAGATGATCCCTTAAGATAGTTTGAGTTATTTTTTGATGATCTAATTGCCCTCATAGTGGTTGAAATTAATCGTTACGCGGAACAATTCCTTGCCCGCGAGAAAAATAAGATCACGTCTTTAAAAAATCGCGCTATCAAAAGTGGTTTGCTTTGCTAATGTTGATGGGAATCATTCAAAAACCAACTCTCAGAATGTATTTTAGTAGAAAACATATATTAGAAATGCCATTTATTCCAAATGTAATGAGTGAAGAAAGATTTTATTTGTTGAGCAAATTTTTGCATTTTGTAGATAATACCGATAAAGACATTGTAAATAGAGATCCTATTGTATAAAATTCTACCTATCAGTGATTATTTGAAAAATAAATTCCATAAAATTTATATACCGGGTAAAGAAGTATGTGTACCAGACGCAGCTGAACTACTAAACGTCGGAGGAGCAGCACATAGTAGAAATTGGATTGAAATAAATGTATGTATTTATTTTTTATTATATAAAATGAACAATTTTTAATACGACATAATTTTTTGGAAATTTTTGAAATGATAATTAAAGTACAAAAAATATTAAAGTGAATGCATGCATAAAGTATTTTGTGCTTGCGAAAAAAGTCACGCTGAGCGATTTAAATGCCATAGATTAAAGTCTCGCTTGAGGGGTTAAACAATTACTAAAATATTATTTTACTTCTAGGAGTGCAACAACTTTAAAATTTGGCTAAAATGTGTAGTATCAGTACCCCATAATGAAGAAAGTGTAAAAATTTTAAAATTGCAACATTTGGGGATTGTTTAAAACTATTATTTTTACATGTGGGAAAAACGATAATCGCTGCAAAGGTGAAATATTTAGATTTAAAAATATAGGTGTAATGATGAAATATGAATTATGAATGTTTTTTTATGTTGAGATGAAATGCTTGCAGTATGCAAGCACCAACTACTAGTCATTATATATCGACGACTCTTACAGAGGAGGATATAACATACTAGTAGTTGCTGCTTGCATACTGCAAGCATTTAATCTCACCTTGAAAAAACATTCATTTTCAGACGGACATTTCATCATTACTAATATTCTTTTATTTCTAAAGATTTCACCTCAGCAGCGATTTTCGTTTTCCCACATGTAAAAATAATAGTTTAAAACAATCCCCAAATGTTGTAATTTTAAAACTTTTACACCTACTCCATTATGGGGTACTAATGCAACACATTTTAGCCAAATTTAAAGTTGTAGCATTTCTAGAAGCAAAATAATATTTTTCTAATTGTTTAAATTTAAATATTTTTTAACGTCCGCCACAATTCATATATGGTGCAATTGAAATAATTATTTGTGCAAATTCACTACTCTGTAAATAATTTGAAACTTTCAGCTTCCTAGCTGATTTCTTAGTACCTAAAGAGTTATCCATTTGTTTAAATTTTAAGAATTTTTAACTGCCAAACAAATTAAAATATCAAATTTTGTATAATCCCTATTTCGTTTTTTTAAGAATTCTACTCACAAAAAAAATTTAAACTCCGTAGCACATGCGGAAATACATAAACCATGAAAATATTGTTTAAACAATTGCGAATTTGTAGCGGCCGCATTGTTGCACTTTTTCAAGATTTTCGTTTTTTTCTAGACGGTTTTGCACAAAATCCTACCTAAGGAAAAATTTTCGAATCTCCATTTCATCTGGAAGTGCCTAAACATTAGTACCCTCCTATATGTTATATATATGTTACTAGTAGTTGATGCTTGCATACTGCAAGCATTTCATATCACCTTGAAAAAACATTCATTTTTCAGAAAGACATTTCATCATTACAAATATTCTTTCAATTCTAAAGATTTCATCTCGGCAGCGATTTCTGTTTTTCCCCCATGTAAAAATTATAGTTGAAAACAATCCCCAAATGTTGTAATTTTAAATATTTTACACTTTCTTCATTATAAGGTACTAATGCTACACATTTTAGCCAAATTTTAAAGTTGTAGCACTTCTAGAAGTGAAATAATATTTTTCTAACTGTTTAAAATTTAAACATTTTTAACAGCTGCCTCAATATATATATGTAAAGATTGGAATGTTAATTTGTGCAAATGCAGTGTTCTGTAATTAATTTGAAAATTGCAGCTTCCTAGCTCATCCAGTAGTACCTAAACAGTTATCTATTTGTTTAAACTTTAAGAATTTTTAACAGCCAAACAAATTAAAATATCAAAATTTGTATAATCTTTATTCCGTTTTTTTAAGAATTCTACTAATAGAAAAAATTTCAACTCCGTAGCACATTCGGAAATACATAAACCATGAAAATTTGTTTAAACAATTGCGAATTTTTATCGGCCGCATTGTTGCACTTTTTCAAGATTTTCGTTTTTTCTAGTCGGTTTTGCACAAGATCCTACCTATGAAAAAAATTTCGAATCTCCAATACATCTGGAAGTGCCTAAACATTAGTATCCTCCTGTTATATGTTATATGTTATCATTATATATCGACGACTCTTACAGAGGAGGATATAACATACTAGTATGTTGGTGCTTGCATACTGCAAGCATTTCATCTCACCTTGAAAAAACACTCATTTTTCCGACAGATATTTCATCATTACAAATATTCTTTTAATTCTAAATATTTAACCTCCGCAGCGATTTTCGTTTTTCCCACATGTAAAAATAATAGTTTAAAACAATCCCCAAATGTTACAATTTTTAACATTTTACACTCTCTCCATTATGGGGTACTAATGCTACACATTTTAGCAAAATTTTAAAGTTGTAGCATTTCTAGAAGTATAATAATATTTTTCTAATTGTTTAAATTTAAATAATTTTTAACGGCCGCCACAATTCATATATGGTAAAATTGAAATATTTATTTGTGCAAATTTACTATTCTCTAAATAATTTGAAAATTTCAGCTTCCTAGCTCATCCCGTAGTACCTAAACAGTTATCCATTTGTTTAAATTTTAAAAATTTTTAACTGCCAAACAAATTAAAATATCAAAATTTGTATATTCCTTATTTCGTTATTTTAGGAATTCTACTTACAAAAAAAATTTCAACTCCGTAGCACATTTGGAAATACATAAACCATGAAAATTTGTTTAAACAATTGCGAATTTTTAACATATAACAGGAGGATACTAATGTTTAGGCACTTACAGATGTGCTGGAGATTCGAAATTTTTTTCATAGGTAGGATTTTGTGCAAAACTGACTAGAAAAAACGAAAATTTTTAAAAAGTGCAGCAATGCGGCCGCTAAAAATTCGCAATTGTTTAAACAAATTTTCTTGGTTTATGAATTTCCGAATGTGCTACGGAGTTGAAATTTTTTTTGTAAGTAGAATTCCTAAAATAACGAAATAGGGAATATACAAATTTTGATATTTTAATTTGTTTGGCAGTTAAAAATTCTTAAAATTTAAACAAATGGATAACTGTTTTGGTACTACGGGATGAGCTAGGAAGCTGAAATTTTCAAATTATTTACAGAGTAGTACATTTGCACAAATAAACATTTCAATTTTACCATATATGAATTTTGGCGGCCGTTAAAAATTATTTAAATTTAAACAATTAGAAAAATATTATTATACTTCTAGAAATGCTACAACTTTAAAATACGGCTAGAATATGTAGCATTAATACCCCATAATGGAGAAAGTATAAAAATTTTAAAATTGGAACATTTGGGGATTTTTTTATGCTATTATATTTACATATGGGAAAAACAAAAATCGCTGCGACGTTGAAATCTTTAGAATTAAAAGAATATTTGTAATGATAAAATGTCAGTCTGAAAAATGAGTGTTTTTTTAGGGTGAGATGAAATGCTTGCAGTATGCAAGCACCAACTACTAGTATGTTATATCCTCCTCTGTAAGAGTCGTCGATATATAATGATATATAACATACTAGTAGAAGGTGCTTGCATACTGCAAGCATTTTATCTCACCTTGAAAAAACATTAATTTTTCAGACAGATATTTCATCATTACAAATATTCTATTAATTCTAAAGATTTCACCTCCGCAGCGATTTTCGTTTTTCCCACATGTAAAAATAATAGTTTAAAAATATCCACAAATGTTGCAATATTATACATTTTACACTTTCTCCATTATGGGGTACTAATGCTACACCTTTGAGCCAAATTTTAAAGTTGTTGCACATATAGAAGTAAAATAATATTTTTCTAATTGTTTAAAATTTAAACATTTTTAACGGTTGCTGCAATATATATATGGAGAGATTGAAATGTTTATTTGTGCAAATACACTTTTCTGTAAATAATTTGAAAATTGCAGCTTCCTAGCTCATTCCGTAGTACCTAAAAAATTATTAAATTTTAATGTTAAAATGGGCTTAAAAAAACGCAACTTTCGTAATATCTGGAGTCGAACTCATGTCATTTAGGTAAGAAGTCTCATTTATCTGAAGGTTTCTCCACCATATCTACAAAAAACAAAACTTTCAGAACTCTAGCTCTTGTAGTTTGGGCTGGACATTAGTATCCTCCTGTTATACCTGTTATCGACGACTCTTACAGAGGAGGAGGATATAACATACATATAACATACTAGTAGTTGGTGCTTGCATACTGCAAGCATTTCATCTCACCTTGAAAAAACGGTCATTTTTAAGAATGACATTTCATTATCACATATAGTCTTTTAATTCTAAAGATTTCACCTCCGCAGCGATTTTTGTTTTTCCCACATGTTAAAATAATAGTTTAAAACAACCCCCAAATCTTGCAATTTTAAAAATTTTACACTATCTTCATTATGAGGTACTAATGCTACACATTTTAGCCTAATTTTAAAGTTTAAAAAAGTTTAAAATTTGGCTAAAATGTGTAGCATCAGTACCCCATAATGAAGAAAGTGTAAAATTTTTAAATTGCAACATTTGGGGATTTTATAAAACTATTATTTTTACATGGGGGAAAAACGAAAATCGCTGCGGAGGTGAAATATTTAGAATTAAAAATATATGTGTAATGATGAAATATGAATAATGAATGTTTTTTTATGTTGAGATGAAATGCTTGCAGTATGCAAGCATCTTCTACTAGTATGTTATATCCTCCTCCTCTGTAAGAGTCGTCGATATATAATCAGGTGATGATGTTGCATTGCAACGAAACCATGGTCATTTTAAATAAAGTTTATGTGAAATTACCAAATTAGTCTCTTTACTTTTATATTATGAAGAAATTCCCCTAAGTGACCCCTGAAACAATTACTATACTATATATATTAGAACACAAAGCCAGTACAGTTTTACTGATGCAACGTGACGAAAACATCTCGCCACCCTGACAACTAATTGTGTTGTGTAGTGTTTTTATGTGAAGGTTTGGTGTGTGTTTTTTAAGATCCTTGACACGAAACAGAAAAAGCAAAAACTGGATAACTAACTAAATAGTATTAGAAATAAAATACTTCAGCTTAGAAATGTAAATGTAAAAAAATTGCTCGATTCGAGATTCTAATGCTTTACGACGATTCGATTCGTTCCATAATTTAAGATTCTCAGGTCCCTAATGAAAAGAGATAATATGATACTTATTTAGAGCTAAACTGAGTACTTGCGGATAGGTGTGGGCGAGTAATGAGCTTAGAAGCGGTCGAAAAAATAATGGGAGAGTGGAAAGAGAGAGATTGGGCGTGAAAAAGACGCGGAAGTGGAGAAAGACGGAAGTGAGTGGGATTCAGCGGGAGTGATAAAGAAGTATAACATTTAATAGAACGGAATCTATTTAATAACGTAGTAAGTAATGGATGAGTCTTGAATTACATTAGGTGTATAAGAATTGGGCGAAGATTGCGGTTCGGAGTGCCTTGTGGTTTGGGATCGGGAGTTTGGGAATGAGGGTCATAAAGTATAGTTGGTAAGTGACCCTTGGCGTGGATCAATCGCCTCAGCTACACTTCACATCCCAATGCACTTGGTCTCCAGGATTGATGGCTCCCGGTGCGGACTGCGCCCTCTGCCCTTCGATTCTTCGCCCTTCCTCCCCACGGACTAGATTTGTCTTCGTCTCCTCTCCATTGTCTGTCTGAGCGAGCGGAAGGGAAGCTTTCGGCTTCGCTCCTTTGGCTTCCTCACGAGTCGAGCTTAAGAATTCGATCTCTTCTGCGGCGGATCAAAAACGTCACGAGATACAAGGGATGAGCTACAATGTGACCTACAAAAATGAGAATTGAGCACTAATAACCTCAATATCCTTCAGCTGTGTTGCATGTCATATTGCTGTTGTTATGCGGTTCCTTTTCTTGAGGCTAACTCTTCCCTTATGGCTCACATTCCTTAAGTCGTGCAGAATTTGTTTTTGCCAGCGTTAGAAATCGAAATAACTGCGTTCGTTTGATTCCTTCACTCAATTGCATAGATCATTCCTTTCCATCTATCGTACTTTATTCGAAAATCGGAAATATTAAGCTAAGAAGAACTTTATTTAAAAATTTGATGTTTTAAAAATTGTTGATTAATTAAGAGCGAGCGAGTAATAGATTGATTTTTAAGAATAACATTTTTTCGTATTATGTATCTCTCATTGATTTTCTTGTACCATGAAATATGAAAGGAAAATGATTTTCTGTTATTATTTAAAACCTGATGAAGACCTTAAAATTTTATTTCAGCTCTCGGAGGGCAGCAAGGTTTCCACCCAAAATATGACATATAAAACTCAGTTGAATTAGCCAACGTTTTTATATCCGATGTTCTTTACGGATAATGATAAATTAATTTCTTTTACGTACCTAATCTTGTCACATATATTCCTACCAACGAAGCCCTATCCATTGCAAAATATTTATTAATAAAATCAAGTATTAATCAACTCCTCACCAACCAAATCTCCAAACTTTTAGAATTTTGCGTCAATCGATCTTAATTTCTATCCAGTAAAACCTTTCATAAACAAACTGAAGGCCTTGCATTGGGTTCCAGTTTATTGGCTGAAATTTTTATTGATTATTATGAAGAAAGACTTTTTAGGAGTGAGAATATATTTTACTGGGATAAAAATAAACAATATTCTTTGCTTTAGTAACCGCCAATTATATCTATTCTTGTAGTTACTCGACTTCTTCCACCCCAAAATTAGAGCTTTAGAAGTAGCCAACGGTCGGCTCAACTTCTATTTCTACCTCCCACAATAAACAGAAAGAATATTTATTACTCACAAATTTGTGCATGAATCAAAACTTTTTTCAATTTAATAACAAATACTACCAACAAACTCAAGGTACATCCATGGGTAATCCCTTGTCACCCTTTGTGGCCAATACATTTATGTCTCACTTTAAAAATACATGCAAAAACAACTTTAGTTACTTCCCTAAAATATGGCTCAGATATGTTGATGACATTTTTGCTATTTTTGATTTAAATTTATACAACCTTGATGCCTTTGTCCATCAACTTAACAACATATATTCGTCCATAAAATTTACTTATGAAGTACAACAAGATAACACTTTACCGTTTTTAGACTTGTTAATTATAAACAGCCAGCATCAATTAGAGTTTGACATCTTCAGGAAAACAACACACACAGATAACTTCATCCCCCACAACTCCTTTCACCCTTCCAACCATAAAACAGCTGTTTTCCAGTTTTTAACCCACAGACTTGTCAATGTTCCACTTAACAAAACGAGATATGAGAAAGAACTTAAATATATTAAGGAAACAGCATCCAAATTAGGGTACCACCAGAATCTAATCAACAAGCTGGTTCAAAAACATGCCTCCAAAAAATTAATTTTAGACTCCACCACCCACACAAAAGATAATAAAAAGGAAAACAGATATATTGTCTTATTTTCCTTCACTTAATAGGGGTTTGGACAGAATTTTCAGGAAAAAGGATTTTACAATAGCTTACAAGAGTCAACACAGTTTGAAAAATTTTCTGGGCAACACAAAAGACAAAACGGAAATTTTAGACAAGTCAGGAATTTACAAAATTCAATACTCGCATTGCCCCAAACAGTACATAGGCCAAACTAGGAGAAAGCTGGTCACTCGCTTCAAGGAACACTTAGCACACTATAAATACAACCGATTTGAGAAATCCAGTGTCGCTAATCACATTTTCGAAACCGGCCACAGCATTCAATTAAAGGACTTACAACTGGTAATCTCATCTAATAGCTCTTTAAATTCCCTAGAAAACCTTCACATTTACAAGAATCGAGATACATTGATGAACAGTGACACTGACTTCAACAAGACACTTTACAGACTTATTGACCAGAGATAATACACACGCGCCTCTGTTGTTTCGTTTTTCTTTTGTTCTCACTCCACCCGTGATTTTTGTCTTTCTTTTACCTTTCGTTCTTTCTCCACCCTTGGTCTCTCCACTCCGGGACTCCGGCACAGTCGACTTTGGTCGCTGTCGAAGGAACGTCGCCCTTGAAAATGCCCACTTAGTGGGCGAAATGCATCGGGCTAATACCACTGGTTTTTGGCTGGAGTTTTAACTTTCATTCAGTTTACGCCAAAAAGTTTTTTGAGCCATCTTTGAATAGATGAATCTGGATAATACCTTGAAAGCCACCGCAATTAGTGTGCGAGTATCACCGTCCAATCATGGAACTCTCGTAATTCTGTCCTATTGTTGTGGGAAGAAAGGATTCCTTGTATCCATCTATCCTATAATCAGTGCTGTAGTTGTGAGTATACGGTGGTATACTCCGTATACCCTTTGCTTTTTTCGAATGAATAGCGTTTACCCTGGCCTTATGAGAAATTATACGGGTTGATTGAAAAAAACAGCTAATTCCTCCTTTTTTGTGGCGCCAAATATTGAAGCTGCACCTGCAATCCTTGAAAATCTGTGGCCCACAGGTTTAATACCAATATTCTAATGCTACTTTTGTTTCGATCAGATTGAAAATAAATAGTGTACTTCTTATTTTTCATATACATCAATGAAATATAATTGAAATAAAATTTTCAAGGAAATTCAAAGTAAGCTCATACGTTTTCTCCTGCCATCGTAACATTATAGTCGTACATTGCTCTTTAAAAAAATTGGGTAAGACCCCCCCCCCTCAAAGTTTTACTTCCGTATACGGTATACCCTCCGCTTTTTTATGACTACAGCACTGCCTATAATTATTTTCTTCTCTCTTGTCAGTGTGGTCATGGCGTCCTACATAAAATGTGCTCCCAATTACGTCCGATAATTCAACATTAAATTATTTTGCTCTATATCTATACGAAAGTCGATGCCTAGAATTTTCACGCCATTTATCCAATGATTCCCATCCGATCTCATCTACCGTATTGTCTCAAATATAAAGCGACCTCGAATATAACGCGAAAGTTAAAAAAAAACTAAACCTCGAATATAACGCGACCCCAAACAATCTTCAGCCAATCTAACACAAGTTCCTCGTTCATCCACCCCTTCTCCTGCGCGTGAAAGATTACACCTGACGGTAACTTTTCCTTTGGCATCCTTTTACGATTTAAAATTACGTAGAGAGTCAGTTTTTGCCCATCGGCCGTGACTGCAAGCATAATAGTTATCCTTGGTTTCTCATTTCCGGTGGATTTGAACAGCACCGATTTAACTACGATTATTTTTAAATTTATTTAATAACTTCGTCGGATTCCTCTGTTAACCTGGGATTTGGAAGAACCTTTTTTCTTAACATGATCAACAACATTTTTGTCACCCATTGTTTAAACAACGGATGGGTAGTTACAAAGAATACGCCGACGCACTCATAGCTTCAATTCAATGACTATCGAGGGGTTCAGCCGCCGATTAAACTCGATTTATTCTCGTCTCGGATGCTTTTCAGATACATTGTAACCTACGCCTAATGTGTCTATAATGTAAAAAGTATCTTGTATCACGTAAACAGATGTGCGGAATGTACGGTGATTTTTCGAAACACGATTTTACGATCTTTTAAAATTACTAGTACTCGAATATAACTCGGGGGCTACTTTTAAAATTTCATTTTTTGGAAAAAAACATCGGATTATATTCGGGGCAATACCTACGGTATTTGACCAGGGCATCGAACTAAAACCGAACCGAAAACCTGAACCAAAAAAACGATATTTTTGGCTGGATTGGAACAACACTCAAACCAAAACCGAAAACCGTTCTTTATTTCGTTTTTCTTTTCCGGCTCGCATAAATGTTATAAACTTTTATTCCTTCTCCATATGAATTGTACTCATCTTCCGCCAGTCTATCTTTCCTAGCTGTGGGATAAGAATCGTTCTGTGTTTGTGCTATGAGAGTATTCACTGTGAGCTGGTTAGCTCTTTTTGTATAAATTATACTAGCTGATGTATTCTTCATTAACATAGAAATTATGAATGTTTTTTATTTAATTTAATTCAAATATATCACAGCAGCATTTGAGTAAATATAGATACCCCGAGATGCGTGCAGAGCAATTAGGATGATAGATTTTCACTTTAAGAAACGTAAAGTTTTGTTTGAAAACAAATGCGTGGAAATTCTCCATTCCCGGCGAGGGGGAGGGCCGGAGCCTCAAAGAATTCCAGAATCCATGCTTTTCTATCGGGCAACTTTATGTTGCATGTTCAAGAGCGGGAACTGGATAGAATCTGTCTTTGCCCGTAATGTGAAAATCAAAAAGTCTTATAAAAATCAGCTTTGCAATAATTAAATATTTAGAAATTGATGTGAAAAGAAAAACATGTAAATGAAAACCGTAGTACCATACAAACAATTCATCCCTTGCTAAAAAAACACAAATAAAGAAAAACCTATCTTTAAATTTATAAAAATTCCAAAAATTAAAAAAGGCAATAAAAAAACCATAGGGGGCCGAGAGCACGGTTCGAAACACAAGATAGGTGATTCATAAGGATCAAGCTCCCCAGGTTGTCATGCGTGAAATATATTGGATATACCCAAACAATGTCAGGTACATCAGCTTGTAAGATATAATCAATATAACATTATAGTTATTAACAATATATAATTATAGACCATTGCTGCATTTACCACAATATCTGACATTCCCAATATTATAGGTTTCTGATTTCAATTCCTGAAAAGAAAAATTACACAGCGTCAGATTATTGGAGAATTTTATTTTTCAACAACTCTTGAATAATTCCAAAAAATGAAAGCAATATTGATATCAATATCGAGTCTACGTTTGAATAAGCAGATACGCTAGCCGCTCAGCCAAACCGACCAGCCAGAATTCTAGATTCAATCCCCTTAAGCGGTCTACGGTGTTCTCACATATTTTCGGCGGCGTTTTCTCGAAACCAATGGCGCATTCAAATAAACATTGAGACACATGCCTCTTAATCATTAATAGCAATATCCGTAATACGTCGAAGTGCGACTAAAGATGAAAAATGACGTTTGAAATGTTCTATGTAGAAACATCTTATCGGGTTTCATCATAATCCGCGACCCGATGTTCTTAGCCTCTCTGTGTGTTTCATGCGATTTAATCCGCCCCTCTTCCTTTCCACTACCTTAATCTTTCTTACCTCACCTTTGCCTCCTATCTATACCCTCTTATTTCGCACATCTCCTTCCCATCCACACTGGGCCTCCTCATCCCTCTCTACTAGCTTCCTCCATCGCTTTTTCCACCCTTGTTCTTTTATTCCACTCACTTTCCTACTCCATTTCCCTCCATCTTCTATCTTCCTTTCCTACCTCAGCCTCCACTCTATCCTTCTTTCCTTCCTCTTCCTCATTTCCGCAAACCTTTCTCTCTTCTCTCAACTTGTCTTCATCCTCTCTCCCATTCCCTATCCCGCCTCCTTCTCCCAACCCGTCTTCTCTTTCCTAAAACGGAAACTTTTCTATTTCCTTGTCATCGATCTCGTTTCATCCTCCCCGAGACCTTGGACAGTCTTTGTGAACATTTTTTATCTTTCGTCGGAAATTTTTTGCGCGATTTCGGCTGTCGTAGACAAAGTTTCTCTATTTTTGTCTCGCAACAGAATGTTTGTCACATCGCTAGCGCTCAAATTTTTCAAGAAAAATCGTTTGTATAGTGACTCTGATAATTACAGAAAAACGGAAAATTTTAGATGTTTCCTGATGATTGGCGGGTGCTTGCAGTATTTTTTGTCTAGCTTTATCATTGCTTTCTCACACAAGTCGACGAGTCCTCATTTAACGGCAAGAAAACATTGCTTGAGTGTCTAATGTATTCGTTTAGGTCATCTCATTCCATTATTCCTTGAAACACTCTTCTTTATTTCCTCATACCATATTCTCAGTAGGGTCATTGCAACGTTTATATCTTCCTATTTCACCTAGTGTTTGATATTTTTCTAGTTCCACTTCATTCCTAATGCACCCCCTTACAAATTATAACAGTACATAATTCCATTCTACTCATCTTATAATTTCTCATCAGATTTTGATCCGATTCATAAAATTGATACTTACATGTCGATATGCGCAAACATCTGCTAACTTTCGAATTCATGAGGCTTCTCACTCTGAACCTCCATCGGTATTTCGAATAGAAACTGCAGTAATGACTGTTTGATTTTATCGATGTATTCCAATCCATTGAAAAATAAATTCCACTCACAAAATTCCGCGTCCTAAATTTCTCACAGGTCTCATTAAAGTGGGTTCATTCTTATATAATATCAGAAAGTTATCTCTGATAACATCTCTAAAAATGAATTAGAGTTAAAAGGTTCAATTCCTAGCCATTTATTATTCTCACCCTCAGGGGCGGTCCTAAACAATTGGCGGCCCCGGGCAAACTTATTTTTGACGGGCCCCTTTAAGTTTATTAAATACTCAGTATAGTGAGAATTAACTGTTAGTTGATACGAATAAAAAGACAATAATTCCAAAGGCGCCGACTTTTTTGTGAGGACTTTAAATTTTTCCCGAAACATCAAATATATTTTGGCGAGGGGCCTACAAATCTTCCAGTATGACACTACCACTTCGCGATATAATTGTATTCCTATTTAATCTTCTAATCGAATCCGGGAAAAAATATGAAATCTATCCGGTCAAAAGTTATGCGATTCCCCCCCCCCCAGTTTTGATACAGTGCATAATGTATAATTTAGCGGCCCCTTAACACTAGAACCCCGGGACCGTGGCCCATACCCAAAACCCCGGAACCGGTCACTTTGACAGGTCGTATTTTTTCTTGCTTTTCAATGAGATTTTGTGGTTTTCTTGGCTTGAATGTATTAGTTTCAATATAAACTTACAATTTTTGTTTTCAGCAATACCATTTTACCTAATATTAGTGGTTTACACCTTGGTCCCCTATCCTCTTGGCGCAGGATTTGAAAATCTAATGCTTGGTTCAACGAATTTAATGAGTGCATTTGGAGGATGGAAACATTTTCTACTCGGCAAGTAATAATTTGGTAAGTATCCAATGAAATGTACTAACAATTATATTGCAGTGACATAATACAAGGCACAAATATAGTACAATACTTAGTAGAAATGTCCACTTGAGGAATCACCAATGATGCGGAACAAGCGACTCGCAGATAATCTTTCCGGAGGTGCGTTCGGCTTAGCTGTCTTCGACTCTGCCACTCTCCGCGTCCTATCTCGTTCTTTCTCTCACCCTCACTGCCTCTGCTCGTGGCGACGTTGTCGGGTCGGAACTAGTTCAGTTCGCAGTGAAGTGACGGTAGATTGCGCTGCACTCGCGAACGCTAATTGGTTCTACCCTCGATCTACTAGTGTCCTCTTCCGGGCTAATGTCTGTTGCTATAAAATATGGCATACCGTACGTACGCAGGGGTCGTCGTGTGCAGGGGTGAAAAACTGATGGGGAACTCGATAAATTGTCAAAAATAGAAAAATGCTGCAGTGCCTCCAATCAATATGTATTTGTGTATGGTGCTAAGTATCAGCACATTCTTGTTTACTTTCCCCTGGTTAACTGTCAGTGTCGTATCATTTGTTGTAAAAAGCGTTGTTTCATACAAGGGTGCACGCATCTCTTTCACTACTGCAGGTATTTCTCTCCTAACTCGGTTTATAGTTCCAACGAGGGAGGTGTTACAATTCTTTAGTCTTTTAGCAAGCTTGAGCGATGTAAAAAAATTATCAGTTGTAATGTTTCGCCCTTTGTGTAGGTATCGCTCTGTCAACTTCATTACAACGTATTCTGGCAGTGATTCATTTTGTGGTTGGCTGTCATCCTTACCCAGATAAGGAAAGCCATGACAAACGTACTTTGAATCCACATCTGCTAATAGCCAAAACTTGATACCTAATTTATCCGGCTTGTTTGCCATACATTGCAGGAATGGGCAACGACACTTTGTCGGGTACAACTGCTCGTTGGGGGAGGAAAATCCCCGGCACGTAGCATAAGTAGCAGTTTTTTGTGAATTTATTCCAAGTGCGTGATGCGAGCGCAAATGTGTCTTTTTGCAGGCGCTGTGATCGGGATGACTTTTTGTCCTAGCGAATATAACGCATTATTTCACTGCTACATGTGGGCGAGCACTATCATGAAGCAAAAGAAAGTTTTTCGATTCCCAGAGGCCAGGTCTTTTCTTCCTTAATTTATAAAAAAAACGCGATAAAGCATATATGTAGACGCTTTGATTCACGGTTTGACCATCAGGAACCTACTCATCATGAATTTTAAAAAATAGAAAAATGTGATGAGCATATATTTCATCTTCGACTTTTCCATTCTGGTCTTCTTTTTGGATGGAGAGCCTTTGCTACGCCACTCTAGACTCTCCCTTTTTCTTTAAGGGTAACAAGCAAAGACATATATTTCATTTTCAGCGATGATATTCTTAATAAAGTTATTGTTTCGTCGTTATTGATCAAGAAAATCCTCAAAAACGTTCTCACGGTTAATAATCTCATCGTTAAGGAGGATTTTTGGCAAAATTCGAGCAACGAGTGCTCTATATCCCAAATATTGCACTAAAATTTGATGAACTTATCGTTATTTCTCAATAGTTCTGTCAATATTGCGGGAGAGGCATTGAAGTTGGGTTCAAGGGAAATAGTACCGTATTTGCGAGTATTATTTACTGTCACTTTAAATAACTATAGTATACCGGCGGACTGGAAGAAGGCGATAGTAATACCTATTCACAAGGGAGGGAACAAAACCAACGTTGAAAGTTACAGGCGGTTAGTCTAACATCAGTAGTTTGCAAGCTCATGGAAAAAATAATGGCTGATTACCTGCGCAACTTCTGGGAGGTAAACAATTGACTATGTAAAAATCAGCATGGATTTAGAAAAGAAGACTCGTGTGATACACAGTTACTGGGACTCGTCCAAGATATCACAGATACGATTGATAAAGGGGAAGAAGTGGATGGGATCGTAATAGATTTTGCAAAAGTATTTGATACTGTTTCTCACGACATTCTTTTAGCTAAGTTATATAAGTTAAACACTGATAAGAGAGTGATCTCATGGATTAAAAATTTCCTTACTGGCAGGTCTCAGAGGGTTAGAGTGGGATCAAGTCTGTCGGATTTTGTAAGTATCACATCAGAGGTGCCCCAAGGAAGTGTTTTAGGTCCGTTACTATTTCTTATTTATATTAATGATTTGCCGAATAACATTAATTCAAGAATACGTTTATTCGCGGATGACTGCATAATATATAGGCAAATAAAAAGTGAGGATGACCGAGAAATTCTACAAGAGGACATCGACACGCTAGAATCTTGTATTAGGGCAAATAAAATGAGTGTAAATATAAATAAAAGCAAGCACATCACGTTTTAATACAAAATATTGATAAGTGAGCGCAGATTCAAGCTACACGGCGAAATTATACCAAAATTTGATTGCTGAAAGTACTTAGGCGTCCATGTAGCAAAAGATCTAGGGTGGGATAGGCATATTGATAATATCATAGGAAATGCATATAAAAACTTACATTACGTGATGCGCAATCTTAAAGGAAGTAGTAGGGCTGCGAAGGAAAAGGCGTACAAAACAATGGTCAGACCAATATTAGAGTACGAGACGAATGTATGGGATCCGCATGAGATAGGGCAAAAACGGAAAATAGAGAAAGTTCAGAGGAAAGCTGCAAGATATGTACTAGATTGGTTTAAAAAGGAAGGCAGCGTCACCGAAATGTTAAATATTCTAGATTGGGTATCGTTAGAAAGTAGGAGAAGTATTAACAGATTATGCTGGCTTTACCAGGCATACACTAATAATAAAGCGTGGGAAGACTTACCAAGTAGAATGCAGGTTTCGAATTTTTTAGGAATAAATAGCCACGAATTTAGAATTAAACTTAGGCCGCAGGGAACTAATACAGCAAAGTATTCTTTTCTAAACAGGGGAATCAGTGAGTGGAACAATTTACCTGAGGTGCTCTTCGGGCCCTTACCTAAGGACGCAAAAAATTTTAAGCGTAGAATTAACGCATATATGCATGGTAAAGGTAAGACGAACTTGGAAGATGAATATTAGCAATATATATAATTATGACTGTAATTGTACCTAGGTGCTGGAAAATTAGGGGATTGCTTGTAGAGAGTGTGTTTGTAAAATTGTGATTGTAAATATTATATATATATATATATATATATATATATATATATATATATATATATATATATATATATATATATATAATGTTTTCTTTGCCACCTGGCCGGATGGCAAAATTGCAATGTATTATAAAATAAATAACACTAAGCCTCTTGTCGGCTTTGATGATTTCTCACATCTTCTCTATAATTTATGGTGTCTTTGATGTGATTTGACGTCCAGGCCGTGGTTCGTCCTTTACGTTCATACGGCCATCTTTAAATGAAGCAAACCATCTAAAAACTGCTCTTTCTTGATAAACTTCTTTTGACAATTTATAGGTTTCACTCACTTATTTGCCTATTAAAAACATATATATATATATATATATATATATATATATATATATATATATATATATATATAATAATATATCTAATTTGATCTCGGTTGAATTTTCGGCCACGCTTCTTTCTTATATCAGAAAAAACAAACCGAAACTTTTAGTATTATTGATTTATTTTATTATTTTCCGTCAAATTTTAGTTTATGCTTTATTCTTAATAATAATAAGCATTTGATACAAATTATTTTCTTTTAATTTTACATAAATGCTGTTATTTAATAGATACATCTTATAATACAATTCAGAACAAAGATTTTCTATCTGCTCACAATGCTTTTCTTTTTTGAAATGCACCGTTTTTCTTTAACAATTTGCAAGCCGAATTTGAACAATTCCTCAGATCGTTCAACTGGGAAGATGGTAACTTCTATTTATCTTTGAAACACTTAACATAGCCAACCATTTCAGCAATAGTTTTGGATTTTTTATGCAATTGCAAGTCGAGTTCGTTGAGATGGTAGGTAATGTCCACAAGGAAAACCAAATCCATCAGCCCGTCGTGATTATCATTCTGAACATACTCCTCGCCACTTGATACTAAGAAGTCCTTAAGTCCCCGTACCTTTGTAAAAATTGGCCCTGCTTAGCCAACGAACATCTGCATGATATAAGAGTTCTCCATGTTCGGATCTAAATAATCTCCTCTGAAGACATACATCGAATAGAGTTCACAATTTCCACGTCGACACCCATAATATATTGCATTTTCTACATTTTATAACAGAGTGCACGTCGATGAATACTGCAATAGTAGCAGAAGAAATAAGGTAAATTATCATCAGTTGTGCACAAAGCAAGAAATCCATTTCTTTTGCCAGCCATCGATGATGCTCCATTAGTAGTCATTGACACAAGTTTGTAAAATGGTAAATCATTCTCTTTTACATATTTTAAAAGCATGGAAAACATGTCCACCAGGTGTTTTCCTCTTAAGAGGTGTGATTTATAATAGTTCTTCTTTCGTACTTATGTTCTCAAAATTCATTCCGATTAAAACGCATCGCTGAGAGGTATCAACTTTGTCCGTGGTTCATCGAATTGCAGCGAAAAACATACGCAGTCATTGAAGTCCTGTTTCGTTTGTTCAATCAGATCACAATTCCTTGCTTTCGTGCGGCGCGTGGCAGTTCTACGTGAAAGCTGTAGCAGAAATAATTTAACCTTTGTTCTTGAAAGAATCAAACAATGAATCACCTGCTTTCACGAATGTTCCATTCAACAATCACCATTTCTCCAGGTTTGGCCGAGGTATACTGTATACCTCGGCCAAACCGGAGAAAATTTTAAGACGAGGGTCTAAGATCATAAGAAGTGTCTACAGACGGAGAACGCTTCTTCACTACTAGCCAAACACTTCTTCGAGTCTTAACACGCCTGTCATTTTAACACCGAGATCCTCAATTTTGAAAACCAAGGACACCTTGGAGAAGTTATAAATAGTGCTACATATTGGAAAAAATGTATTACTTGTTAATGAGCATGTATTCCCAACCCACACCCTTATTTTCCATTCCCTTTTCAAAACCATTAACCTATTTTCACCTCCACCCCGTTACCAAACAGCCACCTAGCATTCAAACCTTTACCACAACATTTCCCCTCACACCACCCTGTCCTTCTCTCCTATATATACTGCGTCCAATCACTCTGCACTCTGTAGCACCTGAGGATGACACTAATCGTCGAAATCTAGATCCTGGTCTTCAACCTTTTTCGTTTGTGTACTCTAAATTCTTTTGAGTGACTACGTACCCACTGGTACATTTTTAAGTTAACGCCATTAAATTTTATCGTTATTATTCAGAAATATATATATATATATATATATATATATATATATATATATGGATGTCAACAAGGTGTTGGGATGAGGAAACCCAGTGAGCACTCACCAATCAGACGACTTCAGGTTGGCGAGGCCCCGGGGATGTCGAAGCGACACACGTAAAATAACACAAAAACACAGAAACATTACAAACGTAAAGCTTTCGGAACTACTCCTTCTTCAGCTACAGATATATATATATATATATATATATATATATATATATATATATATATATATATATATATATATATATATATATACATATACGGAAAAGGAAAGGTAAAATGGATATATATGGATGGCAACAAGATGTTGGGATGAGGAAGCCCAGTGAACACTCCCCGTTCGGACGGCTCCAGGTTGGCGAGGCCCTGGGGATGTCGGAGCGACCCACATAAAAGAACACTAAAACAACACAGAAACATAACAAACCTAGAAGCTTTCGGAGTTATTCCTTCTTCAGCTACTGAGAGAGAACTGGTGAGTGTTCACTGGGCTTCCTCATCCCAACATCTTGTTGCCATATATATATATATATATATATATATATAGTTTACGTTGCTGTGGGTGGTATTTGCATTTTGGACAACCATAAAGTATAGTTTCACTTTGTTATCTTTAACTGTCATTTTTGTTAAAATATTTATTATAAATTATATAGAGTTATAAGGTTAAAAGTTTTTAGGAGCCACGAAAACGAAAACCTTCAGTTGTCGTTACATCTAGGTACTTATTACTAAATGAGGGAATCAAACAATAAAAAAATCTACACAATTGGAAAAACAATCAATAACTATACAAGTAAAGATAAATACCAAATAAAGATTTATTTGAAACCTACAATAGTCACTGCATTTTTAATTACTAAGTGTGGGAACAAAACGAAAAATACCCAGAATTGGCAAAACAGTCATTAAATATTCAAGTAAGTATAGATAATTATCAAATGAAAATGTATTTGAAAACCTTTTAATGGCACGGGCGAGGTTGTATTTTATCATTTAGCTTCTGTATGCGTAGATGAATGTTACTCACTCATAGAATAACACATGGCTAAGCATCGATTCTATTTTTGGTTTTTGTTTGAAAAGAGATAAGTGCCGAGCAAACTTGTTCTCCCAGGTAGGTGGATGGAAATGGAACGAGTTTCGTAATTGCGATGTCACTCAAACTTTTAAACTCCTTTCGAGCTATATGCCAAAAATCACAGAGCGAATTATTATCAAACATTACCTTTCATGTTCTGTCAGCAGACAATTCAATTAGATCATCTTTCAATTTTATTGGAAGAACAAAATTAGAAATCACTTGACTTGTGAAAGGCTTTGTCACCCAGTTATTTGAGCTGTGGACTTTTTTAATTTCTGGAATGTATATCACCGAGACTGATAAAATGTCTTTAATGATATTCGTTACTTTTTCAGTTAAAGATACTTTTTTGCTCAGTTAACTCACAAAGCGACTGGAAAATTGCGATGTTTCGACACATTTTTCCCAATAAAATATTTTTTGATAAAATGCTTTTATCCTGTCATGCGCATTAAATATATTTTTGTCAAATCCTTCGGGCTAAAGAGCTCATTTAATATATGGAAGAAGTCCAGTAATATAAAATCATCTTTTCAAAGGGGATTCCATGGGGAAGGACATACTGCGTTCACACTTGTAGGGCAGGTCGCGGCCAGGTCTCGGTCTGAGCCACTTGGGTCGCCCGAGGAGGCAACTTTTGTCCCAAGACCTATCGTCTACTAGCCTAGCAATCCTAGGTGACAGCCGAAATGAGCTTGAATCTTTCTGCTAGTTAGGTGCATCCATAAAATACGTCACGCTCCAGGTGGGGGCCGGAATGTGTCCGTGCCGCGACCAAGACAAGTGTGAATGGTCTCCCAGAAAAGAGTCCTTGCCCTGACCGCGTACCGACCGCAACCGATCCTCTAGTGCAGTGGACCCCTCCATGATTTTTTGAGATGTAAAAAACTGTTATTTATGCGCATAGATAGATTTTTAGATGTTTGTCATTAATGAGACATCAGCTTGTTATTTATTACATTGTAATAACACATACAGGGTGTCCGAGAATTCACCGTACCCCTTTTTCACTTTCATGATATTATCGTTACATTCTCTGATTTTATTAGTCCAGCGGCACCGTCATATTCGACACAGAGACTGATGCGTTGCCATGCCCTTCGTTACATCTTCCGCGGTATTTGTGTTTTTAGAGAAATGTTGTTGTTTGGTCCAAAGAGAATTCTCATTACACGTTGAAGATGGAAAACAATCCACCGCACGTGATGTTGTGGGCAGGCAGTGCCGTAACTAGGGTACGGCGAAGGTGGAATTTGCCATAGGCGCCGTCCGCAAAAGGCGCCAAACTTTTCCGCATAACATGCCAAAAGTGTATTTTACCATAAACAAGTATTAATTTAATACTTAAATGTTAAATTTACCCTTAATAAAATGCTACTATTCTCCATTAAAATGCAGGGAAAATAATATTCTACATAACTAAGGTGGTTTCTGAAATTTTGCTATAGGCGCCATATCACTCAGTTACCTCTCTGTGGGAAGGTATAATTGCCAGTCATGTAATTGGCCCATATTTATTTGACGGATTTGTCAACGGTGTACCACATGTGGAAATGTTGAAGAATTATCTTATACCAGAGCTGACCAACAGAGGTATCATGGAACAGGTGTGGTTCAGCAAGATGGCGAGCCAGCCCATATCGTGCTAAATTTTTGCTATTTCCTCAACGAAGCATTTATTCTGAAGATTCCAACTGTCAATCAAACATAAACATATGCTTATAAACTATAAATTAAAATTTAAGGATTGAGAGAATCAGGAAAAAATCAGTTGGCATAGCAAAGGCTGCTCGCGACCCCCGCAAAATTGTCTCGCGACCCTACATTTGAGAATCACTGCTCTAGTGTGAACCAGCCTTTAAACACTCTGCGTACCCCTCGGAAAGTCTTCCCGTACCCCCATGCGTACGCGTATCCCAGATTGAAGATCGCCGTTTTAGATCTCCAATGAATTCTTTCATATCTGGCACACATTTTTTGTCTCCAGTTGTTTCAAGTGATCCTTTCCTGCCCTTACATTGCTAGCACCTTCAATTTGACTTATTAGCACGAGAGATGCTTGCACAAATTTTTTTGTACTCATAGTGATAATTTTTATTACAACCGTTGCATATAAAAAAACTTTCCTTTAACACACCCTCACACTTGTAGCGCTTTACTCGGGAATTATAAGCTGCTTCCGGCGTCCATCTCGACTAAAAAAGGACCACGAACAAAAGTATTTCCGAATATTATTCAATATTTACAGGTTCTTAAATCACTCCGACAATAACCATTGTTGGCCACACACAACAGTATTTAAATATAGTTTCAGGTCACAGAGGTAGAAATAAATCAGAAAAATATGCAGTGATAGCAGTGGTCTCCAAAGTGAGGTGCGCGAGGCGATCCGTTGGGGTGCGTGAGGCGATCCGCGATCAATCGATATTTATTTTTTAATTATATTATGTTCACTGTGCAGTTGACCAACGCCATTTTTCTCAATACTGTTAATATAATGTAAATATATATCCCAGACGCTCGAAGCGTACAGCAAGCACGCTTCACCATACCGCTGTAAGTTCAAAGATTACGTTGGCGTCGCTGGCGAGAAGTTGTTCATAAAAAGTGACGATCGTCATGCGTTATACGTATTAAACTGCAGAATTTCGCTCGGAGCTAGCTCTGAGCTGCACCACGAACGTAGCAGCATTTGTCCACTGGCTGTCGTTACTTGCGTGACTGCATTGTAAGAATCTTCGATAATAAAACAGACGAAGGTAAAAATCTTGTGTTCACGGTTAATTCACGAATTAAATCTAATTCTCACTAGACTTACCCTCACAAAATAAATACTACAAAAATCCGAAATTATCAAGAAAACTATTTGAAATTTGGATTTACATCCATTATCGTTAACGATGAACCACGTCTTAAATGTGTATTGTGTCTTGAGATATTAGCTAATGAAGCCATCACGATTAGCAAGACCTTTAAAAACTAAGCATCCAGAACATACACAAAAACCTGTACAATTTTTTCACCGATGTATAAATTATGCAATACTCAATCCAGTACTTTACAAAATTTCACCAAACTTAATGATAAATGTTTAGAAGCTTCTCTTGAGGTTTCTTACTCCATAGCGAAAGACAATAAGCCACACATCATTGGAGAAACACTTGTTTTTCCTGCCGCAGTAAAAATGGTTGAAATTACACATGGAAAACAATATGCCGACAAACTAAAATCCATTCCTTTGTCAGCAATCACCGTTGGAAGACGTATAGAAAGCATTGCTGAAACTTTAAAAAAAAACGAGTAATAGAACAAATTATGTTGTGTGGGAAATTTATTATAGAGTTGGATGAAAGTACAGATGTTTCTAACATTTCTCAGCTTTTGGTATTTGCTAGATTCTGTTCTAATTAATAATGAAATACACGAAGAACTACTTTTTTGTGAGCCACTAAAAGAAAGATGTACTGGAGAAGATATATTCTCAACAGTAAATGACTTCTTCAATAAAAACATTATTTTATGGAAAAACTGTTTGAGTATAAGTAGTGATGGAGCGACTGCTTTGACTGGAATAAAAAAAGGATTCAAGGGCAAGGTTATTGAGATAGCACCACACGTGAAATTCATTCACTGCATCATCCATAGGCAATCTATTTCAGCAAAGAAGTTGGAGCCAGAAGTACATAAAATGCTCGAAGATGTGATCAATGTGGTTAATTTTATAAAAACAAGACCTTAAAGTAGTACTTTGTAATGAGATGGGGAGTAACCATGAAAATCTTTTGTACCACACAGAGGTTTGCTGGTTATCTCGCGGCAAAGTACTTAAAAGAGTTGTCGAACTTAAAGATGAGTTACGAATTTTTTTCTTAGAAAAAGATAAGTGTTCCAAATTTGCCGAGTTTTTCTGCGACGAGAAGTGGCTGTCATTAGCAGATATTTTCGAAAAAGTTAACACGCTTAATCTGTCCCTTCAAGGTAATGGTGACGTTTTAACAAGGTGTGAGAAAGTAACTGCTTTTCGAAAGAAACTCGTGCTGTGGGGAGAGCATTTTGAAAAAGGATGTTTGGAAATGTTCCCATCGTTATGTGATTTTGTTGCTGAAAACGATATTAGTGTGCCACCTATAAAAACTATTGTACTTACACACTTACAAAAATTTGAAACAGAGTTTTCTGACCTGTTTGGAAATCTTTCAAATGAAGAATATCGATGGGTTTTGAATCCATTTGTCGAAAACGTAAAAATTCAACACCTTTCCGATCACTGCCCAAGAACAGCTGATTGACATCAGGGAAGATGGAAATTTACGAGCTGAATTTCAAAAAAAACCTTTACACAATTGGTGGATAGGATTGAAAAGTGAGTACAATGACTTGGTAAGCGCAGCGAACGATGCACTCCTTCCATTTGGGTCTACCTACCTGTGCGAGGTGACTTTTTCAGCTATCACAGCCATTAAAACCAAGTATCGAAATAAACAGATCTTGGAACCAGACCTTTGAATCGCTGTATCAAAAAATGTCAAACCAAGATATTCAGAAATAATGAAAAATATTCAAACACACTGCTCGCACTAAAAATATATTGTTGTTTTTTATCTATATCTACTTTTATTTCAACTTATATTTTTGTGTATTTTTGCATTGAATTCTATCGGTGATTCTATACCTATATGTGATTCTATATAAATATGTATACATGTATATAATTTATAAATAAATAAATATTACATATATCAGGAGGTGCGTGCTATTTATTTTTACTAACATAGGGGTGCGCGATCGAAAAAGTTTGGAGACCACTGGTCTACAGGAGGAACCACCACCATTATCGGGGACCGCCTCCATTATAATAGATACATGCAACAAACATTTTCAAATGAGAACATATTCGCGGCAAAAACTGTCGGTTCTTGCAGTAGCATCTAGACGACCACTCCCGTCTTTATTGACGTCAAGCCATAATTTTTCAAATTTTTTCTTTCTAGATTCTATAAGACAATCAGTTTCACCTAATTACTGTGCCTTCGTCTTCATATTTCGCCATTACTAAATTATTGTTCACGACGTCGTCTTTCGGCATTAAGTCGATATAGCACTAAAATATGCATAAAAAACTTTGTATATTAGATAAATTTAATCTTTCAAAAATAAATCAAATTAACGTTTTATTTCAAAATGAGAAATAGAACGACATTTCATTTTAGGTAAATACACTTTAATTTATTTTAATATTTTAGTAATAACTTCAATACATACAATTTTCTTAATGAAGAATAATAAATGCAGTCAATTTCTAACCCGCTTAATGGTATTTGCGACTTTATTTTTTATGAATTTTAAACAAAGAAGAAAATCTAAAAACTTTTGTTTAGTTTAGGGAAAGATTATAATAAGAAGTTTATTTTAGTGTGTCAAATGAAATTACTCCAAGCTTAATTTTTCCATGACTGAGCTTTTCATAATCACTGTCATATTTTAAAATTCTATATTTTATTCCTGCAATCAACTTAGTAATGTGATTAACTATGATGGCCATAGAGATAATCGTCGCTTTAATTTGTATTATCTAAATTATCTGCTAAGTTCAAGTCCGGCAAATAAGCTTTAAAATTGTGGCTCCAACTCACTTGAACTATTGCCAAGGTAAATGCATTTAATTCCTCTCCTCTAATTCAACATCATTAACTCGCTTCCAAATGAATGGTTTTAAAGCTATGGCATCAACTGATCAATGGAAGTGAGATGGAGTCAGTTTGAACCCTTGTTTGCATACACTTAACGAAGGAAAGAAAGTCAAAATGAAAGACTAAGAGAAAATTATATTCGAAGCTTCGGGTAGAAATATTTTGCAGAAGTAATTTTGAGCTGGGGTCCTATTTTTAGCCTTAAAAAAGGAAAAGAACAATTCAGATTTGAATCGTGTCCTTAATAGGATTAAAAAATGCTTTTCAAGAAGCTTTAATTCGAACATTTTTCTTTTGTAAATTGATTGTTCTCAAGCAAAGTAAAACAGAAGGAATTTGGAAAGACTACAATACGGTATGTTATTATATAAAAGGAAGTCGCTAACCCTCAGAAATCACGGTCATTTTTTCCATTTTGTAAATTTCATTGGTTATGGTTTATTAATAAAATTATTGTTATTATTATTTAAAAGATCGAGCAACCTTTGTGCATTTTCCAAAGAGTGCATTTTAATTGTTAATAACACCGTTTTATTGATTTAAAGTTTCATGGACTGTTTATTGGTTCTTTTGCAATAAAGATGCATTTTATTCTTTCGATAATACGTTTAGTCTTGTAATCCAGAAACCTTTTTTACCATATGTCGTTAACTTTGTTGTCCGCGGTTTTGGTATTCTGTGTTTTCAGGAACTTAACTCCTCAGATGGCGTCTACTGTAAAAGATTTTCTTAAATAACTCTGACCTATGCATGATGCCATTTAATAGTTTATATGAATATTATTATGTTTATTGCAATTTGTTGTCCTTAACTAAGAGATATGCGCTATAATCAGATCTTGGTTTCTAAAGATGTATTTGTTTTTCAGAAGTATGATTTTTTCTGAGGAATCTCTCTTCAGCCGCTGCGGCATATCTCCTACAAAACTGGGAGAAATGACTAAAAACATTAAGTTCATGTTCTTTGACAATCAGTCGCGAATATTTTTAATATTCTTAAAAGTATTAGCATGCTCTCAGGTTTTAGTAGTGAGTAAAACCTGAGCATTCTCATACATGAGAAAATCTGTGAGAACCGAAAACTGTATTAGATGGAGAACTGTCAATGCTGGGAATTCATTTAATACCGTTTTCCATCTGAATGTCTTTGTAAGACGGAAACCGCAAGACGCGGGCGGAATGAATTTTTATCGAAACTTTTGTATTATGAAGTATAATTTGAACCTTTAAAGACGGAAAGAAATGCCTTTTATCTATATAATTTGTTTTGATGGCCTTAGACATTTTTGATTCGGTATGGTAAAGGAAAAAGATATTATACAAGATTAAGAAACCAAAGATTCTGCAAATTCAGGTGAAACTGTGTTATTTTTAGAGCTCTACCAAATTAAACTTTTTAGATGAGAGGAAAAATATGATTCCCAAACTTTTCTTTTCGCGTACCACCGAAAACGTGGTAAAATTTCTTCTTACCACATAGTAAGTATGAACTTAAAAAAATTTTCTTTGCTAACGAAAGAGGCATTTTCAAAATAATACAAGGTAGGCAGATAAAATAGGTAGTACTGAACAATTATTTATTTTATCGCATTTATCATACTTCAAATACAAAGAAAATCAGTCATTGTGATGGATGAGCTTGGATATATGTAGATAGCATTTTAATATTTGGTTCGATGTTAGTTAACTTCCAGCAAAGGTCCGGTTCGAGGTTCATTCTTGTTCGATTTTTGTTTTTAGTTACCAACATAGTAGAAAACCCCGTTTCACATACGTAAGTCGTGCAGAATGGGATTAGAATTTTCAACGCTATGTCAGAAAGAGTGGGATATTCAGCTGGTCTTTTTTCCTCACGTTCATATTTTCAGGAATGGAATAAATTGAAACAAACGAGTTTCTCACCTAATTCAGTTCAGAATAATGTTGTCTAAAATAGCAACGTGAAAACGCAAACAGATGAGTAACGATACGTCGGCAGTTGACTAGCCGTGAGCGGCGCAGCGGACGCGTCCGGACGGTCCGTCCCTCTCTGTGGTCACTCGTTGTGCAGTTCCATGGGTGAATGCTGACACTAAACTCGCGTACCACTGGCAGAATCTTCGCGTACCACTGGTGGTACGCATACCATAGTTTGGGAATCTCTGATCTGGAGGTGATCATTGAAAGGAGCGTTTGACTTTGCTTTTGGTTGCATTTACTGATGGAAAAGTAAAAAAACATTAGATATAGGTAAAAGTCCAAGTTCAGAAAGTTTTAAAATTTTAAAGAAGATTTAACCTCCTCAAATATGGAAAGGAAATTAATGATAGATTTTCGAAGAATTATTGAACAATTTAAATGGAAAAATGAAAATGGAAAACAGGAATATTTTCAATATTCCTGGATAATGCAACGTGTCATCCAAGAATTCAAATATTGAAGTCCGATTGTTTTTTTCCACCAGGTACAGCAGTGATACAACCAATACCAATTCCTTCCCGTCCAAGAACTTTCTCTTCGTCTTCTCTTCCCTTCTTTTGAAACATTTAATACTCGTTTTCTCTTCCTACCTCCTAGAATAGTGTATTACAAAACTTTAAATGAATTATATAAAAAATGGTGTTGAATGAACTAGATATGGGCACATGTAATAGAGCATCAGATTTGAAAGTTAAAACTAATGTTTTGTATGCTATAACTCTTCTAACTCGTGATTTTAAAATTCCTGAAGTGATCTTGCCGAAATATTTTTTATTTGATCAAAGATTTTTATGAAACTGAGTAAAAATGTGCAAAATGCTTTGAAATTATTTATTAAAGTGTATTTATAGAGGCGGATGAAATAGAGTTGAAAATATTGGTAGAATCGAAGAACAAAAATGTTTCTCTCTGATCCTCAAGTGAAGAGTGTAAAGAATATTGTGACGATCTAGAAATGCCAACATCTACACAAGCTTTAAGAGTCAAATAGAATTTTTTTAAAATTTGCTGAAATAAGTGGTGAAAACGGGGTTTGATAAAATTGTGGAATTAGGGTTTTGTTTTAATAATAACAGGGAAACTCAAAAGGAAACGAAAAAACAAAGAATGGGTAGTTTTTCAAATCAATTTATTTGTAAATTTAATGGTGCTATTTTTCTGACTTTCGACTGTATAAAGATTTTTTTATTTTTGGAACTACTAAGTACTAACTTCTATACTATCCACTACTTTTGAAAGTTTTATATTGTAACAGAAAATTTTTACTTTAATCTAATTTTATGAATAAATTATTTTTTATATACTTAATAATTACCTATGTCGATGATTGTAAAAATGTAATGCGTGCTTTTCATATTATGGGTACTCCGATAAAAGTAAATTTTTAAAAAAATTATGTCTCTCATAACCTGCCAAAACCGTAAATATATGATTTAGTCCCTTAAGCGTTCTCTCATTCACGGGTTTGCTGTGTTATTTTCTTTAGTGGGACCCACAGGCAGGAAATCAAGCAATGAAACATTTTATTCGCAATTTTATACCTCGTAAAATCTCACTACTTGTAATGTCACAATGGTTGTCAACCATGCTGCCACATTCCAGTTGTAGATGCTAATATTGTCGTTGAATTCACAACAAGGGAGGCCCTTACGTTTATTTTAACGATAGAGAGTAAATGCACAGAAGTTACTAGAATGTTTTCCTTCCACGTAGCGGTCCAGGGTTTCAATCCGGCGAAGGTCGGATTTTTCAACCTGAGATCGCTCCTTCTCTTACTTGCGTGGTTTGAGGAGAACGCACAAGTCAGCGCCCCTTCCTTCGGAAGGAACATGAGCAGTTGGCCCCCTTATGCCTGCACCATGTTTCTCTCCTCTCTTCTGTGTGTGTGTCTAGTGTGGAAGGATTAATGGTTATAATTAGGCTTGGCAGAATTCGACCTTTATTTTTTTGAAAATTGATGATTTTAATCGATGTTTATTTTCCCGAGTGATTTTCGACGCTTGGTAGTTTCCGACGTTTATTTTTCCTAAAAATTGACGTTTATTTTTCCTAAAAATCGACGTTTATTTTTCCTAAAAATCGGCGACTAATATCGACGTTTACTTAAATACATTTTACTAGGCTTGGTAGTTTTCGACGATAGTATTTCTTAAAAAGCGACCACTACCATCGTTTATTTTTTCCTAAAAATCAACGAGGTACGTCAACGCTTATCTTTATACATTTAATTGGGCATTTTAGTTTCCGATGTTTATATTTTGGCTATAATAATCCAAGAGGTTGATTAGCCAGAAATTAACACAAAAGACGTTTATATTTCTTATAAGGATATCGACGTTTATTTCAATACATTTCATCAATTTTTGTCTAGAAAAGGGTTATAAATTGAATTCCTTCTAATTAAATTTAACTAAAAGTGTATAAATAAAAAGAAGGCTTCCTTTATGCTGCTTTGTTTGTTGTTATCTATATTTTGGCGAATTTGTTGTTGTTGACTTCGATCAACAAACTGGAGGCTAATTTTACGGAATAAATCAGAAAGTATATTCTACTCGTTATTTCGCACCCCTAATTCACGAAATCATGATCATTAGTGAGAAATTAATGTGACGTGAGTATAATGGACAATACGGTGGGTCGAAAAAGTTTTTTTTCGAAATGTGAAACGCTACCCCCCTCAAATTTGTGTTTTGGTGCATATAATACGTGGTTAAAATGACAGCCATATGTGACGTCTTCAGGTTCCGCAACGTCCCTGAATTTTCGGAATATCAATTAAAAAATACGTTTTTTTAACTGCGCATATTTACTTCTTTTCCGACTTTTGATGCAAAAATGAGTCAAATCGTTTTTTCCCGTCCCCACTGGGACCAGAAAGATTATGCCGTCGCATAACAGTTACGTGAATGGACGGGAGGGAGATGTTGGGGACGCCAAAATTCATTAATTTCATCACGGCCGTAGAACACTAGAAATATTGTGCTAACGCGCAGATCTTTGCTAGTTTGATACTACCCATAACTCACTACGGGGAGATGGATGCGCATCGAGTTCCGACCGTGCCCGCCCACAACCCAGCATCACAGAGCATCGCAAGAAGAAGGTTCTCAGGATGTGCAAAATATGCGTTTTCTTGAATGACTTTGAGCACGACTTCCCGAAGATCATTTTTCAGATATCTTGAAGGAAATATAGTAGGCCAGAGGTATTTGGGGGCGTCTTTGCTTTTTGGGTGGGTGGATATAATTCTAAACCACATGGGAGCGTAGACACGCATTATGAATGTAGTTAATTTCTGTAGCTGTTGAGATGAAATAGGCGTTGCCACATAAAGCTGGGGAATTCTGTTTGCAGTTGTTAGCCAGCGAGAGTGTACCAAGTTTCTAGGATCCCGGTTGGCTAGGCTCTGAGGAAAAATATCAGGAGAAACGGCATAACAAATTTTCAATAAGTATTTTTGATCTGTACTTAATTTTGCAATGTAAACTGAGAGAAAGTCACATTCAACTGCCTCAAATTAAACGGGCGGGGAGTTTACGCTATTGCGAAGGCTCTTTCCAATTGGGCCAGTGAACCCGACAGGCCCTGAAGGTAGCTGGCATTTCTGAGTCCCCAATCCGAGGGGTGCGCGGCTACAAGACTTGGCTGATGAGCAGGGGCTCACGGTCCTTGCGCCAACTGAGCCCACATATCTGCCTTCCAGGGATGTCCTCGATGTTGCTGTCATCAGCAACATCGGTGCATCCTTGAGCAAGCATTCCGTCTGCGATTTGTCCTCCGACCACAATGCTTCTTCTGGGAAACTCGCCAGTTCGAGTACCACCCTCGCAGCGTCTGGACCTTGCCCGTGCTGACTGGCAACACTTCCATGAATTCATTGCGGAAAGGCTGCCAGTCGACCAACACCGCCTAGGACGTGCGTGGAGGTAGATCGTATGGTCGACTTCCTCACTTTCACCGTACAACAGGTCATGGACGCCGCGATCCCGAGGGTGGTCGTGGCTGGGGGTATACGCATCGCCATGCACCGTGTCGTCAAAGAGACGATCACGCTGCGTAACAGTAACACGAGAACAAATAGTTATAGATGCTCTCTACCAAATTTCTTCAACTTTTGCAGCAACGACATTTAAAATATAGGCAACCGAGAGGTCCTTTCAATTGCTTTCTTCCTTCACATCTTGGTAAGTTGGCAGCGTATTCATATTCATCTCCTGGAAACTCCCTAATATTGGACAGACGATCTGTTTTCGTGTTGGGGCCATTTTAACAAATTAATCACAACTAAAAACTGTAGCACAACTTCTTCCTATCTGCTGGGTGAACTTGCTGACCTGGACTGACGCGAGCAACTGCAGTGATCAGACAGCAACGTGATATACGGTTGGAGAAAAATCGAGTGAGGATGTGCAAAGGCCAAACAATGTTGCCATGTTGACTCTATCCGTAATGTCTAGACTGTTTACTGTAAAGAGAGTACGCGTCCCATACAAAAAAATAAATTACTATTATCATTATTTTTATTTTACGTGAACACTCGACGTATCATTGCAATGCTTCCAACGCCGAAAACTGAGATAAATTTAATGGATTTTGGAACCTTCGACGCTCCCTTCTCCATCCCCCTTAGGCCAATACTCTTTAATTCCATGGTCTTTATGTGTCAAAGGGTGAATAGGAGAAAGGATTCAACGCATCCTAGCATCAGAACATCGAATAGAAATTATCCAAACTATTTCGAAAATATGCTGTTTTTAAATACTTAATATTTCGAAATTTCAATGCCGTTGCGGAACCTGAAGACATTTTCACATATTACTGTAATTTTAACCACGTACTATTTGCACCAAAACATAAATTTTGAGGGGGGTAGCGTGTCACATTTCGAAAAAAACTTTTTCCGACCCACCGTAATGCAAAACCTAATGTGAATGAATATTTTTATGAGTAATAAACGACGATGAGAGCAGAAAAAACCCGGAGTGCGTATATGGGATGATTCTCCTTCGGCAGCAATGATAAAGAAACTAAGCACCGGGGCACTCTCAGATAGGTTTTATAAATTTTATGACAGGATTCTTTAGAAAATGGCATACGGTCATCTGACGATCGGTAGTCATGTTTCAGTCCGGGGAAAGCTTTCATTTCGCCGCTTCGAAGAGGTCGGAAGATATTGTCGCGCAGAGGACGCAATAGACGTCCCCCGACTTTTCGGTAAATGGAGTCAAGAGTGTGTATGGATTATCGGATCTGGCCGAAGGTAAAGAAAGAGCGCAATAAACAGATCATAATATTTTGTCCTTTACCTTTGGATCCCACGGCAGCTCAGTATGTGCCCTAAAGACAATAACTTAACGACATTAGAAAGCAAATTCCAAATGTTGTGTGGCCATTTGGTATGACAAATACAGACTCTACTGTTTTTTATGTTTGTTGGCAAAATGTGTTAAGTGTGAGAGCGGATAACAAATTTTTTAAATCATGTCGCATAAATTTCGTAGAAAATGTAGTGGTGAAAATCGATACTTATCGACGAAAATTCATTATCGTCGTATTTAAAATTTTTTAAATTGGATTTTTATCGACATTTATCGGTTTAAATTGAATCCTACCAAGCCTAGTTATAATTGTCCAAGAGGCAGATTCGCCAGAAAAATAAGCAAACAAACAGTAAATGAACAGCAAGCTATAATCTGTCTTATTTCTCTCTACCAATAACAGATAATTCCACCTTGAAGAAAACGTGAATTATCACATTTTAATTGTTTCATTTTAGATGACTGAAGCATTGCCGGATTCTCACTTGAAGTGCGTAATGTAATCCCTTTTTCGTTGCGTCTGTGGTTGCTTAATTTAACATGTATCTAGAGAAACATATCGTGTATACGGGATTCGGAAAAACTAGCACGTACACCAAGTATTGATAAATATATAGTTTAAAAATATTTTCATAAAGAAACGTTCTACAGAAACTTTGGGTAAGAAGTCGTTAATCAGTAACGATAACATCCACAGGAAAGCGAATTTGATTTTACTCTCGAGCAAATGGCGCGAACTTCACACGAATGCCACGCTCGCTTCTACGTCCCACAAGATACCCCAAAAGTGCCCAATTTTGCATCCACTCTCTCTCCCTCGACCTCTTCCGCTTCGCTTGACCCCTGCAACCCGTTGAAGTTGCGAGATACGAGGGCGGAGGCGCTGCGATCGATCCCTGAGCCTTTCAGAGGACACGCGTTGCCTTCCAACCTTTTCCGTGTCGAGGCGAAAATGACTGAAATTTTGTGAGAAAAATGGCCTTTGGAAAAAGGCATAGAAGTCAGAGCTTTGTGCGGGCCGCGAAAGTCGCTCGGGTTTGATTTTTCCTAGATGCTGGTTAAAAGCACAATTTCAATTCTGTCGGTGGGAAATTTTTATTAGAAAAACAAAGAAAAATATATTTTATCGTTACAATTGTGAAATAAAACAGAATTATATTAGGTTTCTTTCGTAAATTAAAGGAACAAATTATGATTAAAAAAACTGGAAAATGAATTCGTGCTGACTGAAATAATATAAACTTAATTTAAGCAGCATCAAGAGAGGGATGTTGTGCTTTGTTTTACGAGTTTACGCCATTATTATTAGAAAAATGATTGTTGATATTTTCTCAGTTCTTTTATATGAAACTATTGCAATAACCAAATAAAAAGAACAGTACAATTATGAAGAAAATATATTTTAAAACTCATTTTCCTATTCTATGTTTTCATTATTATTTTCATTCCGTTTTGCAAAATGCACATTCTAACTAAAAATAACTTCTCTTAGATATGCGCGTATAAATGAACGCTACATTAATGAGTACACACAGCTCGTGAAACCGCAGAGCTTTGATATGCCGCCAGTCCTTACTGGAAGTCGATTGATGCGGCACGATGAATCGTAATTGAAGGCCGGCGGAAGCAAATCATTGCAAACCATGAAATGTTCAGAGCTCGAGTAATTCGATCTCAGTTTCCCTCAACAGTCCACTCTGCCACCGCATCCTAGCTCATTACCTACAACTGCACCCAGATACCTTTAACTCTAAGGGGGTTTGGTAAACATCTACAGCATTAATCGTTAAGAAAAAGTTTTCGTGAGCTCCAACTCCCAAATGCACAAAAACTTGAAAATTAAACTATAAACTACATAACTGGATTTCCTCTAAAATTATATACATTCGAGGAACATGTTTTGAAAGTCAGTTTTGGAGGTAATGTCAGGTGAGCGTTCTGAACTGATTGGTTGACTGATTTATTGATTGATTGATTTGTCTTTAATTGGGCGAGATTGAGACTAAGAAGTCCCATCTTCCACCCAACCCCTCGCCATGAAACATATGCAGTAATACATAGAACATCAGCAAAGTAAATACAAGTAACAATAAAAATACAAGTAAAGGAAAAGGAAAGACGTAATTTTGTTGGAAAAATTAAGGACTGCTGAATAATGAAATCCATGTAAAAGATCCGCTGCAGGAAAACACTCACACAAGAAGGAGATGTGAAAAATCTGCGAAACCTACTGAGATTCACTAAAGACATCAATAAATGAAATTTAGAACAAAAGATAAATAAATGATAATCTTAAAACTATAGATCAAGAAAATTTTGGCACAACACGAATATATCATTGATAAAATATAAAAATGACAAAATGATTAGATATTAACATTGTTAATGTGGATGAGAGGAGTGGAATGAATACAAGTAGTGTGCGTGGGGAGGGAGAGGGGAAGGAGTAAAGGGAGTGGAATTCGGAGGGGATTAGGTTGAAATGGCGAGGATAATGCAAGTTTGGCGGGGCATGAATTGAAATATGCGGGAAAGAGGCACGCTAGAAGGAAAATGGAAGGAAGATGTGCGGAATGTTACTGTAGTTAAGAAGGAAAAGATGGAACCTGCGAGAAGAAGAAATTTTTAAGGAAATCGTTGGCCGTCGCAAGCACTTGGGTATGAAGAGAAAAAATTCGATACGGAAAATATTTAACTGTCGTTATAAAGGCTACGCACTATAAACATTTATTGACAGGTTCTAATTAATTTGTACACAATTTAATTATTTCTTAGAGTTTTCATAAGATCATCTAGCTTGTAATTAAATAAAGTGAATTTCCAGGGTAATTAAAATTCTAGTTATTTTTATTTTCTTTTACTCATAAAACGCCCAGACGTAATTTTTCTCATTAAAAGCTTTTATTTCACCGAGAATTACCCTTCATCACTTAGAACTGTAGCTGCACATAATCCCATACTTCATTCCGAACCGGAGACGAGCTTATCCTTTCCATTTTTTGTAAAACGAACAAACTACCAGGTTTTTGTGATACTTCCGTTAGACGGTTCCGAACGCCAGGGCAATTTCTCCCTTCTCTTTCTCTCTCCCCAGTTCTCTCTTCCTTTCCCTGCTACTTCTTCACCCTCTTACTTTTCTTCTTCACTCCGTTCCTTCCCACCACCTCCCCACTCCTCCCCTCCTCCCCACCCCCTCTCCACCCCTCCCCACCCACCCTCTACCCCTCCCAACCCCCTCCCCACCCCTCCGCACCCCTCCGTACCCCTCCCCCACCCCTCCCCACCCCCTCCCCACACCTCCCCACCCCCCTATTCCTCCCCACCCATCCCCACACCTCCCCTCCTCCCCACCCCACCCCTCCCCTACTCCCCACCCCTCCGCTATTCCTCTTCACCCCCTCCGCTACCCCTCCTCACCCCCTCCACTACCCCTCCTCACCCCCTCCACTACCCCTCCTCACCCCCTTCAATACCACTCCCCATCTCCTCCACTACCCCTCCCCACCCTCCTCCACCAACCCGTTTCCCCCTCTCAACGACTCACTCCATTCCCTTTCCCGCCGTCTCTCACCCCCACCAGCCCTCTTCCCCATTCTTCCTCCCATTCTCCCAGATTGGATCAACAAGGTAAATGGAAAGCATAACCGTGTCGCTCGAGTGTTGCGACTAAATTTACGGCCTTTGGTTGTTGGGTGATTTGGATGTTCTCTTGTGATGTGCATTGATATAACTGATCCTCCTAGCTCCACCCCCGTTTCTCCTCTCCAAAACTCCTAAACACTCTTCAATGAAATCTAAAGCCATCACTCTCTCCGACTTACACTCCCAACTTGTGCTGCTCACTCTTGTTATATCTCACTACCCGATCAACACCTCATTTTCCCATGATATTGCATCTCTAGTGTAGTTCAGAATACGTTTCGCCCAGAAAACTGCTAAGTAATGTGTATGCTAAGATGATAATAAAGACGTCTAAATACCCTTCTTTCAACATGCCCACACATTTTATTTAATACCAAACATCGCCTAGTAATAAATTTACGTTTAAAAAAGCGAGTGGTGTGCTTCATAAGACACGTTTTTTATTATTGTAGAGAAAGTAATAATTAATTGAGAAAATGTCTGCATTTCGTGTGCATTTGGGTGATAATCTATACGTTCCTGAAGTTAGGATGCATAAAATATATTTATCCTCTCAAGTGAACATCACATATTTTGCATTATAACTTCTTAAGAATAAACTTAATTGAATCAGCGTTTTGATCAGATGATGATTACTAATCATAATAAGAGCACGTGTTTTTACTATGTATTTGGTTGCTCTTTTACATCTGCCGCAAAACTTCACTTCATCGCCATCGGATCTGAAGCTCATAATTTCACGAGTTACAAAGCCTGGATACTATATCACTTGTTCTCTTGGCCAAGCATGAAAACTAGGAAAAAGTATCTTTTGACAGTCGTTATTTATAATGAGAGTGAAGGCATTATTAGTAGAATATTAAATTAATGATTTAGTAAAATTTTCTTGTGGATTGCCAACAGCTCCATGAATACTTCAGAAAAAATTTATAAGAACTTAAGCAAAATGATATTAAATCAGGTTGGTATTCTTTCTAATCTGTTTCATCATGCGCGCTCGCAATTACTTCCTTATCCCACAACCTTCCCATCTTCAAATCCCTTATATTCCAATTTCTCGTTTCTCTCTCTTCTTTCTGCATTATTGTCTTTCCCCTCCGTTTTACCCTCCCCTCTTCCTTCGCCTTCAGTTTTTCCTCCCATTCTATCTCCTTTCTCCTCTCTTACAATCTCTAATCCCCTTTTTCCTCTCTCTCTTTTCTCCCTCATTTCTCTCCTTCCCCTAACCCTCATACAATCCCTCCCGCCCCCCTCCGGTCCCTTCCTCTCTCTCCCTGGTCCTCCGTTCCCCTTTATCAAAGCTCACTTTCGAACCACAGACAAAAATACTTCCGCCCTATAACCGGATGCACATAACCTCGCTGCTCTCCTTCCCCAAATCCTCTCCGGTCCAGCTTCATCCACAACCAATATCCTTTTCCCCTCTTCTTCTGATAGTGAATTGAAAATACTGTATTTCTTTGTTTCAATTCGGAAGCCCGAAAGAATATTCTGAAAAATGTTTTTTCTGCAGTTGAACAGAGGTACGATGGCAGAACGTAGTTATAATGCCATGGATGGATGCGCCACCATCGAAAGAGGCGGTCCTAAGTTCTAATTACCGCCACTCGGTTCAACGAAGTCTTTCGCAAAAAGCTGGCATGCAATAACAGATACTCGACAAATAAAAAAACTCCCAACCCCATGACCGAAAATTTTATTTGGCTTCCTCTGTGGTCACTTAATAGATGATACATATTTATATTTATAGATATTCAACAAATGTGGAAGAGTGGAAGAGCGCAATTGTAGTCCCTATTTATACATCTACATCTACATATTACCCTGCAAGTCAACTTGATGGTGGATGGCAGGGGGTGCTGCACACCAAATTCCTAACTAATTATTATTCACTTATCTATTGTGGTCACGTATTGTCCTAGGGAAAAATGACTCCTTATACCTCTCCGTTCTACTATCTATCTCGCGAATCTTGTCCTCATTATCCCTCCGTCCGATATACGTTGGTTGTCGAATAATATCCTTCATTTCATTTACGAATATCTCCGACCTATATTTATCTAGAAGTTTAAGTCTCGCCTGTAATCTACGATCTTTCAACGATGGCCAACTCTGTTTTTTATCGTAATTCTTTTTCACGAATCTAGCTGCTCGCCGCTGTATTTTTATAAATCCTTTATGAGTCCCCTCTGATATGGATCCCAAACCGCTGCTGCGTATTCCATTTGAGGTCTAACCAACGATAAATAACAGGATTCTCTCACCTTTTCCGTGCTTTTCCTGACTATTCTACGCACAAAAGCCAACTTCTTATTTGCCGCACCTATCACTCGTCTTATGTGGGTGTCCCAAGACAGGTCACGTTTCAAGGTTACCCCGAGGTATTTCACGGATTCCGAAACAGGAATGCTCTCACCATCTATCGAGTAGGTAAACACGGACGATGGGCTTCTAGATTTCCAAAAGTTTAGAACTTTACTCTTTTTCTGATTGATTTCTAGCTGCCATTCCTTCCACCAAACAGATAACGCATCCAGATCATCCTGAAGCTGACGATGGTCGCTAGGACCACTAATTTCTCTATAGACTACGGTGTCATCCGCAAAAAGCCTGATATTACTTTTTACAACTGAGCTGATGTCGTTTATATAAAGCAAGAAAAGCATAGGTCCGATCACACTACCCTGCGGCACTCCAGAGACTGCATCTGCCACACTCGAGGACTTACCATCGATGACTACTTTTTGTTTTCTATTCCAAAGGAAAGCGCGAACCCAATTAATGACTTAAACATTAACGCCAAGATTTCCCAATTTTAATAACAACTTACGGTGGGGAACCTTGCCAAAAGCTTTTAAAAAATCAAGGAACACTGCATCGACCTGCTTATTATTTTCGCCGCATGATAAAACATCATTCACAAACAGACCGAGTTGGGTGTCACAGGATCTACCTTTTCTGAAGCCATGTTGACAGCTGACTAAGAGCGATCTACTCTCGAGATAACGCATTGTGTTGCTAACAATAATGTGCTCCAAAATCTTACATGATAATGATGTTAGAGAAATCGGCCTATAATTTTCGGGGTTTTCTTTGTCACCTCCCTTATGAATGGGTGTGACGTGTGCTAGTCTCCAATCATCAGGAACCTCACAGAGGGTAAGGGATTTCTCGAATACTATCCGAAGGAAGGGAGCTATTTCTTCTGCTAGTTCTTTTAATACACGCGCGGAAAATCCTTCTGGTCCTGGGTTTTTGTTGGGCTTTATCGCACCCAGTTGCTTCGCTATTCCTGCCTCAGAGATTTTAATATTATCCATCCGAGTATATCCATTGGGAATAAGATTATCTTCAAGTCTATCTCCACCTGCCGTGAACGCCTTCGCGAAGTAAACGTTTAGTAGATTAGTTTTATCCTCCCCATCGTGAAGGATGTCTCCGGAATCACATCGCAGGAAGGGTATTAAAGGGCCCCCTCCCTTGACTTCTCTTACATAGGACCAGAACGCTTTTGGATCCTTCTTCAATTTTGTATTTAGTACCTCATTCCGGAAGGTGTTAAATACGTTACGCATGTTTTTTCTCGTTAATACGCGGGCACTGATATACTAATGGACTATAGCTGTGCGATACTCATCGGAAGCGGTGGTAGGTATGTTTTCCAATTTTGCGTGGCTACGCCTCGGTCGTCTTACAATTAAATAATTTTTAACGGCCGCCGCATATCATATGCGGTAAAATTGAAATGTTTATTTATGCAAATTTACTACTCTGTAAATAATTTAAAAATTTCAGCTTCCTAACTCATCCCGTAGTACCTAAACAGTTATCAATTTCTTTAAAATTTAAGAATTTTTAACTGACAAACAAATTAAAATATCAAAATTTGTATAATCCCTATTTCGTTTTATTAAGAAATCTACTTACAAAAAAATTTTCAACTCCGTAGCACATGCAGAAATACATAATCCATGAACATTTGTTTAAACAATTGCGAATTTTTATCGGCCGCATTGTTGCACTTTTTTTAGATTTTAGTTTTTACTAGTTGGTTTTGCACAAAATCCTACCTAAGAAAAAAATTTCGAATTTCCAGCTCATCTGGAAGTGCCTAAGCATTAGAATCCTCCTATCATTATATATAGACGTTCCTTACAGAGGAGGATATAACATACTAGTAGAAGGTGCTTGCATACTGCAAGCATTTCATCGCACCTTGAAAAAACATTAATTTTTCAGACAGATATTTCATCATTACAAATATTCTATTAATTCTAAAGAATTCACCTCCGCAGCGATTTTCGTATTTCCCACATGTAAAAAATATAGTTTAAAACAATTCCCAAATCTTGCAATTTTAAACATTTTACACTTTCTCCATTAGGGGGTACTAATGCTACAAATTTGAGCCAAATTTTAAAGTTGTAGCACTTCCAGAAGTAAAATAATATTTTTATAATTTTTTGAAATTTTAAGATTTTCAACGGTTGCCGCAATATATATATGGAGAGATTGAAATGTTTATTTGTGCAAATGCATTGTTCTGTAAATAATTTGAAAATTGCAGCTTCCTAGCTCATCCCGTAGTTCCTAAAAAATTATTCAACTTTAATGCTCAAATGGGGTTAAAACAACCCCTAAAAATTAAAAATTTTAAAATTTTTCATTTTTATAGTCGGTTATGAGAAAAGTCCTATAATCTTGCAAAATTTCAACTCCATAAACTTATTAGATTGGTCTACACACTGGATTGCGTTTTCCCATCCTAACTTATGGGAGATATTCCGGGGTCTCTGGAGTCGAACCCAAGACACAGTTAGCAAAAGTGACAATAATTCCTAATAGATGTTGTAACCATCTAGCAACAATGAAAATTTCATTTTTCTAGCTTACCGGCAAGTGCCCATAATTAATTTACAAAAATGGCGCAATGCTTTTTTGCCATTTTTGTAAATTAATTATGGGCACTTGCCGGTAAGCTAGAAAAATGAAATTTTCATTGTTGCTAGATGGTTACAACATCTATTAGGAATTATTGTCACTTTTGCTAACTGTGTCTTGGGTTCGACTCCAGAGACCCCGGAATATCTCCCATAAGTTAGGATGGGAAAACGCAATCCAGTGTGTAGACCAATCTAATAAGTTTATGGAGTTGAAATTTTGCAAGATTATAGGACTTTTCTCATAACCGACTATAAAAATGAAAAATTTTAAAATTTTTAATTTTTAGGGGTTGTTTTAACCCCATTTGAGCATTAAAGTTGAATAATTTTTTAGGAACTACGGGATGAGCTAGGAAGCTGCAATTTTCAAATTATTTACAGAACAATGCATTTGCACAAATAAACATTTCAATCTCTCCATATATATATTGCGGCAACCGTTGAAAATCTTAAAATTTCAAAAAATTATAAAAATATTATTTTACTTCTGGAAGTGCTACAACTTTAAAATTTGGCTCAAATTTGTAGCATTAGTACCCCCTAATGGAGAAAGTGTAAAATGTTTAAAATTGCAAGATTTGGGAATTGTTTTAAACTATATTTTTTACATGTGGGAAATACGAAAATCGCTGCGGAGGTGAATTCTTTAGAATTAATAGAATATTTGTAATGATGAAATATCTGTCTGAAAAATTAATGTTTTTTCAAGGTGCGATGAAATGCTTGCAGTATGCAAGCACCTTCTACTAGTATGTTATATCCTCTTCCTCCGCTGTAAGGAACGTCTATATATAATGATAACAGGAAGATACTAATGTCCAGTCCAAACTACAAGGGCTAGAGAGCTGAAAGTTTTAGTTTTTGTATATATGATGGAGAAACTTACAGATAAAATGAGACTTATTACCTAGTGACATTAGTTCGACTCCAGAAATTCCGAAAGTTGCGTTTTTTCCCCTAAGAAAAGCATTGCGCCATTTTTGTAAATTAATTATGGGCACTTGCCTGTAAGCTAGAAAGGTGAAGTTTTCACTGTTACTAGATGGCCTCATTATTTATTAGGAATTATTGTCACTTTTTCTTACAGTGTCCCGGGTTCGACTCCAGAGACCCCGGAATATCTCCCATAAGATAGCATGGGAAAATGCAATCAAGTGTGTAGACCAAATTAATAAGTTTAGGAAGCTGAAATTTTGCAAGATTATAGAACTTTTCTCATAACCAACTATAACAATTGAAATTTTTAATATTGTAAATTTTAGGGGTTGTTTTAACCCCATTTGTACATTAAAGTTTAATATTTTTTTAGGTACTACGGGATGAGGTAGGAAACTGCAATTTTCAAATTATTTACAGAACAGTGCATTTGCACAAATAAACATTTCAATCTCCCCATATATATATTTCGGTGGCCGTTAAAAATGTTTAAATTTTAAACAATTAGAAAAATATTATTTTACTTCTAGAAGTGCTACAACTTTAAAATTTGGCTAAAATATGTAGCATTAATACCCCATAATGGAGAAAGTGTAAAATGTTTAAAATTGCAACATTTGGGGATTGTTTTAAACTATTATTTTTACATGTGGGAAAAACAAAAATCGCACCGTAGGTGAAATCTTTAAAATTAATAGAATATTTGTAATGATGAAATATCTGTCTGAAAAATTAATGTTTTTTCAAGGTGAGATGAAATGCTTGCAGTATGCAAGCATCTTCTACTAGTATATATATATATATCCTCCTCTGTAAGAGTCGTCGATATATAATGCTATATAACATATAGGAGGATACTAATGTTTAGGCACTTCCAGACGAGATGGAGGTTCGAATTTTTTTTCTTAGGTAGGACATAGGAAATAGTTTATAGATACTACGGGGCAAGATAGAGAGCTAAAATTTTCAAGTTATTTAGAGATTAGTCTATATAAAAGAATAACTATTTCATTTTATTTATGAAATCCTTATTGCGGCTGTTAAAAATTATTTAAATTTAAACAATTACAGAAATGTTATTTCACTTCTAAATGTGCTACAAATTTCAAATTTTGCAATTACGTGGGGCATTATTAACTCAATATGGAAAACGTATAATATTCATAAAATTGCAAAAGTTAGCAATTGTATAACTCCATTATTGTTCCATAAGGAAAAAAAGGAATTTGGTCCCGAGGAGAAATCTTTTGAAATAAAGAAAAAATTTTACGATGAAATATCTCTCTAAAAAATTAATGTTTTTCCAAGGTTAGATGAAATGCTTGCAGTATGCAAGCACCTTCTACTAGTATGTTATATCCTCCTCCTCTGTAAGGAACGCCTATATATATTAATGTATAAAATAAGACGTATTCTTACGTATCGACCGGAGTTAACAAAGATTTTTCTGCGTCTTGGGCGATCGTTTGAACGTACTATTATAATTCGCCATTGTTATTTAACAGTCATTCTTGCATCGTTATGATTGCGTCAGCAGGCCCATGGAATTTTTTTTTAGTCAAAGTGAGGGGTTGTTAGGGGAGGGCTGAAACAAACTCGATGCTTAATTAGTTCTAACAGTAGAAGTACGAGTGAATTTACGAAATTCGAATCGACGATTTCATCCATTTTATCACATTCCCCGGTTCGATTGTATTTCTTACATAACGGAAATAGAAGAAATGATAAGGTACAACACTCAGAAACAGTCGAGTTATATGCGTTTAAAAAAGTAAAAGAAAACACTTTTACAGAGCTTGCTACTTGCTACTTGATAGCAATCCCCGTATATTCCCCCTTAATTAAACACCGACGTAAGAAGTCGGTTTGGCTGACGGAATGCACGAGATTGTAATGCAGTATATCTTTTTTATAATTCATTGAATTAAATTGTTGTTGCAGCAATCATCATTTCGTTTCACTTCGTTATTAGTAAACCTCATTTTCACAGACGATTCGTAGGTAATTGCAAGATAAATAAATTTTCGAACTATGTGACTGCTCGGTTAAACATGAGTTTAATTTTTTCGTGCGCACGTAACATTTAGAAAATGAATGGAAAATGATTATCTACGACGTTTGTAAATGAAAAGATATGGTTACATTACGACAAAGGAATGAACGTGATCATAAAGATTATATTACAACTATTAAAGTGAGTAAAGTTTTAAATAATAGCCGATTGTATTATTAATTACAATTGATTAGGAAATTAGTCGGTGAATCAAAAATTCCATATTTCCTTGGCATCACTACTGGCATTTCAGTTCGTAGACATTATACGAAGCCATTAATATTTTCATTTTTGGCATGACAACATAAATCGTAAAGAACGCCTCTGGCTTGCATGTATGCACGCATGATTTGTGCATCTTTCCACTCTTCTTTACTTACGTTAAGGGGAAAGTATTTTTCCATGAAAAAAAATCGATTTCGAGATTTCAACGGAAATACATGTTTTGAGATCCTTTGAACACGTTTTCACCATTTTATCGATGATGTATATGTATGGTTGTGTGTATTGATAGAAATGGTCTAACTGAAAAACTATTAATCTTGTCGACGCGAAATTTCATATTTTTTATTCTCGATAAAGATATATGATTTGATAAGTTTTTGGCAAAAATCGCTGAAACGGATATAGGTATTTACTCTTGCCACATCGGATTTTTTTATATACTTACTTTAATATTAGATGCTGATGAGCGAGGCAGTGGCAGTGGTGGTGAGTGTGGTGGAGTTGAACTTTAGCACACTACCACGCTCACCACCACCACATTCACCACCACCACATTCACCACCACCTCCACGCTCACCACCACCACCATGTTTACCATCACCTCCACGATCGCCGCTACCATCACGCTCACCACCACGTTCACCACCACCATGCTCACCACCACCCTCACCGCTACCGCCACCCTTACCACCAACACCACCTTCACCACCGCAACGCTCACCATCACAACGCTCACCAACCCAATACAACGGTCACTAACGCTATTAAAAATCTAATACGCCAATCCAAAAGGGCGCAATATATGAAAAAACATCACATCAGTGGTGAAATGAGTTGACGTATTTCGATTTTACTCTTTTCAAGGCAAACTGTTCATCCAAATTTTCAGCTTGTTTTCGCATTAAAATTCAAAAATGATCATATACTTATTAATAGCTAGAAAAACCTTTACAAAGTAATAAAATTGATCACGAGCAACCTGACGGTACAGATGCGATTGTACCTGGTAGCGGTCCATAACGAATATTGATCTTTTTAGTTATCGCTACGTATGTATCGTTATTAATGTGATTTGGTGAAGCAATTTCTTCTGAAGTGGCAATAATAATGATAGACGTAGAAATCAAAAACTTTTACAGAAAACGGGTCCATCTTGAATTAGAAGCTTACGAATTACACCTTAAACTTTCCATAAACTTATCCGGGTTTGAACAATCAATATGGTATCTTCACTTGAAAAGAATTCACAACGTCATTCAAGAAAAAATACAGAACAAAACTGACAAACTGCACAGGAAGCTACTCTCCCTTAAAAATAAAAAAATCAATAAATATCTCACCCCCAAACAATTTCACCAAAATTTAGTTGACCTTTCAAACTTCACTTTTACAGATGAAGAACTCGAACTTTTTGGAAGGGTCTTAAAATATACGCTGCCATACCGTAAAACTCCACTAGAAGACCTTGTTGCAGACACCAAATAATCGATTAAAAATTTGCCGATTAACACCAAGAATTCTATCAGACCCTCCGCATTGTCACAAATAAAACAAAACCTGAAAGTCAAAAATGAAACGTCACAGCCTCCACGAATACACAACAATTAAAACACTCATTCATAAAGACTGTTTTTTTCTGAAAGCAGACAAAAAAACAGTCGTCATCCTACAAAAACAACAATATTACGAAAAGGTTGACAAGAGGTTAGAAAACTCCGCTCAACAAAATTATTACTGACACCAAAAACACTTTAAAAACATGTACTACTCTAATCAACAAATAGCTCAGGTGCCAATTCCACACCCAAACCCCATCATCCCCAGAATGTACTGTTTATCCAAAATTCACAAACAAGACCCATAGTCTCCTCGATCAACTCCCCAACATAAAATTTCCCACTGGCTCAACGGACAATTTAAACAGTGGCCTCTCACACAAGAGTCGAATATCAAAAACAACACCCACTTCATAAACCAGATTAAAAACTCAATCCTCAAAGAAAATAAAATTCTGGTCTCCTTTGAAGTATTTTTCCTCTTCCCTAGGGTCCCCATAGAAGAAACATGGCTTAACGAACAAAACCTTACACCAGAAACAGTTAAGGAATACGTACGACTAACGCGCCTTTGCATGAACCAAAATTACTCCCAAGTCAATAACAAAATATACGAAAAAACCAAGGCACGACCATGGGAAACTCCCTGTCTCCTTTCCTGACAAAACTCTTCATGAATTACTTTGAAAAACAGTGCAAAGACACTTTTCCAATTTCCCCGAAACATGGCTGATGACGTCTTTACAATTTTTACACATCGAAAAGCAACATCTCAGACTTCTTAGGAAAACTTTACGAACAGTACGATTGCATTACATTTACATAAGAGAAAGAACATGACAAAACACTTCCCTTCCTAGATTTAATCATAAAAAGACTTGGCAGCCGGCTAACATTTAATATCTACCGGAAACCCACACATACGGACAAATACATTCCACATGATTCCCACCATCACATCGCACATAAGTTAACACCATTTCACTCCATGATACACAGACTCCTGCATGTGCCCCTTTCCGAAACCGATTTTCGTAAAGAACTTGAACACAAAAAACATCGCAACACTTCACGGTTACGACAGCCATATAGTGGAAAATATGTTACGAAAACATAAACACCAACTCCATGTCAAAAATCACACAACACTCACAAATAATAACACCAAAAATTCAAAATAAATTAAAATACCTTTTGCTCCCGGCGTCACCACTAAGCTCGGTAGTATTTTTTCAGAACACTGTATAAGTCAACAAAAATAAATTTGCCAACCTTCTTCACAACCCAAAAGACACAGTAGCGCCTTTGCAAAAATCAGGAATTTACAAGATTTCTTGCGGAACATGCGATAGGATAATTATAGGACAGACAAAACGTAACTTAGAAACACGCTTCAAGGTGCACTTAGCACACTTCATAAATAACAGGATTAACAATTCGAGCGTAGCCGCCGATACACAAGAAAACAACCACCCTATCACTATCCAGAATTTAACCCTGTTAAAATAAATACGCGAAGAAAACAAATTAGACGCCTATGAGAGCCTTTTCATTCACCAATTAAAAAAATCCGTTATGAATATCTCTCGCGGCCGGGTACCTTACTCACCCCCCTATAGTCTAACGGTTTCCCCTTCCCCTCCTCCCACTCCTCTCTCGACCACTTTCACTTTCTCAACAACGGACAACGGTTTAAATTCACGTACGTCAACCGACACACTTCATTCGGCGGCAGCTACTGATGATGAAAACTTGGCTCTCGAAATACGTATTAAGTGCTCCGTTCTTCAGGATAAATTCCTTCTGTATACGGTCACATAAAAACAATTGTTCCTTTCTATTCAATAGAAGCCGAAATATGATGTTGCCTGTATATTCGCAAGAAAGGAATCGCGTAGCTACAAAAAACTCACATAAATAAAATCAGAAAATAAAAGTAATTTTCATGCAATTTCTAGTTCAATGCAAAATTTTTACCGTATAAATAGGAAACTATATTCAATTCCCTCTAGGATGGTGTAAACTTCGCGTCGATAGTTTAATTCTATCATCTTTTAATATGCTAATGAAAAAAGTCCCGCACTATGAATTCGAGGCATTCCCATGTTATTCAAATGGAAAACAAAAATAGTTATTAAAACCTTTCATCCAGCATATTCCGGTGTAAATGCAGTGCATTCAGCTGCTTTAAGCTGCAGGATCGTTTAAAAATAATATTTTATTTTACTCATACAAAATCATTATGCAGTATTCTTAAGAATTTAACGCAATTTATTGAGAACGCTTATTCATGTTTATAAGGTTTTCTTCAAAATATCGAAATAAAAAATTGTATAATACACAGAATTTGATGATAGACTGCGCGGGAACTAAAGTAGCATTTTTCTTTTAAGATTTTCTACAACCCCTTTCAATTAACCCTACCTATATCCCACCCGCCCAGACTAAAGTTTTGGATGTTTATGCTTAATGTTCAAATATTTTTTATATTTGTTATTGATTCGGAAACCAGGCCTCCTCAAAATAGAGGAGTTGCCCACCTTGATAAAGTGGCTCAAGAGAAGTTATAGAAAGTTTAATTATTGTCGCGAGCCTTCCTCTAACATAAACACGTCAAATTTCACATGCTGCGTCTAGTTTACATAAATGACAAATACGTAATACATTTTTATTATAATCTCTAAAAATAAAAAAATAAATTTACTGGGACAGATAGAGAGAGAGCGTGGGGATGTCAGGAGATAAGAAAGGGGGCGAGAGACGGAAAGGGTTATAAACCACTGTTTTATGCCTACAATTGTCACATAAATTTTAATTTTGTGTATCTTTATTTCAGGGGCTCTAAACCGGTATTTTACCAGTGCATCCTCCATTCGCAATTGTGCCACGCTCTACACTGGTTAACAAAAATTACACAAATACAAAATAATACCAACATAAAATAGTATCCTCAAAGAAAATCATAGCACTACATCAAAAGGTTATATTTCAAGTATTTGAATAACGTGTGTGATAAGCAAAGAAAAAATAGTCTAATATTAAGTATTACTATTTATAAAATCAAACTTTAAATAAAAAATTAAAAGTATATTTGAATTATATATTATGAAACAAAGAAATGGGAAGTTTTACTATTTCAATGCGATATTTGTGACATGCTCTTTACAAATTTCGCTGATTCTGGGACGGAAGCCGTTCTCTCTTGTTATTTTTCAGCGACGTAAGTGTGGAAAAACCGAGTTCGCATAAATAAGAAGTGGAAAAATTTAGCAAAATGTCAATCGCTTTCTTTGAGATGCTTGGATAATCTTTTGAAATTTTGATCCAAAAATTATTTAATGGCAGAGATTCAAATTGCACTTTCAATGTTCTGTCGTTTTGGATTTCAACAAACTCCTCCTCTTCCAGAAGGCTAAATCCACTAGCACTTGAATTTACTGCAAACGGATTTCTAACGCAGTCATATTTGGAAATTTCTAAATTCGGAAAATAATGTTTTATTTTGAGTTGCAAAGACTGCAAGTGGTCTATTATCAAATTCACTATTTCTTCCTTGTCATTTGAGATTGATGTTAGAGGAAACATTTCACGGCCTCCTTTTTTAAGTCGTTCCTCCCAAATTTTCAATTTACCAATAAATGTATTCATTTTGTCTGTTGACGATAAAAGATTTTCATTTGAGCCTTGCATTGACATATTGAGTTTGTTTAGTTGTTGAAAAATGTCTGCAAGATAAGCCACTCGGACACACCAATAATCGCTGCTAATCCTATCAATAAAATTTGAACAGTTTTTCTGGGTGAAAACCGTCAACAACTCCTCTTTTAGTTCAAAAAATCGGATCAAAACCTTACCTCTTGAGAGCCATCTTGTTTCTGTATGAAAAATTAGAGTTACATGTTTTTATTCCATTGCTTTGCATAATTTTGTAAAAATACGTGATTTTAATGGCCGACTTTTGATAAGATTTACCATCTGAACGACATCATCAAGAACAGTTTTTACTTCTGAATCTAATGTTTCTGCAACAAGCGCCTCTCTGTGGAGAAAGCAATGGGTTGTTATTATATTTGGATTAATTTTCTTAATAAGAGCAATGAATCCTTTCGAGGTTCCTGTCATATTTAGAGCACCAAATGTACAAATTCCTGCGCAGGAAATCCAAGATAAATTACATTTTTTATGAACGCATCAATTACATCGAAAATGTCTTGTCCTTTTGTACTTCCCTGGATTTTTCTGCAGCAAAGAAATTGTTCTATTATTTCAGTTTCATTAACAAAACGAATAAAAGCCAGTACATTTACTGCTTATGCCAGTAGACTCGTCGACTTGAATAACGAAACATCTACCACTTACCATTTCTGTGACGTTTTTCTGTATCTTTTGACATATCACTAATACGTCTCCTAACCGTATTATTAGAAAGAGGTATTTTATCTATTTCTTTGGCAGCATCATCACCTAACATAATTCTAACAATTTCTTTACAGGCAGGAATTATTAAAGTATCTCCAACTGTATGAGGCTTTTTTTGTTTCGCAATTAACTCTGACACAATATAACTTGCTTCAGAAGTTTAAAATTTTTTCACAAAACTTGTTGACTGTTTACTTTGATCTTTCAAAATTATTTTAAAATATTCTATGCTTTTGTCTTGCAAGTGCCTATGTTTTGATAAGAAATGCCGCTTTAGTCTGCTAGGAACCATAGAGTCATTACATAACCTGTATCCGCAGATAATGCATATATGTATTGGATATCTTAGGAGACATTTGAACGTACTGTCGTCTCTGTTTCATCTAATTTCGTTTTCTTCACTACAAATTTGTCCATTTTAATGAGGGTAAAATATATCCCAGATTAATAATTCTCGGAAAACTGCAAGAAACAATTAAAAGGGATACTCAATGAATAAATCAAAAAATTAAATTCTACGAATTAATAAACATTAACTACCGACAAAAAACTTACTCTAATGTTCTCAAATAAATTCTGAGTTTGAGATTTCTTCTGGAAGCTGAAAGAAGGATTGAAAATCAAAACTGGCGACGGAAAACATTATCATACCTGCTTACATAAAAATATGTTAAATAAGATTGAACGTATATCACTGGGACTCGAGCAAGACAATGAAGCACATTGGAAAAGGGAGCATATTAGATGTAATAACCTTACCTTTAAAAAAATCGAAAACCCACTTTGATTCACGGCTAAATAGATATATTCTCTTAAGAATCGGATGTTCAGTAAGATAAAAAAAAGAAAACCACTTATCGCCGAAATATATCTGGAATTGTCTTGTACTGCAACTTTTAACACTTGGTTCAGATTCACGAAGAAAATCTATGCAGAACGTTCCAATGATGGATAACACAACTCCACGCGCCGAAGTGAAAATAACTACCCCCGTATCGAAAAATCAGAGAATATACTCGACCGAATAAGTCGTTACTTTGTTGCACTCTATATCAAAACAAAGTAGTAGCAGCAATACTATGCAGAAACAGACCAATTGTGTTCAATTTGTTCGAATATCACCAAATATTTTCTGCTAGTATTCGGGCAAAATGAACACAATAAGTCTGTTTCTACACAATATTGTACTTAATAAGTTTCAAAATCAGAGATAATACTCCGCGAATAAATTCTTGGAACGAGAATGGGAAAAAACGGCTGTAAGGGAGAAATGAGGAGCAAGATTAACGCCATCGAGGGAAGACCATCTGGAAGTTTTGCGTCACCCCTACACAACTCCCACGTCATCCCAGGGTGACGAGTCACCCCGGTTGAGAAACACTGAATTAGAGTCTTCGCCATTGTGGTTTCAATTCGTCAACAGGGATGGTACCGTATATCTGTTTTATGGCTAGTTGGGATCGTTTTCTCTAATATAATCTGTCAGTCACTTTCCTCGGGTAACCGTTGTTAACTGCTATTTGTTTCATCACCTGAAGTTCTTTCCTGATGTTAAAATCTGACAAAGAAATGTTTATTAGCCTATGAAGCATGGAATTACCGAATAAGTCTCATTATTTCTACAATATGAAGAAATTCCACAAGTGACGCCTGAAACCATTAACTAATTCGCCTACCTTTGCTACTGAAAGAAATCCGGTTTAAATAGACCAGATAATCCCCAATCACTCCTTCCATCACTTTTCTCATAAATACGCTGCTTTCCATTCCATGATCCACCGCCTTCTTAATATTCCCCTCTCTAAATCAAATTTTCAATTAGAACTTAACACCATCAAGCAGTCTGCTTTAAATAATGGCTAAAAGACGTATTTAATCGATAATATTATTACTAAAAAGCGTAGATTTATAGCTTCCCGATTAGCTGGCGCAGACGCGCATTCCTAGGAAACCTTTCATATAAATAGTCTATTCTTTTTCCTAAATTTAACCTGAAACCTGCTTTACACTCTTTCTGAACTATTTCTAAACGCAAAAGGCCCTATGAAGATGTCTTCAAAGAAGTGACGTGAACAAGCTTTCGTGTAATGTTTGTGTAGCAGTCTACATCGGCCAAACTGGGAGCTTTGAGAAGATGATTTGTGAGCATTAGCGGTGCATTCTCTTTTTAAAAAAAACTCGAATTCCTCGTTTGCGAAGTACTTTTTAGACCATAAACATCAGAATTAACTAATTCCTCAACGTAGAACTGAAAAGCCGCAAACTGGATGCCTGGATCTCCGCAGGATTCGAACCTTAGACCACTGCGTGATTTAAGGCTAAAAAATTAGTGAGAAAATTAGTGAGTTATTCACAGCAGCACTTGAGGACGTGATCAAAATGGTAGACTTGGATGAAAAAGACATTAAGTAACCTGCGCTTTGATGATGGCATCATCATTTACAGGAATCCCAGAGTAGTTGAGTGGAAGAACACAGGAATTGAAGCGGGCAAGCCGAAATGCTAAACTGAAAATGAATCATTATAAAACGAAGGTCATGTATAACTCCTTCACAATCCCTGAGAAGATAAACATCAATGAAACATATCTTGAGTAAGTCACGAGCTTCGTCTACTTGTGCCAGCTCATCACTATGAATGGATCACTTTTTGAAGAGATCAACAGGAGTGTGAAGATTGCATGGAGTGTTTTCAAACGGAATGCAAACATTTTCAACCAAATATCCTAGTATATCCAAAAAGAATATTTTATAACCAATGTGTTCTGACCGTTCCAACATACGGATGTGAAACATGGACCACGAATGTCAGAACAGTACGGTGCTAAAAAACAACGCAGAGGAGTGTGGAGTGATGTATACCATGGATAACCAGAAGAGACCGCAAAAAACGTAATTCATTTACTATGGAAAATATCACTTTAGAAAATAAAGCAGGACATGTAGTAGATGGTATGTGGCGCTTCAAAAATTCCGTTTCCGTAAAAAACGTTAAATGATCCTCACAATGATAACTCTTAGGGATTGGTGAACATTTAGCCAAATTTAACCCAGCTTTAAACGTCCAATCTATAGCATTTTCTTTCGATGTGGAGAAACTTCGGGTTGAAAAAAATCGGTTTGGCCATTGTCTAACAGGTGCTTGGCAAAATGCGATGATGTGTTCCCCAACTCCAAACACCGCTTGTGGTCTCCCATTCTCGTCTTTAAGCTTCTGTCCGAGGTAACGGTCAGCACAGGATAGTTTATTAACTCCGCTTATATGGAGATATGGTACAGGATCTTTAGCTTCCAGGAATATTTTACCGAAGGTGTTGAGGAAATAGAAAGCGGGTCTGATGTCCCTATGAAAGAGGTTAGTAAGTTTATAGATGATAGGGGTAATGAAGGGTAGTTTATGCCATCTCTTACGTTAGCGGGGAATTACGACAGAGTTAGAAACGATTTTTTGTGAAGCGATTCCCCTTGATTTTTTTTACTAGAGGCGACCTATTAAATGGATTTTATAACCGTTATTCTTGGCAATCTGTTTAATAATATTTAGTTCTTTATAAATATTTGCTTTGGAAAGAGGGATAAGGAGGCGATGAAACATTGACTGAAATGCCGCGTGCTTCTGAGAACCTCTCATAGCCTAGAAAATCCCTTCTTCTACAAATTAGTCGTTTAACTCTCCCCTTTTCACCCTACTTTCCCTTCGTCTCGGTCGGTCACGATACCAGCCGTAATGCTTGGGAGACTGGTTGAGGATATTTGCCGTTGTTACTTCCTCAACAGTCTTTTAAACGTTACAACATTGCTTCATTAATCCTACCCATTGGCTACAGACGCCTTTAGCAGATGCAAAAGTTCCAGTCAGTGTTGATAGCAAGGTTTACTGACCACTACATCCCTTCTGCCAAACCCAGGCTGGAGTCCAAAGGAGTGTTACGTAATAGGAGTTTTTAATTTAACGCATCATTGCTTTTGTAATATTTGTGAGAATTGCTTTTAAAATACAATATTACATATTCTTTATCAGTTCATCTCCACCATTAGTATATCTATAGCGATAAAATGAATTCCATATGATCTCCTTTGGATGTCTCCATTGCCTTCTATTGTATGACTTCTTAAACGCATACCGCGCAGAATTCATTGATTCTGCTACGCAGATTGAACTTATAGGCAACGAGAAGGAAAGTGTCTGACAAAGGGAAAGTTTTTTTAGAATAAAAGGTCGTCGTCAGCGACGGATTCAAGGGGGCGATTGCTCCAGGAGTGTTGAAATTGCAGAATAGTGCTCGCAAGGAGCTAAAAGTTGGTTCTTTGAGACACAGCAATCGAAAAAATACCAGTATAGCGGAAAGTTGCCTATTATGGGGAGGTTTTTTAAAAACTACTGCTAAACTTAGGAAAAGCTGAAAACCAGTCAGAAACACAAATATAATTTTACTTGATTAATAAATAAAGTTTTGTTACATAAACATCATGCATTAGGCAAAGGAAAACGTGTCAAATTCTTTTACTTAAAGGCTTCATCTCCCCAAATTAGGCGCTATCATTGGGGAGGTGAATAATTTAAACAGAGAACACAACAAATAATTTTAGAATAGAAAAAATACGTACATAAAACACAAATTTGAGAAGAAAGCAGTGTCTATCACTTGACAAAGCTCACACACAAAAGCTTCCTCCATACCAGCACATAGGGTGTGTGCACATCTGAAACATTTCGCACATCGCACCCAATCTTCTCCATTGTGGTCTTCGGAGAAACGACCACTACAATACAGGCACTCTGCGTGGTCTTCAACATCCTCTTCAATCGAATCATCAGCGAGAGGAAGAACTAGTTCACTGACCGAATCTAATGAAGAGTCAGACGGAGTTGGAGCTCTTCTCTTCCTTGTTCTTTTTGAAGGATCCATAAGAGCATTCGACGCAATAAGTTTATTTTTGGATTTAGTAGCATGTTGTTGCTTCTTTTTCTAAGTTTCCTCAACAGTTTTTTGTACGGAGAACTCGTTATATTTTTTGCTGATCCAGCACGAGGATTTGGCTTTAAATTCAGGCTTGGCACAGGGCTGATATCTGATGTTAGTACAAGCTCAGAAGAAGTGAATGGCGGAAAATGCGCAGGGCTGCATGATGGCTGATTATTCAAATTATTTGATTCCAGCTTTTTCTTTTTTCGTGGAAAACTGGTTTTTAATTCCATTTATTGCAGCTAGTTGGTAGGCCAGACACTTGAAGTCTGTCACTTACAAGCCGAAAAACATTCTTTTCATCAAAATACAATGCTAAACCAGATCATTTTCTACTTCAGGAGGAAGAGTTTGTTTTCTACCCAGTTTTGTATTTATTGCTTAACTTGGGCTTTTCCGCAGGTCTTTTACATAAAGTTCTAGTGTTGTTTGTGGTACTTTGAAAACCTTTGATGCCTTTTAGCTGTCCATTTCCTTCTTCCTCATAGCCTCAAAAGCTGCCTTCATCCTTTCAAGCTCGCATTCTTTCCTTGGAGCCATCTGTAATCCACAATAACCAACAATAAATCACTAATTAGATAACTGATTTCCTAATATGGGGAGCTCCATATTGGACATTTCAAACCTCCCCATAATAGGCGAAAACACGAACTAAAGAAAATGACTGAATGAAAGAAAAGGGCTGAATCCTACTGAAAATCTAAAATATGGGTTTAAAACTACACTTATCAGAGAATTTAATTAGTAAACAAAATTAAAAATACTATTCACCTTGAAAGATCTATGAGCCACAATATATGAACACACAAAACTTTCACAGCACAACTAAACACAACTACCACCACGGAATGCTATTAAAGGGCAACTGGTCGTTTCTAATGTGATTATAAGGAACAACGTCATTTGTTCTATTAGTTAAGCTTCTCAAGCAAAGAGTGGAACACCTCCTTGTATACAATATTACACCTCCCCAAATTAGGAAACCTCCCCATAATAGGCGACATTCCCCTGCCGTGCATTATGTAATATAATGGAGTTACAACTACAGTGTACCCTTAAATTGGTCTTATTGTTGCAATATACTTAAAAGAAATAGAGAGCGTGGAAAGGAGGGGGGAGGGATCGGATTGAGGGCCAGCGGTGGAACGATGGCTGGAAGCGAGTGTAGGAACGAGGAGGAAGTTTGGGGAAGTGTCGGTGAAAATACGGGGAGATGGAGGGAAAGCGGAAGAAAGTGCACGAGGAAGTGGTAGAGAGATCGAGGATATAGGAGAGAGGTAGAGAGGAGGATAAAGGGATGAGCGTAAGAGGAAGATAAGAGGGAGAGAGGTAGGGAGGAGGATAATGGGATGAGGGTAAGAGGAAGGTAAGAGGGTGAGAGGTAGGGAGGAGGATAAAGGAATGAGGGTAAGAGGGAGAGAGGGAACGTAAGAGAAATATGGGTAAAAGTGGGTTCGAGTTGCTACGGTATCGAATTCATCTCTTTTAAAACCTCGGCACACCCCATCCGCTAATCCCATTAATTAATCTTTCCCTGCGACGCATTGCGTGGACTCCTCCTCTGTACGCCCTAATTGGAATCGCCCAAATCTTTAGAAATGACGAGGGAGAATTTCTCCGAACCTTCCTCAGCCCAATCGATAGCGCTTTATTTGTTTATAGTGGAAGGGGTGTCTGATAGGAATCTGACACTTGTCGGGTGAGAGGTCGAGAGAGGGAGGAGGACAGGGAGGCGGACAGGGAGGCGGATAGGGAGGGGTGGAAACAGGCGGAGAGCGCACATTCGTTCAATTAGTGACCTGAATTGGAGATATCCTGGGAAATGAAAATCGAAGAGAAGCATTTTATTAGGACGCGTTATTTCCTGTTGCAACGCTCAAATTTTAACCTACGCACAGGCCAATATTCTATTTTGTAAATATTTTCTTATATTTTGTTTTAGGTTTCTTTTTTTGTTATTTGTTCATAATTAATTACGACACAATTGTGACATGAGGATATGTAACCAAGGTAACATCTTTAGTCCTGAATTGGTTAAATAAACCTGATATATAATTTATTTGTAAGAAAACCATCCTTATTAATCCGTCATCAGTCCTTATCAGAAAGATGGGCGAATTACCATGAAGGAGGGATTCATTGTTTTACATTACTTTTAATTATAGATAATATTAATTATAGTACATTATGTATAATTCGTTGAATAATCGATTTTGATTATGTTTTCATGCTATAAATAGTTCTAATGCCAAGATTACGACTGTGCGCGAGATCCAAAAATCGAAGGAAATATGAGTGGTACATCAAAATTCGTTGAAATAATAGAAGGTTATTTCCTTTTTTAGCGACTAAAAGGGGTTTTTCTAAATTAACCGAGGAATATGTAACATGATCGACAAGCATTTAGCTGAGTGTCTCACATTTATGAACAAATACAGATGTTAACTAGAGAATTATTGAGCTTGTCTTATGGCTGAAAACATATTCAAGAATAAGCATTTCAATAATCATAAAATTTAAATGAAAAAAGAAACTTGTAGATTTCCACTAAAAAGTTTAATAATCGGCCGGTTTTGCCTGTCACAGCATCATCATTTAAATGGAATCCTTCCACAAAGTAGAGCCTTCCCAAGTGGACTTTGTTAATCATAAAATTGTTATGATTATTGGAGATGCCTAAGATAAGTACATATTTTTTTCAATTTTAGATATTGAGGTGCTATTTCATGGATTTGAGATAGCGGTGTTGTTAATAAATTTTAAAATTTCGTTATAAATAACCCTTATATGAGTACATCCACGTCATGCAACTTAACAGGTTGTATCGTTGCTCTAAAGAGTGTACTCACGGAGCGATAGTCAGTTATACATTTTTTAATTTTAATTTTTTTTTGAGATAGCATTAGATCAGTACTTCTCAGCCTTTTATGTGTGCGTCGCCCCATTTTTAGTTCTGCGTCACCTCGTTCACAGTTGTAGCTCCTTCGAATTGCATTTAAAGATAAATTGGGCTTTCTCTATCATATAGAGTTAAAAACTTACGTATTTAAAGAAGCAGGGGCCCGTATTCTCCTGATTTTATTTATTTTCATAAGCTAGAATATGACACCCTGTGAATTTATCAAATATTCGCGTCACCCTTTAATAACTCTCACGTCACCCTGGGATGTGATGTCACCCCAGTTGAGAACCACAGCATTTCTTCTTATGTTAGAAACGGCGATTTGTGCGGTATTGTAATTATTTCGCGAAAGATTATGTTTTAGATCGTTTAAGGGCTGTGGTCTAATGCAAGTTCTGTTAGTTCGAGCGCATATTTGTATGCAATTGCATTACGATTTTCGATATCTGTTCAGTGTTAGGTATTTTCAACTCACAATTAACAAATTATGAATCAAGTTAAATTGTTAAAAAGTTTTGGAATAACATTGCTCACCTCTTGAACTTGTTTCTTCGTAATTATGCTTATGCTTATTATAAAACTGACGATTATTGATTTCATACATAAAATAACTTGTATACTGCATGAATAAATAAAATTGCTTGAACGAGAAAAAAAGGAGTTTTTTCTTCCGATGACGATAGCTTTAAGGAAGCAACCTAAGAAAGTGAAACAAATGCATACATGGAATAAGGGGAGGTCTTTAATTAATTTAGCAACAATCGCCTTAGATGAGAACTACTAACTTCTGCCAGAACGCCATTTACCATTCAAGTTTATTTACAGTAATTTTGCAACAGCAAGACCTTCATTGTATATAAGCCTATCACCGCTATTAGCGTCATACGTTGCCCTAAATATACTCTTACTAGCGATCATAGCCAGAATTTAGCCAAAATTATAATCAGTGAATATTTAGAAACTTCTAATGAAGTGTGATTTAAAGTGACTTTGGACGAATTACTTAAGAATGACAATGGTTATTCAGTAAATTGATATGAGCGAAGTGACAATACAGAAATGCCGATCGAGTTTGCATACGAATCACTCATCTTAAAGGTTATATTTTCCCTGAAACAACGTGTATCAGTTCCCGTATACGGTAAGCTCTTCAAAACCTCAAAGGCTTTAAGCTAAAGTGACCAGACGCCCCAATTTCGGCGGGACAGTCCCGCTATTGAGCAGCATGTTCCGCGGTCCCCTAAAAACTTTGGGAGATGCAAAATTGTGCCGCTTTTGGATATATTCACGATAAATGTCCCCACTATTCAAATGTTTCTTACAACAAATGGAACATAAGATAAAGCAATTCACAACAATGTATTAAACAACAGAAAACAATCAAAGATACATAAATGATAACAGCGAATGAAACAAAAACAATCAGAATCATAAGAATATTAATCAACCTCGTCCACAACAAATCAGACGACACAGATCATCAGTCAGCCGTGATGCAACTTGCGCATTGGCGTAATTCATCGGGATTCCCCTTATTCAAACGTGTCGTCAAGTTTGTACGGTATCGTTATCGCCCTAGATGGCGTCTCACCGACCCTGTATTGTTCAGTTTGAGGAGTTCGGAATGTATCAACGTTAAGTGAAACTATTCACTCATTTCAGAGACATGTATATATATACACACACCTGGAATCGAACTCGGGACCTGTAAAATCGGAGTATAAATTATGGCCCAGAGGTAGTCCCCGAGAGCACTAGACTTACACCAAGTTTCATCGAAACTAGTTAATTCATGAAGAAGATGTTAATGGGACGCACGCACGCACACACACGGATTCCGAGGCAATCTCATAAAACAACTTTCCATTTTTTGGAAAAACCTTGTGAACTATGAAACTTGTTTTATCTATCGATTACAAGGCATTTAATTAATATGTAATCATAATTTCATTTTACTACATTAAATAATTAGCGGTAATGATTTCTCGCGTGAATCATCTGTCGGACGATCTCTCGCGTCAACCGACTTTCGGTGGATGCAACTGACATGCGTTTTTCGACTATGGTTAGACAGCCCGTCTACTTTTTGGTCAGTTTAAGCAAAAATCGGATAAACGAGAATTGGATAATCGAGGTTATACTGTATTTTACCGTTAATTTAAATTGTTGCCCCTTCATGAAAATGTTGTTAAGAAGATATAGTATTGGTGACTATTTCGCTTGACTGGCAATGCAATGTAAAGCTGTTAGTTAACGAACGTAGAAAAATTAAACATTGATTTGTTAAAATCAAACTTAAAACATTATTGATTAATTATTATTAAATTGGAAACATAGCTCCATAATCCGGAAAAAAGAACAATTACCTTTAACTTCGCCAGTGTTTATTTTGGGAAATGGAGGGGAGAGGGAGGGGAGAGGGAGGGGAGAGGGAGGGGAGAGGGAGGGGAGAGGGAGGGGAGAGGGAGGGGAGAGGGAGGGGAGAGGGAGGGGAGAGGGAGGGGAGAGGGAGGGGAGAGGGAGGGGAGGGGAGAGGGAGGGGAGAGGGAGGGGAGAGGGAGGGGAGAGGGAGGGGAGAGGGAGGGGAGAGGGAGAGGGAGGGGAGAGGGAGGGGAGAGGGAGGGGAGAGGGAGGGGAGAGGGAGGGGAGGGGAGAGGGAGGGGAGAGGGAGGGGAGAGGGAGGGGAGAGGGAGGGGAGAGGGAGGGGAGAGGGAGGGGAGGGGAGAGGGAGGGGAGAGGGAGGGGAGAGGGAGGGGAGAGGGAGGGGAGAGGGAGGGGAGAGGGAGGGGAGAGGGAGGGGAGAGGGAGGGGATAGGAGAGGGAGGGGAGGGGAGAGGGAGGGGAGAGGGAGGGGAGAGGGAGGGGAGAGGGAGGGGAGAGGGAGGGGAGAGGGAGGGGAGAGGGAGGGGAGAGGGAGGGGATAGGAGAGGGAGGGGAGGGGAGAGGGAGGGGAGAGGGAGGGGAGAGGGAGGGGAGAGGGAGGGGAGAGGGAGGGGAGAGGGAGGGGAGCGCCGCAGAAATATTTTGCATATATTTTTCTAGTGTCCACCCTTAATTTGAACTTATTTAAATTATGGATTTTGGATACACTACCATCTCCGCTTGAAATTTATCATAGCACATAGTCGCCATTTATGAATAATGTAAATTGGTTTGGTAATGAACGCATTTTGATAAAATTTGGTATTGAATAGTTTTACCAAAATATTTTGATCGATTTCAATTTTGATTACAATCGGACAGTAATAAGGACCACTTTACATGAAGACCCACATGTAGTTTACAGTGTACCGTTTCAACTCGGGAATCGCTGGAGCTATTTTACTGAAATTTAGTATTGGGGATTTTACTAAAATTTGTCGATCTCGTAGAACACATTTGGAAAATCTCTGTGTACTCCGTCATGGAGTACACTTTTCCATTCTTGTTTACTAATCTGTATGTGTTTAAGTCATCAGCAAAATAACCTAACGCTAGATTTAAGGGTTTTTGGTGTATAAAATGATATATTTTTCCCCGAATTTCTCTGCGATTATCTTATTATCACTCAAAACTGTGGCTTCTTCTCTTGTTGATCCCATAATCTCAAATAGTATTCAAATCGGGTAAAGCAAAGAAATGAAAGTTTTCTTCGTCTTTTCGGTGCCATTTAGCAACACTTCCTGTGAAAGTTAATTCTTCACGACGCATGACGTATATACATATCCCGAGAGAAATCACGACAAATAGCGAATAGCAATTAAAAATTTGGAAATATCTGAATGGGATTTCCTTCCCGAGTTGTGACGCGAGTTGAATGCATGAAAACCAATAGTACTAATCGTTTTGTCTGATGACTCTTACTGTCGATTAACGGTTTTCATTTGTGTCAAATGTCCACCAAACGACGGAACTCGGTATCGACGTCGACGTTGCTCTCGTCCTTCTCACGCTCCACTTTGACCAAGAAGAACTCGCGATGACAACGGCTCAGCGACACCTGGGGTCTTTGGGCACGTGTAACCTGCCCTTCGCCTTGTCGCCTATACCGAAACCTCATGAATAACTGGTAAAAGCCTCATATCTCGCGGTCGTTATCTTCTTCCTTTTTTCTTTCGACCTGTGATACTGATCCGTTACGATCTTATTGCCTATTCACCCAGTAGCTCGTGGAAAATTGCTCAGGCTACGAAAAACACGTGCGAATTGAGGTAATTTTTGTTGAAGTGGAATGAAATGTAGATCCCCAACTCCTTATTACCTGGCAGAGTGATAAAGCCACACTTAAATTTTCCTGTCGGCATTAAAAAAATCTCTGGCTCTAGCTTGTCGTCACAAAAATTCCAGAGAATTTGTAATATGCCAGGTATCTCGTATTGTTCTCGGATAACGTTCTGTCCTACAATCTATCTCGCGTATTTTATTGCCACGATCATGTTTACCTATGCATGCAAGTGCTTCTATTATTACCAAAACCTCCTCTGCTAGACATTCCAGCCTATATTTCTCCACATGCATTACCTAGCGTTTAATCTCCGCCAGAGATACCCAATTAAAATACTTTATTATAGATGTTACGCTTTGCTTGTGATCATACATTTGTTTTACGAACTAAGCTGCTCTGTATTGGACTCATTCTAATTCAGGCATGTTTGCCTTATAATACGAGTCCCATAGGTACCCGGACGGTATGCCGACGGCTGTTATGACGAACGGACGTTATGCCGACGAACGTTGTGCGGACAGGATGTAATACGCGGGAAATGTTATATTGGCTACGTTCGATTATACTAATGGTGGCAAATATTTCCCCTTCTGCTTATAATAAATCATTTACACATTACCCGTTTAAATGTTCATAATAAGGCTAGTATAATTGGCCCGTTCAGTTGTTTATATATCTGGTACTACAGATTATTGGTTAAATGTTTTATACATAATGCTGTACGCATACCCTTTCAATTTGTATACTTAGGGTTGTACGCTTTACCTGTTCAATTGTTTATACTACTGACTTCTATATTTCTGGTGGTTAAAACTAACCGTGAAATATCATATTCTACTGGTGGTAGAAATTACACCTTCAATTGTTGATATCTCTGGCGGTAAAGTGTACCATTATATTTTTTATTCGCTTGTGAGCTCAAATTACCTGTTCAAAAATTAATAATTCTCTCAGTTCAATCCACCCGTACAATTGTTTATACTTCTTGTGATTCACATTACCCGTTCAATTATTTATACTTCCGACGGTTCAATCCACTTGTTCAATTGTATATACATTCCAGTGGTTTATATAACCTGTAAAATATTATATGCTACTGGTGTTATAAATTTCTCGTAAAACTCTTTATAAATCGCTTGTTAACATTTCCTGCCTATCCCAACCTGTCCGTGTATCGTCCGTTCGGCATAACGTCCGTTCGGTATACCGTCTGTTCGACATACCGTCCGTTCAGCATAACGTCCATCGACATAACGTCCGGCCACGGTCCCATATACTTGAAGCGTATTCGACCTGTGGTCTAACTAGTGATAAATAAGGTGTTTCCATACCTTTTCTGTAGTATTCCGTATTATTCTGCCTATGAAGGCCAACTTCTTGTTGACTGCGCCTTTAACCGGGCTAATGTCGTGTCGCAGGAAAGGTTGCGACAAAATATCCTCCTCAATTTTTAAGATACTGAGCTGCTTGGAAATTCAGTCCATCGATTTTATACTATGTAGAAATCTATCTCTTTGTTATTGCCTTTCCATATGTTACGGCGGAACATTTACGGTAATTAATTTCAATTTGCCATTCCTTGCACCAGGCGAAAATAGCTTTTAAACCTTCCATCAGGGATTGATGGACATCCCGGTTCTTTATATCTCTATTTACCACAGTGTCCTCTGCGAAAAGTCTGATTTTACAACGAACTACCGAGCAGATATTATTTACCTATATTAAAAATAAAAGAGGGTCTAAAACACTTGGAACATTTGACATGACTATAACGAGATATGAGGACCCCATCGATAATTTTATCTCTATTTAAGAAGAAATCTCTCACCCAAATCACAATGTTCGCATTGTTACCGTATAGATCCTTTCTTCTTTATTAATTTCTGATGAAGTGCATTATTAAATGCTTTCCTGAAATCAATTTAAATTATCGACGTGGGTATATTTCTCTTGGCATAGCAATAAATCGTTCACAAAAATGCCGAGCTGTGTATCACATGATTTGCTTTTACGGAATCCGTGTTGGCATTTGCTTATAGAAGAACGACTAACTAAATAGCGTATAATTGGGCCAAAGATTATATGCTCAAGTATCTTGCACGATAAAGACTTTAGGAAATCGGTCTCTTATATTCACGGTTCACTTTGTCGCAGCCTTTATGGATGGTCGTTATGTGTATTAATGGCGCCTTGCATAATGGGTTTCTCGAATATTTTAAAGATGCGATTTCATATGCTCTTACTAACGTGGTTATTTCCTCAGACCCAGGAGATTTATTTTGCTTAGTCTGAATCAAGTTGGTCCGCGATAACTTTTATCGAGAGCATCATATCCTCCATCGAGTCGCCCTGATGCATAGGAATAGGATTCTCACCCATATATCTATCCGCAATTCAGACCTTCTGAAAATGTTTATTTAATAATTTTGCTTCCCCGCACTATCATACACTACATTTCCTGCTTGCGTTCGCAGTGACGCAATGGTCGGACCTTTACTTCGGATTTCTCCGGCGTAAAACTAAAATGTTTTGGGTTCTCTTACAAATTATCAAGTAAAACTTTCTCTTTGATTTCACTAAAAGCATTGCGCATTGTTACTCTTGCTCTTGGAGGCCTCTCCCTTATTGTTGTCTAATCGTTATTCTCTGTCTATCCGTGGCATTTTGTGTGTTAATTCCGGGGGAGAGGAGTTTTATTTGTCGCCTAGGAGTGCTCCTAATTTCCTAGTTGAACCATCTAGGTTCGACATTATCACGCTTTAGTTCGTTTAGCATAAATTTATCCTTGCACTCTCGCATCATACCTCTAAATATACGCCAGTATTCTTCCGCGCCTGCGCTATCTGTTGCATCGCACAAATTAGGGTGAACATTACAGAGCAAAGATCATAAACTTCGAAAATCGGCTTAGGCGAACAAATAAAGTTATCTCCTAGCATTTCCCATTTCTTAACTTCAACTCCACGTTCACGACCTTACGATCTCGTATTCATTCTCCTATGTATATCTTATTCACACTCTCTGGGTAGTTTTTAGCTAATAATTTTAATATATTTTTTATCTCGTGGGGCACCTCACTAGCTGACACTGCGAGTGCTTACCGAAAGTTTTTATTGAACCTTATCATGATTCACGGTCTCCATCAATGGAATAAAAGCTATTATTATTCCAGTCAATTGAAGGCAAATTGAAATTACTCCAAATTATTATAGCTCCATCTTAATTTATCAAACTTAGCATCGCCACTTGGTTCTCGATACAAAAGATATTTTCGATACTTACGTTAGGGGACCTACAAAAGACGCATATATTACGATTTTAGAGTCGCTTCCTTTCTCGCTACACCACACACTTTCAAATTCGTCGTTTATAATCTGTATTGCAACCGCATTCACAGCATTTGCTTTCAATGACTAATGCAATGTTTTTTGTCCATTGTATGATAAAAATTCAAATTGGCGTCCCGTTACGAAGCTGCACCCTTGTCTGTGCCCCGACAGCTCCGTCCTCATAATGGCTCTAAGGCCCCCAATTATTCTTGGTTAATCATGAGGCTCCATGTAATATTGTTTTCCGTAAACTTCTTCATGTCTCTTCTCTCCCTTTCAAGTTGTCTATCAGCTGAAACCTCTTTCCTCTTTCATTTTTCCTTCTAGTTTTCCTCTCTCTCTCTTCTCAGTTAATATCCGAGTTCGTCTTCCTTTTTCTACTAGGCTTTGCAACTCCTCGCTTTTCTCCTATTATTCTTAGCATTTCCTCGTTTTTCTATCTGCCCAATTTATCTTCAACATTCTTCTCCATCCCCACATTTCGAAGCTTCTTATATCATTTTTCCTTGGCGTTTACGTTTCTGCCTAGTACAAGCTTTTATATTCCGCTTCACTTTTGCTTTCCCTATTCTAGTTATTAATTTCATCGGTGCATTTTGAATCACTCAGTATGATACTTCCAAGATATTGATGCTCTGAAACTTATTCTAATAGGTTCCCATCAACAGTTTTCTTATTTTTCCCGATATTCGCATGAACTTAGACTTTTCTTGTTTTATTTCTATTTCGTATTTTCTGCCTGCTATTATCAGTGTATTTATCATTTTTATGAGTTCCTTTTTCTTTCCTGCTAGAAGTACTTGACCATCACCGTATTTTCTGTGCCTTCTAGCCAGGGGAGGATCCAGAAACTTACAAGGGGGGGGGGCGATCGCCCCAACTGCCCCTCCCCTTCTTGATTTCGCCTCTGCCGATGGCCATACATTTTGAAAATACCTATCCCCATCAGAATCTTTCTTTCCCTTGTCATACAAATTAATCTTTGGTGTAGAAATAAGGAATGTTGCGCGGAATAAATTTAAGAATGCACTCAGTGGAGTGGTATGAGATCGTCCAAGGGGAGGCGATCCCCCCCTTGTTTCCGGCACTGCTTCTAGCGCTTCTTCCATTAACCTTTCTTCATATGTATTTTATAGGATTGGTCTTGTCTCACTCCTCAGTCGATGATTCATTCGGCTGATTTCACCTTTTTCCAATATGAACTTTAGAACTTGATTCACGGAGATATTCCTGCCCAGTCTCCTGTCTTTCCAATCTACGTTTATATCCTTTAATACCTTCATCAGCGATACTCAAGTTACTCTATCGAAGATCTGCCAAAGGACGAAACATACGCAACAATCTTCGTTGTATTCTATTGCCCTTTCTGATAAAATTCTAACTATACCGATAATATATTTGGTTCCTCGTTCTTTTCTGAGGCCTATTTCTTTAGCCTTTCATTAAGTATCCTCGTGATGATCTTCCACGTATGCGACTTACCGTTCTGTAGTTTTACAGTGCATATATATAAGCCTTTGGCTTATTCTTTAGAGGGGTCGTTGTTGCTTACAGGGAATACTCGGGTTTCACTCGCGTGTCGTAAATCTTGTAAATAAATTTTGTAGACACTTTCTGTTGAATGTCGAATAACTAGAAAATCTTAATCTATTTCAACCATCCTTACATATTTAAAGAGACGGACTCAACATCTTGACATAGCAAACGGTTCCAACGATCTAAGGCATATTCTTACGTCGATCGAACGGCTTGATACCCATAACGTACCGACAATTTCCATGTCTGAAATAGAACGTAATGTTAAGTTGTTGTCACCAGTTGACTGGAGCTTAAAGAAAATTCATTATTTTGGTATATCAACCATTGCTATCTTTATAATATTACTTTGTTGTATTGTTTCACTATTGTACTACAAATTTAAGAAGCCTGCTATGCCTGCAGATGTACCATTGCAAATCGTCAGCTCTCAAAATGTACCGCCGAGTCTGGCAAATAACCCAATTACTGTTTATAACATTCCACAATGTGCTCAAGATTCTACAACGTGCATAGCTCCTGTACACGCACCGTTGTTTCCGAGGTTGAATTAAGGTATTATTATCTAAAATCGGCTATATCCTGTACCCGTCCCTAGGAAGTGAGCGAGTGGAATTCAGGTTATTATTTTTTTTTCTACCCCCAGGGTCTCAACTGTCGCCGGGGTGATGTTGTACGGATGCCGAAAGACATCGTATAGTCAGCCGCAGCGCCACACTCATTATTTACTCTATGGGTGAATCAGGCCCTTAAGGCACGCTATCTCAGGGCAATGCGCCCTTCGGGTGATTCCCCGCTCGCTCAATCACCCACTTCAGGGGATGACTAGCGCTTGACCTTTGTATCTCATGTTAGTATATAAGCGCGGGTCATCCCTGAGGCTGGGCGGTGTTTCCTCGCGACTCCTCTGTCAGTAGGATCGGCTGTGTTAGCGTCAACCTTGACCGGCTAGCCCTTCCTTACGGGACTAGGATCGCCCGCCCCTCCGCGGTCCCTCGTTCGTTGGTCCAGCTACGTTTCTGTCAAACCTCGACCGGCTAGTCCGCCTTCGCGGGCTACGTTTGCGTCGGAACTGACTGGCTAGCAGCTCCTACTAGACCAGGGTCACCAAGGCGCCCCGCGCCACCTCCCCCTTGCAGGATTTAGCCGAGTAAGCATGTTGGGTATTACTGATCACCTGTTGTACTCTATGTAACGTTTGGGTATTACTGATCTCCTTTTGTATCCTATGTAACGCTTGGCAATATATTCCTTCTCGCACTAAAACGTCTTACGATTACTCGACACTCCCTATGTCACTACGACATATTGGTGTCAGGTGTGGGGTCGTATGGAGTTGGAGTAAAAAATGTTCGTTAAGAAATGCACTCGAATTGAAGTTTTGAAAGGCCAACGATAAATTTTGCAGACCAACAATTAAATGTTTAAAAATTGGAATTTTACATCACCGATTTAACTTATTTTTCGGATAGACGAGTGTATAGACGTATACTTTAAAGAAATCCGCGATTGACGGCCTAACATTAAATAAAATTAAAATTTTGAGGATATCGCAAATTTTGTTTATTCCTATAACCGTAGGATGTTACGACATTCTATCGGAAACAGGCGGCGGAAGGCAGTAATGCATGAATCGAACGAACCGACATTTTTTTTCTTCCTTCAAATGGTCGAGAAATCTAACGAGTAAAAATGGCAAACATTTGTGAGCATTGAAACAGTTAAACCAATCTCTTTATATTCTCCTGTTATTTTCTTCTTTTTCACTTATTTTTCTCACGATATGCAATATTAAGTAGTTAACAAAGGAAATTTTTTTTTCGTTTCCCTAATGTTGGTCACTGATTAACGTTCTTATGCATTTTTCGGTTTTCGTGATGATTAAGTAATTTTTTTACTCTAACTTGACCCCACTACAAGTGTCGAGTTTTGTAAGATGTTTTCATGTATTTAAAATTTTGAAACGCGACGGAAGAATTCTGTCATTATGGACTGGTTGCGTACAGATACGTCAAGGTGCGATCACCATTTTCTCCTACCTTGGGAGTCTCACCCAGTACAAACTCAAGGTTTAATTAATTTCACGCCCTCCGTAAACACTATACAGCCCCAGGGCAGTAGTGTTGATCCTCAAAACGGTGCGATCGGTTTTCAGCCGGCAGTACAGCCTGCCGCAATAGGAAGCCAAATTCATTTTATCCCAAATTTTAGTAGGGGAGATGAAATAACAATCGATAAATTTTTGGATAGTGTTCGAATCACCAGCCACCTGAGTGGCTGGAGTGAAACTCAGACATTAGGTATAGCCCGCCTATGGCTGAACGGTACTGCCGCCGATTTCGTAACAGCTAACACCCATGTAACAGAATCGTATGAAAATTTCTCAACACATCTTAAAAGGAGATTTTCCTCAAAGGTATCCCCAATTACACTTGAGAGAATGTTCAGCACCTGCATACAAAAACCACTAGAGAGTGTCGCTGAGTTTTCGACTAGGTTGCGGAATATCGCCCATAAACTACGTCAGTCAGGTAGCGATCCAAACTCCGAGGCAACAAAGAAAATAACAGATAATAGACTTCTCGCGCAATTTTTGATTGGGTTGAAGGAGGAAGTCGGCAGATTTGTTTTAGTCCGTAACCCCAAAAACATCCTAGAAGCGGAAGAGTATGCCGCCATCGAGGAAGCAAACGCGAGAAATTACACATGCAGGAATCAGGAAATTAACTCGCTACAACACTCTTGTGCGTTAGCACCCCAACCGTTCCCTCAGAGCCAACCCATGACATTGCCTCAGTTCGCGCCGCATCAGCAATATGTGACAAATCAGGACGCCCAAAATGTTCATTTTCAGCCAATGCCTCAGCCACTTTTGAATTGCACAAGTCAGTTTAACGCCGTACAAGCCCCTCAATACCCTCCTTCAGGAAGGCACGTACGCGCCGCTCGAACCCAAGTGTCAAATACACAAAACGGGATACGTACCTGCTATCAATGTGGGAAAACCGGAAATTTTGCCCGATTCTGTCGTTTCAAAGAGAAGAGCCAATCTCGCGAATGTTTCAATTGCGGTGACGCTACACATATCTCCAAGGACTGTCCTCTCATGCTCTGCGGTGTGTGTAAACAGAACGGGCATCGGCCTATTAATTGTCCTACTCGTCTAATTCCCCACAATTCGGGAAACGGCCCGGTCCCGGCCAACCGGTCGGGAATGAATTAATTCTGGCAGTAACACCTGAAGCCGGTTTGACTGTCTCAGTTCGTATATTTGGAGTACAATATAACTTTCTTGTCGATACTGGAGCAGCCGTAACCATCGTTAGCAGTAAGAATTTTCCATTCGGTAAACTCAAAATTTCCGAATATCACTCTCCAGTTAGGAGCGCTTCAGGTCATGCCTTACCAATCATCGGTCAGTGCTACGTTCCATTTTTTATAGACTGTAGCCCATACCCACATGATGCCCTGATAGTAAATCTCGGTCATACCAATTATGATGGAATTCTTGGCCTCGATTTCATGATCCGTTATGGGAGTAGTATTTCGTTTGACAATCGCAAAATAAAAATAAGTGAAGGTCATTAAACACATTTTTGAAGTCTAGCAATAATAGTACTAGGAGTCATGAAGATTGCACTGAAGATTTAATCTCTTTTGAAGTAGAAGTCACGGAACCCAAATCCTTTATCAACATCACTGTAAACGAAAATAGTTCTGCCTTAGTCTCAAACGACTTGACATCATTTGATAGCGAAAATGGGGAAGTTTTTTATGTTGAAGAAAAGACCGCGCATATAGTAGACATATTAGGATCGAGTATAATAGAGTCTGGTGAAGCCGATGTCCTGCCGTCAGTCGTTGATTTTAGCAATGGTGCTTGTAGTTATACTGACGATGTCCAAGAGACTGCCACCGATTCCGGTTGTAAGATAGATGTGTGTCACTATTCAAATGTGGAAAGTGGTCTGAATGTAGCTGTTACTAAAGAGTCAATTAAAGTACCTCCTTTTTTGCTTGTGTTGTCGAAAGCAAAACTGGATAACTTGCATGGTAAAGAAGTCTGTGTGATTGAGGACGACCAAGATATTACTATTCTCCCAATTATAGCCAAAGTGACACCAGATGGCACGGTTCCTATACTTATGTGCAATCTACGTGGAAGTACTCAAGTATTAAAAAAGCACTACAGGATCAATGTCGAGCTATTCACCAACGACCAAAATGTACCTCTTGTGAACGAGATAGATACAGGCAACGCAGAGTTATGGCCCGAACCTCCCATTGTTGAAGATTTGCTTTCACTTTTTGACTTAAAAGACGCTCCGGTCGAGGCTGTTGAGCCACTAAAACAGCTCATTAGGGAATATGCGGATATTTTTATTCATGGCAACGTCCGCTTAGGGTGCACCAACATTGTTAGGCATACTATAGATGTTGACGATTCGAGACCAATCAAGAAGCGACCATATCGAGTACCCCATTCTCAGCGAGCCGCTCTGGACAAAGCTATCCAAGACAAGTTAGGTCAAGGCATCATATCCCCTTCCACAAGCCCGTGGTCTGCGCCTATAATTCTAGTGAAAAAGAGAACTCCGAACGGCGATCAAATACCATACCGACCCTGTATCGATTACAGAGCCATGAACAGTGTTACCAAGATGGAGGTTTTCACTATTCCTAATATGGACGAAACGTTTGACCTATTAGGGGGAGCGTCATTTTTTCCACCATGGACTTGTGTAGTGGTTATTGGCAGGTGGAGATGGATGAAAGAAGTAAGGAATATACCGCGTTCAGCACGCCCGAAGGACATTTTCACTGCAATAGGATGAGCTTCGGTCTTGCAAACGGTCCTTCAACCTTCATGAGGCTGATGACAAATGTTCTATCAGGAATTGTAAACCAAGGGTGTACCTTTTATTTAGACTACATTTTGAGATACGACAAAACGTGTGAGGAACACGTAGCAGGCTTACGAGAAATCTTCGGAAGACTTAGGAAGGCGAATTTGAAACTAAAGCCACAGAAATGCAGATTCTTCCAAAAACGCGTGAAATTTTTAGGCCATGTAATTTCTGCTAGGGGTCTTCAGCCTGATGACGATAAAGTAGAGGCAATAAAAAATTTTCCAGTACCAACAAATGTCCGACAATTGCAGTCTTTCCTTGGACTTGTAGGCTACTACCGAAAATTCATGCCGAATTTTGCAAAGATTTCCAGCCCACTTACGAAGTTGACAAGTAAAAATGTGGAGTATACGTGGAACACAGAACAGCAGGAAGCCTTCGAAGTTTTGCGAAATGCCCTCATATCGCATCCCGTCTTACGATTTCCTGACTTCTCGAAACTGTTCATTTTGACGACGGATGCGTCTCCTTTCTCTACTGGCGGCGTGTTATCTCAGGAATTCGAAGATGGAGAACATCCGGTAGCTTGTGCTAGTAGACAGTTACATAAGGCTGAAAAATCCTATTCTGCAACCGAGCTGGAATGTTTAGCCGTAGTGGACATGGTTAAAAATTTCGAGTCTATCTCCTCGGGCGCCATTTCACCCTGTTTACCGACCACAAACCCCTTCGTTGGCTCCTTACCCTTAAAGAGCCAAGACTTGCTAGATGGATTATGGAGTTAACTGAATATTCATTCGACGTTAAATACCGCCCTGGCAAGGAGATCGCTCACGCTGATGCGCTCTCCCGCAAAACCATCCCTAGGGTCTCAGCCTTACACGACGACGTGCGATATGAGCCTGTGTGGGATAAACAACGGATTGCCAAAGAGCAAGCAGTTTGCCCCGAGCTTCGATCATATCACGAACTAGCGAAAAAACATGACCCTAGCTACTTTTACGATAATGATAATGTGTTATACAAAATTCCGAATATTGTTCGTTCACTCCACGTATTCCTTGTCCAAAGGTGTCAATGTGTAAGTCTATATGAACAACCCACTCTCCTGTTGCAAACACAATTTGTCCTTTTGGCACGAATAGAAGTCCTGAGGAGTCCACTGATGGCACCGTCACCGACAGCACAAAAAACAGCAACATAGTTTTCACAAGGTAGGCCATGGTATCTGGAATAACATTGCACACAATTATTTTATATCACTCACACCAGCTAAAGATTTCTGTCATGGACACTCTGCACATAGGTCACACAACACAAGGATCACTGCGCACTTTGGAGGAATCTCTCGAGCTTGGGTTTCCTTTTACGAAGGTTGTTGAGCTCGCGCCGCCTTTGATTGTGGCGTTTTCGACCGATGCTGATGTTGTCAAAAGAAATTTCCAAACTCGCAGACCAGACTAGACAATCTTTAAATTCTAGATATACGTTTCTGGCAAACACGTCAAATACTTTAAAAAGACATGACAAAATGCTTTCGCAAACATATAAGGCTCTTCAAGCCTTGCAGCAAACCTTAAATTATAGCAACAACGAACTTTCCCATGCTATTCCTAACACAAACCTTGCGGATAAACTTTTCAGTATTCTACATATAAGCTTTACTTCTCTCTCTCGACATATTTCTCAACTGGCCCATGAACTAAATCGCTTAAGTAATACTGTTATGTCAGCGGAGCTAGGCACATTAACCCCTTCCCTCCTATCACCCACTCACCTTAAAGGCATCATTCAGAACGCCTTACCAACACTTACCTCTGAGCTGACATTCGTTGGCTAAGAAAATAGCGATGTAATGCCTGTCTACGGCATCGCCCGAGTGAGAGTACTGCGGCAATCAGGGACCTTAATGTTGCTGGTAATATTACCACTTTCTCACAAAGAGAGGAGTTTCAAGGTACTTAAGGCGTACTCCTTTCCATCAGCTATGGCTCAAGATCACCATGCCGTGCTCCTGAAACCAGACTCACCCTACCTAGCGGTGACGGCTAGACGTAATGGCTTTGTCTTACTCCCTAACGAGTACTCACAGAACTGTATCAAAGGCGACATATACGTTTGTCCTCCTACCTACCCCATCCTTACCGATGCAACTAGCTCCTGCAATATAGCCGTGTTCCTGAATAACAGCGATAACATCAAACGTAATTGCGATATACATCTTGCGAAATCCCGTTACACCGTCTACATCAAGGGCGAAACGCCTGACCGATGGTTCTACAGCGTAAGCAAAGAAACCGCACTTAATATCGTTTGCCTACAGAAATATTCACGGTTAAGTATAGCTGGTCAAGGGAGTTTGGAAATACCTCCAGGTTGCTCAGCATACGACGATACAAATTACCTGCCCGGAATAACAAATGTCTTCAGAAGCAGCTCTTCCATCGACGTTGAAGTGTCTCTGGAACCTCTTGAAAAATTCGATGTAAATATAATTGACTCAACATATCTTGACATAGCAAACGGTTCCAACGATCTAAGGCATATTCTTACGTCAATCGAACGGCTTGATACCCATAACGTACCGACAATTCCCATGTCTGAAATAGAACGTAATGTTAAGTTGTTGTCACCAGTTGACTGGAGCTTAAAGAAAATTCATTATTTTGGTATATCAACCATTGCTATCTTTATAATATTACTTTGTTGTATTGTTTCACTATTGTACTACAAATTTAAGAAGCCTGCTATGCCTGCAGATGTACCATTGCAAATCGTCAGCTCTCAAAATGTACCGCCGAGTCTGGCAAATAACCCAATTACTGTTTATAACATTCCACAATGTGCTCAAGATTCTACAACGTGCATAGCTCCTGTACACGCACCGTTGTTTCCGAGGTTGAATTAAGGTATTATTATCTAAAATCGGCTATATCCTGTACCCGTCCCTAGGAAGTGAGCGAGTGGAATTCAGGTTATTATTTTTTTTTCTACCCCCAGGGTCTCAACTGTCGCCGGGGTGATGTTGTACGGATGCCGAAAGACATCGTATAGTCAGCCGCAGCGCCACACTCATTATTTACTCTATGGGTGAATCAGGCCCTTAAGGCACGCTATCTCAGGGCAATGCGCCCTTCGGGTGATTCCCCGCTCGCTCAATCACCCACTTCAGGGGATGACTAGCGCTTGACCTTTGTATCTCATGTTAGTATATAAGCGCGGGTCATCCCTGAGGCTGGGCGGTGTTTCCTCGCGACTCCTCTGTCAGTAGGATCGGCTGTGTTAGCGTCAACCTTGACCGGCTAGCCCTTCCTTACGGGACTAGGATCGCCCGCCCCTCCGCGGTCCCTCGTTCGTTGGTCCAGCTACGTTTCTGTCAAACCTCGACCGGCTAGTCCGCCTTCGCGGGCTACGTTTGCGTCGGAACTGACTGGCTAGCAGCTCCTACTAGACCAGGGTCACCAAGGCGCCCCGCGCCACCTCCCCCTTGCAGGATTTAGCCGAGTAAGCATGTTGGGTATTACTGATCACCTGTTGTACTCTATGTAACGTTTGGGTATTACTGATCTCCTTTTGTATCCTATGTAACGCTTGGCAATATATTCCTTCTCGCACTAAAACGTCTTACGATTACTCGACACTCCCTATGTCACTACGACAACACTGCTCTAACACAAAGGGCAATTTGTTTGGATCGAGCGAAAGCGCATGCATCAGAAATGTTAAAGGATGATTCCCAAACGTTGATACGATTGATTCAGAAATGGATGGATTAGCTTATGCATCTTACCTGATCATTGTCTTCGGTACTTTTTTAGGAACTGCGCCACACTAAAAACTGAAGAAGCTTTTCAATGTCAAAAGTGAGAAAGTAGTACTTTAGTATTTTTCTGCTCTTAAATCGCTTGTCATGTACACGTGGGCGAATTTCAAAAATGAAATGTAAAAATGTCATTTTTTAAGTTAAAATTTAGAACCTGACGGAAAGTTTAAGTAGTTGATAAACTATTATATTCTAATTTTCTTCTTTCTTATAGTGTTGTATTTCTGTTGATTTCAGATGATGCTTATTCTACGCAATCACTAAGTGGAGATCTGAGCATGGGATGGATTAGAAGAAATGCCAACAACAGATTCTTAGCCATTGCCGATTGGGTTTGAATATCAATTCATTGCAGTTTATTACTTGATTGCCTAATATGAAATTTATCTTTATCCCATTCTAGGTAATTATCTATCTGTTTTTCTTGTTTCGCCCGTCTCCAGAACCAATATTCTCGCTGTCATACAATTTGACTAACTGATTCTTTTTCCCCGTTTGCTTATGTTTACATTGTGATCCCATTTATATAATTATGGATTTATATACACATATGTGTATTTAATGTCGACATGTGTGACCTTGTTTGCTTATGTTTACACTGCGATCCCATATATATACTTATGGAATTATATATAAATACAGGTATGTGCATTTAAAATCGGTATTTTTTATCTTGTGTGCTTATGTTTGCCATGTGATCCCATTTTTATACCTATGGCATCACATATAGTACATATGTACATTTATGTCGATACATTTACTGTCCTTTCGTTGTCCCTTACACATAGCGTATTGAAAACCACGCTTGGTGCACCATTCGAAGCGTATTTTGGGGGATCTCTAATTTTGGTCCCATTTTCGCTGTTTTTGGGTCTGTCCCTACCCTTTCCAACATACGCCCTGCCGTGGCATAGCGAGCTCGCTGAAACTTCGACCCCCTCCCTTCCGGCCCCTTTCCCTGAAGGTTTCCACCCTTTTCACAGATGAAATCTAAAGGCACCATTCTCCTTTCGACACGTATTTACACACTCTCGATATTTTAGGCGATTGACATTTCTCCGTATATTCATTATTGTATTTTTGTTTGTTTGCCTATATAATTTCGAAATCTACTGCTAATGCCTTTTCCCCACAAACGAATATCGTCTACAGGTGCCGCTGGAATTCGACCGTGCTTTTTTTGCAGAGTGCATCGTCCACGAAGAATGAAGACGCCTATCGGACACTATTTTTCATGCTCGATTAAGTATGTTTTTATGCTGTACTTCTATTCGAATTTTGTGGAGTTATTCGTTATAATTATTTTTTTATTTTGCAGAGCATTAATGATTTTCCAAGACAAATGCAAGTGTGGTCTCCCCTCTCCTTCTGGAAGTAATTAGCATATATTATATATAAGATTCGATAAATGCTGAGAATGAGCTATGGGTTTCGCTGTTTACGTTGATATTTTGAATTATCGCATAGGTAAGGTATATATCTTGAAGAGTTTTAATTTTAATTTAATGCTTCATTTTATGTACTCTTATTTTTGGCGAGCAATTCTACTAGTTTATTTATAACAATCAATTGTTAATTAAAACTTCTTTGTGATTGTATTGGATGAGACCTTAATTCTTCGCAATAAGGAAAACTATTATCACATAAATTAGAATGTTTTGTTCGAACCCATTGCCCTGTTAGGTAATTGTAAAATATGTATTAGTAATTGAACGATCTTCCTTAATTGCAAATCAGAATCAACGCCATCGGAGTCTATGCAACATTTACGAAGAGGATATCCTCGGGACATCGGCAGGGGAGGTAAGCTCGCTTTCCTTATTTTCTATTTGCACTTTACTTCACGATAGATTTCGCAGACATCAAGTAATAAGTACTTTTAGACAGACATGAGTTTTCCCTGTATTCTTGGCAGCTGCAAAGGTTTTTGTTTTTCCCTCAGGAGATTTAGGGTTTGCGATATAATCTTCAGACTCCTGGTTGTATCTACGGAATATTTAATTACAAAAATTTACTTATTCACTTTACGTGTTTTTGGCAATGGATAACATTAGGACGTATGCAGGCACTCAAATAGTTATTCCTTATAGCGAATGTTGAAACGAATAGTTATGATTTTACAAAACTTACAACCGTCCCAGGACCAGAAGTTACTAATACCTGGAAAGAAATGATGATAGCAATAGAACTAAAATTTATTACATTTAATATTACATGGTAACGAATGAAAATTAAGCACTCTCAAAAACAGTATGTTGTTGGTTCAATAATCTGTTAAAATGTACGTATTACATTAATAATGAGAATAATAACAAATTGAATTTTCGTAATTTTTATCGGAATTCTCAGATTAATATTTAGCCCGAGTTGGCAATCCGATTAGTTTGCATATTCACAAGTTGTGAGTGATTTAACCAGAAGATTTGAGCGTGAAATTGCGATTATTTTTGCTATTATTAGCCTAATATAAGTGTATTGGTGTAATCTTTACCTAGGTTTTTGGTATTATATACCACTCATATAGTTGGCATGTTTCTCTATCATAGCAATTGTTCATTTTGATATATAAAACAGAGTGGATGTATATTAGTATGTCCAAAATGTTTAACCCACTTCCAGAAGACCTAGAAATTTGAAATTTGGCACACTTATAGCTTTTAGCTCACAATTGACAGGAAAAATCCGAAACTCCGAGATTTGGGATTTTAAGGATTCGAGATTGGGGCTCCAAATTTTCCGGAAAATCCACGCCGTAGAAGAAGAATAGCCAGCGCCAAGATAAAGAGTACAAATGGATTCATGCTTAAATATAGTCTATGAATACTTTTAAAGTGAGTCAAATGATTTTTCAGGAATATTTCATATTTGAGATACTACAGATTTAATCAAAATACACGGGTAGTAAGTTACCCATTTACAAAAATATATATGAAACATATAATTGCACAAATAAAATAAATATAGTAAGATGTTACATTAAATCAAATATATATATTCATTGAAGTTGTAGTTACAAAACAGTAATAAACTTATTGCATTTTATATAAAATATGACCACCAAAGCACACAAATATTACCTAAATTCATGAATTGCCTTGATTTGTTTTACAGTAGTTTCAAAAATGTCTATAGAACTATAAGATAAAAATAGATTACCTAAACGTTGAAGACGGTTTATTGGTGAGTGGTATATACAATTTGTAGTACAAGCATTGTTAAAAAATGTATCTGTGGATCTAGTATTATAAGATGATATGCGAAACTGAATTAATGATAATAGGTTGGGGCAATCATAACTGGAATTTACTATTTTTAGTAATGTTACAACATCCAAGATTTCGCGACGAAAGTGTAGTGTTTTTAAGTTGAGGCTACATAGAAGATGTTGATACCGTATGTCCGATGTACAATTCCCGAGTTTGAAGTTAACCAGCCTTAAAAATTTATGCTGAACTTTCTCTATTGAGTAAGAATGGCTTTGGTAGTATGGTGACCACACAGGTGAAGCATATTCTAAATGGGGTCTTACCAGGGAGCAATACAGTAACTTTAAAGATATGACATTTTGGAACATACTTGTATTCCTGGAGATGAATCCAAGCATTTGTAACCCCTTCTTTACAACAGCATTATTATGGCTAGAAAAGGTAAGGGAAGAATCGAAAATCACACCCAAATCCCTAATTTTGTTAACTCTTTTAAGTGCTGTGTCATTTATAAAATAACATTCCAAAACAGGATATCTGCAATTATGAAAGGTGATGACGTTACATTTTGAAATATTCCATTGCATTTTGTTGGCGGTACACCATCTAAACATGTTATTCACAGCCAATTGTAAAATATCACAATCGCTAGAGGAATGTACCGTTTTATAAATTTTTAAATCATCTGCAAAGAGAAGTATATATACGTTTTGCACATAATTGACTATATCGTTAACAAAAATGTTAAATAATAATGGTCCCAAATGGGAGCCCTGGGGGACTCCTGATGTCACATCAAATGTATATGAAAAGAAGGATTTAACTTTAACATACTGCTGTCTACCAACTAAATAACTACGTAGCCAAGACAACATAGTACCTCTGATGCCTACAGATTCTAATTTATTAATCAGTAAACCATGGTCCACTGTATCAAAAGCCTTACTAAAGTCTGTATAAACAGCGTCAACTTGCAAATTATTGTTTATGGCACTATAAATATTTTCTTCATAAACTAATAAATTGGTGACAGTAGAATGATTTGCCATAAACCCATGTTGTTGATCAATGATAATATTTTTTAAAAGTGGAGTTAGCATATCGAGAACTAAGCTTTCGAACAATTTAGAGAGACATGATTGAATAGACACAGGTCGATAATTAGTAATATCAGATTTCTTGCCTTTTTTATAAATTGGAACAACGTGACTTATTTTCCATTGGCTTGGAAATTCATCCGAGGAAAGTGACATATATAAAAAGTATGAGTAGTGGAAAAATTAATACACTGGAGCATTCTTTAATCAAAAGTGGGGGAATGTTGTCAGGACCTGGACCTTTTTTAATATCGACAGATTTTAACTTTTTCAAACTTTTGAGGTAGCTCAAGATGGACAAGCTATAGCAAATCTTTTTGCCAAGTACTTTAGTTGTGTTTACAGCTCAAACTCAGATATGAATAATGATTTGAACTTTAAAGAGGACAATACTACACATATACGTATATGCAAGGTGACATCTGATGACATTTTGAAAAAGTTAAAATCTGTCGATATTAAAAAAGGTCCAGGTCCTGACAACATTCCCCCACTTTTGATTAAAGAATGCTCCAGTGTATTAATTTTTCCACTACTCATACTTTTTAATATGTCACTTTCCTCGGGTGAATTTCCAAGCCAATGGAAAATAAGTCACGTTAGTCTTTCCTCAAAGAATTAACATGATTCCAAAAAGGTTTGATGTTGGAATGCAGTAGGGACTCAATATTATCAATATGGTCATGATAACAATGCTTAGACAGATCTTTACATCTGGCTCGTAGCAAGGAAAAAGTCTTATAATCAGAAACGGAATTAGACAATTTGAACTTCCTATGGGCTTGTTTCTTCTCATATATTAATGACCGCAGTTCAAAATTGAACCAGTTTGGAAAGGACTTATTTTTAAATTTAAATTTAGGAACATATCTTTCAATTGCACAACCCAATATATCATAAAAGTAATTCACAGCGCTATTTATGTCCAGTTTAATTAGCACATTCCAGTCGATAAGAGATAGATAGTAGGACATACCACTATAGTCTCCTTTGGGAAAATTATATGATATTGAGTCATATTCGATAAAGTCAGAGTTGGTTTTGATCATAAGATCGCAGTCGAGGGGTGGATGATGAGGATCAGCTACAATGAGAGACTCGCAGGCCTCACTGACTGAAACTTGCTGAATGTTGGTGAGCACAAGATCCAGGCATTTGCCATGTATGTTGAGCACATTGTTACACTGAGATAAATTTAGGTAACTGACAGTGTTCGCCAATGGTCTACTGTGGTCATTCACTGTGTTGAGCTCTATCTCAGTGTTGTACCAAGAAAGACAAGATAAATTATAGTCGCCACAAATAATAAAGTAAGCACCAGGATATAGCAGATAGATTCGTTCAAGTTCTAAACAATGATCTTCATAAACCTTGGGAGAACTACCAGGGGGAATATACACACAAACCAAAATTACAAATAATTTAGAGCACTTTACAGCTACAACGATGTGTTCAATATTAGTGTGCTCAACTTCAATTTCAAAGGAGTTAAATTTATTATTCACTGCAATCAATACCCCTCCACCCAGTTGTTTATCACTAGTAGCAATAGATCTGTCAGTCCTATAAACATTAAATGTTGGAGTTAGTCCAAGTTCGTTGGTGCCAATTGCATCACACAGCCAAGTTTCAGTAATAAAATAACAATCCAAAGTATGAGAAATAGCTAATCTTAAATGATTAAGTTTAGTTCGTAAACCACGTACATTCTGGTAATAAATTCTAAGCTTACTGTTCAAGGGGGACAATTTTTTGTTAAATGAATTAGTTACACCAATAATATCACTATTTGTGGTAGGAACTGGCCTACCTACTTTGTCACTAAAAAAGAACTTCCACTACTACTTTTAGGAAAATAAAATTTGTTCACCGCCGTATTACATGGCCAATTCGAGGGATTGGTAAGCTTTTCGAGGTTCTTAGAATCGGAGGACACTCTGAAAGAACTGTATTCACCTTTGGCGTTTAGCTTCACTACTTCCGCTTTACAGCCTACAGTATTTTCAACATGGAGAATCACATCATTCGCCGTTGCGTTAATGTCAAGACGCCACACGTGTAGGTGAATCTTCGGGTTGGCACCAATTAATGACGAGGAGTTGTTTCCTGTACCAACAATAACTTCGCGTTTGGGTCTACGTTTACGAGTCACTGGGATAAAGGGATCGGCATCATTGCAATCAAGAGAATTCAAGTCAATATCGGGAGATTTACTTTCCTGAGAATCCTCCGTAGGAATGTTAGGGCTAGATGAGTTCAATGATGTGGATGGTGCTGAGTGTTGTAGCTTCTTAGTCTGGCGAGTAACTGGTCTCTCGTAGTCAGGTATTGTGCTGGGCAGCTTCCTTTTCTGGGATTCGTGGTTTGGATTCTTCACCGCATTAGCGAAAGAAGCGATGCCATCTGCTGGAGAATGTTCGATTGAAGAAGCCTGCTTGCTTTCAACCAAAGATAGTCGCAAATTTACTTCAGCCAGGGCACTCAGAATGTATGCCGTAGAAGCGTGGACGCCATCACTAGGCGTCTTGTTTACGATGCATATGTCGCATTTCCACATTATGCTCTATGACTTTTAACGACTTTGAATTCAATGTCCGTAAGTCCAATACATTTTTTATGAAAAACGGAGTTACATGTGCCACCGCAAAAGAAATATTCGGAGGAGGAAAGAGATTGGTTGCAGGAGTGACAAAGAGAAGAAAATGTACCGTCGGCCATCTTGAATATTACAACAATGTTATCTTTTACCATTAACATTGAAAGATTTATCGAAGCATAAATCGATACATCTCTTTACATTTGTTCGGTAACCAAGATGTTGTTTATTGTTTACGTTTTGGCTAATGGTATTGACATAATCCACATAATTTTATTGCTGCTTTAAAGGTTTCGGTGCATCTAGCCATGTGAATATTAAGTAAGACGTTAATGCCTAATTATGTTAATGGTAAAACTTTACAATACAATACATAAAATAGTAAATGTTAATGTAAACATCGCTTGCGTAATTAAGGAATGGGGACGTTTGGTCAAGTTTGGATCTTTTTTTGTCAGGGCTCCGCCCCCAAACCCCTGATTTAGCAGTTCAAAACTTGGGGTACCCAACAGCAAAAGTAAATTTCAAAATTTATTGTATTATTTTTATTGTAATATGACATCAAAAGTGATAAATCAATATAAATAATAAATAATGAAAATCGTTTGCAACTTAAAAGAACTCTTTCCCGAGCGAAGTCAGGCGTTTCTGCTAGTTTTAAAATAAATGCACCTATTTCTCTGCACTCGTTCCGGAGCCAATAAATTCGATGGGAAATCGCGTGGAAACGTGTTTGTTATTTCAATAATTTGAAATTGGGAGAACAATTCTTCTATGACCAGGAATCGAACTCTTGTCTTCCACTTCCCGTGTGGTTATTCTACCACTGAACTATCGTAATAGACTATAACTAAAATTAACGAGAGTTGGGATCTGGGCGTTTTCCCCTCCGGGTGGAGGGTATGCGCCGACAGCGAATCCCCCTCAGGCGGGTCCTATTTTGTCAAACCTCATCGACTCTCACTGCTTGGAGCTGTTTGCTGTTAGCCTTTGCCTCTTACCGTTACCTTGTGCCTTTTCTCGCCTTTTGAGTTTTCATGTCTTTCGAGTTTTCTGATGTTTTGAGTTTTCATGAAAGTGTACCTTAAGACATTTTCTTTTCGAAATAGATTAATAATGACAAAATAATTTGGAAATTCTCAAAATTCACTTATAAATTATGGTGAATAAAACAAAATAATGAATTAATTGAATAATAGTGATGTGTTTTTTATAACAAAAAAATTGTTGGGTGTCAGGAGCATCCCACGCGATTACTGGCGGTTGAAAAATGAACGCGAGTACCGCAGGGTGAAATGTTAGCGTTGTTTCTGAATGTGTGGTGACGATTCCCTGAAAATATAGGATTTCTTGCATTGCCAGTTTCCTAAACAATTTGCGAATAAAGGAATACGAGTCGTTCGGAATGTCCGAGAACGGCTGAGCGCTTGGACTGCGCGGTAGGCAAAATGTTCAGGAGGGGGTGGAGTAGAATGCGGTGTAGGGGAAATCGGCAGAAGTCTAGGCAGCTACGCATCCTAAGCTCCGCCTCCACAAATCCTAACTCTCGTTAATTGAAGTTTAATTCTCTCTCACCGAGTTCTGAAATTGGAGAATTAGTCTTTCACGATAGTTCAATGGTAGAATATCCACCCGGCAAGTTGAAAACCCGAGTTCGATTCCCGGTCATAGCAGAATTTTTCTCTTTATTTCAGTTATACCCAGAATTCAAGCTTATACATGTCGCTTAGGGACCTTTTGATCACTGCATCAATTTACGGCATTTTTTATACTAACCATATCTTCAATGATCGACTTTATTTGCCCACGTGATACTAACTTCTCATTATCGGATGTTAGCTGATTGCTCCTTTCCTCCGAAACTATTTTGGGAAATTTTCAACTTTAGTTAACATAACTTATCAGTCCGTGACAATTCAAATGTCATTTCATAGTAAATAACTCATATTTCCGTTTTCAAATATTTATATAAAATTGTGTAAATTAGCTTGAATGATTTCAAACTTTTCTAAAACATCCAGTTTTAACCCTTTTGATTGGATATGTAAAATACCCGGTGCAAATGCGCTGCTCTAATTTTATTCCCTCAAATATTTTTCAAATAAAGAAGTGTCTTTATTGAGCACACAACGGCATTGAGGTTTTGGTGTGAAGTGAGTGTTAACTGTCACAGTGGAAGTACTGTAGGTGGTTGAAGGATTTGAAATGCACACTGGTGTGAATTTTATTGTCCCGGATGGAAAGATCGATATCCATGAAAGTATTGTTGGTGGCGGAGGAGTGGCGGGTGAAGGAGAGTGTGGCACGAAGTGTGGTAGCAGAACGGGTCGGAGAGAGTCAGGTCCACAGTAGAAATATGTCATCGACGTACTCAGCCATATGATTGGCCTGGGATATACTGTGACGGAGAGCAAGTTCCAAAATTCTCCCCGTATTGCCCAATACCCGGTAGAATTCGGAGCAGTCAGACAATGGTGGCACCTCCCGGTGGAAAAGGGATGAGTTCCAGTGGCGGCTCGTAGCTAAAATTAGTGGGGGTGCTGCTCCAGAAAACTTTTAGTCTTTGTTTTAAAATTGTGTAAAAGGAAAAAAACATGTATAAAAAGAAAATTTATTCAGCAACTTGATAAAATCTTAACAAAAAAAACCAAACATTTTTTACTTACTTTAACTTAAATTGTTACAGTTCAAGCTTGATCTATTCATTTAAAAATGAAATCCATTCTTCTTGTTTTAATTTGCGCAAAAAGTTCAATAATTTTCTCCTTGATCTCTGGATGACAATTGAGGAAATTTTTCTCCATTGAAAGTACTGCAAGCGCATTTAGTCTTTCCGAATTTATAGTGCTTCTTAAAAAAGTCTTTATTCTTTTCAATGTTGAAAAGCAGCGCTCTGCCTCTGATGTAGTCATGGGAATTGTCAAGAGGATTTTTATCAGTTTCGTAATTTCACTAAAAACATCATCTAGATTATTTTCCAAGATAAATTTCAGCAGCTCAATTAATTTGCAATATTCATGAATATCAGTCCTACAATAGAATACTTTTAGTTCAGTTTCAAGCTTTTCTTTGTCAATCATGGGATAAGCTTCAGTGGTCAGTACTATCTCTTTTGTGGGATGTTCATTCTTAAATCTAGTGAAGCATTTCTTGTTGAACAATTTAGCAGCTACTAAGTGTTTAGTGGAAGAATATCTGTCCATTATATCAACACATATATAGTCACACACTTCCTTAGCTTCTGCCATGAGTGTCTTTGAAGGATTCTCACAGTACTTTGAGTTTCTCAATTCTAAAATAGCAGTTTTGAAATTTGTTATATATTCATTAACTTTAAACACACTAATTTCTCGAGATTGCATTTGGTTGTAAATTATTTCAACATGAGGCATAATCTGATGACAAAGCTCTAACCAAAACTTGAAATTATCATCATTCAGGTATTTTAAAATTCCTGTTGCTTCTGCAATGGTTTGATCTGCATTTGATGTTGACTGAATTTCAGTAAGGCAGTTTTTTAAAGGTTGCAAATTTTCATGAACTCTGTTTATGGTCCGTATGTTGAAATTCCACCTTGTAGAGGATGGACCTGGAATGCTGACGTCCATATGTTTCTTGAGAATGGACACACGTTGTGGTGATCTTGAGAAGAATGTTGGAATAGCCAGAATGTTAGAGAAAAATATTCTTGCGTTTCGTGTAATACTTGCTGCAGTTCTCATTATTAAATTAAGTTGATGTGCATAACAGTGAATGAAATGTGCATTACTATAAACTGCTTTTATTTTTGCTTGAACTCCTGTTTTTTTAGCTTTCATGACATTTGCACCATCAAATGTCTGAGCTATCAGTTTTTGTCCATTTCCTTGAAGGATTATATCCAATTGTTCTAAAATACGTTTTGATATGCCATCTGCAGTTTGATTTTCTGGAATAAAGAATCCCCAAAAACGCTCAAATATTTCTTCATTCAATACGTACCGTAGAACAAGGACCATTTGAGTGTGTTCCGAAACATCTGTTGTGTCATCAGCCATGACAGCTACAAAGGAAGCTTTTCTAATTTCCGTCCTTATCTCCTCATGGTATATTTGTAGCAGGCAGTCAAGTATCTCATTCTGAATGGTCTTAGAAACACCTTTGAAGACTGCACTGGTTTCTAAGTGATTCTTCAAATCTGAATCTAATTTAGATGCAAAATTTACTAATCCTCTAAATACCCCTGGATTTACTGAATCGTCTTTTTCATCATGTCCACGTAAGGGAGTTTCAAAGTTTCCACAAAAGTAAATGCAGTCTATTATTTTGGACAAAATTTCATGGTTCTTTTTAACTTTTATATTATGCTCATTGATTGAAAGTCTGTATGCCTCACTAAGTTTCTCCTTAATACTTACGGTTCCTAAAAGTGACGGTGAAACAACATTATCAACGTGCTTCTTTGACTTCTCATGCTTTTCAGTTTTTTCTTTCATTTTGTTTATATTTCTAAAACCATCTTTTGTCCACGGTACATCACCTCCAAACAGAAAACACGGGAAGCAAAACAGTGCATTTTTTACTTCACAGCCGCAAAGCCAACTTTTCCGTTGGTACCATTCAGAATTAATGCTACGAATATATTTCTTGTTGTTGCTTTTGCCTGGCTGAGATATTAGAATATCAGGTGTTGAACGACCTCTTTTCTTAACTGTAACTTTCTCATGGAGAGATAGCTGTGAAAACTTAAGCTGTTGAAGTTCACTTACAGTCACAGAACTTATTTCTTGGGGATGCAAGGCCATGGTTAAAGTTTTCTGTTAAATAAAAGAACCGAAAAAAAATGAATCAAATAGAATAGCTGGAAGCAGAATAATAATCTAATTCTACACTCTTCTACACTTTATCACATTCAAGAATATGGTACACGGTTTTTAAGCACAACACACGCTGAGTAAAAAAAACTTCCTTCCACCATCACGCCAGAGCCGGCACTGAGAGAGCAACAGTGCTCTCTCTACCTGGCAGTCCCGCCTTCCTCCCCACCCCCCTCCTATGTGCGCATGCGCACAACAGTCAAACACCACGTCGCTGGCACTGTGAAGCGCACAGTTCCATACAAAGATTTTTGTATCTTTTTCATAAACTGGGGGATGGCTACTGAAGTACTGACATTAAGCTTAAGGAATATATATTGTACTACAAAAATAAAGAAAGAATTAAAGAAAAAAGGACTCATTATATCAAATGTTATCGATAATATCAAGTGGAAATAGGGGGTGCTGCAGTTCCGCAGTGCCTATACACGAGCCGCCACTGATGAGTTCTTTTATGTATGTTTGTGTGTTTTAGCACTTCGAACGGGATTATGGTCCCATCACGACGAGACGGTGCTTTAGACTTTATCTGAGTGCAGGAAGAAGGATAATCTTCTTGGACAGTAACACGCGGAAGGTTTCAGAGTGGAGACCATTGAGTTTCGGTGAATTGATATAGTGTTGATTTGGCGTTTGTAACACTGCCATTTTGCTTCGGTATTGTATAAAACAGAATTTTCTTTGCCTTTGAGTCATCAAGTCGGCTGTCCCTCGTGGTAGTTCTGTCAAATATCAGTCGGAAACAGTCTACTGGGAGCTTCAAAACAAAAACTGAACAATGAAATAAAAAAATCTGCAAACCTTGTAGGATCATAGTCAGTGAAGAAACTGCGATCTCCAATTAAGGGAAATAGCAAAAATTATACGATGACGATCAGTGAAGAAACTATTAAGAGACAATCTCAAATTATGTGAAATAACAAAAATTCTATATAGTAACAATAATTTCAGAAAAAAAGCGTAGATTTCCATAACGTATAGCGCAGCACTCTTAGAAAAAACGTCCAAGCTCAAAGGATGACCATAGAAAACTGAAAATATTTAGCAGAATAAGTTCCAAACATATGTCATTCCAACTACTGAAGGGTCAGGGTCATAAAAGACCAATGTAAAGGAACCCTGTCGTAAAACGTATGCCTGGAGTGTCCTCAGCACCCCGCACTAGTATTGGAGGTTTAAAGGTTAACACAAAGCAGTTAGTTCGCTCAATGGAAAGTTACTCATCGTGGAACGCAACATCATTCTTGTAAGTGTAACTCTAAACGTACCAGCTTAAGTAGAGGATAAGCAAGGGACGCCTGGTCTGAGAGCTAGGCTTCACAAAGTTAATAAAATGGAAGCAGGGACGAAGATTTACCAGCATCACTCCTTAGCTTCTTGAAGGAGGAATTGTTTTGCCAACGGCGAGCGACATCGTACCTATCTGTCATAAAAATGCGGCAAATGGGGCTTTCAGATTTTTAGAAAGATCAAACATTCGGTTGAAAGGCAATTGACGGATATAAACCCGAGGAATGGGCTTGATGAGGTGAAATTATTGCACCTTCTCAAATGCATAATAAAGATAAAGAAGCAGCCTTACCTTTGCGATAACCAGTTGTTGGAAAATATTTTTTCCTTCACCCTTAGCGCACTAAGTGTGTGTGTATTATATTATAAATAAGTTGTCTTTTGATGAATTTCATGCATACGTGCTGTCTTATTTCTTCACCGCTCGACAGTTCAGTAGACTCAAACGATATTTTTGACGCGCTAGTCAGCGCTCCGTTCTTCGGAAGAGACGTTAAGCAGTTGAAACCCTTGGTGCTCTTAGTAAAGGGTAGGGTAATGCCGGCACCGGATATCCCTCCTCCCTTGTGTGTGTGTTCAGTGTGGAAGGAGTTATGGCTATAATAATCCAAGAGATTGATTAGACATACATACAAGCAAACAAACTGGATCCTTTTTAGAGACTTCTTTTAAATGGCGAGCCTTTAGCAACTGCATGGCAGATAATAATGCGGCGGTTGAAATTTTGAGCTTAGGACTCCAAGAATTTGATATTAAACATTATCCAATAAAACACAAATGAAAGTGATGGTGAAAATTCTATGCGGATAGGCATGTGCTGAACATGAAGAATTATAAAAAGCTTGTTCTCGCCGAGAGATCCATGTTTTTCGCAGAGCTGGAGTAGCTCTGTATTCAATCGATAGATAAACATTTCGCAGAGAAACGGAGACAGCAAGCAAGAGAAGAGTAGTGCCAAACCTGAGGTATGTATGGCCTAACGTCAACAGTGTTTGGAGACGTCACCCAAGTGGAAACTACAGTAGGAAGCAATTGGTATAGTAATAGAAGGTGTCGAAGAAATAATCCCAGGCAGTAGGTTCAGTGGTAGGCACTTATGTTCAGACTATGGATATCTCAAAAGGGATATCCCAAGAGTAGATGTGCTTCCAAAAAAAATGAAGGTCGACAGTATCAGCTATGGGATCCTCTCGTATGAAAGTATATCCGGTGAAGTTGCTTCTGAATAACCAATTGACCGTATCTGTTTGCAACGAGAGATTCCGGTGAGATCGTTATATAATTTTTGCCAAAATTCAAAGTATCTCCAAGCGGACATCACCATTCGTAAGAATCGACACATCTATGAGACATTTCATCCCTGATTGACTCAGGATCGTTTAGGAATATAATCTCAAACAGAGCATTTGAGAATTTGGAGGCACACAATTCGATAAAAATAATCACAACAATTGAAGATGAATGTTACACAGCGTCGCATCAGCCCCTGAATATTAAGTGCTGTGCTTCATAAAGATCCTAAAAAGGTGATTGCGGAAAATCTATTCCAAGAATTTTCGGACGTTTTGACTCCGAAGTTAGGATATACTAAATTGATTGAATATGACTTTAAATTAACGGACAATACCATGGTTAAAAGCCATCCGTAAGTTTTCTCTTCCTAAAATGCAAATTCTGAGGCAACAAGTACTAGGTCTTTTGGATAAAAGGGTCATTGAACCTTAAATTATAGCCCAGCTTTTTTAGTCGCCAAGCCTCATGGGAAACACCGGATGGTAGTACCCCTGAATCAGTGCGTAGATATCGAGCCTGCACCATTACCAGATATTCATTCAACTTCTCATTGGTTTTCGTGCAGTAAATGGTTTTCATCAATCCAGATCTTTTACCGGTTTTATGTACTTTGGAATTTATACGTTCCGGAGGGTGCCTTTTTGCTGGACTACAGGAGCCCCAGTACTGACAATACTATTGTAGCCATTTTTTATTAACTTTTGTATTACTCTCACATACATATGGTTATATGTCGGTTTGTAAATGGCTGATGGGTCAACCGATATCCTGTGGATCCGAGATGTTCACACCCCATAACTTCCCTTTCCCTTATTTTTCAAACGCGGTATTTTTTTCTTATTTACCTCCACCCAATCCACGTGGTTCTCTTCCTCCTCCCCCAGCGTATCACTCCGCCCTCCACCCCGATCGACCTAATATAAATGGCCTAGTGACTCCGCATCGTCTCTCAATTAGAATCAAACACTTGGCCCTGAAGACGGTCGCTTAGCGAACGAAATACGTATAGGCCTTTAAAGTGAGGCAGGTCGTCGACACCGATGGTCCATCACACAGAACTTTTTCATCCACATCGTTGGTCTCCTTCATCGTCGTTGTTGGACTTTTGCCTCATCGTTATTGTTACCATCACTTCGTTGGTGACCATTCGTCGGCGGGGAAATACGACTTCACATCATCTGCTGGCTAAAGGAAAAAACATAGCTTTTAACACGTCATTATTTGCTTAAGAAAATATATCGATTTATTTCTTGAGACTAAAAGTTAAAAAATAAAATAGTTAAAAATAAATCAAAGTAATTTGACTTTTAACCTTCTGACACTTATCCATATAGCATTTACAAAAGTATTAATTCATGTCTAGTAAATCAAAATTTACTTTTTAGTACTATGTACAAAAGTTATTTTATTTTAATTATTTTATCAAGATGTGAAATTCCAATTTGTCTATAATTATCTAGACGTTAGCACAATTTATTCCAAATCATTCGAGGAAAATTGTTAGCATTTTAGGGAGATGTTTGCCATACTGTGTAGGGCATATATCGCAGTAAACCTTCAAAAGGTGAAAATTGCAACTCAACATATTTATTTCCATGTTCACATTTTACCTCCAAGGAATTCGAATTGATCCAGAGTGAACGAAAACTATTAGTGGATTTCAACATCTGAAGGACGTGAAGAATGTTGCTAGATTTATGGGAATGGTGAATTTTTACAATAAATAAATTATAAACTTTGTAGAGAAAGCAGCCCCTTAAATGCTCTCAAAAGAAAGGCAGCGAAATTTTATTAGTGCACGGAACAACAAGAGGCATTTGAAACTCTGAAAGAAGTTATCATCCAACTGCCAGTTCTTCACAAGCCTGATTTTTTCAAATAATTCATCTTGCAAACTGATGCTTATGGATCAGTACTCTCCCAGGAGAGTGGTGGAATTGGACAACCAATTGTCTTTGCTTCACAGACTTTCACTTCTCAGGAAAAGAAAGCTTCCACAGTTTATGAAACAAAATGCTTAGAGATTATATTTGGTGTAGAAAACATGAGACCATAGTTAGAGAACGCTGATTTTCTTTTGGAAATCGATAACCAGGCATTGCATTGGCTTTTCTCTATCCTATAATATTTGCAGATTTAAATATATAACAATTAGAACTCTGTTTTTTATAAATTCAGATTTTCTGAATAATTTGATTATTTTATCCGCATATTTGTTAATGTCTTTTAGTGTACTCTAAAAGTAGCTGTATTACAAATATTTTTCATGTTTTTTTGTGCATGGAATAGAATGAAAAATAAAATTTAAAATTCACTGAAATTATATGAAATGGTATCTCGAATATGAATATCAACGAATAATTCTCTGAATGCTATCTAATTTTAGAGTAAACTCCAACTAACTATTTTCTGAAGGGTGGCGGTAGCGGAGCTTTGGCCTTCTACGCAACGTGCCCAGGTTCGAATCCGGTGGATCGTCCCGTGCCCTACGTGTGTGCTTTAAGGAAACCGCGCAAGTCAGCCCTCCGTCCTTCTGAAGTCACATTAAGCAGTTGTCCCCTTGATGCTCTTCGTAAAGAGTAGGCTAATGCCGGCACCGGGTTTCTCTCCTCCCTTGTGAATATGTCTAGTGTGTAAGGAGTTGTTACTATAATAATTCAAGAGGTTGATTAGCCAGAAATAACACACACAAACATTAATTATTTTCTGAGGTGCTGTTTGTATGTTTTTATTTTGAGAGTTAAACGTTATTATGAAATTGCTTTGCCATAGCTATATTGAGCGTAATTTTACCGCTTAAAGTAATTGTTTTTATAAAAATTGAAATTCATAAAAATATTAAAGGTGATTTCAATTTCAGCTAATAATAAAGCTAACAATTATATCTTCTACGTTTTACATGTGAAAAACTTCTCGTAATCCTAATTTTTATAGAAAAGTTGCGATATGACAGATGTTCCTCTTATGTATTAATTCATAATAATTTATTACGGACATGAATGTAGCTTAAGGAAGATTAAAACAGTAAAGCATTATCCCTGAAATGTCGCAAAATGTAGATTGAAAATTCAAAGTAAGATAAATATTCACCATAAGAAGATTATTCAAATACACTCGTGAGTTTTCGGAAGGGAAGTAAGTAAAACTTAGTGAAACTTGGAAGCCAAATGCTGAAGTGCTTGCTCAAGCATAGAAGAGGTGGGATTATCCACACGGGTGGAGTGATCGTAAAAAACGAGAGTTCGACGTCCGCATATTTTCCGAGTCCGGAGTTCAACGATTTCCTATTCATCCCCGGTCAAGGTCGATCCTCTCCGTGCCACCGTCCTCACCTGACGCGCCTCGCATCCGCCCTCGTGTCACACGCCTTCCCTCGCAATCCATTCACTTCCCAACAAGCAATGAGATTTCACTTCAATGATCTTTTCAAATGCTCACTGTCAACATTCCTCTGAAACGTATCCTCTCACGAACCTTCAACCACCTTCGACCCCCGGGGTAACGGTGGCTGAGTGGTCAGAGCGTTGGCCTTCCAAGTCCTTCCACCTACATCTACATCTGCATGTTACCCTGCAATTCACCTAATTGGTGGGTGGCAGGGGGTGCAATGCACCATAACCTACCTAAAGATTGTCTATCGCAGGTTGAAATATTCTATTGTGATCTCGTATTGTCCTCGGAAAGAACGAGCCTAGATAACGCTCCGTCCTACAATCGATCTCACGTATCTTATCATCACGGTCGTTTCTTCCTATATACGTTGGTGCTTCAATTATTCCTACATCCTCGTCTTTTAGACATTCCGATCTGTATTTCTCCAGAAGCCGCAACCTTGAGTTCAGTCTACGATCCTCCAGTGGTACCCAGTTCAAATCCCTCAATAATGAAGTGACGCTTTCCTTATGTTCGTACTTTTGTTTTACGAATCTGGCTGCTCTGCGCTGAACTCTTTCTAATTGAAATATATGTCCCTTCTCGTACGGATCCCATATGCATGAGGCGTATTCCACTTGTGGTCTAACCAGTGATAAGTAACATGTTTTGCGTACTTTTTCTGTAGTGTTCCGTACTATTCTACCTATGAAAGCCAGTTTCTTGTTGGCCGCGACTATAACTCGACAAATGTGCACCTAATGGTTCCAGTTTCGAATCCGGTGGAGATCGGATTTTTCAACTTTGTAATTGTCCCGTTCCCTACTTGTATGGTTTTAGGAGACCGCGTGAGTCAGCACTCCGTCCTTCGGAAGCGACGTTCAGCAGCTGGCCCCCTTGGTGTTATTCGTTAAGAGTAGGCTAATGGCGGCGGGTTCCCCTCCTCCCTTGTGTGTGTGTGTGTTCGTTGTGGAAGAAGTAATGGTTATAATAATCCAAGAGGTTGATTTGCCAGAAATACAAACCAACCAACCTTCCACCCCGCACCTCCATTGTCGCCACGCTTCCAAAATGTATTGCCAGCATCCCTCTGCACCCAACCCAAAAATTCTCATCCATTCTTCCATCTCTCTCTCCAATACCTCGCCAATTTCTTCAGCAGACATCTCCAACGATATCCATCAAACAGAAACTGTAATCACACCACTAACATGAGAACTTTACCGCTCTGCCTTCGAGACAAATTCGTCATTCCGCTACACTCCACCTACCTAATGTCGTTGCCTAACAATTCATTTTCTTGTTAAAATTTCACAATCTCCTATTTTTACTGGAATCCTTCAAAACTAAACACATGAAGCGATTTTTTATTTGGGTGACCGTTTTACGAGAGATTTTTCCAACTCATTACAAGATGCTCGAAACTTGATCATAAGAGAAAGACAAAAAAACTAGAGAAGAAAAGTTGAATGTTGAGTGACTTCTTGATTGCACTATGCCGGATGTCCAACTATTCTTGAATTCCAAATCTAAATAGTAAATTAAGTTTTAATAATATAGTTATTTGCTAAAGTAAAATATATTTAAAATTTTAACTATCAAAGGAGGCTTATGGCTTGCATTCAAATAAATGATCTAGTCCAGTGTTTTTCAATTTTTTCTACGATACGATACTATGAAAATACGGATCTTTGCGACCCAGCTTTCCAAAATGAATGAATGGCTAGTTTTCATACGTCGATAAAGAGGACAATATGTATATGCTAAGAAAGTGATTTATTCGATCGAAGTAAATTAATGTCGAAATTTTGTAAAAAAAATCGTAATAGTGAAGCAGAAAACATTAAAGGATCACGTGAAACAAACCGGCTTATTATGTTCCGCAATTTATTACTAGGTTGCCGCTCGTCACACAGATCAACTTGATTAATGTCTCATTGAGTTAGGAAATAGATTTTCATATAATCCTTGAAACAATTTAAAATATTCTATTCTCTATGCTTCATTTGTACTCTTCTGAAGGTCACAAAATCTTCAAGACCTTCAAGGACGATTTTCCTTCCCATCCTCATAAAAAAATTGCCATTTGGTATATTTCTTAAATTAATCAAAGAAAGTGGGAGTCTTACACCCAACCGCCTCGTGCTGTAACAGCGCAGATTCAGTTTGTTTTTAGCTGAACCGAAGGCTGGCGTATTTACAGTTGCCACTAAAATTCCCTACTCTGGCATTCACATATACTCTATTCTTTTTTATGGTAGGAATATCCTAGTATAAGGCGAAAGAATCTGTTGAAAACTCAAATAAATTGACGGAAAGGTCAAATGAAAACAGCTTTTCTCGGCTATTTCAAAAATAGCAAACATCTCCAATTTTCAAGATTTAATACCAAAAATGAATAGCAGACAGAATTGAAACTCAAAAACCACCTTAACTGATTTTCACTGAGGCGAAGTAAGAAAACGAATTAGAATGAATAAACGGATGAATGCGTTACTTTAAAAAAAATTCGAGCTGGCTCAATGGCTGAAATACAGTTAGTCATTTAGATAATTTCCAGTTTCCCAACCCACCTACGGCAGCAATCTAAATCATGAAATATATGCATGATAACACTGAAGAAACGTACCTCGAACCCATATTTTAAAAATTAATTACACTAATGTATTTATTGAAGCAGATTTAATTATGAACTTTTTTTGGGGTTGTTTGAAATGTAGATAAAATGAAATCCTGTAATAATTCCTGATTGAAAAATATAGATACTTGTGTTCACCATTTAATCCATTAACGCCTAGCGTGATCATATGATAACGGTGGATATTTTGACATAATTGTAATATTTCCGTTTCGTTTGCATATATTATCCGTATTGTTGTACATTTTATCACTAGAAGGTTTGCGAAATCATACTTCAGAATTGGAAAGTAACTTGATGCTATAATTTTTAAGAAATGCATCCTTGAATACGATGTATAGTTTTATTCGGCCATAACGTAATCAATCATTTTCATATTTTGCTTATTATATGTATATTTCTTGTTTTTTCGTGCAATCTCTAGTGCACACTTATTAAGTATGTTATCATTCGACTACAATGAAAGTTGTGTTGCTGAATTCGGATATTTATGGTCAAAGTATGACATTATTCTCCCGCGTGATCCTATGGACACGCTAGGCGGATCCCGTGGCTCTAGGGTAGGGTGACCAGGTGTCCCAGTTTCCCGGGATTTGTCACGGTGTCCCGAATTTTTTTTTCGGGACGCATAAATGTCCCGTTTTTTTCTTGTAAGCATGAAGCGTAACGCGTAAGATGTAATCGATAAAAATAGGAATAGTGGTGCTAAAAATTAAATTTAAACTGTTAGTGATAATATTTTATGGAGGCTGGGTGAGCAGTCGACCAGTGCCCCGCGCCTTGGAGGTTCTGAGCCACACTCGGAAAGATGTAATGTGCGAGGAGCGTGAGAAAATCGCTCTGGATGTGTGCTGCAAGCAAAATTAAAATTGGATGAACTTATGGGCTCACTGTTGCTTTAGTCTTCAAGCGGAGAACCCCTGTCTGTGAGAATGCTTATTGTTCTCTGGTTTGAGTCTCGAGTCTCTCACTCATAACACAAACATGCACCGATCCCTCTTATTAATTTTCTGGCATTTGAGCATCTGCGCTTCAGCTTAAGACTTTCATTGGTTGATCATATGCAGTCATTTGCGAACCATTGTGCGACAGCAGGCTATAGCGAGTTCTTGTTCTATGGTAAATAATTTGTATTGCTAAATGGCTGTTATTTGCAAATCTACTAGATCATCAGTTTTGCGAATTTATTAGAATAAAAACGTGTACTATTTAAATTCCCAATTTAAATCCGGTAGCAAGACCTACGGTGGGCATTTACAATCGTACCATAAAGCGTATGCCGCATATCCAGTGAAGTGATTATGAAAAGGGATCGGGAAAGTACTCGACATCAGTAAGTACACGTTAAAAAATATCGATTAAAAATAAATCTCTGCAAATAATATTAGCGTATTATTAAAAATATATCACTTTTTCGTTATAGTCTCACGCCAAGTTAACAAGTGTTCAAGTGTTGTTCAAATTTATCGCCCTAGATGGTTCCCAATGTGGGTGGTACCACCCCCAGGGGGCGTTAAAGAATTTTGTGGGGGGCGCTAGACGTTTATTTATACAATTCGTCATTTTTTCGCCAACTGCCCACTGCAAGAGCTTCACCCATCACTTGACGAGACAATCATACGTTTGACCTGCTACACATTCTGTCAAAATGTATACATTTGTATATTTCAAAAATGTCATATCTGATATTGAATTGTCTTGAAATTAATTTCCAGAGATCGTCCTTAACCGCTCTTTCCTCATCCACACTCCTGAATTATCTTACGAAGTCCCTTATATTACGGAGCTGTATCTCAATCACTTTAAAAAACAAAGTAGTTTAAAAGGAAACTTTTATATACTTTGTTTACATAATAATGTGGTTATGCTATCGTGCAAATAATGGGTTTCGGCCATCGATTATTCTTTATCTTGGTTAATCGTCAAAAGTTTGTTATATTTTCTTAGTCTGCTTGCTTAAGTGAAAAGAAAGAAAGTGATCACTAGGATTTTTGTCTTCGCGAGAGGAACTGAAATTCCAAAAAATAGTATGGCATTAAGGTTCCAAGAGGTCTTTTATTTTTAGCGTTTTTATAAAAAATTTTGTCGATCAGTCTGTTGGTATTACACAAACAACCCAAGGATTGCCAGATCCAAGGAGTGGGCAACCCGGACATTTCCGTCTTTCCACCTCCGATAGTTCAAACATTTGAAAGCTTCTCTTCATGAAAACCAGAGCAGCTGAATTTCCCTCCCTAATATGGAATTTTCAATGAATAAAAGACCATATAATCCATAGATATAACAAATTATTTTACTACACAACGTTTTCATGACAACGGTTTACAGTGTCTCTACTAAATTCAGCCTGAGTGACTGTAAGTAATATTGAAATTACACCTTATTTAAATTACTTTCCGAAAAATTTAAAAAAATCACGAAAAATAGAAAATGGCAATGGTAAATGGCGCGTATTTTGAATTGAGAAAAAATTAGAGCTGAAATTGGAGAAATATAGAATAAACCGAACCGGCCAAAGCGCATCACTGTGAAGTCGGACACCTAGCAACCTTAGACCACCGTCTTAAAAACTATTACGTTACACATTATTGGGTTTAAATCTTGTATTTATTGTCGTCTATTTTTCAGTAGAGGAAACTGGAATAAGGCGAGCTTTGATTTGCAGAGTTTGCAGAATTCTTGTCATTGTTAACTTAACATGATTGGGTTAGTAATCCGTTTTTGGCTTATGTTGAAAGAGTATGTCCAGATTTGCAGGAAGAATTAACAGATCTTCAAAATGACTTTGAGGCTAGAGTGCGGTTCAACCAAAGCGGTTATGAAGAATTTTGGATGAAACAAAGGTTAATATACCCTCATGTTTGGCAAGAAGTAAAGTTATTTATTCTAGAATTTCCAGCTTCTTATTTAGTAGAAAAAGGTTTCAATACTGTAGTGCGCCTGCTAATCAAGCAGAGAAATTGATTAAATGTGAATGAGAGAGGTGATTTATCAAACATAAAACCTGACATATGTAAGCTGGCTGAGTCACGTCAATCTCATGGTTCCCATTGAAATGTTATATTAAGCATTTTTGAAATATATCTGTCACAAATGATTTATTTTAAAAAAATACTGTTCATTATCCTTCTTATCAACATTTATTTCATTCGTATCAAACCCATTTTATAATGAGTATGGCATTTGTTTTTTTATTAATTGTGCGAAGTAATATTTATACAGGTGACAATTTTTTTTGGTTGGGGACCAATGCCCTAGATGTTCAATAGCTTTATTTTTTACGGGTATGTAAATATCTTGTATGTTATGATCGTTATTGATAATCAAATCAGTACAGATATTTCCATTCAAAAATAAAGTTTATTATAATTTTTTTATAAACTTTAAGTCCAAGTTTGCATTAATTTATCAAAATTCTTTTGAATATGACGGCCGAAAATATTGCGTATTTTGTACATAAGCTGCCGAATATTCTGTGATTTTTTTATTTTAATCGGCAATAATTTCTTAAAAACTCCTCAGTAGAAATGCTGAAGAGAAAATGTACCCTTTAATGAAGAGTATTTTTTTAAATAGAGATTTATCAAGAAAGGAATAAATGATAACGAAATGGAGTGTAAAGTGTCACGGCGGAAAATCTGACGTAAACGACCAAATTAATACAGAAAAGCATAATGTAAAATCAACTTGCGTTGGAAATTTTGGCGCATCACAAAGTATTACGCAGGGGGCGACAATCAGCATCAAAGGGTAGCAGTTTACAGGTACGAAATTTGGCTTGATGGGATTGGACATTTGGTAATGCAAGGAAACAGACGACGTTGTGATGAGGAAAATGCCCCAGTACGGTGCGCACATTTTGCGAAAAATGCAATGTAGGATTGTGTTTCAATATTTCATAAACAATTATTGTTTACTGCAAAAGATCGTGTGGACACGGCACTTTTCTCGAGAACAACTGAAGATATTTTCTTGAACATAACATGTTTTTCCTTAATATTATTAGAACACATTTCTGTAAATTTTAACAAATTCGTAAAGAAAAAAATCCGGCGCTCAAGGGTTAAGTAGTGCTATTAAAGGGAGATTTATATTATCAGCTTCTAATCAGATAAAATACCAACATACTAAAAGAGCGAAATTAACACAGCTTTATTGGATTCATCACATCCCGAACGTCACTCTCTTTTTAGATACAGCAAGGAAGCTGTGACACACGAGACTGTTGCTATATTTACATCGGTAAATGATATTTATGGTATTGGTTCGGATAAGGATCTAGAAACATCTACGAAAGAACCTTACGAGCTAGAATTGTATCTCTTCGGAGACATTTTCCTTGTTTGCTCTTCATAATTAATCTTGTTTTTTGTAGAGTGTAGAACCATTTACAAAGCGCGTTGATATTCTTCGGAGTCGTACGATTTACCAGCATCAAATTTACGCTGGAAAATCGTTAATAAATTTTCTAGATCACTAAAAACAATTTATTTGTGAAACTGGACACCGTCAACCATCTTAATCACTTTCATAATTTATTTGAAACTCGGGGAATTACCTAATTATAGAAAAAATATAAAGTAAACTTCTCAAAAAACGTGTGTAATGCTAAAATCTTTCCTATTGATTTATCTTGCACGTTCTACTCGTAAGAGGCTATTTGATCTTCGCAGAATTCATTGGTATGAAGTATACAGAGTTTGAGTAAATGCAGTCCCTTGGAATAATGATTCACTAACCTTATACCGACAAATTAAGCATTAGATATATTCCCTTTTATCGAATTTCTACTTTTCAAGTGGATCCATAAGTTGAGAGAGAGAAAGATTTCGCGATAAACTTGTTAGGTTTGCCCTCTCGTTCCTTTAATTTAATTTAATTAGAAGACCCCCTGGAAAAGGTACGAAAATCATGACTCTCAATCAGTTTTAGCTGCTAAGTGATGCGAAGCTCTTCTTTATTAATTAGTCTCATTCGAAGAACTGTCATGTGCTTTGAAATTTATCGCAATTTTAAAAGATTTCATTTAACGTTTTAAATAAAGAAGCGAATTATATTTTCTGTGAGACATTCGAAATAGTATATACTCTAGATCAGTAGTTCTCCTCCTGTGTATAACGAAACAATGTTGTGTCTCGAAGAGCCTGGAGGTATGTCGTCGAAAATTTTAACAATGTATTGTAAAAAATAAAGTAAATTATGTTAAGCAGTGTATTTTTCTTTCTCTTGCGTCATTTTTAACAGCAAAAAAAAAACATTTTTAAGTTTGGCGGATTGTAGTGTGCGCACGTGAGCATCGACCGTCATGTTATGTCACGACGGAAAAATGTTTGAGAACCGCTACTGTAAATGTTAAAACAATACACAAATTCTAAAAATTTTAAATAACCTTCACCATGCATTGGTCATATTTTATATTTTAATTCCATTTTTTTTAAATTAATTGTAAGAGAGACTTTTCACCGGCCAAATAAAATTGCTTTTAAAGATTTCTCTTCGCAGTGCAAAAAACTGACACAATAACATGAAAGTGAGACGACAGTAAAATCGTGACCGAAGTTATTGCACCACTGATCTGGATATCTGAGGAGTTTCCAGACCGAATAAGTTTCATCCGACAGATCACGCTGAACTTTGAGAAGCTTGCTTTACAATAAAGACTGCTATTTCATAATAAAAAATTGTTCGAATGACAAAATATTTAGAATCTAGAACTTTAAATCTTAAGTAATTCTTCGTCTAGAACCTATCCTTTTATAGTTAATCACGTCTTTCACTTTAATGGTGCTTATTTTTTTAATATTTAAAAAATCAATAAAACAATATTCATACACTTACTTGAAAATTGAAGATGTCACTACTTTAAATCTTTTACTATTCGGAAGACGAGGTTTCGAGTATTATAGACATTTCGTGTTGAGTACCTGACATGTTCGGCACGCTTCTTTGGAGAAAAATATAATTCAAAGCTCACATTCTGAATTGCTAGCCTTAATTTCAAACTTGAAAATTAATATGTATATAATGAGTAATCGACAAAATTCACAATATTTATTGTTTAAGTATGCAATTATTATTGACTATCTTTCCTACACTTAGCCATATGGAACTTGAATTTTTAGAAGTTTAATAAGAAGTCCTAAGATCAGGATCGAATCGCGAATATTCCTCAGACTTAAATTCCATTTATTAATTTTTGGAATTCTTCGCATCGCGGCGATAATTAGAGATACCAGATTCCTCAGAGAGCAAATCTTTGTCAATGTGTAATCACGTGTCGTCTTTTTTATGCCATCGTGCCCTAGTCACGAGCAGTGACAATGCACGAGAGTGAGGTAGTGGGCCGTTCCACACCACCGCACCCCTTCTCCGTCCCCTCCTTCCACTCCCTCCCCCTCCAAATTTCCCTCTTCCCCTAATCCTTTCCCTCTCACGGACATCTCGCTTGCAACCGTCTCAGAGCATCCATTCCGTCAACCCAACGCCGCCGCCATGAGAGCCTCGCTGCCCCTCGCCCTCCTCGTAGTCTCGGCGGCCCTCGCGCAGAAGCAACCGCCGCCTCCGGCCGCCACTCCTGCCCCGCCCGCACCGCCGCCACCGCCTCCGACTGCCAGGTGAGAGAGAGATACGTACTCCTCGCGACCCACATTGCGCTGCCGTTAAAATCTGCAATGATGTGCCGAATACAATAATAGGAGCGAGGAGATAAAGGATTAAAGGAAACAACGCGGCTATTTCGTGGGATGTGGTGTGAAGAACAACAATCAGTCATTCGGAAGTTCATACAACGAGGCGAACGAGGAAAATTGAGGAGTTTTTAGGCAGGTTTCGCTTCCAGAGTGAGAGCCTATTAGCTTCCGTCTGTCCGTCTGTATGCATGTTACATCTCGGCTTCTACCGAACGGATTTTCATGAAATTTGGTATGAAGGATTTCTGGGTAAAGACAATAAGAAAATGGTGTAAACGGTCCACATAACCAAGACGGGTGCCCCTTTATTAAAAAATAATTTTCTGTCATATCTCGTAAAATATGCCAAAAAAGTAATCAAACAAAATTTGTGGAATTGGTTAAAAAAAATATTTTTGACGTATTCATTTTTATCGAAGGAATAGCCGATTTCAAAAAAATCAAACCAAAATGTCGAATTTCATTTAAAAAATTTCTTGTTTTTTTTACATGCCCAAGAAAATAATCTTCATACATCCACGAAGTAGCACCTATTAGGGTTGCGGAAAATGTGAAAGATAAGGGTTCCGTGGTTTAATAAAGTTAGAAATCCTTATTATAGAAAATATTCACGCGCTTGGACCACAACGGATAAATGAAATAGTACATGAAGGAAAATATATCGGCTCTATCGTGATTTAATCAGCATCGACTTATATTAATAGAAGAGAAATTAAAGAATAAGGTTTTAAATGTCCTTTATCCGAAATATCATTGTTTTGAGATCGGATGTTGATGACATTTTATGATAATAATTCTAATATTGTGAACTACCCGGGTTTTTTCAGCAGAACGGCGCCGACGTGATATAATGGCGTGTCCGAGTAGCATATGTCCTGGGATTCGGATGACAATTGGCCTATAGTTTTATTGCTCACTTTGAGTTGTGAAATTTGTGAGATAATACGCATATGAAACACTTCCCGCAGTATGCGATACAAAAATATAAATTTCATTGAATAAATTTAAAATCAAATGCCGAATCAGTTTAAAACTGCAAAAAATATAAGGATAGAGACAAAAATTGCAACGATGGAGTGAATATAGGGTCGAAATGAAGAGGGCCGAGGAGGAGGAAGTGATAGTTGTGGGAATGTTTAAAGGGGAAGGAAGAACCACGAAAAGATAGTTGGAGAAGAATAGAAAGATGAAAAGGTGGAATGGTTAGAGTGTGTGGTGAGTGGGGGTGATTAGTCGCAAGGAAACATTGTAAGGGAGGGAGGAGAGAGCGGAGTGTGTCGAGTAGAGGATTATTCGGTGGATGGAGTGGCGTGTTTTGACTCCTAGTAGAAGAAGTGTGTTAATGGAGTGTCGGGAAAGAAGGAATAGGAAGGTTTCCCCGAGGCAGAATGTGGTGGAGGTGCAGGTGGAGGCGTGAAGTGGGTGGAGAGAGGGGTCCAGGCACGAGGTGACACCGCAGAGAAAGCGTAACTATACGAGCCAACTTCCCCACTCCACCTTCCCCTCCTCACCTCTCCAACCCGCCCCCGCCGCTACGTTTCTTAAATTATACCGAACATCCTATAATGCATAACTGTATGTGTGCATGCAGGTATTTATGCATATCTGTACCAATTATACTCATCTATGTGTGTATACTTGTGTGCATGTACATGCGCGCCGATGTATATCTATGTACTAATAGGCATATACGTGTGAGTACGAGATAGTTGAGGATCTTCTCAATTACGGAGAGGCGGACGAGAGATACCCAGAAGACAATCTCCTGACCTAGGGATGAGATGAGTTATTATGATGTAGTTGACGTTTCGTGTTATCTCGTAAAATTAAAATGCTTAAAGTGAATATTTTAGAGTTTTATCTTTTATTAAAGTGTAAATAAGTGAATCTCATATCTTATGATATTTATTGTTCTTCGAATTGAAAGTAAAGGCTAATCTCATATATTTCCAAAAACTTCGTTTTAATACAAAAGAATTTTTGTCTAAAGACGACCGACTTCATTCGTTAATATATTCGGTGATATTTCTTTGTTGAAGACACCACACTTAGCAGAAGACTGCAACCACGTCTTGGGATTATCAATTAGTAACCAAATGAAATGGAAATCAAAGGGTAGGTAGCTCTTTTCAATCAAATTTACAATTACGCGAGGGAAATTTCTTTCACGCCTAAGAATATCGGCGCCCAAAGGGACGGGATGATGATCAACCATAATTGGTTAAGAATTTGGAAGGAAGTTATGATCTGTTTGTTAATTTGGCCATTCGACTTGTCTAAAAATAGCGTTATATAAAATACAGTGTGAAGATTAGATTGAAATACGGAAAGCAACTTCATAGCTAAACTGAAGAAAAACTTGTAATTCCTGAAAAAAAACTTTTAATTTGCAAAATTCATGGTAGCTCATAATCAATAAATATTGAGAGGACTAATTAATATGAAAATGTCTTCAATTATGTGTGTAATGTGTGAATTTGGAAGTATTGAGCTTCAAAACTTGGTTTGCGTGTGAGAAATGTTGGGATCGATCGCTTCCTCGAACCTTGTCCGATTTGAGTCTTCTCCTAGCACCAACTGCTTTTTCAAACATACAACTGTTGCTGGAATGTTTGCAATAACTAACTTAAATGAAATAGTGGAATGTCATGGACAAATAAAAGAGCGGACATAATTCTACAGAATTTAAAATTATCGTATTTTTACGAAATAAAATTTTCGGATGCACAAAAACAACTCTTGACGATCTCGAAATAATATTTTTAAATTGCATATTTTCGCTACTTAAACAATATATTAATTTTCGTCTTTTTGACAGACAACACGAAAGATGTTATCGTTTTTTCATATGTTGGTATGTTTAACAAAAACTGATAAGGCTTTTAAAATGAATGATATACAAGAATTAGCTCTTCCCTATATTTTAAGGAAACAGACGGACACAAACGCACACACAAATATAAACCATGTGTTATGCAAAACGGTCGGAATTTATAATGGATATTTGTAACCGTGATAACCCATCACATTCTAAAAACATATACGGTAACAAAAGAAAATATTAGAAACAAATAGCTGTCGGATGAACTCTGAAAATGATTTAATTTTCAAAATATGAGAATTCTTATCCTAGGGGGGTTTTTACCGTGATTAACAACAAGAGCCATTTTTCTCCAATTCAGCATAAAACTCAACATGAGAAGAGTCGCATTACAAGTTAATAATATGTTTCTTACTAAAAATTTCAATTTATATTTCAGAACATTCTTATGAGTACACTTGAACTTTCTTCGTTCCAGGAGCTTTGTATGGGAAAGGGAGTTGGTATAGGGAGGCGCATGCAAGTCCTTTAAGACAGTGGTTTTCGAACTTTTAACTGTCGCGGCCCCATTGAATATCATGCGCCCCCTTGGAATTGTAAATGGGTAGAAAAATAAGAAACTTTATTGCAAATTTCTTCATTCATTCACGATTAACAACTGATATCACATCTTAATTCCTAAGATTTTCTGATAAAATTTTATTATTCGTGAAAACATTATTTATCGACATTTCACCTTGCACCTGCACCAAATAGGGCCCTGCGAATCTCAAATTACGGAACGAATCGAATCGTCGTAAAGTATTCGAATCTCGAATCGGGCAGTTACTTACATTAAGTCTCTTTAGGCTGAAGTGTTTTATTTCTAATCACTCTTTAGTTAGCTATGCAGTTTTTGTTTTTTGTTTTGTGTCAAGAATCTTAAAAACACACATCAAAAACAGTAACTTAGAAACACTACACAACACAATTAATCCTCTGGGTGGCGGGATGTTTTCGTCACTTTTTATGAGTAAAACTGTACTAGGCTTTGTGATCAAATATACATAGCATAATAATTACCATATAGGTTGAAATAATAAGAAAATTACAAGAAAAGGTACATTTTATTTAAAATAAAACGTACAAAGTTAGTATTAGTAGTTAGTATTTAAAATTTAAAATAATAAATCTTTCTTTTTATTTGACCATATCAGTCTCGGCATTATGGTTAGACAGAGAATATCGCAAGTTGGATAAAATTATGCCACCCACCGAAATTCCCCGTTATGATGAAGTGTTCGTTGCCTGAATTGGCAACAAATCTCTCCCAACTTTTGCCATAAATGGGTAGGATCTATCACTATCGCGGTCCATCACAGATTGTTTTGTGTATTGGAGTATTTTCTCCAGAAGTGTGGAATTTTCGTCCATTTTTCACGACGCTTCTTTTTGCGAATCATTAATTTAAAAAAATAACGTATCCAAAAGAATGTCCTTTTCTGCTTCGATTTTTATACATCCAGTATTAGAACAATTAGCTCTTCGTCTTTTCCTTCTCGCCAGAATACATCTCTTAAATCTGAAATGAATTCTTCCAAAAATGCTTTATAGTATGCGCTTGGTTTTCCGTGATTGAGACGAGTTTAAATCTTGAATCACGAAATTTTGCAGCCATAATGTGGACACTGGTCCATATTTCGACCGCTCTATTTGTGTTTGTAACTTGGGATGGGGATGATCCACATGACAAAATTTCCCCCACCAGTACCTTATATTTAGAGTATTACACTATGATGGTTAAAATTAGACCAATAATTTAATAAGAACATATCAAACTTTCATTGGTCGATATAACGTCTGCCGATTCGAAATTTACGAATCGTTTTTTGCGATATCGAATCGAATCTTTTAATCCGATTCGAATTCGAGTCGAATCTCGAAGCTTCGCAGGGCCCTACATCCAAAATAAATTTGCGGTCTCCTAGGGGAGCCGCGGCCCACAGAGCCTCACGTTGCCCACCCTTGCTCGAGTGCAATATCCCATTCACTTCTGAAAGCTAATAAAAATTGGCGGAAAGTAATACAAAAACCATGTTTACACATGCCGATTGATTCCGATAAATCTCTATTCCGCCTCAAATCTCTTCAGAAGTACGCGTTTGTTTCATGAGCAAATTTATTGAAGTGATATGGCAAAAAATACACTCAGAAAAAGATTTTTTATGTAAATACAAGGAGTAATAGCATATAATGCAGAAAACTGCTTTGTTGCAATATAGCCGCATCATAGAAAAATTCAAACAAAATCATATTAAATGTAGCTTGGGAACGTTTATCAGTTAAGTGCTTCTTTTCCAATATTAAAAATTTATCAACTTCTACAGGTGTTGCCATTAAATTCATTTTTATTTTAGCATTGAAGAAAAGTGGCTCTTATAATATAAAACATTCTGAAGATGGCTCTGACAAAACGGAATTCAATGGAAGAAGGTGAAATGTTTAAAATATATAACTTGTTTTTTATTGCAAACGTAACCTATTGAATCTTATCTGATCCGTTTTCTCATATTGATTTCAGCGGTTTAGTCTAAATTCTTCACTCTCGAATCCACGATTTATGATATTCTAATACATATTCTGTCTAATCCCAAAGAAGCGAGAGTAAAGTACCTACTATATCGCTTGCAGAAATGCGAAGGATCGAATACTTTATTTTGCTTAAGGGAAGTATTTTGTCTGAAATTTTTGTCATTGCAAAACCTAATGAAGGAGATTACGACTTTTGCTTTCAGTTTTCTATTGATTTTTTTCAAAAATGGTGCTTTACAGTCTGAGTGAATGGGCGAAAATACCAATTCGCGCATTACTAAGGCGAAGAAACTAAAAAGAATTCAATTGTCCGTAGCGATTTTTTATATGGTGAAATTTCCGGTACGCATGTGACTAACGCCGGCAACACGTCGCAGTTACAGATTTCACACAAATGCCTTTATGCACGAATACACATGCAATGCCGTTTTCCATCTGTAGCTTATGATGCGAAAAAAACAAATCTGAAGAGAAACCATCAAGTTTCCACCCTTTGTCGCGCCAATAAAAAGAGCACGCGCACAAAAAATCGAGACACGATGCGGAAGTAAGAGCGGTGGAGAATTTCACTTTTTCTATACTTTGGCCAGTTCTTGTGTGAATGGACGCGATTTTCTACCGATAATGTCAGTCGTGCAAGAGTATAACGAGTCTGTTGCAGCAGTGGTTGATATTTAATAGCCATGGAATACACAAGAATTCAGATATATGTCAGATTTTGGTGTATTTTTCTTTCATTTGACATTGAAAATTCTCTAAAATATTTAGTACATGATACAACATATATTTTTTAATAATACTTTGAGTTAAAAATTTTCTGCGGGCTCTAAAATGGAAGCATACATGATGTTGGCCTTGAAAAAAGTCTTTTTTTCTGATTTTACGCTTGCTTGTATCTCATGCTTCGTTTATTATCTCTCAAGCATGAATGCTAAATACTTCTGGAAATCTTTTCATTTCCTGTTTTTCTCCTTTGTAACTCTTCTTGGCAACCTTTCTTCATATATTTCTCTACAGACCGGCGATGATTTTTGAGGAAACACTTTGCCTGCATAATTTTCTTATTCTCTACCTGTGGAGACTGTATATAGTAGTCATAACTTTACTACATCCAGCTTTATTTATTATTACGAGCGTAAATTGCCATTAACGGCCTTTTAAAATGAGTATAATAACGATAAGAAAGACGATCACATACAAGCACGCTCTACGCACGATTCGAAAGCGGATTTTTTGGAGCCTTTAATTAATTATTAATTATTAGAGCATAAATTTGTGGTGCAAACAACTCTATACTACATTGCACAATACACGAGTTCATTTGAATTATATATATATGAAAACTTTCAATCTTTTTGTTTTAGTTTGTCCTTAAAATCTCCATGAATTGCTTTAATTTTTATTTAGTCTCAACATATATAAGGTAACTATGGTGGATGTGCGTCAGTTAAAAATGTACATTATTGATATCTAATGGTTATAAAAAATTGTTTATTTTATAAATAACATTTACATTTAAAACGTTAATTCCATGTTTAATTATCGCGCACAAACAATATATATCAACGACATCTTAACAATCTCTCTCTCCCTCCTGTCTTTCGGTCTTCGTTTAGGTCTCTTAATGTTTCTTGGGATCCATTTGGTGACACTAGATCTCCAATGCTGTCTTCTAGCAATATGGCCTCCTCCTTACAGCCACTTCATCGCTTTCACTCCTAATTATGTCACATATGCTCGTCTTCTTTCTTACGCAGTCGTCATTGCGGTCTCTTCGGGTTATCCCTGGCATACATTTCTCCATACGCATCTGCGTTGTATTTTAGCACCGGACTGTTCTGACATTCATGCTCCATCTTCCACATCCATAGTTTAGAACTGTCAGAACACATTGGTCATATAATCCTCTTTTTAGATATACGGGGATATTTGATTTGAAGATGTTTGCATTCCGTCTGAACGCATTCCATGTCATCTTCATTCTCCTATTTATCTCTTCAAAAAGTGATCCACCCGTAGTGGTTAGCTGACACAAGTAGACGAAGATCGTGACTCGCTCAAGATATGCTTCGCTGATGTATATCTTCTCAGGGATTGTGAAGAAGTTGTACATGACTTACGTTTTATTAAGATTGGTTTTTAGTCTAGCTTTTTGTTTTGTCCTTTTCATTTCCTGAGTTTTGCGTAGCTCCTATGAACTTCCTGTAAGTTATGTCATCGGCAAAGCGCAGGTGACTAAGTTGCTCTTCCTTTCCGTTATACCTTTTCCTTCCAAGTCTACCATTTTGATCATACCCTCTAGTGCTGCTGTGGGTAATTTAAGAGACATGATGTCCCCTTGCCTCATTCCATTTCCGGTCTTAAAATTACTTGTTTCTTCGGGTAGATAGACGGATGATATTGCGTTTTCAGAGATATTCTTGGCAAGGGTTACGTACGTTTCTTCTACTCCTTTTTTCAGTGAACTTAACACTTACGATGTTCGGATAGAGTTGACTGCTTTTTGTAGTCGATGATGTAGCTGATCGGACTGTACTTATTCAAATCGTCCTTGGAACCTTGCTTATGCAAAAAGATGATGACGTTACACATTTCTGGTACCTTCTTTCTCCTCAGGCAAGATATAAAAATCTTGGCGTGTATCTTGTACATACCTGTTGCCTTGAATACATCTGTTGTGCTACCATCAACTCTAGATGCTTTTCCATTCCTAATGTTTTCGATTGCAGGTCTCACCTCTTCTGGAAGAAAATCTGAAACCTCTTCCATGGGAGTATTTCATTCTTCTTTTACTTCATCCTTGTCTAGCGGATATACATAAAACTTATTTAGAGTTCTTTTACTCATTTTAGAACAAATTTCCTTCTATGGGTTATCGAACCGTCTTTTACCATTAATGCCTCCAAGTGTCTCTTACAAAACAAGAGATATTGCTCTATTATTTGTTTTATTTTTTCTACCCTTTTCTCGATTAACTTGAAATTATATTTCTTGACATCATCTTGGATGGACTTCCTTATAGTTTTGTTTAGTTCTGCGAACCTTAGGTTCGTTCGTCATTTTCATTTTCCTTCTTCGGTTTTCGAATAAATGCAACCGGTATTGATAAAAACTGTTTGAGACTTGGTTTTGCACATTATATTTTCGCTTAGGTTCCTTTCTAGCTCCAAAACAACAACCATAGAATAAGTCACTTTCAGTGGAGTACCGGAAAATCTGGGGGCCTTTCCGCAGCAAATAATACGGGGCCCCCTATGTAAATCTTAAATATTTTCCAAGCTGAATTATTTATCATTACCTGTATATTAATGAAGAATCCCCCCTCCCTCACACAAACGCTACTAATATTTTGAAAAGCCTGAAATTATAAAAAATTATAGTAATAGGTTTGTTTCTTTTATTAACTTGAATCCATTTGTAGAAATGGGTTCAAAATATTATATTATGCCTAACAATCCTCATAATGCCATTGAGACAAGAAAAATAAGACGTATTCACTACTCTGTGACATTGAGTATGCTCATGAGCGGTGCTAGAAATTTCAGCGCCCTAGGCAAACTTCTCTTTTGGCGCCCCTATCCTATTGCTAATTTTTTCTAATAATCTCAGTAAAAATAAAATATTTTCTTCGGTAATTACACATGTCCAATGATAAATACATTTATATAGAGTAAACATTATTAAAGATGAAGTTTTCGTTTTATGTTACGTAGAATAATTTACAAAGCTGCTATAATTTATTTATTTTTACAAGGATTTTTAGTAACCCCAATTTGTATGGCTATTTAGCTGTGCAAACCTAGCCAATCAAAATTTTAGCCGCCGGAGTCAATCTTTTCTTTGAACGCCGCGCAAGGGTTATGTAGCTCGGGCTGCAATCACCTTGGTTTTGAAAGAGCTTCAGGTAGTCCTCTCGAGGACTCACCTTGTTACAATTCGTTTCATTTCTTTTCTCTCCCCGTCTAAACATTTTTTAAAAGCTGACTCTAGCTGCTTTCATTATTCTCCATCCATTTCTCAACCGCTATTTATTTTCCTGATTTTTCCACTATTGAGACGTTATATGATTAGGAAATGGTACTTGTTTATTTTATGTAATTCTACGCATGGATTTCGGTTCTCTTTAGCACCCCTAGGCAATTGTCTACTTTGCTACCCGCTAGCGCCACCCATGAGTATCAGGAGTTTATCTGACATACAATCTGTAAATATGTACTACCAATGGATAAAGAATTACAGATTTTAGATGGTTCCAGCTGGTGTTCACACAATTTGACATTTGCCCAGAAAATTTAGCAATATGGCGAGAACATTTACCTTATATAAATAACACAGGATTAATAGTTAACATTGCCCCCAGTAATATCTCTCTCATTGGGACCATATATTTCTTTTTTTAAGAATACATAATAAGTCCTTTGACATAAAACAACAGAGAGATCGGTATTTTACATATGAATAACTCCCTTTATTCATATGGAAGAATATTTAACAAAATTCAGTTTTCATAATAGGCATACAACATGTGAATTATAAGTGGAATTGTCCCTTAGAAAAGCGTTAGGATATCAGGCTTTTAAGAGTCCATTTGAAAGCAAAGCCCAAATTTTGAGCACAAGATGATAAAATAGAGATGAATATTTTATGATAACAATATAATAGAGATAGAAAAATATAATAGTAATAGAGTTTAATATACAATTGTGTGTGGTAATATTAGTAAAATTATAAATCATAGGTTTAACATTAGAATGCTATTCAGCAGAATCTGTAGAAGTGCCAGAAATTTAAAACAAACTCTTTCTCAGATTAACTCTTAAATCTCACACATACAATTGGATTATTAAATGATACGATCAGTGGAGAGAGAGAGAGAGATAGGATTCTATATATCCTAGAAGCCTCAACAAAAATACATTTCTTGTGCATAATACATGTTTATCAAGACCATATATCCTTTAAACAATCGTTCATCTCCTCAGTGTCTATTATGAATGATATTATCCACAAATATGATATATCAATCGATTTAGTTTAACTGTTTAGGCTGAAATATGATTTTGAGTGGATCGCGGCGGAGGCGTGACGTCATAGGTATTAGGTAAGGTAGCTTAGCGTACATTGTAATGTCTCTGGACGCCATACAGTGATTTTAAGGGATATATGGCTTACATAGTATTATTTGTGACATTAGACTCTACAACTGGACTGATTTTGATCAAATTCTCTGGAGACATTTTTGAGTAAATAAAATTTTTCTAATAATCGCCAAGAATAAACTACCCTAAATTTTTGTGCAATATCATTTTTATGAAAAAGATATCTACAAAATATGATATATTGCACAAATGCGAGGTATTAATTAATTTTATTTAAGATTTTGGGCTCTAGAACAGCAAACAGACCGACAGACAGACGGCATGGCGAAAACCACTTTTATGGAATCAGGGACACCTAAAACGTGTATTTTCATCAAAATCTCGATGTCGATTTATTTCACCATTAAAATACTTTCTCAATATACTACGTATATGAGAAAGTAAAAATAAAGGCATCCATAAATTACGGCACGCTCTAGGGGGAGGAGGACTGATAATTTTGTGACGGATCGTGGAATAGGAAAGTACTTTTTATAACGCAACTTCTTTGATTTGTGGAAAAAATACTAAAACATAATTGTTACTATAAACTAATTTTGGATTATTTTAGGCAACTTTTCTATGGGAAGATAGGCTTATGCGATCTTCGTTCTGTGATATGACTAGGGTTGCCACCTCTTCGGGTTTAGCTCCAATATCAAAAATAAGTGTAATTTATGTGTAATGTAAGGTGTTTTTTGTGGATATATCTACCCATTTAAATTTATCTTCGCCCTTTGTATTTGTCAAAGGGTTTTGCAAATAAACAGCGAAAAATTCATGTATATAGCGCACAGAAACAAGTAGAATTGATAAACTTGCAACTTCGGTGGATTCATACAGTTAAAGTGAGAAACCTGCTACACTCATTTTAATCGTTTTACTAGTTGTGTTTCACAATAAACCGAAATAAATAATGTCCTTGATCCATCATGTGTCTGTATTATTCGAAAGAGGCACACAATAAATTTTCTTGCCAATTGTTTTGCCTATCTTGCAATGTATCTTTGAGAGATGACATTAATAAATTAATTAAGGAGATGAAACCAAGGTGGAGTAAGGTTAATTTCATCGGAGCCCTGGTTTTGATGGCTATCCAACGTTTCCCCAAGAAAGCCCTTAAAGTCGCCATCTCTATTTGAGAAATGTAGGTACTGCCTAAAGTGAAGGTTAATTACATGGAGAGAAGTGGAGTTCACAAATTACAATGTAATAGCTTTAATGCAGAGTACGTAGGACAAACCGGTAGTAACTTTAAAACCCGGATAAAAGAACACAGGAGACGTTTCCTGTATAATTTCTCCATTTCCACTTTTCGTCCACCTCGTTGAAGAAAATCACAGCAGTTCTTTCGATCCGACTGTTTTATATTATGAGAGGAAAGGCCCGAGATTGGAAATGTTAAAGAATTTAGAAATGTCTCCGCAGGTCGTTACAATGTAGTGAATGTCATCATTTTCCCATCCATTTCCCCGCTCCTCAAACTTCCAACCGATTTCCGTTTTTCCATTCCTCCCCACTTTTCCCTCGCAGAAGCCAATGACAAGACCTCTCACATCCACTCTTCTCCCCATCCGCCTGTTAAATGAGGCTTACCCATTGGTTGTATAATTCTGCACCTGAATATATTGCAGTGCAATGAAACCCAGATCGTATTGACGTGTATTCTTTTATAAACTAAAAATTTGTTACAAAGTTATTTGCAGTGGCGGATTTAGGGGGGGGGTCCCACATGGCGCGCGCCAGGTGCCCCGTGAAGTAAGGGGTCCCGAAAAAATGTTCGCGTATATAATCTCAGAAATATTAAATGTCTCAATTTAGAAATCAGTGGAACCTCTCTATGATTCCACAGAAAAACGATCATTAAGAGGTGTCACAAAGGAGGGTAGACGTTAGGAGCGGTTTCACTATATATTTAGATTGGAGGGCCCCCAACTGCTTAGCGCCAGGGGCCCCAAATGTTTAGCGCCAGGGGCCCCAAAATGTTTAGCGCCAGGGGCTCCATGAGGCGTAAATCCGCCAATGGTTATTTGCCTCGTTTTAACTTCTTATATAGAGAAATTCCATAAAATGCAGGAGAAAGAAGAACGTATAAGGTCTCTACGCATATGTCTGACACGGTACTCCTCTTAAGCTTACGCGGAACACAGCTTGGGAAATCTTGTTCAACGGTACTGCTTTTTTAACAAATACTTTTGATGATACGGCTCGATTCAAACATTTAAATTCGGCAATTAATTTTTTTTTATATAACAAATAAAAATGATAAGTTTTACCTTAAACACTTTCTAATGCCATGCGAATAATATTTCACATTTAATCTGGATTTTTTAATTTTAGCATTTGATAATGTACTCCATATTACTCATAGATGTAGAAGATGGGATGTAGCGGGGTGTGGATGGAGAAAATCTACTCATTAACAGAGAGATTGTTTTTGAAGGAAACGAAAATGATTATTTTTAATTGCTATGGAGAGCTCATTCTATGGCCTTTATTTTCCGCATGCTGTTCTTCAGAGTAATATTCTTGGCTAAATACGTAATGGAGACTGCAAATAGTTATTTCTCATTATAACCACGAGAAAGGTCCTTGTAATAGTAAAATTTGATATTGAGTCGTTGCTAATTCATACGTTTATCTTTAAAATAGTCGTCACCTCGCTATATCATTGGTCCTTTTGAGTTTTACTATATACGAGGACGAAGATAGATGGATCAAAAAATGTTTGCTTTAAAATTTGAATTACTAATACATATTTCGATTTGCTAATTTTGCCAATCTTTCTTATAGTTCTTCTGGGTTAGATCCCTGCTTAAAAGAAAATCACGCGGTTATACTGGACGAACCTCGTCGAAGCTTCAATTGGGCCTTGGAGGAGGGTGCCAAAGCGTTATGCGACAGCCATCTTCTGCCTGGATGGTACCGCTTCCATTCGGCTGCGGGAGACAGCGTGCCTATTGGCTGCCCGCCGCATGACCACTGTGGTACTTCACATCCTATATGGCATAGAGGTAATTTTAGATCCTCCCAAATTCACTCGTACGTACTGAATAAATCAGTTAAAGTATGCGACACAAGTGAGGATAACTCTAAAGATATTGATTTCTAATGGTATTTTGTACGATACAGTTAAATAGAAGAATTATAAGCGCTGTTTCCTAATTATGGACGGAGATGATATTTTCAATTCCGCTCACTAAAAGTAAACATTCTTAAGGGTGAAACACTAAAATAAGCACGCTAACGAAAGACAGAACGACGCTGCTTCGACGGCAGGTCAAAAGAAATTTAATCAAAGTAAGATAAGCTGAGTGAAAGTAAGCAAAATTCACAGTAGAGAAAAAAGAGCCTTATTGTTAGTAGGAATGAACTCCGGGAGAAAAAGCAAATCGGGGATATTAATTCCCAAAATAGGCAAGAGAACAGATGGCGTCCTTCAAAGGGCACAAGGCTCCTTGGGACACGTGCACTCGGTTCGGTACCGGTTTCGCTCCAGGAACCACTGGTGAACCGGTTCGAATCGTTCTTTTGCTCCGACATTGAATATTTTATGGATATTTCAAGAGGATTCCAAAATAACCTTTATTATTTAATGTCATTTTTAATTAAAACCAAATACATCTTCACTATCGCAAGTGACAAAGACAAAAATAGATATCCGCAAATATATATCACAATATTAAAAAATAAATATAAAACTTGAAAAAAGTATTTTATATGCACCTAAGAGAAAAGAATAAATTTTAAATTCCTTCAATACAGAATTGGACAGAGTCGCACAAGCTCGGTTCATACAGAGGCAATCTGGCATAATAATTTATACTGTATTGGTTCACTGATTGACTAAAATTAATTTGATTGACGCCATGTCTTTGGAGCCCTTTAGTTACATAACATGATTTTTGAACTTTCTTACACACACAAACACACACACGCATATATATGTAACGCTCTTCGATCGATAGGTCGATCAGTTGGTCGGTCGCCCGTCAACTGTTCACCGGGATCCGCCGAGGTGTCGTTAAGGGAACGCGAGAAAGAAAGAAAGTTCTTGAGTAATTAGCCAGAGTATGCACTAGTCACATCTTCATTCCCCACACAGACTGCTAACTCTATGCCCCGCACCGCCGCTCTCCCAGGCGACTTTACAGCGGGAAGGGAGGGAATAGGCACTTCCTGCATATCTCTGACCCAGCATTCCAGAGCATCCGACGACTGTGCTTCTAATCGTGAGAACTGCTGTATGGACAGGAAGAATGAGAGGCAAGGGCAAACAGAGGGGGGGGGGGGGTCAGGACACGTGGAGGAGAGTGGCGTGTCAGCTCTTACAACCACCCCCTCACAAACAGAAAAATTGAACATCTTGAAATTTTTCTTAATCAATAAAATAAAAAACTAAATCCAAAGTTTAAAGGTAAGGGATAACTTAAACAAAATATTTATTAATTACTTAAAATACATAACAGCAATTCTTCATCAATAAAGAATGATCCCTATAAAGGAAAATAACACCACTTAAGCCCATAATTATTCTTCAAATTTGAATGAACTAAGTCCTTTCTAGTACATATAAATAAAATTAAATCATTTAGCATAACACACACGTCAATACAAATTACCAGTAAACTAATTTAACACAAAATAAAACCATATTCACGTACAGTAGGTACATACATCAAAATAACACAATAAATTCGGGCATAAAAGTATGCTCTCACAATACATTTATTTATTTAATTAAAATGTATGGCTCAAACCAGGTGGCGACGACTGCTACACTGCACTACACTACAAAATAACAATAAAAATACAATAATAGTTAATTTATCAATAACAAATGCAATAGTATTTAATTTTAAACCTATTCAATTTAATTATTACTTATTCTTATGGAGTTGAGAGTTTTCTAGGTTCATGATGGGCTTTCACGGCTACCGTAGCGATTAAGGGGTCACAAGGTCCCCACCGTACTTCACCCCATCAGGCATTCCTTTACTTCCTCCAACTCCATCATCACCTGTTACAATTTACAATATTATCTATGATCAAACTAACTTTATTCTTAAATATTTTAACATTTTTACGTAAGGGTTTAAAGAGATCTTCAGGTAACACGATCCAATCCCAGATTCCTCTATTAAGAAAAGAATTTTTAGCAATATTTGTTTTTTGGGGCCTCAATTTAATTTTAAACTCGTGCGTTTTTTCCAATAAGGTCTGACTTCTCTACCCTACGCCTTAGATCTTCCCATGCCTTATTTTAGCCAATTACCTGAAATATACATCCTAATCTATTAACCCTCCTCTTTTTCTCAAGCATTTCCCAACCCAGCATTTTAATCATTTCGGTGACGCTATCTCCCTTCCTGCCTTTCTTTGCATCTTCTCTAATTTAATATGCCCTATCTCATAAGGATTCCATACGTTTGTAGCATACTCTAATATAGGCCTAACCAATGATTTATATGCTAACTCTTTTGCTGCCTTAGTACTTCCTTTTAGATTACGCATCACCTAATGCATGGTCTTATACGCTTTTGTTACGATTTTGTCGATGTTTATAACCAATTTTAGGTCTTTTGTTATTTGAACGCCTAGGTATTTGTAATTATCGACTTTTTGTACCGTTTTTCCATTAAGTGTGTAACGAAAATTTCTCTCGGTCCATTTATTTGTGAAATTGATGTGCTTGTACTTTGTTCAATTAACACTCATTCTGTTCAACTTAATCCAATTTGTTACACTCTCTATATCTTCCTGCAAAATTGCTCGGTCCTTTTATTACTTCGATATCCCAATAAAATATTTAAAAATTGATGCTTGGACCAAAAGGGGTGACCCCTTGGTATTTCAAGGGTTAATTAGCGGAAGATTCAAGTTATAAAGTAATCAAAGGCTTTTAACAACCTATAAACCGAAAATTCAAATGTCATAATGCCTTAAATGCAAAAGTATTTAATGAAAACGTCCAGTAAAATAATATATTTTTACTTTTTAGTGCAATACATGGAAATTATTTTTTATCTTTTTTTCATTATTTTATTTTTTACTTTTAGTCTTAAGAAATAAAAGGATATGTTATCTTAAACTATTAATGGTGTAATAAATAATCTCTGGTGAAAATTCATATTGGCGCGCGTTTTCAATTGAGTCCCCCTAGGCGGGATCTGTTCTCATCATGACAGCATTAAGTAGTTCTTTATTAGTAAAGGCTCGTTTACCTAGGTCGACCAGGGCTAAACGACTTGAATCCTTGAATCTAAGTAGAAAGCGCAAACTGCTTTGACAGTTCAACCTGAGCCGAATCGACAATTCTAAATGAAATGAAGTCAAGTGCGTTACTTGGTACAGGTGTGCAACTAATTTTTAATATACGAGAGAAACGCAGGAAAGTTTTGAAACAAGAAAGCAATTAAAAACAAAAGAGGGCCTTGCACGGGAACAAAAGAGGGAATTATGGGGCGTGACCAGCGCCGAACCGCCGGTTATCGTCTGACCTATCAGCCTTCCACTAACGAATTTATAACTATATATATATATATATATATATATATATATATATATATATATATATATATATATATATATTGCGGGTGAGGTTAACATAAAAGTTATTTAAAAAACCTTAAATTCAAAAGGAATCAAAGTATAATATAATGGCAACATACATGGCAGCAAAAAATTCAGAACACGGACAAAACTGACTTCAAGTACATTCATAGATTAAGACAGTCGAGTAGTAGTAATATATTTTTTAAGTGCTTCGACGGCTGTGATCATTTTGCAATGTCATCAACTGGGCATACGTACACACAGAAGGGAGGAGGGAATCCCGCTGCCGGCATTAGTCTACACTTTACGAAAAGCGCCAAGGGGACCAACTGCTTAACGTCCCTTCCGAAGGATGGAACGCTGAATTTGCGCGGTCTCCTCAAACCGCATAAACAATGGGCCGGGCGACCTCGGGAAAAATCCTACTTGAGCAGGATTCGTGCCCTCTGCCTTTTCGAGCAGCGGGCGAGTAGCAGCCAGCGTCCTAACCACTACACCACCGGCGCCCCGTTAAGGCAGTAGATTACATTTTTAAAACATTTATTCATTATTTCCTGGGCAACGCTGGGTATATCAGCTTGTACAATATATTCTAATAAAATTGAAGTAAAAAGAATTTCCAATAAAAAGACCTACTGCTTTTAAAATTCTCTCTTAAGGTATAAAATAAATCTTTAAAAATATTTCACAAATATGTAAAAATTTAAGCCTTTTTACATTTAAATGAGTACTTCTGAAATTTTACGGAATCAATGCGGAAAAGTCAATACTTCAATTCTGAAATTATTGCAAATATTTTTAAAGCGTTTTAATGCAATAGGTTTTTTTGTACAAAAATCTCATTTGCTTCAATTTTCTCTTGAGTTAAGACACATTCTAATGTTATGTAATAAGAGACTATCTATGTATTTATTACACACCAGAATTGAGACCTATCACAAGATGCGTTTTTCCTCATTTTATTTACAAAGAAACCCTTAATATGAAAGTTCATACAAATCTAATCTTTAGTTTTGAAGATGAAACACGCAACTTGAACATAAGACGTTCAATTTCTACTTTTTGTAAAGAAAGCCTATTGATTACAAACAATTTTCCAACAAACACCGAAGAAATGATGGAATGTAGGTAAACACCGTTTATAAAGACAATCCAGTCGAATTTCCCATTCTCGAATTGGGGAATTTACGGTAAGCAGTCAACTTTAAAACATTGAACGTCTTCCTTGAGGCACAGCAGAAAATACCCCAACTTTCTCTAAAGACAGTGAGATAACGTCAATAACAAGATGAAATGAAAGGAAATATAGTTAAATTTTATGTTAACCCTAAGTTAACATAAACGTTAACTTTAAGAAAGAGAAAAAATTTTCACCTCTCCGGGAATCGAAACCGGGTCTTCAACTTTCCCGGTATATCTTTTAACCAAGTGATTTACCATGCCAGTTTAATTTTTCATACTCGAAAAGAGGTAATTACCGTGAGTAAAGGCTAACTGATTGTGAGATTTAAGAAACCGCGAAGGCCTTAGTTTACCCCTGCATCTCATGCGGCCGTCGAAACTCATACTAAAATTTTCTTGCAACTCGAAGATTAATTAAATTCCTTACGCTATGCAACAATATATATACCTACCGTATTTACTCGTGTACCGGGCGCACTCGTGTGCCACGCGCGCCCCTATTTTTGGGCCAGTTTGGAAGGAAAAACATAAATTCGTACCGGAATGAGTTGACATCTGGGATTTAAAAAAATGACGGCCTCTTAACCGATTCCCTTTTTCTGAAACAAGGTCCGCGCGTATACTTTGTAGAATTCTTCGTCTTCTGCGAGTATAAACGTAGACGCAAGCGTTTGGCAGTGAATTTACTAGCGACACTCGCAATCTATATAACCTCCTCATGTGAGACGCGCAGTCACTTTTTCTTGCCGACATTTTGGGAAAAAGGTTGGCGCGGTACACAAGTGATTACGGTATACGGGTAAGCAACTATTGGTTGAAGGGGATGGGACACTTACTTGGTGTTGTTTTAATTTCGTCTTCATTTATATTATATTTAGCGCAACTTAAAAATTCGTAAACCGTTATCGATTTCAATTAGCGACGTAAATCGTGCTTTAAGCTGTGCATAAAGAGAATTAATTGTCTGATGCACTGCATCGTTTATGAAATTTGAAAATCTAATCTAACACATTTGTCGATCTCGTGGCCACCTCATTAGAGGAAAGTAGGGTAAAACAGGGTACTTAGTGGGAAATTCCTCATAATTCATTCAATATTGAAAGCAAAATGCATGTCAGTTAATCACATAATCTATTAACATTTTTCTTTCGGATGCTTGTGTAATATTTCCTTCCTCTGTATAATAAAGGAGAAAGAAAGTTTTTTCCTAATTAATGCAAGTACCGGTTTACCCTACCCGGTTGGGTAAAACATTAGGTACATGAATAAATCATCAAAGAAATGGAATTTAAGGCAAAAGAAACATTTTATTCTCTACATTGCATTAGATTACAACATAATTAGTAACATGCACAACATAACTTGGCCTTTGGTCCACATATCATTTACAAAAGTCACAATTGTACAGTTCACCATCTTATTCGTCAATTCCTGCATATGCCTCGTAAGCCCATCCACTCCAGCCTTCCTCTGATTTTGAGTTCGAAAACAGGTTCTTGCTTAAAATGCGTGCTGCATTATCGTTTTCTTCTTCAGACGCCTCAGACTCGCCCTCTTCCGTTATCACAAAACTCCTTGTTTTATCAATTCTCTTTCTGTCTGGCATCACTTTCATTGGATAGGCTTAATTTTCTTTTGGTAGTTTTTCTGAGACCATCAGAGCGACCAGTTCCTTCTTGTATGGTGAATCAGTGAGTAATGCTTTCTTTCCGCGTCGTCTGTTTGTTCCTCTTTCCTTCCTTTTGGCCTTGGGGATGGTCTTGATTTCCTTTGAAGAAATTCGGAATAATGATGGTTCAGAATCTGGAGCAGATACACTTTCCTAAACACAAGACGTTACCAGAGTTTCCCCACGTGATACAACAGAATTTTCTCATGCTAGCTGTTCATTGTTCGAAGACAGTGGATACCACATTTTGGAAATCCATGTTATCTTTCGGTTGTCTCTGCTGGTTGGAACATCCAATCTGAAAACACATTGGGATCAAGTGGCCATATCCCAGTTTTTCGGGAACCTTTCTCTGCAGTTTCAATGGATGTCTCTTTCACCAAATACCAAGCATCCGACTTGACGTTTTCCTCGCAGAGAAAGAACTTTCTCTTTGTTGAAGATGTTAGGGAGGTTATTTCTCTCTGCCAATTCGTAAGCAAGGCTACGGAACTCTGTTAATGTTAAGTCTAATAACCGGCTTTCCATAAGGAAGGCGAAGTCTACAACTTCTTTTTCCTGTTATGTAGAAAATACTGGTTTATATCGGTGCAGTCCTGAATAAATAGCATCTTATCAGCATTTGTTATTAGGTTCGGAAAGATTTTTATTAATAGCGTCTGCAATAAATAGTACCATTCTTTGTGGCGTCTTCTAGAGAGAAGCCACGCCTGGGTTTCTTTACTCGCACTTCTAGGGTACTTTGAGGAACACCATATGATTTTTATGCTTTAGTATCCCATCTTTCCCGCCAAAACCTCTGAAACTACATTTTTCAATACTATCTTGAGACCATGATGGTCGGTCAGTCTTTCATTTGTAATGGGTGGGCCTGATACCTAGTCTTGATTTCGGTTAAAAGAAAGTGACGTAATTATGTGTCAAAATATAACTATAATTTAACTCATTACTTTTAAGCTTGTCATTATGTAAACGAGAGAGAGAGAGAGAGAGGAAGTTGAATTAAAGGCATAACTTAACAAAACATACGACTGTGCTATAAGCACAATAATCAGTATGGTGCCCCGTTTTGCTCGACCCAGTGGTACCCTGTTTTACCCAACAGTCACCTTCTACAAACACAATGGCTTCCCAAAGGCAACGCCAAAGTATGCACTATGAAACACACATGAATGTATAGCTTAAATAGTAGCTTGTTTAAAGAATACAAACCCACAAAATTTCAATTTGCGTTCTTCCAGCAGTATGCACTGAATATTCAGTGAATTTTTACAGTAATAGTATACTAAAACAAATTATTGCCTGTAGCAAACGTATGCGAAACACTCTCTACTTGAGTTTACTTGTTGACTGAAACCAGGTATGGAAGCAAGAAAATTAAGTTCGGGATTTACCGTAAACCCACACACACAGATACGTGCATTCCTTCTGATTATAATCATTATATTTCACACAAGTTGGCCCCATTCCACTCAATGGTACACAGACTCTTACAAGTCCCTCTTTCCAAAGTTGATTTTATTACAGAATTAAAACACATAAAAAATGCGCTAAAATCAACGGTTACGACCCTCAGATAATAGAAAATATTTTACACAAACACAAGCGCAGCCTTTTCCTAAAAACACACACTACCCTCACAAACACGCCTCCCAAAAAAACAAAATACGTAAAAATCCCTTTCGTCCCTGGCATCACAAACGGTTTATCGAATGTCTTCGCAAAACAAAATCTAAAAGCAGTATTAGTGAATGAAAATAAACTTTCAAATTTACTACATAATCTAAAGGACAAGATACTGACACTACAAAAATCCGGTGTATATAAAATTACTTGCACCGGCTGCGATAAAGTCTATATAGGACAAACGAGATGGAAGCTGGAAACCAGGTTTAAGGAAAATCTTACGCATTATAAACATTATATGTTAAACAGGTCTAGCGTTGCAATACATATAAACGAATATAATCACCCGATTAAAATCGAAAACATGACCCTTTTAAAATCGAAAACATGACCCTTTTAAAATCCAAAACATGACCCTTTTAAAATCCACACAAGCGGACTGGAAACTGCTTACGAAAGTCTTTTCATAAATAAATACGGAGACATAGTTATGAAGAACAACCGCGGACCTATCCCGCCCTCGTTCCTTTATACGCTGACCGTTAAGAATTCCCCCAACCCCCTTCCCTCTCTCTACTCCTACCAAAAAAGTTTAAATACCCCAGATAACACGAAGAACAGTCATACCACTTAGCTACCGAAGATGAGAGCATATCTCTCGAAATGCGTATTTAGCGTCTTCCGAGATCCCGAGTGATTGTGCAGATGTGTGTGTATGTGTTTGTTACTATTCCTCTCCTCCCCTTTAACCAGTTTTAGACTAACAGGTCCCTGCAGACGTTCATCCTTCATACCTGTAAGTAATTTTAAATTTTAATTTTTTTTTAATTTTAACAAATTTTTAAATTTCCTTCTTATTGATGAGTTATTATTTCTCGGGATAATTTTACGGTTCAGGAGTTTATTTTTTAACAATTTGAGGCTATGAAATTATCTTCATCAATCACATTCCAGCCATTAGGCAAGCTTGATAATTTATTTTTGTAATAAGTATTTATGTGCACATCAATCAAGATAATTCAACATTTCTTGAAACTCAGGCATGAAATGAACCAGAGCATATATATTTAACCATCTTGTACCCCAACCTTAAGAAAATGAAGTTTAATGGGATTTTACCAAGGAATACTTCTGCCTTTTAATACATAAATAACATTTTGACATTACAGTTTGTTTCAGCAAGGTATTCTTCTCCTCAAGAAGTGAGCATCTTTCACTATAGAAATTACCAAAAAAGATTTGCACAGACACTTCACGGTATATGCTGCTAGCGCTTGTAGTCAAATTTATCAAGTACACTAACGGACGAAGATGGTCAGCAAATGCCCGTACATCCTCAGGAACAGTATCTAGTCAATTGTGTGCAATTACGCTCACCTCAACAAGATAAGACTGTGAGAGAACCTCAGGTGGGCCTCCAATTCCAGCAGCTGCTCTTTTATCCCCTGGATTTACCTTAAAAATATTTGAGACTGTTGTCTTCATTCTAACTTTACGGAACTTGTAACCTTTCGTGACGTACTCAAAATTCATGTGGCATACCAATTCTGTCAGAAATCCCACAACTGTAGAGCTTGTTCCTATATCCAGTCTGCTCCTTACATTTGTAGGCCTGAACTCATCTCCCAACACACACACATATATATATATATATATATGGATGTCAACAAGGTGTTGGGATGAGGAAACCCAGTGAACACTCACCAATCAGACGACTTCAGGTTGGCGAGGCCCCTCATCCCAACACCTTGTTGACATCCATATATCTATTTTACCTTTCCTTTTCCATAAGCTGTTATATATATATATATATATATATATATATATATATATATATATATATATAGAGAGAGAGAGAGAGAGAGAAAGAGAGGCAGAGAGGTTGATATATATATATATATATATATATATATATATATATATATATATATATATATATATATATCAACCACTAGTTGCATTTCCTCTTATTTCCATTTCGTTATACCACATTACCCTTCCCGCAATTTTCTTTAATCTATCCACTCTCAACAACAATTCTATTTTCTTTCCAATCTTTGAAGCTTTTTCTTATATCGTCTCACAATGCAAGACTTATCCGCCTGCGGCACCACCTATAGAAATTCACCTCTCCCACCTATCAAATTAGCTTCCACCTTGGCATCACCGTTCTACAATAGATCCTGCAAATCTTATTCTCATTATCGTTCCTTCCAAAATATGTATGATTCCTGATAAGATCTGCAACCTCGTTCGGTAGCTTCCTCGACATATACTTTTCTATCAGCTTAAATCCATCCTGTACTCTGCGTTCTTCTAACAGGGCTCATTTCAAATCTATTGGCGACGTAACCCTCTGCATCTTATCATAATTTCTTTTTTTCAAATCTCGCTGCCCTGCGCTGAACATTTCTATCTCTTCTATTAGACCCTTCTCGTATGGATCCCATACGGCTTATACCTTATCAATGAAAAATTACATGATTCCCTCACATTTACGTGCTATTCCGCACTATCCTACCTATAGTGGCCAACTTTTTGCTGGCAAACGTGAGTGCCCCATGAGATCTCGCGACGAATTGTAACTCCTAAGTATTTGACGGTATCTGAAACAGGTATATCTATTGCTTCAACTTCATAATTAACATCTATCATACTATTTTTAATTTTCCAAAAGTTGACGACGCAGCTTTTCCTTTGGTTAATTTTCAGCTGCCATCCCTTACATCATGCGGAAATAGCTTTGCGATTGTTTTGCAAGTACTTATGGTCGTTATGATCGCTTAGCTCTCTATAAATGACAGCGTCCTCTGCGAAGAGTCTGATTTTGCTTCGAACTACCGAACTGATATCGTTTATGTAAACATGAAACAACAACGGGCCGATGACACTTCCCTGAGGAACGCCAGAGACAACTATCGCTCTGCTTGAGCACATCCCATCTATAACTACCTTTTGCTCCATATTACTACAAAATTCTCGGATCCGATTCACAAGATTTCTATTAATACCTAATTTATCAAGCTTCGTTATTAATTTCTTGTGAGGCACCTCATCAAATCTTTCCTGAAATCTACAAAGATTAGATCGACCAGATTCCTTTCTCCCCTTCTCAATATATCATTTACAAAGAAGCCGAGCTGTGTCACAAGACCTACCTTTACTGAATCCATGCTTAGAAACTATCGTCTATAAAGAAAACACATTATACTGCTGAAAATAATATGTTCTAATATCTAACATGATATTGAGTTAAGGAAATCGGCCAATAATTTTCTGGATTCTCTTTATCGCTGCCCTTGTGAATAGCAGTAACCTGAGCTAACTTTCAATCTTGGGAGACCTCTCCTCGAGAGATAGATTGTTCGAATATTTTCTTAAGGTAAGGTTATATTTCGTCGGCCAGTTATTTTGAGACACGAGCGGAAATTTCCTCGGGACCTGGAGCTTTGTTGCTTCAATCGAACGTTATTGCTGAATTCTCTATGAAAGTACTACATCATCCATCGAATCGCTTCTATTCATGAGTACATATTCCTCACGTTGTTCGTTGCCGGCTGTAAAAGTTCTCTCGAAAATTCTTATAAGCACGTTGGCTTTTTCTTGCTTTCATGAACGACAGCACCTGATTCATTTCGCAGGGAAAGGTTGGTTGGACCTTGGACCTCTCTTACATAGGACCAAAACGCTTTAGGGTACTCTCTTAAATAGCTATTTAAAATCTTTCTCCCGAAGTTAATAAAAGCCTCCCGCGTGGTATCCCTAGCTTTACCGCGTGAATCCCTATACTGTTGTAGTTCAGCTGCTCATTTTTCATCGGAGACGGTAGGCGATATATTTTTTACCCTCGCGTGGCACGTTCTCTGGCGCCTAAGAGCGCTCCTAAATTTCTGGTTGAAGCAACGAGGCTCTCTGTTGTCAACCATCTTGTATTATATTCTGGAATAACAACGATGATGACTCTGTGTCTGATCTTTCTGTCATTTCTCTAAAGTGTGTACAAAATGAAATTAAATAGGAGAAATTATTGTATTCGTAAAAAACGAATTCGATATTTCAACGGAAATACACGTTTCATGGTCCCCTAAATAGGTCTTCGCTATTTTATCGATGATGTCTGAATGAGAAGAATTTAGTGCGCGGTCTCACTCAAAAATTACTGATCAAATCAGCACAAAACTTTATATTTAAAACTTTTATTAGAAATTCAATGTTTGATAAGATATTTGCTATAATTGGTCAACTGTTAGTATAAGTCTACTCAATTCATTATTCCGTTTGTTTTTCAAGTATCTCAAAATTGTAGGCAATAGAAGTTTCTGCAAGTTTTGTTTAAAATTTTTATTCATAGAATGGATTGTTTCCGAGCAGCGGCTCGTTATGGTATTTGGAGGCCCTTGGCATTAGATTAATGGAGACCCACCATTTCATACCGTTTACGCAGTCAATTTTTCCATCGAGGTTTTTAAATATTAGTTTTTAACATTTTTCCTACGAAAGGGAGCTTGGGTTCCATTACAATTTATGCCAAAAGGATGAATTGGAACTTAAGGGACCATAACTTTGAGCCTCACATGCTTCCGAGATGTATATTCATACTGTTCGGTTTCGGTCAAGATGACACCATACTAATTTTGTAAGTTCCAAAAAAGTGTAAGGTGGTAATCCTAATATCAACTATACATCATTCCAACAACAAACAGAGGTGGTAACATTTTTAATGACACAAAGGGTGGAGTGAATATTGTGGATGAGTGAAGCTCATCTTATTCAGTTGTCAGGAAAACAAAATGTTGGCTGTCGGCTTTCTTTTTTAATCTTTTAAATATTAGTGATACCAATTCACAAATTATATTGGAAGCTAACTGCCATGAAAAGTTTGTTCAACATTACCTGAAATCACTTGCCGGGAAACTAATCATAGACTACATGAAGGGCCGACTGGCAATTCAATCATTGACAGCTGCGTGCAAAAACTTCTGAAATAATTGGAGACAACTCAAGACTCGACGCCAAGTAGCCAACAACCACACCAAAGAAAAGTCCGAATTTTTTTCTAATAACAATCCGCCAAAAACACGTATGCGGTCATCATGGTAAACGTGTGTGCTTAGTGTTTACAGTAAGCATTCTAAAGTCAGGTTGTATTTATAAAGTACAGAGTTTTAGGATAAAATTTGAATTTAAAAAAGTTTAAACAGTTTTATCAATCCGATATTTACATTTACACTGTTTTCGGTTCCTTTTTAAAACTATTTTTAAATTTTTTAAAGATCTCCAAATAAGTTAATTCGGTAGTAAATGCGGAAGTAATAGTACCAGATTATAAGTCTTTGATGAACGAAATTATAAACCAAAAGATATTAGTTGGAAATTTTGGTTTTTCATTGTAAGGTCATGGTGACCCGACGCGTCGTTGGTCTAACTCAGAGGCTGGAAACCTTTTTCACTTTAAAAATAAACAAGGTCTCGAGATCGACCTGCCACAATATTTAACAAGAGTAGGTCTACATAAAATAAAAAAGTTGTAAAATTACTGATATATTTACTATAGAAAAACACATTAGAAAGTTACATATTTAATTTTAGACACGAAAACACAAACAGGCAAATAGTTAATGAGATTTCTGGCATTGGCTTTCTTCTGAAAGTTTCTGAAGATCCGGTGTATAGTTTGTAACTGCTAATCTTATACAGTTGTCTAAATTTTGGTCCGTAAGGTTTGTTCGGTATTTATTCTTAATGAAATGCATACTTGAAAATGCCGATTCGCACAAATACGTTGACCCGAAATATGAAGTTATTTTGAATGCCAAGTTTCTTAATATTGGGTATTGAGTTTCTGAAACATTACTCCAAAAGGTAGACTGATCTTTTTAAAATTCACAACTTAAATTAATGTGATTCTGAGGTGATATGATTTCCATTTCAAGTTGAGGTTTATTGATGTGAAACTTGTCACCAATTATATCTGAAATATTTTCCACATCTCTATTTTCAAACGGAAACGTAACAAAGCGTACAACTGGCACAATTTTACGAAAGTCAGAGAACCGTACACTGAATTCTTCAATTAGTTTTTCTTGAATTGTAACATGACTCTCAGGTGAATAACTTTTGGAGTTCTGTTCTACTTCTTCTTTTAAGTTTGAAAAGTGTTATAACTCATCGGATATAAGGTTTGCCTTCCACAAATTAAGTTTTTGAGAAAAACTTTGAACTGAACTTATCATTTGCAAAAATTTTTTTTCTTTAGCTTGAAGTTCTAAATTTAAATTATTAATTTTTTCTGTTAGATCAGTAAGATATGCAAGGTCTTTCAGCCATTCACCATTTGTAAGTTCTTCATGACACTCATTGCGTTCTTTCAAGAAGATCATTATTTGAGGAAGCAAATCTCTGAAACGCCGCAGTACTTTCCCTTTACTTAGCCATCTCACGTCAGTATGTAGTAATAAATCTGAATATTGGCATTCAAATTCATCAGTCAATTCTTTGAAAAGACGCCTTTGCAAAGCCTTTGCTCGAATGGAACTATTTTCACTGCGAGTCTCATAACGGAGCTCATATTCAGGAATTTGCCGCATAGTGCTTGCTGGTGTATGATACACTGATAAGCAATAAAAGAAGAGAATCCAATATCTTTCTTGCAAAGCGCTTAAAACCCATTCTCCACACCCATAAATGCTGGAGGTACATTTGCTTCATTGACGAACTGCTTAAATGCATCATAAATGTCCACACCTCGAGTGTTCCCTTGCAAGGTTATTACTTTTAAACGTTCCTCTTTAACAGTAAAATTACTAAAAGCCATCCGGACAAAGATGCCCATCTGAGCTTTATCAACAATATCCGTAGATTCGTTGAGCTGTAATGAATAATAAGACCAGGAATCAATATCGTCATTCAGCTGCAAAATTGCATCACATGTCATTGAATTCACTCGACATGAAACAGTTCTAGTTGACAACTGCATTGAGTTAATTATGTCCTCTTTATTATCGAAATCTTCAAATAATATATTAGCCGCTTCCAAAAAGGTTTCCTTTATAAATGAACCATCTTCAAATGCCTTTTTTTATTGTGAGCATTTGGCTTATTCGATAAGAAGCAATAGCTGATGCTCTGCTTACATATACTTGTTCTCAAACACTGTTTGTTGACCTTTCAATCGTTCTTTAAGTTCTTTCACCTTCTTATTCCTAAGTTCACTTGGAAAGGGAAACTTATTACTAATTGTAGAACGTTTACCTTTTAAATGTCTTTCTACATTAACTCGTTTACATATTGCTACTCTTAAGTAGCAAATTAAGCACACGTACTTCTCATTCGCATTTATAAAGAAAAACTCTTCTTCCCATTCCGTATGAAAATGATAGTTCTTTGCTTCCTTCGCTAGACGCTTTTCACTGAAACTGGCACTCATTATGGGGTGTAGATTTTTTGAAAACAAAAAGTAGTAAAAGTATCTGAAATAAATTTGAAGAATTAGATTTATTAGTGCCCGCGGGCTGTAGTTTGGGGGTCCTCGTCAGGGGCGCGCCTACCCAGGGCGCGGTGGGTGCAATGCACCCGGGCGCCAACTTGCCGGGGCGCATTTCCATCAAGGTATTTGTATCTATATATTGTTGAAATTCGAGACATGCCTTCTGGTTGAGAATGTGTTCTCCTTGGTCAAAATGAAAAGAGAAAGTTGGAGATACGAAAATGAACGAAATCTTCCATGCCAAATCTTTCGGATCTTTTCCGACGCGTGGCCGTTTGAACACATATCAGAGGGGACCGCAAATGGATTCACCTTAGGAGTTCCCAGGAGGTGGGGGCGCTACTCTGCTAATTGCTATCCCTACCCAAGCAAGGAACTCCAGCTGAAGCAGTAACCCTTTGTTAAAGTCCCATCGGCCTTTCCCATATCTTTTCTGCTGACAAATTCCCAGATGTCCTTTTTGAGTTCTTCCTTCTTGGAAAACCCAAATGTGTTTAAAATCGGTTCGTAATATCTTTTCTCAAAATCAGATATCTTTACTCCTTCACGATCTCCCTCCTACGTAAAATATCATACTCATTTCGAAAAAGTACGAAGCTCGTAAATCTATTTGAGCTGTTGTTGGAGAAGGATCGCTTACCTTCAACGGCGCGCCGTGTGAACAGAAGGGTGAAGAATTTAAAGACAGGAAGAAGGTGTACTTCCTTCAGCGAAGAGGAATTTCTTTTTTAACTTGAAGAGGTCATCATTCATGCAGAGGAAAAGTGCATATTCTTGGTGTTATTTTCTTTATTTAATCGAGGGTGTATTTCATGCGTTTGTGTAAAATTTAGTGGCAAATCGGCCTAAAGAGCTATTATCGTCAAGAGGAAGTAATTCATTTAGCCTGTTTCATTTTTTACTCGAAAATAAGATATTTTTTATTGCTTTCCATTCGTAAGTCCTAAATTGTTTTGTGTTTTTGATAACATTTCAAGTCATTATAAAATATAGGTTGAATATGCACGCAGCTAAATCTTTTATAGTTATAGCATCTTAAAAATTGTAACTATTAGTCCTATTAAATGTTCACTCATTTTTAAGGAATGAGTGAGTGTACTTCTGCATTCGGATCTTGTTTCGATTTCACGCCAATTTATCATTTATGTACCTAAGACAACTTTTCAATACGAACGGATGACACCTTTATTTAGAAGAATGAGTATCGGCGGAAAGGCAGGTCAATCATTTTGCCGTAAGCTCGATGTCAGTGCCGGTCTTTTCACGATTTTTTCTTTGTTAATTATAAACTTATAGAAGTAGTTTTGCTAGTGAACATTATTCTTATCGATAACTTTCCAAGTAAGTGTGAACATAAGGTTACGCTTGGTTTTGCACTTATTTGTACATCATATAGATCTGTGATGGTTTGCTGATAGGTACTCAGAAAGTTATAGAAGCTCAAGAGTTATATCGAAAATATCTTTAAGGGTGGATTGCTAAAGTAAGATATGAATGATGATCTAAGTCAAGTGTTTTGGTAGCAGCGCGAGTTTGAGGATTGTTTTAAAGTTTTAAAATAAATTTGATAAAATTCAATAAATAAGTAGGCATCTATAATTAAACGCAATGGATGTATTAATTCTATTCAATAACTAGAAATTAACTCAAGATATTTTTTGACCAAAAACCAAATAAAGTACAATTGCCATGAATGGATATTTTTTAAATATGTACAATCGAAAAATCGATATAATCTCGTAAATTTATATTATTTTTGATGGAATTTTTCATATACATATAATGCTAATGATGTGGTGTATTTTTCGTCTTGATAGCTATCTTAGCCTTACCATTGTTTGTTTTATAGTTACATTAATATACATTTATCTGTACTATTTTTCTATCAAAGCAATCATTTAACTTTATTATTAATATTTGGAAAGAAATTATATACTTAACAAAACTAACCTCAAACTCGATAATCCAAAAACTATTTCACTAGGTTGGTGCTATTTTCAAGGAAAATTTTCCTCATACAAAATTTCTCTGTTCAGATACCCCACAATGCCGCCAAAAAAAATTATCTGGAGCTCAGAATCGGAAAAGGAAACTAGAAAAAGCAATAGAAACTGGTACGCACCTGAAGCTTCTAAAGTATATTAAACCGATCATCACATTCCGTAATGATTGCAACAATGTTCTGCTGGAAGAAAATAGAAAAATACAGGATACCAATAAAACAGAAGAGTACAGCAAACAGTCGACAGTATCGGTATTGCGTGGACAAGAAAAAGAAGAGAAGAATGAAGAGAGCCATTGTAGTGTAAAAGTAGAACAACTTATTACTAATATTGGCCATTTGGCGTACACAGAAGAAATTCAAAATCCCTATGTAATTTCTAAAGACCCGGGTTTGTGGCCTGAAAAACTTCAGGATAATGAAAGATTGAGTTTAATTGAAATTGGCCCTATACAAATAGAACATACTGTGTTCCCCAAGGATCATTCTGGTAGAAAGTTTACTGTAAACTATATTTAGATAACGGTGAAAGAGTACAACGAGATTGGCTAGTGTATTCTGAATCTCAAAATTACGTGTATTGTTTTACTTGTAAAATATTTCATTGTAAATTATCTTTACTGTCTGATAAAACTGCGTTTAATGATTGGCAGTATTTACCTAGATATTTAAGTAGGCATGAAAAAAGTGTTAACCATATTAAAAATTATATTAAGTGGACGGAACTCTCAACTTCATTAAAAAGAGGAAACACTATTGATAATTATAATGAACACATTATTCGTCAGGAAACAAAACGTTGGTATTCTGTAATTGAGAGAATTATATATGTAGTTCAGTATTTAGCGAAGCAGAATTTAGCCTTTAGAGGAAAAATTAATAAATTGCACGAAGCGAGCAATGGGAATTTTTCAAAATTGGTGGAAATGCTAGGAAAATTTGATAATATTACAGCAGAGGATTCAATCTAGCAGTAACAGATTTCCCAATTATCTCGGTGAAAAAATTCAAAATGAAATAATTGAGCTCCTTGCAACCAAAATTAAGGAAAACATTTTAGATATGCTTAAATATTTTAAATATTACTCTGTTCAACTGGACTGCACTCCTGATTCGAGTCATCAAGAACAAATAAGTGTAATAGTTCGTTTTGTGTTTTTCATATCGATTGAACATGAATTGTGTGATGAACTTGACATGCATGAAATTATTAAATCATTAAAGCTAGTAGAGCTAAGTTTATGTAATATGATTTTGAAAAGAGAAGGTGTTGTGTAAACATAAGCAAAATAAAACCTGTTTGTATTTTTATTTATTTACTCTAATTTCACACTACGATTAACAATAGATATCGGTATCGCTACCTAGGACACCTATTTTAACAAAATGGATGTGTATATGCTTATAAATTGGGTTAATGTCCGAATGTGATTGAATTTTTTTAATTTTACGTAGTAGCATAACATTACTTAATATTGTGTTAGTCGACTTGTTAATACGAATATTTCAATTCCGTAACTTAACATTTTATTAGTGGATCATAATTTTGACAGGCTTTTAAAGATGGAGCCTTTGCTAAATTAGAGTTTTAATAATGTCAAGCACCGAAACACAAAATTAATATAACGTAATATTGCGTGAATTTTGCTTTAGGCCGTCTTTATTTCGGCATTCGTAGATGTACCAAAGGCAAAGCTAGTAACGATTTCTGCAATTATGAAAGAATTATTGACATTTACTTCTGGATTTTAACATATCTTAAAATAAAGTTACGTAGTCGAGACTCTGTAGGACTACATAAATAATTGCAGTTCTGTTTCCTTATAGTCAAATATCGCGTTTAATTAGGCCAGCGAATCGACAAAAAAATTGGAATTTATGATTGGTCATTAAGATAACGGACAAGGTATTGACTTTTAATCACATGTACCTAAGGTGAGTTTTATTTTTACTTCAAGCAGAGATTAAATTATGTTTATCTTTATATTTTTGCAATACCTACTTGAAGCCAGTTAATTAATTAGACGGGGACAATAGCACATTAAAGTTTTTGTAGATTCAAGTGTTTAATTTTACCAAACATTTTTAACTTTACTATAGCCAGCGTAAACGCTAGGACGTTGTTGCCATGTTCGTCGGAAGTAGCCCGTGGAACTGGTATAGGGATTTCTTGACAGAGTGTACTGACAATGAAACTGTAATTCTAAAAAGTAACAACATGGAAGATATTAGGAAGCGCAAGTCCGGTAAGGCCAATGTTGACGCCACTGCGCTCTAGCGGTCATTGGGAAATGTAAGGCGGTAATTTTAAAAATTCTCCCTGCAATAGGAAATTACGAGAAAACTATGTGCTGCCATCCTAAAAATGTATATGGACCTAAGAAAGAGGAAAGGTAAAACGAGTTTTGGGTAGCAGTAAGATATTGGGCGAATCTCAATGGAAGATATGAGCACACAAAAACTCAGTTGCTCACTTTCTTTCTCCTGCTACTATTCATAATTATCCGAGTCATATCCATATATTTAAGTGACTGAAAATACTGGAAGATTTTGTAATTATAAATAGTTAGTTAATTAATTTGTTCAATTGAATTTCTTATTAGATATGATATATTGTGATAAGGTATTTTTCATCTTAAATAATCAGTTTTCATAATGCATATAACATATTAACTTAAGGATAATAATAAGGTTATTAACAATATTTTTCTTCTCTTAAGGTCAGATACCATCTCCAACAGAGGGAATAGTTAACAGCATGGCATGTGCGCATATAGGTGATGACTGCTGCAAAGTACAATTACCTATCCTTCTGAAAAACTGTTCCAGTTATGTTGTGTATTTTCTACAGCCAACACCAACATGTCATATGGCATATTGTGCTGGTTATATGGTTCCATGTCCTCGAGGATTAGTCTCCAGTACTGGTTTCACTCCCTGTCAATGTAAGTTTCAATATTGAGGAGTCATGTACTATTTATAACATTAGTATCAAAAAGAATTCTAACTGTACTTTTGCTAAAAAAATAAATATGCAAAAATCTCCAGTAAAAGCCTCAAATCCAGCAATCACAGGACCATGAATTTTCTATTGTTTCAATTGGTTTTTTCTTTTAATGTGTTTCATAAAAAATTTAAAACACTGGTCTAGATAATGTGCAGCCATAAAAAGGTTAAGTATACTACCTAGTTGTGCATTACAGATATAAAGTACAAACACATAGTGGTGCATTACTTTCAGCAATCAGTGAATCACAACTGAAGACAGAGGTATAAAGTGAAATTCTTTCACTATTTGTTTGAACTTTAATGCCATTTATAACACTGCCACAGAATATTATTTTTTAATTGTCGGGCTGCATGGGGTGCCTTCAAAATTTCAATTTAAGATTGAGCAAATTTTTGTGGCTATTACTAAATTTATAAAGAATTTTAAATTTACAATTCTAAAAAACCTCAGCAAATAAAATGTACTTTTCATATTACATCAGCAAATGAAGCTCTCATTGTGTCATATATATTTTAAAATGAATGCACAAAAATCAACTGCAATTAATCAGAGGCTATATTTCTATTTCAATTAGTTGAAGTAGAATTAGTGGATGTGAAAGTGGTCTCCCACTTAAGTTCTGAAGATCATCTACAAATTCACTGCATTGCGTTCTTGGAGAAGGTGCATGCCTTGGATACTGTTGTTATTGAAGTTGATTGGCTTTCTGGTGGGTCTGTGATTCACCAGCAACTTTATCATCCAGCTGACTACAGTTATGCCATTTTGCCTGAGCAATTTTGGAAACTTGGTCAAACTGTAAGTTAAATCACTATTTAATCATTCCAATATCCTGATGAGATTTCAAATGTTTTTTTAATGATTACAAAGTAAAAATGACAAACAGAATATCTTATATTAGCTTCTCAATACAAGCCTAGAAACAAATATATTTTACTCTAGGTGCAATGCAGAGCAAGGGTACGACATGTGTCAATCAACACATTTACACCTCAAGTTACAAGCCTCCCATTCTTTGCTGGAATTGAAATACTATCAAGGGCTCCTTTGGTTGTACAAGAAGGTAAATTTCACTTTTCATATAATAGTTATGTTATTTGTATAACGTGATAACTCTAAATTTTTATCCCTTTTTTCCATTTAAGGAGGTCCTCATGTTGATTTAGAATTCAGATCAACTATGCCAGTTGGATGTCATGAAGATGATTGCTGCATTGAAATTAAAATAGCAGTAAAATATCCTGATGCTACACATTACTGCCAAGCAGGAGAGCCATTGGATAGGGTAATTTTTAGAATGTTTTATTTAAAAAACTTGCTTATGCTTTTCCGCAGCCTGTCCAAATGTCTCTCTGTGCAAATGATTAAATTAAAAGGTACTATTCGGTTATCCCAGACACCTATTAAAAATTCTACAATATTTTCATTATACACTAGTACCCGAGTCCAATCCCCAACCATTTAACCCAACCTGGAGGGAGGAAAATGCAATGTATCCAACCCCCTACTACTTAACCCAATTTGGGCGGAGGCAAATGGAATGAATCCAATACCCAACAAATTAACCCAACCTGGGGGAGGAAAATAGAACAAATTCAACCCTAAACCACTTAACCCAACCTGGGGGAGGAAAATAGAATGAAGCAAATACCCAACCAAGGAGAGGAAAATAGAATGAACCCAACCCCAAACCACTAAACCCAACCTGGGAGAGGAAAATAGTACAAATCCAACCCCAAACCACTTAACCCAACCTGGAGAAGGAAAATAGAATGAATTCAATACCCAACCAATTAACCCAACCAGGGGGAGAAAAATGGAATGAATCCAACCCAACCACTTAATCCAAACTGAGGGAGGAAAATGGAACAAATCCAACCCCCAACAACTTCCAACCTGAGGGAAGAAAATGGAATGAGTCTAACCCCAAATCACTTAACTGAACTCAGAGTAGGAAAATGGAATGAATCCAATCCCGAGCAACTTAACTTGGATTCGTGTACTAGGGTTCATTGAACCAATGTTAGCTTTAACGAATAAATAGAATTTTATAGCTTTACTTTTCTCTGAAAATTCTGTTCACTTTAATGAACTAAATAACAACAATTGCCATGCCTCATGTCGGCCGAGTTTTCCACGAAAACTCGCCAGTCCATGTTCCCAATGTTGACGACTCTGCTACCAATCCGAACGGTATTACTGATGCTAATTCCGATACCCCTCACGCAGTCGACGATTCCGAGTCACCTCTTGGCATTGGTATCACAACTCGTAGTAAAAATGGTGTGTGTAAACCTAAGTCCCAATGACTAGGTTCATCAATTAAGTGTGATACTATTATCACTGGCAATTATTCCAATTCCCAGCTCACTCTGCTTCTTCTCAATGTGCAGTGCATAAGGAGTAAGATGCTTGAACTCGAGCTTCTGCTCGACTCTTTCAAACCAGATATTTTCTGTGTGTGTGAGCATTGGCTAACTACTGACGAAGTGCCTTTATTTATCATACCTGGTTATGTTATAGGTGACATATATTGTCGTAGCAATACAAAAAACGGTGGTGTGGCCTTATTACTGAAGGATCATCTCCCTTTTGATCTTCCTGCTATACAGTATAAACATTTAATTATAGAGCATGTATTTGAATGTGTCATTGTATCTGTAATGATAAACAACCTGCCTATTATTATTATCACTATTTACAGATCACTGCTTTGCGATTTTCAATTGTTCATGGATAAATTCGAAAATCTTCTTGAAATGGTTCATGAATCTCTGGGTAATCAAAATTTAATTATCACTGGCGATATTAATTGTAACTTACTACTTAAAAATAGTAGCAGTGCCAGATTGCTTAATTTGCTCAAATCTTTCAACTTGTTCATAAATGTCTCGGAACCAACTCGAATAACAAGTAATTCTGAATCCCTACTGGATGTTATTGCATCCAACTTTAATCCAGATGATGTGCAATCCAAGTTAATCAAAACTGACATCTCTGACCATTTTCCGGTCCTCTCCACTTTCCCTTTTAAATCCTCTTTTTCTCCTAGCAAACGTAATGGGAGGTTTTTTTCCAAGTCGAATATTTCTCACTTTCTTTCTAGATTAGAAGGTGAAGATTGGTCTGATATGTATTCCTCCCCCAACTTTGATGCAAGCTTTAATTGCTTTTACGATAAATTCATTCACTACTTTAATATTTCTTTTCCGGTTGTTAGCAAAAATGTAAGGAAAAGGAATGTTAATAAAAAATGGGTCACTGATGAAATTCGTGCACTATCTGTGTACATGAAAGATCTAGCACTCCTCTGTAAATCCTGTAATAGTGATGAATCAGTTGCAGATTATAAATCTTTGAAAAGGGAATACAGATTAAAATTAAACAATGCCAAGCGAAACTTCAATAATGAGAGACTGCTTTATTGCAATAATAAATCAACTGAAATTTGGAAGATTATTAATGAATCTAAAAATAATGACAAATCATCATCTCTGTTTAGAATTAAGGATGAATCTGGTAAAATCATTTCAGACTATTCATCCCTCGTAACCACTTTCAGTAATCATTTTACCAATGAACCATGTATTCAGCAGTTGATTAACGCTAATTTCCCTGATATTTCAAACTGTCCAAAGTCACTCTACCTTTCTCCCTGCCTAGAAAACGAACTCAAGCTGATAGTATTTAATCTAGGTTCGAAAAAGAGTTCAGGTATTGATGAAGTACCTAATTTTATTTTAATTCAATGTTATCATTTAATTGCATCTCCTCTTCTATTTTTAGTGAACTATTCCCTCGAAAGTGGTATTTTTCCTTCCTCGCTTAAGACTTCGAAAGTTGTACCTTTATATAAAAAGAAAGGAAGTATACATGCTATCAGTTCATATAGGCCCATAGCTATGCAGAATCAATTAGCTAAGATATTTGAAAAAGTTTACTACAGACGTTTAATTTCTTTCCTTGAATCTCACAAATTATTATCCTTTTCACAGCATGGTTTTCGTAAAAACAAGTCAACAGTTTCGGCAATATTTGAAGCAATAAATAGTGTCTTGAGTGCTTTGGATAATAGTAAAGAAGTTTCTGCCTTGCTTTTTGATTTTTCTAAAGCAATCGATTTGGTTAATCATGGTTTACTCCTTAAGAAATTAGAATTGTATGGAAACAGAGGTATACCCTTAAAGTGGTTACAATCTTATTTAAGTTACAGATTTCAGTGTATTACTATTAATGCCAATGGATTAAAACACATTTCTACACCAAAGGCTGTAACCATAGGAGTTCCGCAAGGTTCCATTCTTGGACCTGCATTATTTTTGTTATATATTAATGATCTTCCTCAACAGCTCAATAAAATACCTAGTACAAAAACAATAGTGTATGCAGATGATACAAATGTTGTACTTTCCGCAGACTCAGCCGTGAGTTTGAGTCACTATGGCAATCAAATCACTCTTGCATTCAACAATTGGAGTCTTAATAATGTTCTCACTGTTAACGTTGATAAATCCCAGTCAGTATATTTTGCTAATAAGAACAAAGCCAGTTTGAATCTACCTTTTCATATTAATGGTATTCAGATGTCCCAAGTTCAAAATATAAAACTACTTGGTTTGTATTTAGACTCTAATCTTTCTTGGGAGACTCACATCTCTAAACTAGCCAGTAAACTCAGTTCCATTTGTTTCCTCATTAGAAGTATAAGACTCACAGTTTCAAAGGATGTGTTGCTTTCCATTTATTATGGGCTATGTTATGCACAAATTGTTTATGGTATACTTTTTTGGTGTTCTTCTACTAATGCCCTCACTATTTTTAAGATTCAAAAAAAAATTGTACGTCTTATGGCATTCAAAGGTTACAATGCTCCATGTAGACCTATTTTTAAAGGATTTAACATATTACCTATGCCATGTGTATATATTCTTAATTTAATTATTTTTATGAGAAAGAATCTGAGCGATTTTGAATTCAACTCAAAATTTCATAATTATAGTACTAGAAATTATAATAGCTTACATGTTAACTATGTCAGAACCAGAGGTACTTCCCTTGGCCCCAGAAATATGGGGGTCAAATTATTTAATCATTTGCCAAGTTTTCTCAAGATGCCTATGTCCCTATGTATGTTCAAAACAAAGTTGAAAGAATTCTTATTACATAAAATGTATTATAGCATTAATGATTTTTTAGATGACAAATGTTAATATATCTGTTTATGTTGTGTATATGTTTTTGACGAATCCTATACCTTCTTTTGTAAGGTCTTTGGAGAATAAAGTGACATGTATCCAACTCAGATCGAAGAAACTCGGATGTATATAAAAGCTCTTAGGATAACAAAGACCATCTTTTTAATCCATGGATTCTTCATGTGTCCACTTTACCATGCATTTTTCCTATCATCTGCATATCTTGAGAGGCTTTATATGACATCACCAAACATGCTGTTTGTTACTCAAAATACCGTAAATACCCACGTATAATGTGCACCCTCGTATAACGCGCAGGGTGGTTTTCAGCCTCGTAATCTATGATTTTTCTATATACCCGCGTATAGTGCGCACAGTTTTTTTTTAGCATTACCATTCCAGAATAAAGTAGATGGTGTAATGTGTTCTTAAGCAATGATCGAATTATTGGTATTATGTATTGGTAACATAATGAAAGTGAAAAATGAAATTTTCGAATAACGTTCCAAAAGAACGTCAGCTAACTCAATCATTACATACTCTATGTATACTTACAAGGTGGTATTAGGATATACACAATAAATCGAATTATATTAATTTCATAGTAGGGCATATGACATTATTTGAGCTAATAAAATGAAGGAATGACGATAATACTGTCTAAGTTTTTGACATATGTTGTTGCCACGCCTGAGGTGGACGGGTTCGCCCAACCTTCAGTTTTACCCTTATTAGAACACTATGGAGCACGTAAACCCGATAGCAAATAACCATAATTAACTACAGACTCTAAGAATCAAGAATAAATCACGTATGAATGCTGAGAGAAAGGTAGGGAATGATAACTTTATTTAGTTCTACAACTATCAACTTCCAGCATACTCAAAAGGCATCAGCTGCCATTGTTTCTAATTGTAAGTAGTACCAGTACCTCACCACCAGGCAGGGCACCGGTGTAGGGTGACGTCATGCATAAGATGCCGATTCCAATAACAACATCGAAGATGAATGGTGCAGGGGCGAAAAATTTCTTGGCTTTTAAAATGAATAAATACTGAATTCATTCTTTTCATATCTAATTAATTTATGTTTATAGCATTAGTTAATAAATTTTTACTATTATCTATCTTACTTTTCGTAAAAATCACCAATAAAAATATGAGGATACCCGGGCAGTAATTACTGTGCCGAAATTGTGGAAATATGGGGTCAAATGAAAATAGGAAGATTATATACCCTCGTATAACATGCATCATAATTTTTAACTCAAATATTTCAAAAAAAGTGTGCATTATACGCGGGTATTTACGGTATATTTACAAATATCCACTTAGACTTGAAGGACCGCTTGTGTGCCGATAAGGAGGAAGTGCAATACACTATGTTTCCCACAGCCATTCTATGCTTCAGTCTGTGACTTGGATTGACTATGTTCGGTCGCATTCATTTTCTTGCTGTTCATACATAATTGTTATATCACGAGGATTAGTTTTCCAGCCATTGCCATGGCCACGTTTATCATACTTTCTCTCACTGTGAATCTTTTATAAACATTTTTCTTATTTTTTACCCTTCAATTGACAATGAGTTTAAATGTAAAAATCATGATTGTTCAAACAATTTCTGTTTTATGAATGCTTTTCAGGAATGTATGTCATTAGTTGAACAAGAGTTGAATTTTTAATAGGGGTCCGGGATTAACCAATAGTAACAATTAAAATATCAAGTAAATTGTAAGAGATATAAGACTGAAATTTGTAGGGTGTATGTGATCTATGATTACACTGCCAAAGAAATATTTTGGAGAAATCGGTGGATGGCAGGGGATACCTTCAAAATTTTCAAATTAAGATTGAAGCATATGGTTATAGAATGAAAGTTAAATTTTTCTCTATTTGTGTGACATTTAATGTCATCTACAATACTGCAGAAGAATTTTTTTTTAAATTAGAGAGCATTGTGAGGACCATTTCTCAGAGAAAACATCAGGAGGGCCCTTTTTAGAAATGTAGTATGTTCATATCATAAGTCATTAGATTAGAAATCTAGCACAGGTACAAGAATTAATGTTTTTTAACTAATTATTGAATAAATTATTTTGTCATATAATTATATTATTAAGTTTATTAAGGATTTTAAGCCTACAATTCTTAATAAACCTCAATGAATGAAATGCGCTTTTTCATATTGGGTCAGCAAACGAAACCCATTTTTATATTGTCTTTTCATTTGCTATTATATAATTATGTGCATGATAATGTATACTCTATGCTAGTTAGTTAACCTGTTTTTAATGGAAGTTCAGCAACTACATTGGTTGGATGGTATCTTTCAAGGCCTTGCACATATTCCTGAATTAATATATGCCATTCTATATCCATGCAATGTTATGACAGCTTGCCTGTCTTCTCCATCAATTTCCTTTATAAGTGAGGTAAATACCCAATTTCTGAGCCTTAAATGTCCCTGATCTGCATGCTACAGCAATAATGTTGCTTTTAATGGCAGTCAGATGACTTTTACGTCCAGATTCTAGTCATCAAAAATCATGGCATGGTCTGCATCATTGTCAATTACAGGGTGAGCCAAAATTCACACAACTCATACTGTAACTTTTTGTGCAAAAGTACACAGTTCCATAGGTCAATCCAGTCTGCTGAGATAATCTTCTGATTGGTTTTCTGAGTGATTGTGTTAAATGCAGATTAACTTCGTTCAATGTTTCATTAGTGAGAAGTGATGGCTGTCCAGATCGCTTCTTATCGCACATGCTGCCTGTTTCACGAAAACGATCAACAAGGCAGCATATTGTTGATTTATTTAGAATGCGTGAATCTGAAAATGCACAACCAAATGGTCTATGGCATTCCGCATATGACTTTGACATGAAATAATGTTCGATGATGAACACCCGCTCTGCTCGTGAAAAACTCATGTTAAGGCTTCAAATGTCCCGACTCGACTTGCAAGCCAAGCAGACATCTCAAGGCCACGGATACAGCACAAACATCAGGCTGATATGTCAGTGTTGCCATACACATCAACACAAGTACATATTTTGCATTCTTCTGCAAGAAAAATCAAATTTTTGAACAACAACAAAGAGTGACGGATTATCCAACCCTAACCACAATCCATGCGTCGGGTCAGTTAAACTGCAGATCTGCAGGTCTCTGCCTGGAGAGGGTTAAATCTTGAAATCCAACAGAAAAAGCCAAATTGTTGAATCTACCATTAGTTTCCCCACCATCTACTAGATCAGTGCTCTCCAACCAACATGCTGTTATGAAGTACTTAGTGTGCCACGAGGCATTCAGTTTATGCAAGAGAAATTCCGAATTTGTAATTCTCAAGCTACAAACGAGCATAAGAAGTTTCTTCATCTGCGGACTTATCAATTAATGATTTCTCCCTAAAAACTTGAGAGGAATTCATTGAACTCGGGAGCAATCGCAGTCTTAAGCTGAAGTTAGATGATATGTAACAGATGATGAAGCTGTGTGTCTATTTATGCACAGAGTTTTATATCATCCATTTATAACAAGTGTGATATTTTATGTTGAGTCTGATTAGTGTGTTTAATTTTGAAGCCACATCTTGAGTTGTTAAGCATGTTTGACAGTGGACTCATTGCTAATTAGAACCAAAGTGGGCTCAATGAGTCACCCTGAAAAATGCTGTTTGCTGTTTATGGGTGACGTAATTATAGTTATGTTATTCACGTTTAAGGTAAGCTCTGTTTTCAATGTGTGCTAAAAATTGTACTATTTAGGATGGGTTTTTCGATTATTGGTACATATTGTAGCCATGTGTGCAGTACAGAGTCAAGTGCATTTTTATAGTAAATGAATGCAACTTATACGTTGCGGCATTTATTTTGAGTCTGTTCTAGTACCGTTGAATCAATAAGTAGCTGTTCTTTACATCAGGGTTCACCAAACTTTTTACTGAAAGGGCCACATGAGGCTTCATGTACCATTGCATGGGCCACATACGAACTTTCAAATGATTGATTGGGCCTTGTGAACATTTCAAAGAGCAAGTTTTGAGAATTTATTTTTGATTCTGTAATGTGTCATTTGCTTATATTTAAAGTTTGTTGTATCCAAGTACTCGCAAAATATTGCTTTGATATCATAAATGATACCTAATGTAAACTCCATATTACACAAAACATAAAGAAATATGTGAGGTAAGGTAGGCCAGATGAAATCACTGGGCAGACTAGATGTGGCCCGCGGGCTTTAGTTTGAGGACCCCTGCATTGCATCATTGTGAATATTTCCTGCATTCATTCTGTTGCTCAGTTAGTATGCTATTTTATTCATAATGTTTACATATCTTTTCTGTAAGGTAGTATATAAATTTCTGAATTGTTGATAAGCAAGTATTGGGTTTGCATTTAGAGGGGTCGGATGTGTCTACATCTTTGGGTGTTAGATATGTTATATCCTGTGTTACAATAATGGTCATGTATGTGAATTCTGGATGAAATGTGAAATATTGTGCTAGCAGTTCATGTTGTGCATGTAAATTTTGTTAACCAATAGTTGTCTTACTTGTATATGTCTGGGGATTTCCTGTTGTTTTGGTGATGTCTTCTCATCTTATTTGTATGTACTTCATACTCATAACATTCACTGAGTTGGCTTCTTCTTCTCTGATTCAGGATGCAGCCTTGTTATGCTTCACCTCATAGGACCATAATGTTGACCAATACTCATGTTATCCTGTTGATGTGGATGGATCGTTATATTTTTCTTTATTTTTGCTTTGTAGAACAGTTTTTCCTTGTATGTTTTGATATTTTCTATTTGTGGCTATTTTATATAATTTTATTCACTTGGCGAGTTTCTGTTGTAGCATCTCTGTATTCCTCTATTTTTCCATCCTGTTCTTCATATTTGGTATGGACTTTCTTATCTTTAGTAATTCTTTGGTCATTAGTGATTAATTTTCTGGATCTTTGGCTTGGATGCATGGTGTTAGCCTACCCATTTCACAACGGATATCTTCAAAACATCATTGAGAGTGATGCTCCTAGACTGGCTTGGTTTGTTTATTTGGTCTACTGTCTGGGAGACATTGCATCTTATGGTTACTATTGCTGCACAGTATATTGCTGTATAATAATGTGGTGCTTTGTTTTTGATATTTAGGGAGTGTGTGACTATTGATTATATTGATGATCTGCACAACTATTCTGCAATTCTTTTGTTTTGGTAGCATGGGTCTTTTTGTTGGGTCTGTACCATAGAATTAGGTGAGGGCAGTTTCAAATTCATCCTGTATTTGTTCTTCTAGCATTCTGGCTTGTTCTTCAACTGTTAGGGTATTTATATGTTTTTCTTTGTGGCTATTGTATATCTGTCTTCTGTGCTTGTGGTTTGTATATCAGTAAACTGCCCTTCTGAATTACTGTTGTTGTTTTTTTTATTATTTTTATTAATACTATTTGGTATTATTATTTTTGTTTTTATTATTAATAGCAATGGTTTGTGAAAAAATTATAAAGAAGCAGAAAACATGATTTTTGTTCAAAAGAGTGTTCCATTCTTAACATAAAGGACTCCTTTTAGTAAATGTCCTTGGTAAGTTCCAAAATACTAATGAAGAAATAAGTTTGATAAACTTTTATTTAACTGAAATATGGATAAGTGGTATTTTTCTCAAGATTGTACTAATTTAAGTATTAATCAATTATAATTTCAGCTAGGGGTAAAAGAATGTACACATCATATCTGCAAAGATGACTGGAATTCAACTCATAAAATTCCTTTGATGGCTAAATCAGACCACCTATATGGGCAAAATCAGCAGCTTTCAATAGAATTAGAGAGCTTATCCCATGGGAATAAGAAGTGGTCACATTATAAATTACCATCCCAACAAGTAAGAAATACATTTTTTTTAAATAATCAAATTAGAAGCATATCCAAGAATTTAACATGAAACATTTTTTCAGGTGCAAGTTATGGGATTTGATGTCAGTGAAAGATGCACATCAGATAACTATATTCAAACTTTTGATGGTCAAATATATAGCCACAGTTTGAAAGGAACATTTTTGTTTTACAAAAATGGAAATCATGAAGTTCAGGTAACACTTAATAGTACTTTGTTTTTAATACTGTATTTTCTGACTGTAAGACAAGATTTATCTCAAGTTAATGCATAAAAATGGATGATTTTTTTTTATATTTGGAGATGTTTTTTTCTTTGTGTAATATGGCATAACTCTTTGTAGGCCATTTTTTGGGACTAAGTTAAGGATTGTCTGTTGTACCAGCAACTAATAGATTCATTTGTTGTATAACAACATTGTGGAAGATGATGATGATCAATTAAAAAACTTTTACTTATTGCATAGGTTAGGATTAAGATTAGTCTGCTCATTTATTTTACTCAGGGAGTAATCTACCACACAAAATGATCAAAGCCATGCATAATGTATTAGCATTTCATTTTCTATTTTTTTTTTAATTCTGTATATCCCAAGTTAATATCTTTAAAAAATGTCATGTTTAGTCCCATGGGCGGGGGGAATCAGTTGTAAGTATAGTAGTCTGAAACAAGATAGTAATTTTTCACATTAAAAAAGTGAAAATAAACCAAAATGAAGAAGATGTATTTTGTGGTCATTGATATGACTTTTTTGAATTGTTTCATTGCTATGATAATTATAGTATTTTATATATTAAAGATTTTTCAGACAAAATGTTCCTTTCAATCTAACATGAATGGAGTTTCTAGAAGAAAGGTTGCTATGCATGAAAGTTAAGAAATGCATTATGTACCGTATACACTCGTGTATAAGTTGATCCCGACTTTTTCATAAAAATTTTTGCTTTTTTGTATCTCGTGTATAAGTTGACTCCATTTTCAGGTGTAGTAGAACGAATTTTTTGTATTCAATACTTGTTGATCCATTAATTTCCACATTAAGTGATGAACATCTCGATGATTACGATGAAAATATTACTGAAAGAGACTGGGATGAGTTATTTGGATTGGATAGCTCTGATGATGAGAATTTTCTTGGATTTTAGGATTGATTTTAATGAGAATGTTTTCTTTTAAACAATTAAAATAATTTTGGTTCTGGTTACAATAAGTAATATTACAAGTCTCCCCTTACCTATGTTGTTTCATTATCCGTTAGGGGTCTAGTCTTTGGTTACAAACATCAAAATCTTAAATTTACATTTGTCTTCCGTTTTTCCTCTGTTGGTTCCATTTCTTGTCGCTTTCTCAGCGTCGCCAGTGCTAGCGTAGCCGTGTTTACCTTTGCTCTAGTTATGGGTACAGTACCAAAATTTTTATACCACAAATACTTTGGCGAAACTAATTTAGTCTGCGATGCTTAGAGGTAGGCGTTGCCTTTCCGCGAATCACCGATAAGGTGTTTCTTTGTTTACATGTTACAGAGTTACCATATTGCGCATTTGTCTTGCTGCCAGTTTTCTGCCGTGCTGTCGTCACGTTACCAAACGTTAGGTTTACAAAAATTGCTCAATTATTTGCAAAACATCAGAGATCAACTTAGGATCACCAAATTATATAGTAAGTTATTCTTTCATATACATCAGTATTTAAATATTCGATAGTTATCAATACAGTTAAAATTACAACAAGAGTGTAAATTCCACCAAATTTCAATAACCGCAGGGCAAATAACGTTACGGGTTTAAACCTATCAAAAACATTTCTCGTGTATAAGTCGACCCCGAGTTCTTCACGAAAAATGTGGTCTAAAAACCTCGACCTATACACAAGAATGTACGGTAATTACAATGAAAATAAAACTTTATATATTATTAAAGAAATAGTGTCTTTCAGTGAATGATGAATGAAAGAAGTTGAGAGACACAGTATCTGCAGATATAAAGCCAATTTATTGTTAATACATTGTTAAAAATGGATTTTCAGATTAAGCTTACACTCAGCATTCAGATATATCGGTCAAGTCATGGCCCCCAAAACAACATTTTTTAAAAGATGCAAAGTATTTGAGCAACAATGTGCATAGTCAGTCTGAGGTAATGCTTTTTTCAGTTTTTTATATTTTGCTATAAAAGTTTTGCCGCATTTCAGGGAAATGGCTATAAAATATTTCATGAGTAATTGTGATGATTTTTAAATGGATCAAGTCCTACAGATCATGGTCATGAAGAAAAAGGAAAATAATATTTTTGAAATATCAAAACCTGGTCTTTGAAAACCCTTTGTCAGCTTCAGTTTTCAAAATGCTGTTCTTCAAAAATCTCCCCTCCATTGATCACGTCGGCAAGTGTAAGTTATTTCATTCCAAGTTTTTTTCAATCAGAAAATCTCTCCTAAACTTTCCAACACATATTGGATGTATTCACTGGTACTCACTCAAATCGCTATGTTCACTGTAATCCAGGGGTGGGGAAACTATGGCCTGTGAGAGTATTTTTATTATGAAGGCAAACCCCGAAGTTAGGTAAAATTAGGGCTAAAAAACCTTTTCTTATGAAGTTTGGACACTGAAATATTATTATTAATCGATTTTTACTGATAGAATCATTTGCATTCTCTCAATTCACTTCCAATGTGAACCCTAATGTGGCATGCCGAAACAGTTGCATGTGTTAATGTGGCCCACCCAAAGAACTGAAACTGCTAATGCAGAGTCTCATCCCCAAAGCGAGCAGAGCGTGGGGTTGGCAAGCATTGTGCTTAGAGGCAGGGACCCTAGTAGAATATCATTAAGGGGAGAGTTGTTTTATATTCAGAATCATCTGATTTTCAGGTAAATAAAGAATGTGAATTCTATGTAGAATTCATGATAATTTGGTGGAAAAGGAAGTAAAAATTAAGCTTGGTAGCCAAGCATTATTTCCTTATCAATGCAACTTATTCTTTAAAACATAATGTATAATCAAAGTTCACTTGTAAATTTTTATTTTATAGCTTTTATCAGATTGCAACTGCAAAATAAATTGTTAAATTGCTTCAATCATATTTTAAATATCAGATGTGAATCTTTTTGATATGCCCATTTTTTATCATATGTCCCACCATTTATTCTTGAGTGTCCAAGTATCTTTATTATTCTGTAGGACTTTCATGTCTTTATCATGAAAATAAGAATATTTAATTGCATGACAAGGTTTGAAATATTGCATTTATGTTTTCAGGTAATGTGGGAGTTAGTTTTTTTACTTTTAATTCTTTGAATTAGCTGAAAAACAATCTCTCCAATAGCCATAAAAGTTAGGAAAAGATGCATCTGGTTTTCCTACCCCTTTTATGGATATTGAAAATACATACTGTATCAATATGTGTGTGGATTCTTTTTAAATCTACATTCACGTGCTGTGATACTGAATTTTCATCTGAATATTGAGAAATTTATAAAAAATTATCTCCTTGTGCAAAACTGTAAAAGGTTAACCATATTGTTATTTTCATAGGTAACATACAATAACTGTACATACAGGAGAAACTGTAACTGTGCTGTCACAATCAAGGCAGAACATTCCTTAATCAAAGCTGACATATGCATGAAAGGTTATCTCATGATATGGAGTGAAGCAGGTACATCTAATCATGATGATCACAACCATATTGTGGAGGATATAACTGTTCTACAAGAAAATGAAGGAAGGTCTTATAAGGTATATGAAAATTAAATATATTTAATTGAAAATCAATATATTGAGACCAATCTTCAGAACTATAAGGTAGAACTCTACTGCCTGATATGCAAACACAAAATGCCATCCCAGATCATGGCACATAGGTATAGTGCCATCTGAGACACTTTTCAAAAGGCATATGAGATCAACTCTCAAACTCATCTCAAGCTACAGACCTGCCTTAATGCATCACATTATCAAATTTTTAAAATGTATCATAAACACTGTAGGTCTCAACTGAAATACTAATTTTCTCTTTCAGGTGATTTTTTCAACTGGAACAATAGTCAAAATAGGACCATACCTATCATACATTACAGTATATGCTTTTAGGACGGATTTGGGAAAAACTTCTGGTCTCTGTGCATTATTTGACAGAAATAAAGCAAATGATCTGGTTAATGAAAATGGGTCACCAGCATGCATGTATCGGGCTAGATCTCCATGTCCTCAATATTCAGAGAGATGGAGGTGAGATGATGTTGTTTCGTAATTAATATTAAATGCAATATCATTATCAAATTACTTCTTCAGTATTTTATAACATAAGCACTATGAATATTTATTTTAAAAAAGCAATTCATTTCATGATAATTTGGTGGAAAAAGAAGTAGAAATTAAACTGCATAACCAAACATTAATTCCTTATCTTTGCAACTTATTCTTTGAAACATAATCTATAATCAAAGTTCACTTGTAAATTTTTATTTATAGCTTTTATCAGATTATAACTGCAAAATAAATTGTTAAATTGCTTCAGTCATATTTTAAATTTCAGATATGAATCTTTTTTTATGCTCATTTGTCTTATGTTCCACCATTTATTCTTAAGTTCCCAAGTAGGTACATATCCTTATTATTCAACAGGATTATCATGTTTTTAGCATGGAAATAAGAATATTTACTTGCATGATTTTTTTACTTTTAATACTCTGACATAGCTGAAAAACTATCACTCCAAATCATATTTCCTGCCAAAAAATAAATAAACAGAGTGAGTACACAACAGCTCCATAAAGCCTTAACAGTATCAATATACTTATAATATCAATTAGACTCTCATTAAAAGGATATTTGATTTGGAAAAAAGTTTCTATGGAGAACATTAGTGAAGCTTAAGGAGAATACTGTTTTCATAGACTTAAAATATCAAACATGAAGAAATCATAATCAGTGGCGGCTCGTAGCTAAAATTAGTGGGGGTGCTGCTCCAGAAAATTTTTAGCCTTTGTTTTAAAATTGTGTAAAAGGAAAAAAACATGTATAAAAAGAAAATTTATTCAGCAACTTGATAAAATCTTAACAAAAAAAACCAAACATTTTTTACTTACTTTAACTTAAATTTTTACAGTTCAAGCTTGATCTATTCATTTAAAATTGAAATCCATTCTTCTTGTTTTAATTTGCGCAAAAAGTTCAATAATTTTCTCCTTGATCTCTGGATGACAATTGAGGAAATTTTTCTCTATTGAAAGTACTGCAAGCGCATTTAGTCTTTCCGAATTCATAGTGCTTCTTAAAAAAGTTTTTATTCTTTTCAATGTTGAAAAGCAGCGCTCTGCCTCTGATGTAGTCATGGGAATTGTCAAGAGGATTTTTATCAGTTTCGTAATTTCACTAAAAACATCATCTAGATTATTTTCCAAGATAAATTTCAGCAGCTCAATTAATTTGCAATATTCATGAATATCAGTCCTACAATAGAATACTTTTAGTTCAGTTTCAAGCTTTTCTTTGTCAATCATGGGATAAGCTTCAGTGGTCAGTACTATCTCTTTTGTGGGATGTTCATTCTTAAATCTAGTGAAGCATTTCTTGTTGAACAATTTAGCAGCTACTAAGTGTTTAGTGGAAGAATATCTGTCCATTATATCAACACATATATAGTCACACACTTCCTTAGCTTCTGCCATGAGTGTCTTTGAAGGATTCTCACAGTACTTTGAGTTTCTCAATTCTAAAATAGCAGTTTTGAAATTTGTTATATATTCATTAACTTTAAACACACTAATTTCTCGAGATTGCATTTGGTTGTAAATTATTTCAACATGAGGCATAATCTGATGACAAAGCTCTAACCAAAACTTGAAATTATCATCATTCAGGTATTTTAAAATTCCTGTTGCTTCTGCAATGGTTTGATCTGCATTTGATGTTGACTGAATTTCAGTAAGGCAGTTTTTTAAAGGTTGCAAATTTTCATGAACTCTGTTTATGGTCCGTATGTTGAAATTCCACCTTGTAGAGGATGGACCTGGAATGCTGACGTCCATATGTTTCTTGAGAATGGACACACGTTGTGGTGATCTTGAGAAGAATGTTGGAATAGCCAGAATGTTAGAGAAAAATATTCTTGCGTTTCGTGTAATACTTGCTGCATTTCTCATTATTAAATTAAGTTGATGTGCATAACAGTGAATGAAATGTGCATTACTATAAACTGCTTTTATTTTTGCTTGAACTCCTGCTTTTTTGCCTTTCATGACATTTGCACCATCAAATGTCTGAGCTATCAGTTTTTGTCCATTTCCTTGAAGGATTATGTCCAATTGTTCTAAAATACGTTTTGATATGCCATCTGCAGTTTGATTTTCTGGAATAAAGAATCCCCAAAAACGCTCAAATATTTCTTCATTCAATACGTACCGTAGAACAAGGACCATTTGAGTGTGTTCCGAAACATCTGTTGTGTCATCAGCCATGACAGCTACAAAGGAAGCTTTTCTAATTTCCGTCCTTATCTCCTCATGGTATATTTGTAGCAGGCAGTCAAGTATCTCATTCTGAATGGTCTTAGAAACACCTTTGAAGACTGCACTGGTTTCTAAGTGATTCTTCAAATCTGAATCTAATTTAGATGCAAAATTTACTAATCCTCTAAATACCCCTGGACTTACTGAATCGTCTTTTTCATCATGTCCACGTAAGGGAGTTTCAAAGTTTCCACAAAAGTAAATGCAGTCTATTATTTTGGACAAAATTTCATGGTTCTTTTTAACTTTTATATTATGCTCATTGATTGAAAGTCTGTATGCCTCACTAAGTTTCTCCTTAATACTTACGGTTCCTAAAAGTGACGGTGAAACAACATTATCAACGTGCTTCTTTGACTTCTCATGCTTTTCAGTTTTTTCTTTCATTTTGTTTATATTTCTAAAACCATCTTTTGTCCACGGTACATCACCTCCAAACAGCAAACAAGGGAAGCAAAACAGTGCATTTTTTACTTCACAGCCGCAAAGCCAACTTTTCCGTTGGTACCATTCAGAATTAAAGCTACGAATATATTTCTTGTTGTTGCTTTTGCCTGGCTGAGATATTAGAATATCAGGTGTTGAACGACCTCTTTTCTTAACTGTAACTTTCTCATGGAGAGATAGCTGTGAAAACTTAAGCTGTTGAAGTTCACTTACAGTCACAGAACTTATTTCTTGGGGATGCAAGGCCATGGTTAAAGTTTTCTGTTAAATAAAAGAACCGAAAAAAAATGAATCAAATAGAATAGCTGGAAGCAGAATAATAATCTAATTCTACACTCTTCTACACTTTATCACATTCAAGAATATGGTACACGGTTTTTAAGCACAACACACGCTGAGTAAAAAAAAACTTCCTTCCACCATCACGCCAGAGCCGGCACTGCGAGAGCAACAGTGCTCTCTCTACCTGGCAGTCCCGCCTTCCTCCCCACCCCCCCTCCTATGTGCGCATGCGCACAACAGTCAAACACCATGTCGCTGGCACTGTGAAGCGCACAGTTCCATACAAAGATTTTTGTATCTTTTTCATAAACTGGGGGATGGCTACTGAAGTACTGACATTAAGCTTAAGGAATATATATTGTACTACAAAAATAAAGAAAAAATTAAAGAAAAAAGGACTCATTATATTAAATGTTATTGATAATATCAAGTGGAAATAGGGGGTGCTGCAGTTCCGCAGTGCCTATACACGAGCCGCCACTGATCATAATGTTATATGAGCAAAAACATGCCACTGTTTTACCATATTTAAGTACAGGAAACTCCTGATTATCAGTGGTAATGACAGGGAGCAGTAGCACAGAAAATAAAAACCTCAGATAATAAAAAAATCATTTAAATGCAGGTATGGAATTCATTTTTGTACTTACATTTGAATATCAGAGAGTTGGACATTCTCAGAGTTTACAATACTTTTACTGAACAAATAAAATACTGTAGATAAAAAGTGAAATATCTGTACATACAATAGCATAGGACTGGGCAGGAATAAACATATCATAAAAAGTTATTTTGAAGAACATGATAGTAAGTTTATCATTAATTGTCAACACCATATTATTCTGCTTCTATGACCTTCTCACAGTTATGACATACAATAAATTGCAAATGATTTCACTGATAAAATCTTCAAGACAGATAGCACAATCACAGTCTAAAGTTAGGACTCTCAATGCCAGATTAACCGGGGTGCAGTGGCACAGTTGCACCAGGGTCCTACACCGGTTCTGAAACACTATTGTTCACATAGGTGTGTGTATGGGAGAGAAGGTTTGTGAAAAATGTTGTGGCTAGGCTGTCCAGTCTCTTAATCCAGCATTGGTGATTATACACTCAAATCGCTCCATGGATAAATTTTAAATGGAGAGCTTCCTTGGTGCAACCCATGCAAACTTCATGTTGCTAACCTGCATGATGAAGACAGGAAAATTGAAGTTCCATTATTGCTATTTTAACATTGCCAAAGAGTGGTCTAACTTTCAATGAATGCTTTATTTGATATACAGAAAAGAATCAACTTCAGTGCTGTAATTTAACAAATAGAGTGTCACACAAAGGTAGAGAAAGAGGAAAAAATAAAAGAAAAGTTAAATAAAAATAAAGAAAAAGAAATTAAGTTTTTTAGAGGGGTGGCGGTGGTGGGGTGGTTAGTGCTTGTCTTCCATGCAGTGATCGCAGGTTTGAATCCAGCAGAGGTCAGATTTTTCAGCCTTGGATTGTCCTGTCCCCTACTTGTGTGCTTTGAGGAGACTTCAAGTTCTTCAAAGTCATGAACACTGAAAAATGACTGAAAAAGCAGACAAACCATCAATGAGTGAATTTTGTAAGAGCTTTAACATACGACATGCCTTGGAAAATATTCATGCTTTGTGGGACTTAGTATTAAGCAAGACAATGAATGGTGTTTAGAAGGTGCTATGAAGGGACTGTGTTCATGACTTTGAAGAACTTGAAAGATGATATGTCAATGTAGCTGACATAGTAAATCTTGGATGAAATTGCTGGTTTTTCAGATTCTAGCTTGCCTAGCCCAGACCCAACTAAAAAAAACACCCGCATTCAGAAATGGTAGAATTAATCTGGTATGATAGTTCAGTGGTAGAATATCCACCTGGCAAGTAGAAGACCTGGGTTAGATTACCGATCATAACAGAATTTTTTCCCATTTCAAAACTATTCCCAACTTTACAGGTTATGCCTGTCTGCATAGGATCCTATGATCATTTCATTCCATCAACTGAACCCATTGATTATATAAATTATTTGCACATGGATAGAGAATTATTTCACAATTTGCTTGGTTTAATCTGCCCCAGTATTGAGGAAAAGAATACTCTAATGACATGTGATTAGTGCAGAAGAAAGACTTTTGATCACACTACGTTATTTGGCAATAGCTATGAAAACTTGAAATTTTCTGCTGCTATCTCACCTCAGTTGCTGGATCAGATTATACCTGAAACATGGATAGCCATTTAAGAAGTCGCAAGGAAAAAAATTAGATCAGTTTCCAATGCACTGAAAATGAGTTATAGAATAATTTAAGTAGGCTGGTGCTTGGACACTGTGACAACTGAGGCCCAGGAGTCAATGCCGGCCCATATACATTGAAACATGCATCAGTATCAGAGTTAGGGAATTTCCACTGGCTGATGCTGTTTCCTTTCCCTTGATTCATCCTCACACATGCTGCAAGTTGCATCATGAAATCAGTCAGTCGATGCAAGCATCCATGCATGTATTAACATGCATGGTCCCCTTAATACCTGTTCTTCCTGCCTCATGTGCATCACCTATTCCACTTGTCACCCCATGCCATCTGTGGCTGGTGATGATGTAGGTGACCCTTCATCACCTTCAGTATCCCCTAACAACTCCCAGTAATGTTGCCGATATCTTCACCATCAGTCAGCAACTTTTTGTGCCCAACTCCACTTTGAAATTTATTATTATGTAGTTTTAACTTAAATAATTTAATTATCTTCCTATACTGACTTTTATTCACACAAATTTCCATGAATATATGTTTGTATGGGAGCAATTGAGAGTTTGGTGGAGGAGATTGGAAAGCATCTCTTTATTTACCATTGAAGCAATAGTTCGCAAATGATGATTTTGCTAATAACAAGCTCTCTTAAGAACACATCTATCAGCATTTGCGAGGGGCTACTTTGCCACAGTCTCCACTCCTTATTTGATGATAAGGCAACTTTTATAATTTTTTAATTTGTATAAGCTGTGGATATGAATGCATTTTACATATCTACTATATAAAAATGACTCTGTGAAGGTGGTGGAGGTCAGTCAATGGGACGACGGCCTAAGCACTAGAGTAGACTAGTGACAAGAAATTCAGCTATTTGGTAGTGGTGGTTGGGATATAATTTAAATCACCAAAGGCATCCAGCATATCTCGGGCAATGCTGGGTAATATTTGCTAGTATATTATATAAGAATGCTTAATGCACACATTTTTTCCTTTTTGAAAATTCCAAGCAACCAAATATCTCACGATTTCGTTTTTAGAAATTAAATTCACTTTGGATGATTGCTGCGGATATCCCATAGAGTAGATAATCTGCATGTAAATAATTGGGAGTTGCCTGAATTTAAAACTCCAATTACTTGAGTTATAAATTCATTATCTCATAGTATTACCTCTGGCTGAGTCTAAATGTAATCCTTAGGATATCTACTGGACCAAAGGCAATGAACAACACTCAAGATAATGAGATTTCAACCATAGTCTACCATCCAAGTTATTGTGCTTGCAGAAAGCCAGCAAAGGCAGAGGAAAATACTAAAAAAATACAGGAAGAAAATGACGAGAATGAGGTTGAAACTAAAGGTAAAAATAAATACATTTTTAAATGTTGAATTACTGCATACTCTAGCAAATAAGAGGAGAATTTATGAAAAAAAAAGCTGTCTCAAATTTTCTGCATGTTATAGATTGAAGGAGAATGAGGTATTTTTCAATTGTGCTATTCTAAATGAAGTATGTTTATTGAATTTTTAACTGCTTATTCACCTTCATGTTGATTAACACATTCAAGCCGTGCACCATCAATAGATGATGCTTGGAATTTGTCAAGATCCGAGAGCCATTTATAGATGACGTGCTACTATGCAGTCTCCTCTCTGCTTTCAAAAATTTGCACGCCTCCATTTCATCAGGTAAAGGGCTCGAACCTTCAGAAAGGTCTCATTTGAAGTCGGCCTTTCGTTTGGTGTACTTTGCTCCTGGGTACAAGTTTTATATTTTTGCTTGCAGCCCTTTTCTTTTCAAATTTCTATCTATTGATTTATTGTTTTTCTTTATTTTCTGGTAAATAATATATGCCTATTGTTGATTTATCATATATGCCGGCATAGAAGTCAACCTTTGAAGCTCAAAAAAAATTCTGAAATATTAAGGTCGACTTATATGCCGAATATAAAATGTGACCCTTAAATAACAGATTAAAAACATTGATATTTACAAAAACATTTAATCTTATGGTATAGATGATCACCATTTTGAATCAGCTGCTCCATTGTTTACATATTGTCATTTATTTTAGAAGATTTACGATAATTATTTTTAATAGTCGATAAAAATTAAAATTTTAACATTTGTTTTTATTACTGAATCTAAAAAATATAAACGATCTAGTTGCAATCACAGGAACGAAGGATAAGTAGAAATACATTCTGCCAATAGATGGCAATATGGTATATGACTGATCTTTCTTAAATTAAACAAATGATTTAATAACTCAAAAATCGACACTGCAGTTTTTGGAAAGGGTTACATTTAGGTTTTAAAAACCATAAAATTCCTCGCATTCTTCATTCAAAGTTCTTTTTTAGTGAAAAAGTGGGGGGTCAACTTATACAGCGAATATGTCTAGTTGTGTATTTACAATCCAAAAAATCGAGATTGGCTTATACGCAGGCATATACGGTATTTTGTTTTATATCCATTTTCATTTACTAAAACTTAAATGAACAAAAATCATGTTTTTACCAAATGAATTTAATAATTTAATGTTAATATAGAATTAAATAGGAGGTTATATTTTTTAAAATCTCGGATTTCGATAATCTCTGTAAATATGACCCGGCTTGAAAGTCTTAACAGTTACTAGTTTCATGTGTATAGCTTGCATGCTTTAAGGTGGCAGTAGGAGACACCTGAGAGGGGAAGGGAAGGAATGGGAAGGAGAAACTTTAAGGGGGAGCTGACATTAGAGCCTATGCACAGTAATTCAATTTTGGTTTGCACAAGTCCAAGTTCACACATCAAATGCCCACACCTAAACATCACCTCCCCTATAGGTGGTCCTGCCTTGAGGATGGACTCATCCTACTGTAAATGTGCCTACTGTGCACTGCCAAGTTAAGGTGTTTTAGCTATAAATTTATGATTATTTCATGTTCTTAAATGGATTTTGTTAAAATTTAAAAATATAAAACTTTAAGGCAATTCAAAGTCCAGGTTCCTTGCCTGCTGTTTTTCATTCTTGGATGTAATGTTAAATCTATTCCAAGTTTGAGACTAAAATATACTATTTTTATGTTGTGATGTAATGGAAATAGTGTCTGTTGATCTGTAATTCTTTCATGCAAGAATGCATTCAAATATTTCTACTTTGTTTTAATGAAACAACTAAAGATACAATCTAATTACCCTAGCCCTTCTTTGACTATTCTTAACCCTCTGTAAAGACTGCTGTTAATGATGTATTTTCAGCTAATCAGAGCTTTCACTTATTATGTCAACAAGATATCTATCATATTATTACTTAACATTATCAGCACAATAGTGAGAACAAAAACTATGCACAAAATGAGCCATAATTTGAATACAACTCTCCATTTCATTGTTATTTATTTGAAAAATTAATTTCTTCTTTCATCCAGATCAAGTAGATACAGCAAAATTCCTTTTATCCATTATGTTCGAGATCACAGAGATGTCGGATTAAATAATGTTCCAGTTACAGATTCATGCATAGAATGTGGGCTATCTGTGTTCTGTTTAGATAACATTCCAGAATGATGTCTAGTCAACACAATCTTTAATACTTTAACATTTTTGGGGCTTCAGCTTTTTAATTAAAGAAAACTTCACTTAGTATTAATTACAAAACAAAACTGTAATATACCAATGCTAATACAACCCACTTTCTCTTCATTTCATGGCTAGTAGAAGGGCTTTCATTTGACACGCATATCATAGAACAATGAATACTCAAAATGAAACACTTGAATCTGTAAGTATAGTGAACGATTGGTCCATAGCACAACATACTGGAGATAAGGAACACAATTTGCGGTCACCAGACGACCTGTTTTTCCTGTACATATCATTTTGGGGACATCTGGTTAGGATTTAATGTATTTTTCAGTGTATAAGATATACTTTTTTGTTGCAAATATGTTTTCTAAAATCATGCCGCATCCTATAAAACAAAGGTCTAAATGCTGATAAGATATTTCACAAAAATATTGATATACACTTTTCAAATTCTTGCAGCATTTTTGTTGTCATAAAGGGAGGTTTTCTATGCACTACATACAACTTCAAACACCTCCATTCATTCTGTAGAGATCTTATTATTATTATTTATAATAATAAAGTGTTTTTGTTAATTGTTGGTACATGATCAGCAATACATTCATTTCCCAGGATACAAAGGACAATCTATTATCTAGGAATATGCAGCTTTTTAACCAAACATGCTGCACGTGGTAAGCAACGTTAAACCTCAACGACTTTCAAACCGAAAGAAACACTACCAAAATCTTTCTCCTGAAAGATTCATTGGAATTTGAGATTAAAGTGTGACGATGCCTTGATATCCATCAGAATATGGCAGTTTTCTCGTGGGCCTCTTGTAGCGATTGTCAGCAAAAATCTGACATGTAACTCTGTCAATAATAATAAGGTAACTGTACCTAATATGGCCTATTCCCCAATATGGTCTAATCGCCATATCAAACATACTTCAGGAAAAAATTGATAGATGGTGGTTACAGTATATCGGTAGACTGCTAACAACCATGTTTATATGGAATTCTGCTGGATGTGCTCAGTTGGCTGAATTTGCTTGAGTGTTTTGTTTGAGACCAGCATTTGTGGTTACGTGCATCTAATTTCAAGATGTTTGTTACGTCATTGTTTGTACAGTTAAAAGTTAATTAATTAATTTGACCTTGGCATTCTACAAGATGTCTCTACTACTATTAGTGGTGTGATTGGTTTGGCATGTCATGTGGTTCCAACGGAATATGTTTTACTAGTCAAAGTCTCTCCAATACGGCCTATATAGGCCATATTGCCGATTTTGTGAGCATTAATTAATGACAATGAATTTTTTAAATGATTTCAGATCTCATTTTGTTATTCATTTCTTTATTTAAATTAGATTTTGACCTCGCATGCCTAAATCTTTGGCAGTACAATTTTGACCTGTGTAAAATTAGAATTTTGACTTTTATTCTCTCATTTTTTAATAATTTTTGCCTACCGACAATTTATTGTAACCATTTTTGATCAATCAAGCATTAGAAATTTGATACAAGTACTCGATAAATATTTCAGATTCTTGTTCTCTTATTTTTTTTAACAATAACCCAATAGGCCATATTGCTATCATATGTTCCTAAATGTCCTAATAGCAAGGTTTTGCAAAAATGCTAACCAATAATTCCATGTTGAAGTGTTATAGTAGTAACATTTTTTTCTGTTTACTAAAATAAACTGTCTAAGAGTACATTATGTTAGTTTTATTTCAGCATTTGAGAAATGTGCTTAAAAAATTAATAAACCTTAGTTAGGCCATATTGGGTAGAGTTATCTTAATATTTCTTTCCATTTTTTATTTGTTATGGTATGTTCGATGTGGAAGGAGTTATGGCTATAATAATCCAAGAGGTTGATTAGCCATAAATACAAACAAACAAAATTATTTGTTATGGTGATTATGTAATATTTTTATAAATCACATCCTGCATATTGAATCATGAAGCCTTTTATCGGATTCCTAGTGAATCTCACATTTTTTTATTTTTTCTGGTTTTTTATCTTGCATATAAGCCTCATTCTCATTCTGGAAAAGAAATATTTGGGAAAAAGTGCAGCTTATAAGCGAGTAAGTATGGTATATTTTCAAAATTATTAAACAAATAGATAGTTTTCAATCATTAATTAACTTATCTTATGTTGTTTTTGACCCTTTGTAGTCCTCTGTCAGAATTATTCCAACATTCTTATTTTTCAGTTCTGGTCCTGTTGGAATAATTCCAACGCTTCAAAAAAGATTTTTATGGAATTGAACAAAAAAATGCTACTGAAGACTATATGTCCTATCTTTGTAGATTCTTCTGTGTGGTAATGCCACCTGCTAACCAGTTTTCAGCTTTTTGCATGTGAATATAATAATTTTACCCAAGTATTAGCATTGTGTTGTAATGGCAAATAATATCGTTAGGTATAAGGATAATGTTCTGAAAAGTAAAAAAAACTTAATCTATATGCTTGTAAACTAAATTAGATTTGATATAATAAAATAGTGCATGTTTTTCTAAATTTTTGACAAAGTAAATAGTTCGTTAAGTAGGCATAACATTTATCATCTCTTAATTCCACATAAAAAACAGGGGTGCGTGAATTGTGCGATTGCATGAATAATGCGAGGATATATGGTAATATATATTCAGACTTTTATTAATTATTATTAGAAGTTTGAGTTTACTTGAATTTTGGCTCACTCAACTTGATGAGGCAATTAACTTAATTCATCTCAGAATAACTGCAATGCGACCAGTCAGATGTTTTCAGAGTTTTCCTGTAATCTTGTTATGTATTATCATTTGGAGTGCAGTATCATCGCAAGTGCCATATAATCGGATGCTGGGTAGAAGGAATTTTTGTATAAATATGAATGATAATTTCCAGCAAATGATTGAAATTAGATGAATATTTCAACAGCTATAAATGCATTATTCCTTCAGAGGGAAGAAAATATGCTATTCTTCATTACCTTCTTTTACTCATTGTTTGATGCAACTTAAGAAGTTTTTTTCATGTCTTCCAACTCTGATTTCTTACTTGTCATCAGCAGAACAAATTTCATACACCACTACTTTAAAAACAATGAAAAGAGAATATCTTTTCTCTTTGTAATAGTCAATAAGGAAAGTACAATTCTGCTGCAATTTATATAGTTGCTAATATTTGAGAAAATTTTGCTTTGAATGTTAAAAGGCCACTATTATGTTACCACAATAGTATATGATAGACAGATTGAGTGGTATTTAATTTGACAAGCCTAATTATACCTACATATTCAACTATTTTTGTATTTTCAGATATTCATAATGATGGTCATGATGGGGATAATTATTGCCATGCATCTTTATGTGAGTATTCACATGGAATTGAAATGTCAGAAGAATATCTAAAATTTGCTGCTGACCAGGTAAATAAATGATATTATATTAAAGATAAAAGCTAAAAATATTACTTATTTTGACTTATTGTAAAAGGCTTAATTATAGAGAGAGTGGAAGTTTTTCATGCTGGTAAACCACATATAATTAGCTATCTTAACTTTTGCTTATATACATTGATTCATGATTTTAAGAAAATTTCCAAGTACACCAATTGAACCTCAATACAGTTGAGTATATTAACATAAGTCTCATGCTTCCATATCCCAAACAAATGAGACAGTCATGATTAAATTGACAATAAACATTTTTGAATTGCATATACATATCATTGCCACTTTATAGAAATGAATAAGTAAAAAATTAACTTCTTATGATCAGGGGAAATTTGGAAGTTGAACTTGTACGAAAATAAAATAATATTACTTTAAAATCACCATTCAGCCTTTCAATTAGAGCAAGAAGTAAAAGATTCGGGGAAGTGCTCATGATGGATAACCATCTTTCCTCTAATAATATGCTATGCAAGAGTAAATCTACCACTTAAAACATAATGTAGTACTGACTTTTATAGAATGATACAATGCAGTGATGAGGAATTACTTATTATACTATTTTGTTAAAAAAATTGACCTCTTTAATGAATATTAAAAAATCACATAATAAAGAATGAGATAGTTTTTTTCAGGCATAGAGTTCAAAGGTTTGTTGCAAAACATGATTGTTCCAATTGAAAAAGTTGCAGCAAATTATCCACCTGCAGGATGGAATGCACAGACAGCTGGAGTACTTTGTCAAAATTATGTAGCAGGAAGTAATGCTGCAGGGCAATGCAGTAGCATTCCTCGAGTAAATTTACAAGATAGAGTTGCAGAGTGTACATCTGATGTTGTGGTAAAGTATTTTTTTAACTATTTACGCATAGAATTGGATATACAATTATTATAGTTCCTCTCTAAAGAGTTTTCAGTTTTAAATTATGCTTCGATCAAGGTAAAATTTCTCTTACAAAGGAAAAATATGTTACGTCCTTGTGAATGTATGTCAATTTTTTAATATAGTTTAATTCAATTTAAAATTGGTGCAGCACACACTGTACAAACTTTCCCATGTCCTTATACTTCTTGTCCATACAGTAATACCACTGATTACATCAGAAAATATTTTTGCACAGTTTGTCTCAGAGAAACAGTGCTTTCTTTAGATGCTTACTCAATGAGTCTATGAGAGGCCGGAGTATACAAATAGGGATGGAGACGGCGGTGTAACAATAGGGTGGCATGGGCCCGGGGACCTCTGGAAGAATTTTTTCGAATATAGGGAAAATAGAGATTTTTTTAGCTATTTCTCTTTTTTATCCTGAATATTTTCTGACTGACTTTCTAATTAATTATTATTTTTGGACAAAGTAATTTAAAATGTCTCACCTTTTCAGCGTACTCCTGGTAATTGATTAATAAGTACAACTTGGTTGGTTCTGCCAAGGGTTTCATTTTTAATGGAACATTGTTGAAAGGGAGGGGGAAAGAGACCATAGATAATACCGTATTTACTTGTATAACCCATGTCCTCATGTACCACGTGCAGCCCTATTTTTGGGCCAATTTGGAGGAGGAAAAGAAATTCATTCCGGAATGAGTTGACATTTGGGATTTTAAAAAATTGGCCTCTTTACTGATTCCCCATCCCTGAAACAAGGTCCATCCATGTTAAGCATCTTCCCCATTCTACCTGTGTGATCCAATTTATTGGATAATCTCTTAATGCAAATGCTAGAAGAAATCTCCTCCTCTGCAGTCACCCCTTTTATATTTAAGGAGTGCACCAAGGGCTCACGATGAATTCAGCAAACAGTTACCAGATGTCAACTTATTTCGGCAAAAGTATAAGTAGAAATTGATAGCAAATGTTTGATTACAGAACTGCTTATTTTGAATAACAATAATAAACTTAAAACTCATTTAAAAGGTACGGCTTTAATATTATAAAAATATAATGTAATCTCAATCGTCAAAATGTCCATTGTGATCTTGAAGATACATCAACAGCAGTATAAATTGTGCATTAAAAGGTAATCAAATTGAAAGCGTGTAAATAGACAAATGAAATTAATAAAAATTTGCTTCTCATCTTTAATCTTCATTGCAGCTAGTTGGCTCTCCTAACAAACTCACATCATTTTGTTCACTGTCCCACACAACACAATCTTCACTGCTGTCAATTTCATTATAAATGAAGCATTTCTTAAAACCTTTCACTATTATTTCCTCTGGAATCAATTTACATGTGGTCAGGATCCATTGACAGATCTGCAATTTCTTTATCCTCCCTGTTGACATAGTTTCAGGTACAGAGCTCGCTATCTACTCTCTGTGAAGTTAATTAATACAAACATCTAGTGGCTGAAACATCGGCCAAAAACCAGCAACCTCATACGCAAAAAACGAATATTTTCAATGCCATACTCGTAAAAGTTGTGAAAAACTAAACGCGCAGGACGCTTTTCCATAAGCCAATAATTTATAATTTGGCCGCTAGATGCCAGCAATTTTGACTTATGGAAAATAGAGCCGTTAGTAGTGAAGTTTAAACTGAGCTACAAAAGAGTTAATTTGATTGTTATCACGTTTGTTTACTTTGGAAACTGCTAATAACGAGCATTATAAATATAATATAATAATAATGTCCTTTTCTAGGGTGCTCAAGTTTAAAATGAACTTAGAAACAAAAAGGTAGAGGGAGTTCACGCTTGTTAGCATCGTAAATGCATGATGCGAAATGCAAATAATATGGACGAAACACAAGTAATGGTCATAAAAAAATTTATCGCAAAGTCCAAATTCATGAATTGAAAGCATGCAAAGTTCAAAAAGGTGGTCATAGAACAAAGCATATTTTAGTTTAATGAGCGAAATGCTGAGACGAAGACATGTTTTCTGGAATGTGTACCCATTTTTGAGTTACTTGATATTTTGTGCAGATACTATAAAGTGTACAAGTTTTACATATTATTCATTTACAGAATAGAATAACTTTCTTTGCAGGAAGGTTTTTAAGTTATATTTGAATGAAGCTACCGTATTTTTCATATAAGATGCACCCTGAGGTTTTAGAAATTTTTCAGGAAAAAAGTATTTTTCATTTAGAAAGGGCTATGTCATGCATTATTTCTAGTCATACTTAGGTCTGTATCTGGCAACATATAAAGAAAATACTATACTGTCATAACAATTAAATATAACATTTTACATAAACTTAATTCATGAAAGTAAATAGGGATGCTCTAAAACATAAATTGCTGCATCGAAACTTGTATAGCTAACCGTGGCATGCGTGCACTCTGCAATTCTTAGTGCATCACACATATTGCATGTATAGACATAACGATAGTACTTACTTAAACGTAAGTGCAAGATAAGATTTTAATCGCTAATGAGTGAAATTCACATGTAATAATGGTATGTATGCCCAATTAGTCCTTATCCTTCTGCATCTCTTTTTGCCTCGAACATAATCATATCATCCAATTACCTCCCATTCGTTTTCTTTGTAACCCCTACTGTCTCCCTCTCCCCCCTCATTTTACCCTATATATATGGAACAATTTTTATATTTTTTCACCTGAAGATGCTACGATCGTAGTGAAACTGGTCGTGTTATATTAAAAGTTGTGGAAACTACAAAGTTATCCTTTCATTATAATCATATTGATCGATACAGCAATATCTAACTTTTTACTTCCTCCTCTGCTTGTGGCCATTTCGGACCAATCTTAGTAAGAATGTTTCTCTTTTCATGTCACCTTCAGAGACAAATAAAATTGTAAAAACCACTTTTCCAGACTCATGGGCATGTAAAACATGCATGATTATCAAAATTACAGTTGAATTTTGCATGATCACAGTATTTTCTCTACATATAATTACTATATTATAAATTAAAAGCTCTAACAATATGATATTCAATCTAATGCAAATGTAACAATATAGCATGTGCTTCAAACATGTTCCCTTTGATATCTGGTTCTTGCAATGCAATTAATAGAAACTAAGGTTAGTAATGAAAATTCAGTAAAATCTTATCAAAATGGAATAGTGAGTTTTATTCATTTGAAGATTTTCCCAAGTTGAAAGATATATTAATGAATTTTATTTTTAGAACAAATCTAACAGATAAGGAATTATTTCTCTCTGAAAGATTAGCCAATAATTCTATATATGTATCATCATAATCATAATGGCACAGCAACATCAAAATTACTATGGATTAATTTTTGCAGTTCTGATGCAATCATTTTACAGGTGTCAAACAGCACTTCATGGGCAGCTGTGAGTTTAAATCGTCTGAGAGATGACTGCAAAACTGAACTGTATCGTAACTTATCTCTATGGGAGAATACATCAGCAGGACATATTACCACACCTATACGATTTCTCAATTTATTGTGCATAAATAACTGTAGCCAAAATGGAATTTGTAAGGGAGGTAAGCTGTCAAACTGAAATTCTACAATTATGTAATGTAATTATGAAATAAAACAATAATGCTGATCCTTAAATGTTAATTTAATTACAATTTACACTCATTTTCCACAATATCTGAAAGTTCTAAATAAATATTTCCTTCATGAAATGCCAAGGAAAGGTTAAAAACTATTCTGAAATACTTAGCATATTTGTTGTGACTAATATAGATTTAAGCAGACAATTACCTCATTCTTGCAATCAACTTATCTATGTTTTAATTTTCATTATAATGATAAATATTACAGAGTAGACATCAAAACAGCTACTGAATCAAATATAAAATTCTTATCCTAGGTGTTTGCTATTGCAATCCAGACTATGCTGGTAGTGACTGTTCCATTCAAGTTGCTGAGGCTCCAGTATTGGTTGGGCTAACTTATTCTCCTTGTGATGTTCACAAATCGCACTGCAAATTTGTTGCTGTCATAGGAAAGGAGTTTTTTGAGCATAATCATTTAATGTGCTTAATTGAGGTCTTCATGGTGAGAATTTTTCTTAAAATTAAAAATGTAATGCTGGAACATTTTCTCCTCTAATGTAGTTTTTAAAAATTGCATTATTTGTTTGAATCATATGGCCAAAATGAATTCTAAAAATAAACTACAAAAACAGTGTTTTATAAAGTATCCAATGCTACACTTAGTAACTGCACAATGCTTAATTTCTTGTAGTTAAAATAGCATTTTGTCACAAAATTATGAAGTAGTGTTTGCATTGAAAATTATTATATTAATAAATTTATTTTCTTGAATCATATACGTTTCTTACTTATAGGTTAAAGATAAAGATGACACAACATTATCTCAAGGATTTATCAAAACAGAGGGAGAATTTCTCAGCTTTCAAATTGTTATCTGCCCTTTGCCAAATCTAGATGTCCATTCAACAGGAAAACATTTTAACAAAGACAGTACAAGGTACATGCTCTGATATAGCTAATGGTATTTAATTAAAGCTTTCATTCTATGAAATTTGCTTTGCATACCTTGAGGTATGTGATATTGATCATGTTTTTTAACAAGAAAGCATGAAACAGTTGTGCAAAACACAGAATGAGACGATGATTTTTCTAATTTTGAGTATAAATTTGCATTGTTATCTGTTTATTATAATAACCTATTTAAAGATTTATAGTTGCATGCCCATTCTATAACTATTTATTATGAAAGCTTTACCACAGTAACTTTCTTAGAGGCATAATCATGAGATAGAATTTGTTGTACAAGTTTGAAATGTTGTATCATGATTGAGAATCATTATTCCATTTTCCAGTATAATGATGAAAGGAGCATTTAGTGCTCCTGTAAATCCATATCAGTTTATGTTATGGTAAAACTCTTTATTTATCCTGGAACTCTTTCGTGCAAATAACTTGAATTATTCTCATTTTAATGATGTGAGGCTTCTTAGTCCACTGGTTGGTATAAATAATTTTTTATAAATCTAAGTTAAGAAAACAAACGTTCACCAGAAGCAACTATCACTGAAAGAATTAATAAAATTCTCAATGCTATATACAGATTTGGAAATAAAGATATACGATTATTAGTAATAATTGTACATATACACTTAACCCATAACCAGTGGCGTGAGTTCTGAGAGACCGCTAGTTTTTCAGTGCTTCTCAAAAGAGACAGAAAATATTTAATTCATTAATTTTATTTAATGTCTCTTGCACTCGAGACATAAAAGACATAAAATTTATCAAAATATAAATTTCTTTTTGAATGATTTTTAGATTTTTATTGGATAGTGACAAAAAAATGACAAAAAATTATAGTTTTGAAAATTCGAATTTTATTTGAAAATATTAGTCAAATTGTCCAGAAAAATTATCGATTTCTAATATTGAATGTATAAACTTATAAACAAATGCCAAAATTATAAGTAGAACATGGTATTTTTAGAAAATTGCAAGGGTTGAAAAGTATTATATTTTATGAAAAAATTCTCTATGCTTCAGTTTCTATGCATTCATTACAAAGTTTTTTGTGTATTCCTTTCCCCTCAACCCCTTCTCTTACTCTCTTTGTCGCCAACCCTCGACCTTAACAGCTTCACCCCCACATTTTATGGTGGGTAAATTACCCCAAAAAGAAACAAATGACAGCTCAATGTGTGTGGTGATTGGGAATCCAAAGGTCGGAAAAACCCAGGAAAAGGCAGGGAAAAAGAGAAAGAAGAGGGCCTGATCACAGCCCCATGCTATCTTATCCATACACATACACATTGTACCCGCGTATTGTATTAAGAAAGTATAGCCTTCTTATGAAAGTGAGCCGTAATGTATTCAATATGAACAAAGTTTTGTTTCACTAGTAGGAGACTGTGGTAAGATGGCCTCCTGGGAAAAAATGGCCATCCCTTGGTTTGTGGTTTCTATGTGGTGGCACCTAGCAGATTAATGCGTCAATCAATAGTCCATAGTGTGCATTTGTTTGCCCTGGAAGCTCGTTGTCCTATCTGTATTTGCTAGAAAGTTATGTTGAAAAACTCATTTTTGTAGGCTCTGAAGTAAGGTAAGTTTTCAGTTTTAGTTAAAACCATGTTTTTCTAACTTAATCAGACTACTAGCGATAAATTAAGATGCAGTTAGGGAATATATATTGTAAGTATGAAGTCCCTCATAATGGAGGCCACGATGGAATTTGTTGTTGAACTAGATGGATGTATTTGGGGAAAAACAGCCCAATGCTGTCCGTCTTACCCCTAACTGGGACAATTTTTCCCGAACTCATATTTCATAAATTTTAATGATTTGAGTTTGTTTTCAGATTGCACAATGCCTCGTCACTATAATAGAACTTCACAGCAGAATTCTTGGAGTGATTTAAATAAGCAGAAAGCAATTCAGGAAGTACAGGCAGGCCGAATGGTCTTCAAAACTGCGAGTATGATGTTTCAGGTGCCACGAAACACTTTAAAACGTCGTGTCCAAGGTAAAAATATTCATGCAACTTTAGCAAGTAAAGACTTGGGCTCAAGGCAACCTGTGTTTACAACACAACAAGAAAATGAATTACTGCAGCATATTCTTGGCTTGCAAGATTGTATGTACAGGTTTACAGCAGTGGAGGTATGGTCCTTAGCTTTTCAACTGGCCAAGAGAAATCAGATCAAGCATCCCTTCAACAAGCAAAAGAAGATTGCCGGTGAAGGTTGGTTAGAAGGCTTCAGGAACATACATCCTGAACTTGCATTGGGAATGCCTGAATCCACTTCAGCTGCTCGTGGTAGAGCTTTTAATAAGGGGAATGTTGGAAAGTTTTTTGACTTATTGAAAATGGCTATGGATCAGAAACACTTCAAGGCTCATCGTGTTTATAATGTTGACGAGACTGCTATCGGCACAGTTCTAACCAAAAACAGTAAGGTGTTTGCTCACACAGGACAGAGACAGGTAGGAAGAGTCACATCAGCTGATCATGGTGAAAATGCCACTGCAGTTTTATGCATGTATGCCATTGGTAACTTCCTGCCCCTATGATAATATTTCCTCGAGTTAGAATGAAGGCTGAGCTAACCGATGGTGCACCTCCCGGTACAACTTTTGCATTTAACTCGAGTGGTTGGATGAAGATTGAAGTTTTCACGCAATGGTTTGACCATTTCTTGGCTCATACCAAACCATCCATAGATGATCCAGTTTTATTGGTTTTAGATGGGCATCTATCCCACATGAAGAAACTAAATGTCATTCTGAAAGCCCGAGCTAATCACATTGCGATTTTATGCCTCCTGCCTCACTCAACGCATAAAATGCAGCCAATAGATGTTGCTCTTATGAAGCCATTGAGAGGCTATTATGATCGTGCCCTCGAAAAATGGTTGAACAATCATCCAGGCCAAGTGATTACTATGTTTCAGATTAACAGCATCTTTGGTGAGGCTTGCCTAAAAGCTGCTACCCCAGCTATAGCCATTAATGGTTTCCACAAGTGTGGCATTGTCCCGTATGATAAAGATGTGTTCACTGACTTTTACTTTCGTAGTGCAGATGTTACTGATCAGTCCCAGCAAGCAGCAGCAGACCCTAATGGGGAAGCAAGTGCTCAATAAGGACTAACAGATGTTCCTGTAACTTGTGTCATTCTAGTTTTCACAGCGTCTCCTTACCTACTATCGTGATTACTTCTGCCAGAAACACTGGAACTGCTTCCAGTCCTACTCCCAGTACCTCCTTTCATGTCAGTCTTCAAGATATTCATGCCCTACCAAAAATGACCCAAGCAAGGAACCCAAATAAGAGGAATGCTGGATCTGCGATCACTTTAACAGGCAGCTCATACAAAGATGAAAAAAGAAGGAAAAGAAAAGAAGAAAATTGTGCATGTAGAAACAAAGAAAAAAATCAAAGAAAGTTTTGATTCCTAAAGAAAGCAAGAAAAGGTCCTGATCCAAGGAGAATCAAGCAGCGTCGTTGAAGGAAATGACACAATGTATTCTTTGCAATGACATTTTTTTTAATTCAGCAAAAGGAGAGGGATGGGTTTGGTGTGATTCTTGTGGAGGTTGGGCACATAAAAAATGTGCCGATGTTCATCCCCTGGTTGACGAGTTTCATCTGTGATTTGTGCATCGACAAGTGATTCATTAATTGTCTTTGTGTGATTTTTTAGTAAGGATTCTAGTGATTAAGACGTTGGAGATATTTTTTTTTATTTTTAGTAAGTAGTATTAGTAGTATTTAGTAAGCTTCTCCTTTTCTCTTAATATCGTCATTTTATGTATTTTCAATTAAAGAAGATCCAACGGCTTTTTTCAAAATATTTCAGTTTAAGAAGACTATAATTGCTGTAAATGATTATAATTTAACCTTCTTTAACTTTACTAATGGAGTTATATGCGTCAGTTTTAATACAGTCCTAATTCATTGATTTAAATGTGTTAAAACTTTATTTATTTCAAAGAAATCTACAGGAGGCCGATTTCCCCCAGACTCAGGTTAAGGTGGCCATTTGTTAAGGGTTGGAGAATCATTATTTATTATATGGATGCCATTATAAAAAAATTACAAAAAAAATACTGTTTGTGCTTAAGAATTGCCTGTAACTATACATTAAAAGTTTGTGTGTTTATATGAACAATAATGAAAGTTATGGACATTTTCCCTTAAGTTGGCCATTTTATCCCGGTCTCCTACCTACATCGTTTTTAGGTTGGAAACTTAATGACAGTTTGAAGAAAAATGCAGGAATGAATACACTGTAATAGAAATCTACGTCCATATATGTGCATTACAGCAACTTTCTGATCCACGATATATAGGATCCAGCACAAGAAAGGAAATATTTTTTCTGTAACGAATGAGAAGGGTTATGTGAAAAATTTATTTCTTAGCACCATTACATAGTGAAAACCTTTAGTTAAATGACATCCGATTTTGATTTATTTCTCTAAAATTGTCCGGCAGCCAAGTCTATTAAAACAGCTCAAGTGCATTGGGTGACTTTTTCCAAAATTAGTGACATGCAGTCTCACAGACCACTCGTCATATTTATTTCTCTTTTAAATACATACTATGATACCTACAGCAAAACTGCTGCTGTAATTAGATTGCTCTATGCGATAATGGAAGGTAGCATAAATAACAGTTTTTGAATGGTGATTATTAATCATATTCTTGTGATAGAACGGATTTTGCTATTCAAGTATTGGATCGTAAGAAAGCATGATTTTTATGAGAGTTTGTGTATTTTGAACCTGGATACTTTGAGGCAGGGTTGGCCGCTGGCATAAGGCCATGGAGCCATGGCCCTACCAAAATTCACAGAAAGAAAAAAGCACTATAAATATTTGTTTTTGAATAGATTGATTTCAATTTTGTGTCTTTAATAAGTTTAATTTGCTGTAAAGCAGCACAATACTCTGGTCGGTGAGAGAATTTACAAGAGGAGTGGGCAGCGAGTCCGGTGGGGAGTTCCCCCACTCCATCAGTGTCATCGCCTAACTGGCTCGGTGACAAGACATGGAACGCATGTGCACTGCATGCTTTTCTCCCCATCTCCTACTCTCTCCCACGCTTGAGAATATCGACCGTTGGGGCCAAGTTCAGTTTGGCTCGGTTATGACTTTCCTTTTCTTTGACACAGGTGTATTACTAGCAGCACTCTTATGCTTCTCAGCCATGATTTGGGTCTTTTTTTTGACTGACATAATTTGAATAAATGCACACACACTCTCTCTCTCTCTTGGAAAGCAATGCGCAAGTGACTGTGACTGAGTAAGAACGGACCACCATGTCACAGAACATCCTGCAGACGGTGGATGCTATACTCTGTTGCCATAGATTGTTACTGAGTGTGACGGCTGTTTCATACATGGGGGTTAGCATTTGCATGCCCAAATTGTTAAAATATACCTCATGAAGCTTCATTTGGAAGTGAGGATGTTTGCAAGTCAGACATTCATAACTCAGAGACCTCCTGTATGCCTTGTCAATGTATCTAAGAAAAAATATCCAGTCTTTTCTTATCTTGACCTGTTGTATTACCTCTTTATTCCCCATGTATGGATTAAGTTGCATGCTATATATGCATACACTGCTTACTTTGGGTCTCTTGTGTTTTACTTCTCTCATTGTCTTTGGCATACTGGATAGACCATACATATAGCCTAACCAGAATAAGAAGGATAGCTCAAATTGTAATGCACATACAGTAAGGTTAAAGAATAACAAACATAAACTCTAAACATTCAATCTCTTGCGGGACCCTGGGTTAACCAGATGGAAGCTATGCCCTTCATTTATGTTGTTTGATGTAATTTTGACATCACAGTTTCAAAATTAATAAGTGTATTTTTATTATTACAGAGCTTTCTTGAAGGTTTCAGTATGCTATGGACTACTTTGCGCAACTCCCCTAGAAATGTGGATTTATGATTCTCGCTGCTGGGACTGTTCTATGACTGTATGCAAGCCAAAACTGCCTGGGCCATGTTTTTATTATAATCCTTATTATACTCCTCATCATTGAAATAAATTGAGTTCATTGAAGGTAAGTAGAATGCAGTAATGCACAAATCTTTTTCATTACCATCTTTGCCCATGTAATACCAGTGCCTTATTTTGGTACTTATCCGTTTGACCCCCCACACGAGTTTTTCTACTTTTTCGTTTCGCTGCACGATGTTCCTTTTTTTCACTTGGGTTGGTAACACTAACTAAACTAAATTTGAACATGAAGGTATTACGTGGAGCAGTACTCCATTGGAACTCAGCTGAGCCAGGGAAGGGAAATCGGAACATAAAGTAATGTTTTACTCAGCGCAAATGGGTTGGGTAAGTTTGTCGAAGTGTTTTTGGTTCCTCCTCATGTTTACTGTGTTCCCCCTACGAGTTGGGAGGCATTCATCTTAATATATACCAGTCATGTTACCAACCCAAGCAAAAAAAGGAACATGCAGCGAAATGAAAAAGTAGAAAAACTCGAGTGGGGATCAAGCAGATAAGTAGCCTTATTTTTTCAAAAATTACATTGAACTATCGGGTGAGGATGCTACACAAATTTTGGGATTACTGAATCAGAAAATCAGTATGGGTGACTGTCCAGGGTGATCCAGAATTAAGGGTGGTCACAAGCCTTTCCTATCATAACATAATATAGGGGTGCAATATGCGTCAGCTACCAATATGATGACATTTGGTCCCTTTCATATTTCCTATTCTCAGCCCTTGCCTGGAGTTTGCCCAACTCATTGCTTCCTGTCTCATCTTAAAACCTTTTGCCTTCTCTCCACTGCTCTCATTTTCCCCATGTTGTCACATAAAATGCTCCGAGGGGGAAATTTTGCTTCAGCACTGCCAACAGTGGAGGTATGTGGAGGCAAGAAAGATTATGGATGAATAATTTTTACAGGGATCCCCAAAAAGCAATTTCCCTCACTTCTGCACTCTTAGGATAAGATACTCGGATACTCCACCACTTTTGGTATACTTCTTTTAATAACCCCTTCTTCTCGATGGAAGCCAAACTTGCATTGTATTTGATGGCTCATTAATAATGATCACCCTTTATCGGCCCACAGTGAGAACAGGGAATGGTAAACCATTATATTTATACATATTGGAAATACCACATACTTTGTCTCCAACCCTCCATCTCCTCCCTCCAATTTCACATTTTGGAATTTCACAAAATAGAATAGCGCTTCTTACTAATCAGTTCTACTGGGCCTATCATCAAAGAAACATTGATCATGTGAGTTACATTTTCTTGTGGTGTTTTGTGAATATAGTGTCAAGTTACCTAATATATAACAGATTATTGTTTTCAGTTACAATAAGTAAATAATATTTTGTTGTCTTTCCATTTATTATCTTTATTAAGCTACTTTTTGCTAAAGTTAAATATGTGTAACTTAAAAACTATCAATAAAAATAGCTAATAATTATAGTTTCATATATAAAAGTTACAGTTGAAGTAAACTGGTTTTTAATAAATTGGAATGACATCACTATACACACACAGTAATCTCCCAATATACGAACATTATGCAACTCTGAAAAAATATTTTGTAATTGGGAGTGATTTTCCCATACATAAAGTATTAATATAAAAGGATGTGTGCATCCTGATGTCGTTATCCCAGATGAAAGCCTAGTTGGTGATGTTCAACAAAAGGGCATCATGGTGTGAGGGGTGAAGAGGATATGAATGCTAACTTGTGGGGGAATCTTCCCATCAATATACAGTAAAATCCCATTACAAAGAACTTGCAGGGGATCGTGAATCACTTTGTTGTACTCAAATCTTGTTCTAATGAATGTTTCTGAAAATTAACTGTAATACCAATTATTTATTCAAATAAGCCCCACTACACATTTTTAATGGAAATTAGCAGTAATTTATACTTTATTTTACTGAAATATTAACTAAAAATAATAAAACATCCAAGTAGGTAACTAAAAATATAAATGAATTTGAAAAGAGATAATCATTTTGAAAAGTGTTATTTCAAATCAAATTTCAATAAACCACAACTAATACATCTGTAGTGAGAATAAAAAGGACCTATTATTCTTTTTCAACCAATTTTTTATTGGCTATGCCCACAACCTGACAAGTATGCATATCCCATGAAATATTGCGACATTAGTGACTCATAAATATTAAACAGTTGAATATCCAGTCCATCAGTTTTATACTAGAAATCTATATAATTGCCATTGCCTTTCCAGAAAGATAGGATGGATCATTTATGGTAATTTCTTTCAATTTTCCATTTTTACCCTACAAGGAAATAGAATAAACAAATTTATTTAATTATTTTCTAAGCGGAGAATCAGTTTAATAAATATGAGTGAACATTCATCAAAAATGAAATAATTTTAGTTTCCTAGAAAACAGGTTGTCCGAGATTCCCTCTTTCTCCTGTCATGATTAAGATAGAGTGGCTGAGAGCTCAATACTCCCATTACCACATACAGAGATATTAAGCCAAAAGGGTAGGAGAGTTTAACATATGGCATAATAATGTTCTGCAAAAATTATTTTTGGAGAAATTAAAAACTTCAACATTCTCTTTTTACCTGCCCTATATGAAGAAAAGCAGTGAAAATGAGGAATTTTAAGAACCCTCTATGAGTCATTTCTTCATAAATAAACACATTTTAGGAGTAGGTAGGCCTACAGAAGAATTTGTTTTACTCAAATTTTTGTAATGAGCAAATTCCTTCTAACAAGAATTGAGAGATTAGTTAGGGAAGTTCACCAAGATTTACAGATGCTTTTGTTCGAGTGAAAATTATGCTATAAGGGTATTTGTTATACAGGGATTTTAGTGTATCATTGGAATGCAAGTTATACATAGAGAACGGGTAATGCAAGTCACCCTCGCATTGTGAACCTTTTAGTACTTATATGTGAAAAATGCACTGGTGGTGTAGTGGTTAGCGTGTCGGCTTTCTATTGAAAAGTTCGGGGGTTCAAACCCCTCGAATGGAGGTTTTATTTTAAAAAAAACTATCATCAGTGCCTGGCAGTAGGCAGCAGTACTGTCAGTATGGTATAGAGCTGAAAACAAATGATGTTGGTTGGGTCTATATCCAATACAGCTGTAGGCGTGATCAGGACGATTTGAACGGCTACAGTACTGCGATGTGGAAAGCAAGAGGGAAACTACCACATTACAATCCCTAGTAAAGATTATATGGTTGGACAATATGAGTTCTCTCGAGGTAAAACAATCCGGAGGTAAAATAGTCCCCCAATCGGATCTCCGGGCGGGGACTGCCTTGAGGAAAACATTTGTCGAAAGTAAATCACGAATAGGGACTTGGAACGTAAGAACTATGAGAAAGGCAGGAAAGCTAGAGAACTTGAAAGAAGAAATGAGAAGAAATAGAGTTGACATTATAGGGCTAAGCGAAACTAGATGGGAGGGAGAAGGACAGTTCGACTCGGAAGAATTCACGGTAGTTTATTCTGGAGGAAATAGTGGGGAAAGGGGAGTAGCTCTGGTACTTAGGAAAGATATGATGAAAAGCGTGACAAGGATAATAGCAACGAACGATAGACTGATGGCAATAAAGCTAAAAGCAGTCCCAGTAGACATGCTGATAATCCAGGTATATAAGCCAACGTCAGCTCATGACGATGAAGAAATAGATGAGATCTATGAGCAAATTAATGAAATTTACGAAGAAGATGGAAGAGGAAAGGTAAACTGCATAATAATGGGAGATTGGAACAGCATAGTCGGAGAAGGACAGGAAGAAAATGTTGTCGGGCAATACAGACTTGGGAAGAGAAATCGAGGAGGGGAGAAACTCGTAGAATTCTGCATCAATAATGACCTTGTAGTGACTAATGCATGGTTCAAAAACCATAAACGAAGGTTATACACATGGAAAAGCCCAGGAGATAGAATGAGATGCCAAATAGATAACATCCTTGTAAAACAAAGATTCAGGAACAGCATAAAGAACGCCAAGGCATTGCAAGGAGCAGACATTGATTCAGATCACAGCCATCTAATATTTGACGTGAGTACAAAGCTCAAACAAATAAGAAAAACGAGAAGAGAAAGACAGACCTGGGACCTAGAAAAACTGAAAGAAAGGCAGGATGTAATCAGCCTGAAGTTGGAAGATAACCTAAGAAAGTTGGAAAACAAACTGAAGACCGTTGATACAGAATGGGATGAAATTAAAACCAGTATCAAGGATACCTTGGATAAAGAGATTGGAAAACAAGAGAAGAAAATCAGAAAACCATGGATCACGAAGGAAATACTGGAGAAAATGGATGAGAGACGAAAATGGAAAAACGTTAACAGTGAAGAAGGTAGAGCCAACTATAGGCGTATAAACAATGAGTTGAGAAGGGTAACAGATAAAGCTAGAGAAAATTGGATAAAAGGAAAATGTGATGAAATAGAACAAATGGAGAAGTTAGGACGGTACGATATGATGTACGCTAGGGCACTGGAATTAGAAGATAAGAAGTCTAATGGAATTTGTGGTAAAGGAATTATGAATACGGATGGGAAGATAGTCTCAGAAACAAAGGATGTAGCACAGGTATGGGAAGAATACATTAAGGAATTATACAGCAAACAGGCAGGAGCGGCAAAAATAGAACTGGAAAATGAGGAAAACATTGAAGAAGACAACTTAGGACCAAGTATTATGGAGAGTGAAGTAGAAAAGGCGATAGTGGAACTAAAGAAGGGGAAAGCCACGGGCAGCGATGGAATACCGGCTGAGATACTTAAAGTCATAGGATCAGAAGGACTAAAAGCGATCACGAAATTAATTAATAAGATTTACGACACGGGAGAGTGGCCTCAGGATATCCTAGAAGTAACAATGATCCCTCTAAAGAAGAAGCCAAAGGCAATGCAGTGTAAAGATTACAGAACTATAAGCCTTCTGTCACACACATCGAAGATCATCACGAGGATTCTTAATAAAAGGCTGGAGAAAAAGGTAGAAGAAATAATAGGGGAAGATCAATTCGGTTTCAGAAAAGGACGAGGAACTAGAGATGCTATAGTAGTAGTTAGAATCATATCAGAAAGGGCAATAGAATACAGTCAAGATATCTGCGCATGTTTCGTAGACTGGCAGAAGGCCTTTGATAGAGTAAATTGGGTAAAGTTGATGAAGATATTAAAGGATATAGGTGTAGACTGGAAAGACAGGAGACTGATTAGGAATCTATATGAGAATCAAGTTGTAAAGGTCAGGTTTGAGAATGTGGACACCTGCGGAATAAATATCGGTAGAGGAGTAAGACAAGGCTGCTGCCTATCGCCAACCCTATTCAATATATATGGAGAAAGTCTAATGCAAGAAGCTTTAGAAGGCACAGGGGATTTCAAAATTGGAGGAAGGATTATAAGAACAGTAAAATACGCAGATGATGAAGTACTTCTAGCAAGAAAGGAAGAGGAGCTACAAAAAATGATAAATAGACTAGTGATAACAGGTAGAAAATACGGTATGGAAATAAATACAGAAAAATCCAAGGTCATTCGAATATCGGGTAAAGAAGAGAATCTGAACAAAACTATTGGGGGAAAGCCATTAGAACAAGTTTCAGAATATAAATACCTTGGAAGTATCATAACACGAGAGGCAAAATGTACGGATGAGATCAAAACTAGAATAGGAAAAGCAAAAGCGGCTTTCAGGAGAAAGAAACAACTACTTACAGGGAATATAAGGGAAGATATCCGCAAGAAGTTGATAAAATGCTACGTATGGAGTATAGCATTGTATGGGGCAGAAACATGGACGCTAAGGAAAAATGACATCAAATACTTGGAAAGCTTTGAAATGTGGACTTGGAGGAGAATGCTGAAGATAAAATGGACAGATAGGATGAAAAACGATGAAGTGCTACGAAGAATAGGAGAGAAGCGAATGATTATACAGACTATCAGAAAGAGGAAGGCTAACTGGGTTGGACATTACCTGAGGAGAGAGAGTATGATTAAAGACGTGTTAGAAGGAAAACTAGATGGAAAAAGGGAAAGAGGTAGGAAAAGGTTTCAGCTGATAGACGATTTGAAAGGGAAAGAGAGTTATCAAGATATAAAGAGGACAGCGGAAAATAGGAGTATATGGAGAACCAAGTTTAACCAAGGATAATCACGGACCTGTCTACGGACAGACTACCAATGATGATGATGATGTGAAAGGAGGAAGGAAAAGGCAGGAACACCAGTACAATAGAATATCTTCCAGGCAAAATTTACTTCCAGATTCCCAGAATTCACTTTGTTTTATTCCTCTCTCCAGAGTCGTGCTGGGCATATTTGCCACCCAGGTGCAAGCAGTTTATGCCGCCCATCTCTATAAGCCCAAATTTTTTCAATTTTTAGATTACAAGGTGTAATTAATTTAAGGAAGGCTATAATAAAGTAGGGTCTTCGCACCTACGGTGCCCAACCCAGATTAGTTACAAATTATTATTAATGATTAGTTACAAATATTGCGTATTAACTGTCAATTGTTATTATGTTTTTATTGATCACATCTCTTTCAAAAAGTATTCATATCATTATTATTTGTGTTATTTAAATGTTAAAGAAGTTATTGAATTTTTTATGGCTCAAGCAACAAGCTTCTACTAAGAATCACGCTACGAAAATAATAAAGAGATTTGCCACAGCCTTTCATAATTTTACCAATACTTAAAATTAATGCAGAAAAATATATATAAAGTTTCATAATTTAAATATAAAATTTATAATATAGTATGAGTATCGGCAATACATATGTTGAAATAATGAAAATACTTTGCAATTAAACTTTTTGACTTAATCATCATCTGCTTACGTCGCGGTAAACGTCAACATAAGGACTATATAGGCTTCAAAGACCCAAATGTATGCTTAAAAATCAATATCACATCAAAAGTGCCGATTTATTTATATTTTAATTCATTGGATGCATTTTCACGGTTTTTCGATTGGAGGAAAGAGGAGAGATCTATACTTTTTCCGATCAAATTCTGAAATTTGGACTTTTGTTTTGTTTTCAAAATAATAAAGTACCATCTTTCAACTATACATTACTTTAAGTTTCAAGTTCTTAACTTAATTTAAAGCAATTTTAAAATGCAGTTTTATGAAACATTTAGTCGATTTCAGTGCCTCCTAGTGGGAAATAAAACGGAATCATTGACATTAAAAATACAGATATTTGGAAAACCTATTAAATCCTTGGTGAAGATATATTCTAAAATTTTAAAAGGAGTCATACTTGGTTTCATATAATCTTGAATAGCTTCTAATTTGTCATAGAGATCCATAGCGCTAGTATTAATTTCTTCTCTGGCATTGCCCATTAGTTTTTTGTAAGTCTATGCAGAATTTCATTTTTGTTTCATATTTTGTCCTAGATGAGCTATGTAGATCATTGAGGAAACTGAAATGAGCATTATGTATTTTTAGCCATTCAAATCTTTCACTAACAGAGGTTATCGTAGTATCCAAAATAGAGTAAAACAAATTAATCTTAAAGCTAGTCTTGGGGTCTTGAACTGTTTCATCCTTGTGTTCCTAATCGGATTTTACTTTTTTCTTATGTGGCCGAACAGATAGCAATGGAGGAAATTCTACATCAACATCTTCAGCTAATTCCTTTGCGTCAAACAAAAGGCGTTTAAATCCTTCCTCAGTTCTGTTGCTTTTCAAATATTTAATCAAATTTTCTTGAACTTCTATTGAAACTGAAATATTTACGTCCAATTTTTGTAAAGTTTTAGCCACAACATTGACCCCATGATATAATGTTATACCACAGCACAATGGAGCAAATGAATCTAAATTTTATTTTCAGCGCCAGTGAATTTGCTTGATGTCTAATATTTACATCTGTCAACAACTCAAACAAGGCATCATTTATTTTCGTATTTTTCAAAGGACGAGTTTTGCAAAATGACGCTCCCATGTTTGTCTTGGAGGGAGGTAGTCCATATCGCTTGCTTCTAACTCTTGGCGGATGTACACCAAGGAATTTTTGGGTTTCTCAGTTTTTCTGCATCCTTTATTTTACATATGTGAAAAGCTTCCATAAAAGAAAGATTTAAAATTAAGCAAGATATAGTTTAAGCAGCTTACTTATTTTGTATTAAACTAAACTAAAAATTGGTAAACTGTCCTCAAACTTCCTAGCACTCCTAATTTTCGACGCCCTTATGCATTGCTTCAAAATTTGGCGCACTCTCTGGGAGGGCGCCTGTGGCAGTCACATTGCCACTTCAACAATCACCATGATCCTGGCTGCAAACATATTTAGGTCTAACAAGATGGAAAAGTATACTCCATAAATAGAATATATAGAGATTTCAAAGGTATTCTTAATGGAAAATACATATGGAAAGGTATCAAAAGATAGGTGATTCTCGAATTTTTACCCCCGAAACTATAGTCTCGGGGACTATCTTGTAGTAAATGTTGTTCTCTATACAAATAATTTTTAAATCTATACCTCAAAGATAATATAAGAGAATGAGAGAGAAATATGTATATGGATTTTGAATTGTTGTTTGCTGAGAGAACCTTAGCAATCGATGTAAACAAAACATGTGATGTTTTGCTAGGGATTTTTTCGAATTTTTATCTCCGAATCTATGTCATAATTATGTGGTCTCTAAACCTTCTTGTAGTAAATGTTGCTCTCTATCCGAATAAATTTTAATTTATACTTTACAGATCATATAAGAGCTAGGGAGATAAAAGTTGGATATTTCATTGTTGCTTGACAGATGCCATTTAATGAGATACGAGTATGTTTATTATAGTAATTATGTAATGTGGAATTTCTAATTGGTGGATTCAGTTGACAATCACAATTGGGCAACTTTGTGGAATTCAATAAAAAACAAATATTATTATAACTTTTGATTTCATCTCTGCCGATAAAAACAGAGCTGTGACTGTTAATGATATACTGTGTGATATGATGTGAAAGAATAGGTCTCCCAAAAAAGGACTGCGGACAGGGTCCCACGGAACATAACTCCGCCGCTGATTGTATAGGACAAATGAGAAAGCAATGGGCATTATTGCCCCTTGCTTGTCTCATTGAAAAATATTCTGACAATCTTACTGAAAAAGAATTTTATTCTATTTTTCATTTCAGAAAACATGAATAGAAGTTACGTAAATCCTAAAATGAAAGTTATTCTGGTTCTATTTTCTGAATTAAATTCATTCGTCTGTTACTAGAAACATCAATTTATATTCCATACGATGTAGGTAAGAAAATAATTTAAGTAATATGGGAAATATTTATAAGCAATACACACTTAAAAAGAAAATACTTGACATTTTCTAATGATAATACCTAATTTTATTTAACATTACAAGGAATGAATTTCAAAATGAATACCATTTTTTCACTTTTTAAATGAATCTTATCTGAATCTCAATCATAAACAAAGCTTTATAATATACTTAGGATCAAGAACAAAATTTCCCGGACGAATTTCTTTGCCTCCCCCCTTCACCCTCATAAATATTAAACCTTTTATAGGCAAAGCAATGCATAGGGAAGAATTTTTGAGTCTTGAGAGGGCACAAAGTGACATGACCCAGAGCAGTGGTCAGTCTTCCTCCAACTCCTAAAACCCATTACTCCGGGTTTTCCCAGCTTGCCAGATGGGAAAGTGCCTTCAAACAATGGAGGTATATATTGTACCGCACATGAGAAATAGAATGGCAAACAAACCGAAGCCCGGACCAGAGGACCTCAAACCGTGATGATTTTTTCTTCCACCTTTCACAGTTTCAAGTTACACTTTTTGATGCAGAACTTACTAGAAGCAATCCTATTTGCCCACGTCTCGCAGGTTCTGCATTACAGAGGGGCATTCCTATGAAGCATGGTATCATTATGCAGTACGCATTTTAGATTTCCGGCTTTGGTAGGTTTCCACCTTATACAGATTCTACCTTTCACAAGTTTCACTTATGTGAAAATTATGTCTCATCCATGGCCAAAGAGCCAGGAATCTCATAAGAGATACTGCATTGTCTGTATGAAATATGAGCCACTTGTTCATAGCAAGTCTATTTACACTCTCTGTAAGCAAAACACTGGTCGTGAGCTCATAGCTCTTTGATTAACATTTTCAACCATGTCTGAATTGAGCGCGAGAACTCTCGGGGAAAATAGACGCCTTAAGAAGAATCGAAGGTTCCTATTGTTAAATTCATAGAAGGCGAGTGTCCAGAGGAGGGCGAAAACAAACGTGTTGAGTTTGTTGGATGAGAAGAGATGGGTACGGGTGATATCTCGCCGACCATTTTCGCAAAAACGCATTGAATAGAATGACGGAATGGTGGGCTATAGTCTGTACACAACAGACACAAAGAATCAGTGTGTATAAACAACGTAATAACAACGACGAGAATGGCGCCAGATAACTGAAGAATCAGACCGCAAACAAATGAAGCTGTGTGAGACTGTGAAAATATATAAACTGCTAGAGATTGTACTGCTTCGTCATTATAAAATTATCACAAATGAGATGACACAAACAGACATACTATGGAAAATAGGCTGAAAAATGTAGAATGCTTCATGGTTTAAAACGAAAAAATTTCTTGCGAATCTCGGGAAAATTTTTTTGAGACTCGAGATTCTCGAATTTTGGAGGAAAAAATTTCTCGGGAAATGAGAATTTGAAAGAAAGGGAATTTCTCGAGAATTCTCAAGCAAAATCACTACCACTAAATGATAGCTACACATTCACCACTCTGGGGTACCAGGAATGCCAAACACCAAACAATTAATTAAAATAACTTGCTTTTTCATGAAATATTGGCTTGAATCGTATTTTGTCATTAATTTAAAAATTTACTCTTTCATGAAATTGTTCTTAAGTGGAGATAATAAAGGTAACCATTTCGCTGAATTGACACTGTAAACAGATAATAAAAAGCTACCCTTTATTTCTCGAAATTAAACATTAATTTGTTTAAATAAAACTTTAAATATATGAGTTAATTACTATTAGGTTGGAATCGGGGTTGGACTGGAAAGCAATTTCATACCGGGAAATCGAAATCAGCAGCCTCATTCACCCCATCTCCTCTCCCCCCTTCTTCTCTCCTCCCCATCTCCTCTCCTCCCCATCTCCTCTCCTCCCCATCTCCTCTCCTCCCCATCTCCTCTCCTCCCCATCTCCTCTCCTCCCCCCACATCTCCTCTCCTCCCCCGCATCTCCTCTCCCCCTTCTCTCCCCCCCCTTCTCCTCTCCTCCCCCTTCTCCTCTCCCCATCTCCTCTCCTGCCCCATCTCCTCTCCCCCTATTGTAATATCTTACTTTACCATTTCTTATATTTATTATATTGACAAAGGGTTAAATGTAAGAATGGACCTTATGGTCTAAATTTCGCCCGAATAAAGACGATTATCTATCTATCTATCCCCCTTCTACTCTCCTCCCCCATTCTCCTCTCCCCCATCTCCTCTCCCCCTTCTCCTCTCCTCCCCCCATCTCCTCTCCTCCCCCATCTCCTCTCCTCCCCCCATCTCCTCTCCTCCCCCCATCTCCTCTCCTCCCACCATCTCCTCTCCTCCCCCATCTCCTCTCCTCCCCCATCTCCTCTCCTCCCCCATCTCCTCTCCTCCCCCATCTCCTCTCCTCCCCCCAATCTCCTCTTCTCCTCTCCTCCCCGAATCTCCTCCCCCCTTCTCCTCTCCTCCCCCTTCTCTCCCCCCTTCTTCTCTCCTCCCCACATCTCCTCTCCCCCCATCTCCCCCTTCTCTTCTCCTCCCCCCATCTCCCCTCTTCTCTTCTCCTCCCCCCATCTCCCCCCCTTTTTCCTCTCCTCTCCCCTTCTCCTCTCCCACTTCTCCTACCCTCCCCCATCTCCTCTCCTCCCTCCTCTTCTTCTCTCCTCCCCCCCTTCTCATCTCCTCCCCCCCTTCTCCTCTCCTCCCCCAATCTCCTCTCCCCCCTTCAACTCTCCCCCATCTCCTCTCTCCCCCATCTCCTCTCTCCCCCATCTCCTCTCCTCCCCATCTCCTCTCTCCTCCCCACATCTCCTCCCCCCCTTCTCCTCTTCTCCCCCATCTCCTCTTCCCCCTTCTCCTCTCCTCCCCCCCGTTCTACTCTCCCCTCCCCCTTCTCCTCTCCTCCCCCCCAATCTCCTCTCCTCCCCTCCACCTCCTCTCCTCCCCCCCAATCTCCTTTCCCCCCCTTTACACGGATTTTTGCGGTGTATTGGGCATAAAATTTTGGTAATAAATAAGAAACTTATAAAAGGGAACGAAACTATATATGTTTATTCAATAAAGTATAACTTACAGGTAGATAACATGAAATGATGAAATTGACATTCTGTAGACTTTTATTCGTAACAAAAATTTAATTATTGTTATAAAATAAAAAGTAAACATTTTTACAAGACATTTGAAAGAAAGAAATAAAATTTATGTATCAAATGTAATTGAGATTTATTAAAGACTTTCGTATTTACGTTGTATCAATAAATATCATGTTTAAATGAAAAATGGTGTATTAAGTATTAAAAATGCAAAATCATTGTCGTTCCCCGGGATTCCCGGTATATTTGAAAATCTAATTTCCGTTTCCCGGGAAAAAATTATCGCCGGGAAACCAAAACTCTATAGGTAACCCACGATTTTCGAAAATACGGAAGTAAAGACTGCAGAATCATTTTTGGCAATCTCGATTGATTTGAAATACGTACACCATAACCCGCTGCCAAATAATAAAAAGAAAATATAATTTAGCTACCTGAGAATGAGTTCTCAAACACAGCCAGTAACTTTTAGCAATCTGCAAACAGCCTTACAATTGTTGGTTGCAGTCGAGAAATTTACACATACAACGTAGCAAATGATCCACTACGTAAAAACAAAACTTAATTTGTAGTTGATGGTTATGGCATGGAATTTTGTGACAATACTGTCGAGTTTTGCTCTTGATCGTATACAAATATTTGCTTGAAACCGCGTCGAATTTCATTTTTTGTCCAAAATAATGTCTTCATTTTGAGGGGATTTTCTATTCCCAAAATCACCCTTTCTTTCTTAGAGGTAGAAGTAACCTCCACCCTGGGCGAGAATTTTTCCGTTTAGTTCTATTGACATTTATGATGGAACCGAAAGCTGTCTTCTCTTTAGAATAGTCATGTGTCTCCAAATCTGACCAACCCCAAAAAAGAATAAAATAATTCAGAAAACCCCATGTGAGCTGGGAGGACCTTCCCATGTTTGTCTGAAAAGGAAGTTATCCATTTTGGCTGCTTCTGCCTCTTGGCGGATGCGCAGAAAGATATTTATGGTTTTGATGTTTCATTTATTGCATATAAGTATACGTGTGAAAAGCTTCCCAAGGAGAAGGCGTTTTACATACGACTAATGTAGACTAAAATTTAGGAAGCCGCCCTCAGGCTTCTGAGCGCCCCTGGGTCATCGGTGCTCTAATGCCTTGCTTACCGCATAGATTCGGCCCTGATTATTCTTTATAAACGGTTTAGCTTTTGAAGGCTGCATGGCTTTTGGGTTTCCAACGCATAAACCTTTGCAAAACTTCAGTTTAACTTTTATTTCCAAGTTAATAGGTACAATTTGGTTTAGAGTTAATATTTTTGCATATATTATTCAAGATAACACTTGTATATCCCTATATATTATATACATATTTAGTACCTATGCATCATCACAGTCATTGTTTCAGGTAATGACCCATAATAACACATGAAATTTTAAGTATTATCGCATTTTATATTTTTATGCATAAATGTTTAAGTAATAAAAACCTTTACATTTGCCAATTTACTTTTATAAAGGTTAATTATATTTCCATTGTTTATATAACACCATAATATAATATATTTGTGCTCAAAAAGTTAAAATTTAAATGTGAGGGTATTGTCTGGATTTTTGTGTTCTGTTGTCCAGTGAGGAAGATTAAAAATACGGTAACCCTAGTTATAGTAATGTTGGCTGTTTTAGTAGGACATTCTCTCACCCACTTCTTTCCGTAATCAACTACCTACTACGTAATCCTACATTTCCCTAATTTCTGGCGATGTTTTGCTATGATCATTTCAATTGCTGTCAATATTATTGTCTCGTATTTATTATAGTTATTTATTTTAATGTTATATTATTTGTTACAGATATATGTTTCAATGTAATGGGGCCTCTGTGCTGTTTTTGAAACTAAATAAATAAATAAAATAACATATTTATAATGATAAACGAGTTTAAAATCAGATACAATGGATTAGAACATACAAAACCTATTATATTGTTTTACTCTTTGATACTTAATACATGACAAGTAATAGCACTCCATTATCAATTTCAGGAATCACCATCACACATGTAAATTAAAATATATTCAAACAATGTGACTGTAAGTATTTGACATGCCATCATTTTTAAGCAGATTATGAAAAAGAAGTTTAAGATTCATCCAGCAATTAATATACTCAATATTTTGAAATAACTACTTCCTAAAAACTAAAATGCCTTCTTGTACTGTGGATACACCAAATTTGTACTCATTGTATAGAAATAAAAATTTAACTAAGAACCCCTCATGTTTCTATGCTTAGATCTAGTTTTTTACCTATTTGCATTTTTAAAACTAATCATTTATGTTAAGTTATAAAATGACAATGAGATATATGATGGGGCTTAATTACTGTCTTACTTAATGACTAAAGATTTGTTGAAATCTTTGAATGACAAATTTGCAATTGCCTCAAACTGCAAAAAAATGACAAAATGAAAACAATTTCTGTGATGATATTCTTAATACCATTTTGAAATTATTATTTACATCAAGAATGAAGACAGAAATCTTTCGTAATTTACTATCTAAGAGTTTTTTTGTATCTAAATGATGAGAAAAAGTGTATAAATGGATGTTTCAAAAATTATTTCTTCCTCTTAAAGTTAAAAACCAAAAATCTTTTTGTAGAGCAAATACAGAGTACTTCATCAGAGACTATTTATAGAAAGTAATGAATCTGGAACACTTAAATTTTAGAAATAATCTATGTAAATTAGAATAATAATAGAATATTATGATGATTAACATGATAATTATTTCTACAAAAGTGATACCAATTCTTTTTCTATTGGTTCTCCAATAAGCATATTAGGCAAACATTCATTGTGCCGTCTTTTTCTCTTCATTATTTGTTTGAGTAGTGAAAACAACCACCATTAAAAGCTCAAATAACAGGAAAAAATTTGTCATTCTAAGAAGGCACATTTATCTTTACTGGATCAGGGAACATGGCTAGCAAAGGTCTTTTTATACATTAACACTAAGTTAATTTTTTCTTCAATAGAGGCAAACTACAAAGTTATAAATAATAAATAATTGTAGTAGTTATCTTTACTATACATTTCAATATTATAGTATCATCATTAAATGTTCTGTTGTCCGAGTGGAAATAATTAAAGATATGCAAAAGTTGTTAATATAGTACAGGATAAATTTTGTAGTGAGGGAATTGAGAGTAGTTAATGTCCATTCCATTAAATTTCTTAAATGAATTAATATGGGTTTGGTTATTTAAACAAATCAGTTTTGTTACTGCATTACAAAAGTTTTCTTCTACCCATTTTGGATAGGTATTAATGAATGCACATAGCTATTAGGACTTTCTTCATGAAGGTATGCAATGGTAAGCAATACCGACACCTTTTTAAAATTTTAAATCTTTATTAAACAAGGAAAGATCTTGTTATTGTTGTTGGTTTGTATTTATGGCTAATCAACCTCTTGGATTATTACAGCCATAATTCCTTCCACAATGAACACTCACAAGGGAGGAGGGAAACCCGGTGGCAGCATTAGCCTACTCTTAATGAATAGCACACAAGTAGGGAACAGGACTATCCCAGGTTAAAAATCCTAGAACTAGAGTAGTAGTGCTGACTTTCCAATGACTTTTTTTCATTTAAAATTTGTCAGGTCGATATTGTAGAGGAGGGTAACATTCAAGAAGAACCACTAGATTTATACCGAGATGGAGATGCCAAAATGTTGCACAATTCTGGTGTGGACTTGGTAGAGTTTTGGCTAAAGATGAAAGAAAAATATCAAAATATTTCCAATTTAGCAGCAAAAGTCCTAGTGATTTTTCCCACAACTTACTTTCGTGAACTTGCATTTTCCAGTTTAGTATCAATTAAGCATAATGCAATAACAGGTTGATAGATGTTGATAGTAAATTACATCATGTGTTAAGTAAGATATGTCCCTGAATCGATGTTGTCAAAAAAATAAAGAAAATTCTGTAACTCATAAATGTCCAAAACATTTTTAACAAATGATTTACTTTTGTATTAAAAATAAACAAGTAAATATCTCAGTAATGTTTATTATTTAAAAGCTTGAACTATACACCAAATATTGTTAAATATTATTTTTAATACACCTAGTTGTAAAAAATAATTTATAGTGAAAATATTGTATTTATACACAAAATAAAAAACTCCAATATTATTAATTTCCTTGTCATCATCATCCCCTCGCAAGTAATTGTCCCTAATTCCGGATGATCACATGGCATGTATGATGTCACATTATTGTTATTCATTGGTATATATTGTGATTTAAAATATTACTTATCCACATTTATTCCTTAAATTGATTACTCTAAATCATAAGAGATAAATGATCTGTTAAATAAAATGTAACCACTTAAACAGCTTATTCAAAATGTTGATCACCTACACCTGAGGATTAGTCGTCTTTAACAATTTCTACGTCATTCATATGCAGTTTAAGGTTCACTTGATATATGCAGCATAGAGATCCTCTTATATTCATACTACACGTTATGCATTTCTCGAGAACTATAAATGATAAAAAATTCAAATAAAATTTCTATGAAAAAAAATACTGAGAAATCCAGTCAAATAATTCTTTTATCATATACACATGTACAACGTGTGCTTGTACTATGGAATATGAATACAAACTCAAAACAAAATAAAAATGATTTATTGTCTGAATCACTTTCCAAAATATTTTACAGTCACACTTTTGGAATATCTGTGCCATCATGTCATCAAAAAATTTGTTGAAAGAGATTAAAGAAAAACATGAAAGAGCTGCACAGTGCTTGTTATAATATCACTGGACTGGACTAGTTATTTTTTTGAGTCATATGGCTTTACAGTATTATTTATGATAATATTCTATAACTGGATGAATCTTAATCAGTATTGTGAGAGTCATTTTTGCTAAAATTGACAAGGTTAAACTACCTTCTATTCTTGCACAATATAGTTTGTTTTAATTATGCTTATATCCAAAGTGATACCATGGAAAAATATGAAATACTGCTAGATTTTGTTGAAATATTTAGGTTCTAGAGACATCCAGATAAGTTTCAGGTCATGGAGGAAGGCGATAGATATTATCTTAAAATAGACAAAAGGGAGCTTCTCGCATCATAAACAGACTATGGGAAAAAGCCAAGCCCCTCAAGGATAACACAATGTAATGAGAAAATCGCTCTAGAATGGCAATGTATGAGGGACGCAGAAATAATGATGGGTCCACCAATAATCAGCACTTTTCATCAAAGTTACCATTTAGGAGGAAAAAATAGGATATGTGCATTATTCCTTTACTTTAATAAAATTGTGGAAAAGTACTGTGTATTTAATATGAATAAAAGTTTTTTGCCTTAGACATCTAAAACTTGTGGCATGAGATTTATGCCAACATTCACATAGGGCATTGTCCATCTTTTTTGTACCTGGTAAACATTGGTTTAAAATTTGTGTACTACTGTCCTATAACTATGAGCAAAAATTTTCCATGAACATTGGTACACAATTGTATCACTGAAAATTTATTTGAATTTTTATATAAAAATAAAATTTATTTTAAATTAATTCAATTTATGAATTAAAATTAATTAAAGAATATGAAACCTATGACACTAAAAAAAAAACTTCTAGGAACTCTGAAATAACATTACGAACATAATTAATTAAATAAATTTATTCATAGAATGAGACTTAATATTTTACAGTTGCTTCAATTTGTGAAATGGCACAAAACTCTTTACACAAAGCCACACCACAGGTAGTGGTTGTTTAGTCTTAGTGCTACAATATGCATGTCTTCTGATCCCAACCTAAGGCAAGTGGTTCCCTACATTTGACAGCCTTATGGAATTTTGCAGAACATTCCTCCTATCTGGTATCTTCCTTGATGCTCGGGGGGAATAACCTAATTTTTGCCCATGTACATAAGTTCCAATTAACTGACCTAAATTCTAGGTGAGTCATCCAACATTTCTCCTTGTTTTTCTTCACCATCTCCTGATACATTATATAGCTATTCACAATAGCAGTCTCTATAAGAAAATAAAATATTTTCATCCAGCATTGCCTAGATTTCCAACCAATAGCGTAACTTGCCATATATTGATCAAATTTCTCAACACCACCCATATATTTGTTGTAATCTGCTATTGATTCAGGACAGTAAACTTTCTTATTCTCCTATTCTGTTTGTCCTTCTTACCATTGTAATTTTTCTGGGATCATGCATACTACTTGCTACACATACTGCCTTTTTCCCTCTACCCATCTATTTACTATCAGATATATCTCATCTGTGCAAAATCACTCTACTTTTCAGGTCCCTGTCACATTTTAATAAGCTCTTTGGGAAGTGACGCCCATATGCACTAATTGTACAACAGGAAAACAAACCCATTTCATAAAGACTACTAAATAAAGGGAGTGAGGTTAAAAAATTGTCAAAAATACACAATAATTCATATTTCGGTAAACAGGCATCAAATTCATCACTACCTTCTCACCAAGACTCGAAGTTACAGAAACATTAGGAACAGGTTCACTATCCTACTCCCCCAACTTCAGAATGCCCTAAACTTTTCATTATTCTTTTTTTTGCATGTAAGCATAGCAACATATGAAAGTAGTCAAGAATTACAATTTAAAATGAATTGTGGTAACAGGGAGTATGGGCAGAGATAGAAGTCATTCTGGGCATCTGCCGCAGCTTGACTAAATGCATACATGTCATCCTCATAATGCTAGTGGAGATTGGGTGTCTGAGCAGATCAAACACCTTAAAACTAGGGGCCGCAACAGAGATTTGCAGGATGAAGAGAGGTCTTTGACATATGTTGCTAACATTCTCACAGAGTATGAACGAAACCCAACTCAAGGTGTCATCTTGTGGTAGAAAGTTTTGGAGAGTACGATAGTGAACCTAAGCCAAACATTATTAATTTCGGGAATAATTTTGAAACAGGAAAAAATTCTGCTATGACCAGGAATCAAACCCGGGTCTTCCACTTGCCGGGTGGATATTCTACCACTTAACTACCACAGCAGATAACTTTTTCCTGTTTCTGAATGTGGATGTTTTTGATTGGGTCCGAGCTAGCCAATGGCAGTCCTCCAAGAGAACGTCGAAGAAAACCCCTCCCACTCAAATGGTGAGATTTCTAAAGCCAGAAATTGATGGAATAATATGGTACTAAGAAGATAGGAAGAAGCTGTAATTTGGAAATAATTTTGAAACAAGAAAAAATCCTGCTACAACTGGGAATCGAACATTGGCCTTCCACTTGCCAGGCAGATATTCTACCACTGAACTACCATAGCAGATAATTTTTTCCTGTTTCTGAATGTTTAGTTTTACCTGTGTACTCCTGAAATTCAGTCATGAACCCTGAAACCGCACATGCTGATACCCAAATCTTAAAGCCTCTTTCAATAGGTTTCATAGGCTATATTGCTTCATGGTACTTCTTCCCTTAAAAGCAATCATGCTCTCATCAACTGAAATGTATCTCGATGGGTTAAAAGTTGCCCTATAATTATCACCAAGAACTGATATCAAAGGCCTCAATTTATATAACTTGTCAAACTCCTCTGATGCTCTTTCAGGATCCTGGGAATTGTCATTTAAATGTAAACTTCTCATATACATTTTAAATTGTAATTCTTAACTGTTTTCATATGTTACTATGCTTACATGCAAAACAAAAGAATAATGAAAAGTTTAGGGCATTCTGAAGTTTGGGGAGTGGAAGAGTGAACCTGTTCTAAAATATATTCAAAGTTAACACAAGAAACCCTTAAAACATGAAAATTTTGATCATTTGCCCAATATTGTCTCACAGGGGCAGCCGCTGGCATAGGGCCCTACCAAAATTCACAGAAAGAAAAAAGCACTATAAATAATTTTTTTGAGCAGATTGATTTAATTTGTGAGTCTTTAATAAATTTAATTTGTCGTGAAGCAGCATAATTAGAGCTGCTGGCTCAAGCCAAACAGTTTGAGCTTATTTGCCAATATACACTTGGCTCGAGCTTTTTATGAAAAAAAAGATCGAGCCTCAAGCATAATTAACGAATCAAGAAATTGCTATCGCAAAATAAATCTCAATCGCATTAAAGGGCCGCATTAATCAAAGGAGAAATAATAATATTGTATCTGTAATTAAGTTTTTACAAACACTGAAAACATCAGGAGGGCCAAACAGTTTCTTGAAAATGACCTCCAAAAATGATATTGTAAAAACTGCCAAAAATTATGCAGCTAAAATTTTTGTAAGTCAGTCAGTTTCGTCTGATTAGGAAAATTTATTGGATGATGAAGACGAAGCAGCTGCTGCACTGAAAAATAAAACCTCTTCTTGTGGCGACACTCTTCCTGAACTGCTGAGGAGTAATATAGAAAAAGCTCTAAACACAATGCCAGTGGATGAAAATTTAAATAACAGATCACTAGGAAAAGAGATACATATATGAAAATATTGGCGTGATTCCAGCAAACCTAAAAGTATTCAGCCTACTTCAACAGAAAGTGAAAGCTTATTTTTTTGGCCAGGAATTTAATCACTATTAAAAGAGAGTCTTAGTGACCAAAGCATAAACGCGATTTGTTTTATGAAAAATTATTTTTTACAGACTAATTAATAAATACTTATACGTTGTACCATATTATATATTATAATTGTATTATACTATATGCAAAATACTGTGTATCGTATGTATAGGCATCTGTTAATTGTTTTTAAGCAGGTAATTTACTGCAAATTATAATTTTTTTTAATACATAACATTTTTAATTTTCCTGATAAATAAATAAAAATGTGTGTTATTACGCATAGAAATTTTTATGAAAACCTCGGATAGCTCGATTGCCCGGGCTTTATTTACCTTAAAAAGAAGCTTGCGAACTCGAGCTTTTGAAAATCGTCGAGTTTCAGCAGCTCTAAGCATAATACTCCGGTCGGTCAGAGATTTTATGGGAGGAGTGGGCGGAGAGTTCTCCCACTCCAACATGCATCACCAGGCCACCGCCTAGCTGGCTCGGTCACAAGATGTGGAATGCATGTGCACTGCATGCTTTTCTCCCCCTCACCTGCCCTCTCCCGCCCTTGGAATGCATGCGCACTGCATGCTTTTCTCCCCCTCACCTGCCCTCTCCCGCCCTTGAATATATCCATCGTTGGGGCCAAGTTCAGTTTGGATCGGCCAGCCTTCAAGCAAATAGGTCGGTGTAGTATTGGTGAGCGTGAAGGTTTCAATTCTCAGCAATAAATACGATAAGTGCTTTATTAAAACAGCCGTTTTCATCGTTGTATTACGATGATAAACTCGAAATAAAACGAATGGGAGGACCCCTCCCTAATTTGAATTTTGTTAAAAAGCAACAGTGTGCCAACAAACAGGAAAAGTGTTGTAAATTTAATGCCGATATTTATTCGAAGAACAATTAGCTGTGTGGGTGTAATGAAAAAAAATGTTGTTTTTTGTTTTCCTTGTGTTCTTTTCCAAGAAGATGTCAGCTGGTCGAGGAATGGGATTTCGGACTTGGTACACATTTGGGAAAAATGAGGGCTCACGAAAAATCTAAACAATATATGAACAATGTTTTGAGCTTATCGTTGCTGATAAAACAAATATTCAAAGACACTTTAACTCACAATATCGGCTAGCTATATCTAAGCATAACGAACAAGTAGATAAAAATTGGTACGTATTAAATTTGATTATAAATTGTATACGTTTTTGTGGGGCATAAGAATTAGCATTGAGAGGGCATGATGAATCGGATGAGTCACAAAATAAGGGAGTTTTTCGTGAGTTCATCCAGTTTAAGTCTGAGTTAGATATAGACTTAAAAGTTCACCTTAGTCAATCAGGTGTGTTTAAAGATACTATACAGAATGCGTTGCTGGAATGCATGTTAGAAGTATTCCACGAAGAAGTTCGCAAATAAATTCAAAAAGCAGATTATATAGCATTGATAGCCGATGAAACTACTGACGTGTCATGTCAATTTCAGTTAGTCATTATATTACGTTACACTGTAGGCAGAAAACCGGTAGAAAGGTTCTGACATTTCGTTAATCCTGATGGACATGATGCTCGTGCAATCGCAGATTGTTTTTTAAAACAACCCGACCCCCTAATTGGTGACAGTCCGAATAAACTTATTGCACAAAGTTTTGATGGTGCTTCTGTTCTGAGTGGACGTTTAAATGTCGTTCAGAAACTGATAAAAGACAGGTATTCCACTTGCTAATTTCGTTCACTGTTACGCCCACCAGAGGAATCTCATTATGTCTAACGCAGCATCCATCAACTGCCAAACCTGTGTCTTTTTTGCACATTTGTCTGGAATCTGTTCATTTTTTTCTAATTCGCCCCAAAGAACAAAAGTGTTGGATGACATTGTACAGAGAAGATTGCCACGAGTATCACAGACCAGATGGAATTTCCATTCTCGTGGAGTCAGCACTGTTTATGAATATAGGAAAAAACTCATAACGGTTATGGAAATTATTGAAAACAGTGATGACATAAAGTTGCAGTCTACTATAACCAGGCCCGGCTTTAGGGTAAGACAGAGTAGGCACTTGCCTAGGGGCGCCAAGGTTTAGGGGGAGCCAACACCGCCCCTCCCCCCCCCCAAAAAGAAAGACCGCAAGAAAAATGTTATGTATTTCTTCTGTTAACATTTCCCAGAATGTTATACAATGTATAATTTTTTGAAACACGACGAAGGAAGGCTGCTGGTTGGTAGGGATAGGATCTGCCGCGTCATGTCGACATTGTAATCACTAGATAAGTGGAACGACCCTCGCCCTTTCGATCATACTAAATTCGTACACTGTACGAGATTGAGTATCCGGGTTAATAAATACAAGGCAGTATTCAGGTAATTTTCAGAATAAGAACGCTGGGCTAAAGGTATTCCTGCATGATTAAACTCTTTGTTGCGCTTTGCATATGCAATGTTAGGTGAAATTGAAAGGAAGCTAGTTGAAAGCGCACAGTCAAAATGAACTAAGCAAGTTTCTGCCCACACGTCTGTTCGTTGTTGAACATGGTGTTCAAAGGATCGAAGGAGTACGAGTTTTGTTGCGAGTATATATCAATATCTGTTTTGTAAGTATTGGTATTTTATTATTTTTAACTTCATTTGTTTCGTAACTTGTAAACCTAGCGTTTTTGTTGAAATGTATGTCGATCTTCTTGTGTGTTTAGGAGTGTGTGCCGCATATTTGGTTCTTAAAAACAATCAGACAAAAACAATGCAACGGAATAATTCAAAAAAAGGAAAGCTGAAATAATAAGAGAACTACAGTATGATGCAAGCCAATTGTTTAGAAACCTTACAAGAATGTCACCAGATCCTTTTAACTAGTTATTGGGAATGCTTAAGCCAGCAGTAAAGGTGAGTAGTTCTAGTGGTATAGAGTCTACAGGTGAAGGGACGTTCCTGGTGGTTTTCCTTATTTATTCTCTTTCAACACGATTTTAACACTAAAAAAACCTAAGTTGTGTGTTTGTGTAAATAAAATTTGTGCAATCGCTTGGCTGGTTTACCGTAGGGGCTCCCCAGTACCTTTTCCGAAATTATTGTTTAGCCTAAAACCTTCCTATTAAGGTTTTGAATCTTAATAAAAAAACGCGTCAAAATCTGCTGATTAGTTTTTGAGTTATAAGCGAACTTATATGAAAACATACAGAACGTCTACTTAAGTATATATATAGATTTTTGCGAGCGACATTTCAGACGAAACAAGCGAAATTCAGGAAAATCCTTGAATGAAAGTTCTCGGGAAATGTGAAAACGCAACGCTATCATCCACCACAATTCATGGATTCTGACGTCATACAACTGGTGCGCAAAACTCACCGCTTGAAAACGTTTTCGAAAAACATTTAAATCATCAATTACTCATTAAATACATCTTTCAAAAATTGGGAAATTTAACTATTCTGCGGCGATTGGACCATATTTTCAAATAAAAAATAATTCTGCGAGCACCCGATTATTTTTGCAAATATTTTTGAAAATATGCAAAATTCTGAGTCTGACCTTTAACAAATTTGATTAACTTTACTATTATTAAATTTTATGAAAATTCTTCAGGTACTATATGAATTGATTTTATTTTTTTATAGGGTTAACTAATTACCCAAGAAAATGTTTAGTAAAAAGAAATCTCTGGAGCAGAAAACCGGAAGAAAACAGCGGAAAGAGATACATTTATGTGTAAATACAATAGCAATCTCACAAAGTTTTTTAAAATATCAAATGATTATGAATGCCAGCCATCAACAAATCAAACAGAATTCAAACATGACGTTGCAGTTTCTGAAGTTAACGAGCGTCATAAAGATTCTGTAGAACCTGTAAATCTGGAAAGTGTGAAAATGGATGAAAGTAGTGAGAGTTACCAAATAAGTCCAAATTCAAATATTGAAGGCACAGATAAATTTGAACAAAATTCTATTCAGCAAACTTTACATGATTATGAAGATGTTGGAAAGTGGCCTGAAAATACGAAATCCATGACGGGCACGCTTATTAGAACTGGTCCAAAACAAATAAGAGATTATATTTTTCCCGTAAATGTGAAAAATGAAGGAAACAGAAAATTCAATCCAACTCACTACGATCGAACGCTTCCCAATGGCGAAAAATATCATCGAGATTGGTTGGTATATTCCAAATCTATGGATGCATTTTATTGCTTTTGTTGCAAATTGTTTTCCGAAATAAATGTTGCACTAACATATGAAGGTCTGAATGACTGGAAGAATATAAACTGTAGGTTAAATGCACATGAAACTAATAAAGAACACTTGTGTGCTTATAACACCTGGAAAGGGTTTATAAAAAGAACTGATAGCTCTGCAACAATTGATAGCAATCTTCAGAAACAGATTAATGAAAATATCAATCACTGGAGGAATGTTTTAAAAAGTATTATTTCGATCATAAAATTATAAAATTTAATATTACGTGGAACATCCGATAAGTTGTATGACGATAATAATGGAAGTTTTTTAGGGATTGTGGAACTGTTAGCTAAATATGACCCAGTGATGAAAGAACACTTAAGAAAGATTATAAATAAAGAAACTCATCAACATTATTTAGGTAAAATATTCAAAATGAAATTATAGATCTATTAAACATTTGTATTAAGGAAAGTATTGTGAAGAAGCATAAAAAATGCAAATATTACTCTATAATTGTCGATTGCATGCCCGATCTTTAGCACACTGAGCAAATAACAATAGTAGTGCGCTTTGTAAATATTCTATCTTCTCCAAATCATAAGGGAAGTTATGTAGAGATCTGTGAGCATTTTTTAGGATTCATAAATATTAATGACTGTACTGGTAAAGGAATAACAGACAAAATATTTGAAGTTTTACAAAAGTACGATCTTCCATTGAGTGACTTAAGAGGACAGGGATACAACAATGGTTCAAACATGCATGGAAAGCATAATGGTGTACAGAGTCGCATACTGTCCTCATATCCAAGGGCATTCTTTGTACTCTTCACATTCCTTGAATTTAGTAATAAATGACGCAGCAAGTTATTGTGTTGAGGCCGTGTTTTTTTATATTATACAGCATATTTACACTTTTTTTTCGTCATCTCCGCAAAGGTGGAATGTTTTAAAGCAATATGTTAAAGGGTTAACCTTAAAAACCCTCAGTGATACCAGGTGGGCCATTCGTCTGGAAGCACTAAAACCGTTGAGATATCAACTGGAAGAAATAATTGAAGCTTTTTAGTTTTTTAGTATGCAACAAGCAATCGCAACATCAACAGTAGCAAATAATCAATCTGAAGGAAGCACTTCATTAAAGAATACTGCAAATTTTAAATTTATTTGTTCATTAATTCTTTGGTATGATGTGTTAGGCAGCGTTAATGTAACATGTAGAGTTTTGCAAAATATCGGTTTCGATTTGACAAACGCAAATTTCCACATTAATAACTTGTTGAATTATCTTCAGGATTACAGAAATGTGGGTTGAAAATGACATAAAGGAAGCAGAAAAAATTGCAACCGAATTGGAAATTGAAAAAGTTTTTGAAAAAACCAGAACTCGAAAGCAATGATGAAACTATATCTGATGAAAAATAAATTTTTAAAATTAATTCCTTTTATAACATTCTAGACAATGCTTTAAAGGATCGTTTTGATTTACTGACAAAACATAATGATAATTTCAATATATTATGCAATATAAATAAATGCAAGAAGATAGATGACAGTGAACTTTTAAGAAAATGCATGGACTTGGAAATACTTCTAACAGATGGAAATGAAAAGGATATATTGGGAAGAGATTTAATCCATGAAATAAAGTACTTACAAAATTCTTATCCTCGTGAAGAAATATCACTCATGAAAACACTTGAATTTCTTTGTAAAAAAATCTTACATCTTCACTACCTAACTTGTTCATATCTCTACGTATTTTACTGACGTTACCTGTTTCTGTGGCCAGCGCGGAAAGAACTTTTTCAAAGTTGAAATTAATAAAAACACATTTAAGGACAACAATGTCTACGAAAAGATTGGATGGATTATCAATGCTATCGATCGAAGGGGATTTGTTAAAAGAGCTTGATTTGGAAGATATAATAATAAATTTTGCAGCGATAGAAGCTCGAAAAGTTTTGCTGTAAATGTCTAATTGTCAAAAGTTTGAATAAAATTTTGTTAATCGTTGAAATGTTCTGCTTTAACATGTTGACATTATTTATTTGTATACTGTTTGTTGAAGAGTTTGCATTTTTTTCGTTTTAAGTAAAAGCTTTCATGAAAAGTATTACTTTTATTTAATTCAGTGTTTTATTGCGTATAATTTACCCTTCGTAAGTAAAAAGATGTAAAATTGATGATATTAAAAAAATAAAAACATTTGTATCGGCGTGAGGGGGCGCCATCAGTCAATACGCCTAGGGCGCCATATACCCTTGAGCCGGCCCTGACTATAACATAAGCAGGTGTATATAAACTTAGGCGGAAAGAAAATAATTTTGTCTTATGGTTAATGCTTTTTCACCGGAAAATGCCTCACGTGGAGATAATTTTTAGTCGGGTTCAAAAACGAATCACCGATCCAGTTCAAGTACAGCAAACGATGCAGCATTTCGAGAATAGCATATAGTCAGAAACCAAGTTGATGTGATCACCGAACAGGTTTGAGTCGAGTTAGAAATGAAGCGGAAGAAGTTCGACCAAAAAGACCGCGGATCACTGACAGCGACTCGGCCTGCAGGACGAGAGAAGGTAAAGAAGTTTGTGACACCATTATCACAGAAATAAAAGACATTTAAATTTACTGGACACCTCGTGGCTACCATTTGTCGCTAATTTTGGGTGATGATTTGTGCGAAACATTTCTAGAGACAATAAAGCTTTTAAAAAAGTGTTGATCATGATGCCAATGTCGACATCAGAAGCAGAACGGAGTTTTTCAATGATGAAAAAAAGAATCGAGACTTTTCTTAGGAATAGTATGAAAGAAGAAATACTAAGTGCTTTAGGCATGCTATCGTGTGAAAAAACCTATGTAAATAACATATATAGCTTCAACAGAAAAGTTATTGATTTATTTTCTAACAAGAAAGATCGCCGAATGAACTTCGTTTACCGCTCATTTTAGGCTCAAGACACTTTTTTCATCTACTCACTACAATACATTTTTCGGTGAGTAAAAAATTAAATACTTTTTTGTATAATAATTTTAGGTTTTTAAAATATATGTTGGCCCTACAAGTTGAAACAACCACCGGCCGCCACTGTTGCCTCGTACTAGGAGCTTTATAAAAACCCATAATAGTTAAAACTCCAACAAAGGCTTTCATTTTCTCAACATTACTTCATAAATCACTTTCCAACTGAATGGAATACAGATTGGAATGCCCCACAATCATCACCCATAATTTTGTTGTACATAAAGAGAAAAATGTCAATGGAAGACATGCTTACATTTACTGTAGGTCCAAATTCTCTGAAAAATTTATGCTTGAAAATTTTCAGAAGCTCTCCCACTTTTTGAAAAAATGGTACCTTTCTGGCTGCATATGAATTTCTTCTTCACCTTCTAATGCTGATGTGACATCAATAATACTCCTTGGAATGGTCCTAGAATCTGAAGTCTGGTGTTGGTAATGTATACCACTCTCACCCTCATTTGCATCCGAGTGGTAGTCTTCAGAAGATTTTTTATTCACCTCAACAAATGATCGTATCTTAAAGAGCTGCCAACAATTTCCAGTCATATTGTTTATATACCTAATTATTGGAATTCCGTATGTGAAATGCTTATTAAGTAGTAATAAATACACTTACAAGATGAAAACAAATGACGTTAACGTATAAAAAAAGAGATATTTGCTTACAACGTAATATTCCATGCTTGTCTCACACCATAAATAGATTCCTAACGTATTGCGTCAAAAAGTGATTAGCAAATAGTACATATAGGCCTCTAAAAGATGGCGAAGCGAGCAGTAAATGATACTGAGGACATCTACATAGGTGGTAGACCTAGGTACTACTAGTGCTTGTCATTTCCCGGTTTCTTTTCAATCTCGGGAAATTCCCGGCATTCTGTTAAATTAATTGCATTTACCTAAAATATGCAAACATGTCTGATTTTAAAAATGTAGTTACCAGTACATATGGTGAATAAAAAACATATATTGATAAATTCCGTGTTAATTATAATCGACCAGAAACAATAAGTGTGATAATAAAATGAAACATTGCAAATGAAAAAAGAAATAGTAACTATAAAAAGTTAAAATTTTTTAACCTTTTGCACTCGGGTGTCGAGTGTGACTCGACACCAGCTCGTATGTCGAGCCGCAATCGACACGGTGTTTCATCGTGAGGGGGAGGGGAATTTTTGTCCATTTTTTCCAATAAATTTTCTTGTAATCATCAGCGTGGAAATATGAGTAAACAACAACTTAATTAAGCAACATGGATTATTTTATAAATGAATAATATCCGTCTATAATCTTAAGGTGACCAAACGTCCTCCTTTTGGAAGGACAGTCCTTCTTTTTCAATCGCTGTCCTCCCTAAACCTTTTGTCCTTCCATGTCCTCCTTTTTGAACATTTCTCTGCTATTGTCCTTCCTTTTACTCAAGCCACGCATTCTTTTAATTGGTGTATTTGTGTATTCTCAAGTCAACTGGCTATAGATATAGAAGTAATCCTTCCACAAATATACTTACATTTTCATCGTTTCACTGTGAGAGTAAAGAGTCAAACCAAATTTTGTGAGGTCGCTTCAGTTGAGCATAAGAAATTATTAGGTTACTCAAAAACCAGGTGGTTGGCTTTAACACCTGCCATTGAACATGTTACTCAATTATTTGAACCATTAAGCTTACATTTTTTAGGTTTAGATAAATGTCCCAAAGTTCTAAAAGATTTTTTTGAAAATCCATTAGATGAAATTACTCTGCATATCATGCATAGTAAGGCAACATTGTTTCAGTCGAATATAGAGCAAATTAAAAAGAACAAAATATGTGCAGCTGAAGTCATGTCAATTCTTCACAGTTTTAATGATCAATTGGAATCCAGATTAAATATGAAATGTTTACCAGTAAATGCAGATAATTTATTGAAAAAACTAGAAGAGAATAATCCAACAGTTAGAGGGGCATTCACGGTAGAGGTTCAACTATTTTATAGAAATTGCCTTGATTATTTGATCAAATGGACAAAATTTCTGGATGGAATAAATTTTTTTCAGTGGACTTGATTAAGAAAATCGATCGAGTGGGAAAAAGTGGTAGAATCGGTGAAATTTGCAAATCAAGTGTCTCATAAAGATTGATGACAATACTGTTTGATGAGGTTCGGAGACTAAATGAGCACTGCTCAGCTAATAAGTTTTCTGAATGGTCTGAAAATAAAATAGAAGTCTACAAAAGATGGGAGGAAATATTTCAGTTTTTAAAAAACTGAATATCTTCCTTTTATTAATTTAAAGATATTGGTTGAAATAGCTTTATGTTTACCTGGGACAAATGCAAGTGTAGAGCGTGTATTATCGATAATTAATGATGTGTGGGACTGTGTAAAGAGCAGTCTTTCTTTGGAAACATTGACCTTAATCATAATGATAGAAGTTAACATGGATTATAGCTGCGAGCGATTCTCAGAAATGTTAAATAAAAATGACGATTTTTTGAAAAAAATTACAGAAATGAAATATATTTCAATACAAAACAATCATGTCAATATTAGAATGAAAACACTTCATTTTTAAAAACATACTACATATTTCAGCCTGTAGAGAAAAGATGTTTCAGTAAATATATATTTTGAATAAATATATTTTCAATAAATATTGGCTTATATAAAATAATTTTCAAGCAGTCAGGATATAATTTAGAATAAATAACAATTTGTAGGATTGAATCTATTATTTTCAATTTTAATTGCTTTTGAACTTCGTTTAAACTTTTCCGTGTTGGGGTTTATTTTTCTCGAATATGTAAAACACACATAATTAATGAACACTTACGTTTAAAATTTGTGCAGTTCACCTTTGTACTTCTGAAATTGAAATTCGTGCAATACGATTTGTCATTATGTAATTTTAGTGTTTCATTGTGAAAAATGGTATCTAAAATTATTATTTTTCTTAAAATCTTACAACATTTCTTTAAAACAAAAAATTTCATGTCATGAGACTATTGTAATGTATGTTCTTTTACAACCTTTAGTTTGTTTTAAAAAATATGAAAGGTAGCATATAAACAGTTTTTCTGTCATGAAATGTGTCCTTCCTTTCTTGTTTCTTTTCCCTCCCTTTGTCTTTACATTTTGTAAAAATACGGGATCTGTCCTCCTTTTTGGAAAAAAATATCTGGTCACCTTAATAATCTACCCATAAATGACGTCTCCAGCCACTGCCGCCATAGCAGATGTTCGTCTTTATCTATTTACTGAGATGTAAGCGTATTTTCGCTTGCATTTGCTGCCATTCATTACTTGGAAATCATTTGTTTATTTCAGATATTGAATTACCAAATTGGGATCATGCGTCTGAAAGGGGAGTTGCGTCCGAAATAAAAGTTCGTCAGAAAGAAAAGTTCGCTCGGTCAGCTGTCCCGTCTCGTATTGGCTTCTAGTTTCAACCTCTTTTTTCATTTCGTTTTCTTCCTTGTGGTCATCCACCCACCCATCAAAGGTTCTGCCCATTCTCTTTTTATTGTGTGGGTAGAAGTGACTCGAAATTCCAACAAACTTTTTATTAGTAAAATATCAGCCACTGTTATAGATAATATTTTCTCAAATTTAAACGTTACTAATAGTTCTGTGATTAATGCATGCATTTCTGACCATTTTGCTCAGTCAACTTCATTTTCTTATGAGTTAAGGACTGAACCCAAGCAATACACTCCGTCTGTGAAATGATTTTTTACTGAACAAGCAGAGAGTACATTTGGTAATCTTTTTCAACTTGAAGATTGGTCAGAAGTTCACTCAGTAGATAAACTTGATGATAAATTTGATAATTTTTTAAAGATTTTTTTGCACAAGTTTGACATGTTGTATTAAACAATAATGTTAAATCAAAGAAGAAAAGTTGGGTTACCCCTGAAATTAGTGCCTTATCAATTCAGATGAAACATTTGTATAATGACTACAGGTCAACTAAAGCTGAGTCTGATAAAAATCATTATTTACAGTGTAAAAGGTTCTATGCCAAGCTCGTGCAGGAAACAAAAAAGTCTTTTAACATTGATATGATTAAAAAATCTAACAACCCAACAAAAGCTGCTTGGAATATAATCAAAAGTAATACCTCCACTTGTAATAGGAAGTTTAGTATAGAATCCATTGCCATTAAAGGGAAATCAGTTACCGACCTAAGTACTATTGCAAACTCTCTCAATGATCATTTCTTAAATTTGGACAATCAACCCAATATCATCCTTCCCCACTCTCAAAGGTTTGTCCCTAAGAACCAAGCAAGCTCAAATTCAATTTTTCTTTATCCCACTGATGTAAAGGAGTTAATGGTGATCCTTAACAAACTTAGCTCTAATCATTCCAGTGGCATTGACAGCATTCCTGGCATGATAATTACCAAAGAAGTTAAAAAATGTATTGCTCCTGTTCTTGTACACCTAGTAAATGAATCTTTTATCTCTGGTGAATTTCCTCAGAAACTAAAAATAGCTAAGGTTGTTCCCATTCTCAAAGGAGGTGATCCACAGGATATTGGTAATTATAGACCCATCTCTGTTCTTTCAACTTTTTCCAAAGTTTTTGAATATGCAATGTATAATAGAATCATGTCCTTTATTAATAAACACAATATTTTGTCTACCAACCAATTTGGGTTTGTTAAAGGGAGGAGTACAGAAATGGCTATCTACAAATTTATTAATTCCATACTTCAGAGTCTAGACAACCATGAAAACATCACAGGGATTTTCTATGATCTCTCTAAGGCTTTTGATTCTATTGACCATGATATTCTAATACGGAAGCTACATTCATATGGTATAACAGGAATAGCTAACAATTGGATTAAATCATTTTTAACTAATAGGACCCAAGCAGTAACTCTTAAATCATCACACTCTAAAATTCTATACACTTCTAAATTTCAAAGAGTAACAAGAGGTATCCCCCAGGGTTCTATTTTAGGACCCCTACTTTTCCTATTATATATTAATGACCTTCCCAACTGCTTTGATAATGGTGAACTATTTCTATATACAGATGATACCAACCATCTCATCAATAGCACCAGTAATGATGTATCTAACCACTGCCAACAAGCCATTGATAAAATGGTCTCTTGGTGTGATTATAACAGGTTACAAATCAATTATAAAAAATCATGTTTCATGCAATTCCATCCATATCAAAAAAAGATTACCATATCTCCCTCTTTACATGTTTCTAATCTTGATCTTCCCTCCCAGTCGGATACCAAATTCCTTGGCGTACTTATCAATAACTGTCTTAACTGGGAAAATCATATTAACTCAGTTAGTTCTAAAGTTGCTGTAGGTTGTTATATTCTAAGACGAATTATAAATTCAACGGATATCGAAAGCTGTTTATCCGTTTACTATGCTTATATATATATAGCACACTTAAATATGGCATTGTAGTCTGGGGGCACTCTCGACATGCAGACAAACTGTTCAAATTACAGAAATGGTCAGTACGAATCATGGCAAAAGTCAATAGGAGTACAAGTTGCAGAAAATATTTCAAGTCCTTCAAATTACTCACCTTACCCTCCATCTACTTGCTTCATGCAATTACATTTGTTGTAAATAACCAATTTTTATTAGATCTGGAAACTAATAGTCAAGTACACAATTACAATACCAGAGGTAAACTTGACCTCTACTCATAATCTTAACATGTACAAACACAGTCCTGCATTTGCAGGATCCAAATTTTATAATAAAATACCATGTAAAATAAAAAGCATTAATAACCCCTGTTTATTTAAAAGGTCTTTGAAAGAATACCTGGTAGAAAATTGTTTTTACTCAATAGATGAATTCATGGGTAAATGCTGATATAATTTTTTGATTTATTAATTTAATTGTACATAAATGTTTACTTGTCATGTAATTGTATTTGAATTCTTTTTTATTTTTTCTATCCTCACTTACTTGTATAGCCAACTTGACTTATCCTATACATATATGTATATGTCCTGGGACAAATAAAATTATTATTATTATTGGTTGTTTCTACAGACCTCCCAACGACGAAAATTCCCTTGAGGACTGCTTTAATTCTCTCTTAAAAGTATCCCAACTAGGTAAATTTATTCTTCTTGGTGATTTTAACTTATCTGTGGTTTGGGAGTCACCTGACGCCGGTTCGCCAAAAACTTCGCTGGACTCGTGGTTCATAGACCATTTTATAACTGCTCTCTCATTGTGCCAATTTAATCCATATGTCACTCATGAATCATCCATTTTGGACTATGTGATTTCGAATCTTCCCCTTCCCAAAGTTTTTACAGGAAAAAACGCCTTTCAGTCAGCAGTGGCGGCTCGTGTATAGCCACTGCGGAACTGCAGCATCCCCTATTTCCACTTGATATTATCGATAACATTTAAAATAATGAGTCCTTTTTTCTTTAATTCTTTCTTTATTTTTGTAGTACAATATATATTCCTTAAGCTTAATGTCAGTACTTCAGTAGCCATCCCCCAGTTTATGAAAAAGATACAAAAATCTTTGTATGGAACTGTGCGCTTCACAGTGCCAGCGACATGGTGTTTGACTGTTGTGCGCATGCACACATAGGAGGGGGGGTGGGGAGGAAGGCGGGACTGCCAGGTAGAGAGAGCACTGTTGCTCTCCCAGTGCCGGCACTGGCGTGATAGTGGAAGAATGTTTTTTTTTACTCAGCGTGTGTTCTGCTTAAAAACCGTGTACCATATTCTTGAATGTGATAAAGTGTAGAAGAGTGTAGAATTAGATTATTATTCTGCTTCCAGCTATTCTATTTGATTCATTTTTTTTCGGTTCTTTTATTTAACAGAAAACTTTAACCATGGCCTTGCATCCCCAAGAAATAAGTTCTGTGACTGTAAGTGAACTTCAACAGCTTAAGTTTTCACAGCTATCTCTCCATGAGAAAGTTACAGTTAAGAAAAGAGGTCGTTCAACACCTGATATTCTAATATCTCAGCCAGGCAAAAGCAGCAACAAGAAATATATTCGTAGCTTTAATTCTGAATGGTACCAACGGAAAAGTTGGCTTTGCGGCTGTGAAGTAAAAAATGCACTGTTTTGCTTCCCTTGTTTGCTGTTTGGAGGTGATGTACCGTGGACAAAAGATGGTTTTAGAAATATAAACAAAATGAAAGAAAAAACTGAAAAGCATGAGAAGTCAAAGAAGCACGTTGATAATGTTGTTTCACTGTCACTTTCAGGAACCGTAAGTATTAAGGAGAAACTTAGTGAGGCATACAGACTTTCAATCAATGAGCATAATATAAAAGTTAAAAAGAACCATGAAATTTTGTCCAAAATAATAGACTGCATTTACTTTTGTGGAAACTTTGAAACTCCCTTACGTGGACATGATGAAAAAGACGATTCAGTAAGTCCAGGGGTATTTAGAGGATTAGTAAATTTTGCATCTAAATTAGATTCAGATTTGAAGAATCACTTAGAAACCAGTGCAGTCTTCAAAGGTGTTTCTAAGACCATTCAGAATGAGATACTTGACTGCCTGCTACAAATATACCATGAGGAGATAAGGACGGAAATTAGAAAAGCTTCCTTTGTAGCTGTCATGGCTGATGACACAACAGATGTTTCGGAACACACTCAAATGGTCCTTGTTCTACGGTACGTATTGAATGAAGAAATATTTGAGCGTTTTTGGGGATTCTTTATTCCAGAAAATCAAACTGCAGATGGCATATCAAAACGTATTTTAGAACAATTGGACATAATCCTTCAAGGAAATGGACAAAAACTGATAGCTCAGACATTTGATGGTGCAAATGTCATAAAAGGCAAAAAAACAGGAGTTCAAGCAAAAATAAAAGCAGTTTATAGTAATGCACATTTCATTCACTGTTATGCACATCAACTTAATTTAATAATGAGAAATGCAGCAAGTATTACACGAAACGCAAGAATATTTTTCTCTAACATTCTGGCTATTCCAACATTCTTCTCAAGATCACCACAACGTGTGTCCATTCTCAAGAAACATATGGACGTCAGCATTCCAGGTCCATCCTCTACAAGGTGGAATTTCAACATACGGACCATAAACAGAGTTCATGAAAATTTGCAACCTTTAAAAAACTGCCTTACTGAAATTCAGTCAACATCAAATGCAGATCAAACCATTGCAGAAGCAACAGGAATTTTAAAATACCTGAATGATGATAATTTCAAGTTTTGGTTAGAGCTTTGTCATCAGATTATGCCTCATGTTGAAATAATTTACAACCAAATGCAATCTCGAGAAATTAGTGTTTAAAGTTAATGAATATATAACAAATTTCCTATGATTTAAAAATTCACGGATCCAACTAACGATTTTAGAATTAACGCCTAAGGTTTCTAATTTCGTTATTAACTTCCTGTGAGGTACCTTATCAAAGGCTTTCCTAAAATCTAAGAAAATGGCATCGACCTGCGTATTCTTTTCTCCGCTTCTCAGTAAACAATTAACAAAAAGACCGAGCTGAGTATCACATGACCTACCTTTCCTGAAGCCGTGTTGACAATCATCTAACAATAAATTACTATCAAGAAATCGCATTATGTTGCTAACGAGTATATGCTCGAGAATCTTACACGATATCGAAGTTAAAGAAATCGGCCTGTAATTTTCTGGGTTCTCCTTGCCGCCGCCCTTATGAATTGGGGTAACGTGCGCTAACCCGATTGTATTGAAACCATTGAGCGAGGCAGTGTGCGTTTCTCAATGCGCAAACGCTACTACGTAATTTGTGACATGGGTTGAGACAGGAAAAGGCAGAGAAGGAACATTTATCGGGCGAGGGACAGTGCAATTCTTTTTCCAAGGAAATGAAGGTACGCCCCGTGAGGTCGGAGAGGAATTTACATTCTTCCACACCGTATGCGTAGAGAGCCGTCGCTCCCTCGATTACTGCCTCCAAGGCTGGTAGTAGTTCCACGTGTGAGATGAATCCACGCTCGAAGGAAGAGGTCTCATTGCAGAGGAGCGGATCGTGAAGTTGTAACTTTTTCCCTCCGCTAATCAGCTTTCCATGTCGACGGAAACTACCCCAGAATATGCTGTTAGAGTCGATGTCGACGGCAGCCAGCTCCACAACTCCCCCCTTTGAAAAGCACACGGCTGCAACGATCTGCATTTCGGCGAGTCTCCCTCATCAATGACGATCCTTCCCCTCGTGCATTGTATTTATTCTAGAGCAGCAGCGCTGGGCTCTGGGATGACATCTCCTTCCCCGCCTTGCCTTCTCCGTCGGGAATGCGAGATGAAATAGCAGCAGGGCTCGACAGTCGTTTCGATGAGGAATGGTGTGGTGGAATTTGGACAGGAATTTAGGTAGGGATAATCCCGAGGATTTAGCTTTAACGTAGAGACAGCAATATTCCCCACAAATGTCGGAACGAAAACTTTGTATTTGAACGCGATTGTGAGAGAGATTAAAGGATCTCAAGAATTCTAAAATTTCCGGAACGAAAGCATAGTAACCGTAAGAGTCAAAATATTCAGCAAAGTATCCTTGTATATCAACCGCTACCCAGTGAGACCCTGGTAAATGGGAAGGATCTAAATTAATTACATATAATCCATCCTCCGGTGAGGAGGGTAGTATATCTGACGGAAATACTCCGCGAAATTTTTTCCGCGTGTCGGAATCACCGCTCAATAAACTAACGATCTGTACACTGTTCATTGTTAAACTAAAAATTCGTAATAATGTTCCTGTTTTTATCAATCTCTAGGCATTATCTATGCTCAACGTTCGTACACCTAAGGGAATCGTGACGGATTTCATTTCGGTCCGTTTGTAATGATATTTAGCATTGCTTCTCTCTAACATTTTACTGTGAGCCACCAGTATCGAAGGATTTATATCGAAATGAGTCATGTATAGAGTCGCATCCAATATTCGCAGCGTCCCACCCTCCTTTTCCATCAGGAAGAAATCAGGGTTGGCGAGCATTAGCTTGATTCCTATATCTACACCATTCAACAGAAGCTGCGTTTGATTGAATATATCTGCATGTAATTTACCATATAGCTCGACTTCCCCACTATTGCTAAACCAACCTTTTCGCGTGACGTAACCAGAATTAGACTCATCGGTCTTATTGATATCCAAGCCCGTATCCAGTTCCCACCCAACATTCCGTAAATGAGTTTTTCCAGCGTCCACGCCGTAATTTAGAGCGTTTTCTATGTAAGATCTGTAATGATAATTATCTTCGGAGGGGGTCACCAAAGTCCCATTGAAATATACATTACATTGTTCAAAAAGGGAGTGTAGAATATTATTCATGACACCGGGTTGACTAGCCTTATCGCTCTCCTCGTAATCTGTAAGATTCTTTTTACACAGTTTCACCTTCAGTCTAAGATAAATGCTATTCAAGTCCTTGTACGCATCTCCGGAATCTTTAATTAAAAATTCGATAACCGATAGATTATCCAACGAGGATATTGGTTTGTAAGACACTATACGTTTCGCTAAAATATTGGTCTGAAGGGGAGGATTGGTTTGAAATAGATCCAACGAGGAAAGCCTATGCTCCGCCATGATCTAATATGAAAAAATATCTCCCGCGATACGCTCTGATCCCCTCTTCCTTCTCAAATGACGCCTCCCCTTCTCACCTTTTGTTTTTATTTTATTTAAACGTGGACGTTTGACTATCCTAAGCCGTCCTCCTCTCAGTAACTTTTCCTCAGCCTTCCTCTTCAAATTCTGCCCCGCTTCGCTCAGTCGAGTACGTAATATTTCCTTTACCGGTTTCGTTCCAAGGTCTGCCAGAGCGGCGGCCCCGGCACTGGCAGCCTCCTTGCCCACTGTTTTAATTCCACTATATAATAGAGATTTAGCGAAACGCCATAATCCCGAGAGAAAGCTTCCTATCCCCCGCCCCCTTTGGCTCCGATACGATGCTCTATAAATAGGTCCTATCTCTCCACCCGCCTGCCTTGCATAGTAAACATAATACCGATCCGCTGCTGGTGCCATCTCGACGCTCAATGAACAATTAACTAAAATTACGTCTTTTTTATAAAATGCAATACGACGATTGAGGACTGCTCGCCACCAAGGAAAGGAATAGTCTCTCCGAGTTTATTCGTCATTAGTATTTCCACGCTCTCTATGTTGTTTTTATCGACGGGAAAATAATAAATTGGCTCGAATGTTTGATGATTGCTAGCATTCGTGTTTATAATGCGCAGACACCGACTCAGAGAATCACCCACTAGCTGAGGTTTAATTATATCCGTGTAAACGTAAATATTCGCCGGAAGAGGTATGGCACTTCTCTTTACTATTCCACTTTTATTTATATTATGACCTTCTCTCACATAATCAATAATCCCTTTTACATTACCCGAAGGTACGATTGGATGTTTACTTTTATTCTCTCGAAACCAGGGGCGCACCCAGGATTTTCTCTTGGGGGGGGCTCAGCCATAAGAAAATATATCCCACCGAACATATCTAATACTTTACGTTTTAATTTGGGATAAAAACGTAGTGATTCTCGGATAGAGAATAGGGGGTATTCACTAAAGAAAAGAAATGCGATTGAGATTTGGAGTTTTAAGGACCCACAAATTTAATGACAAAAGAAAAAAAGGAAAATTTTGACATGGTTAACAATAATAAAAAGCTTGGTACAAATTTGACAAAAAATACAAACTATTTTCAGTTATTAATTACATCTTTCAAGAAATGCGATTGAGATATCCAGTTTTAAGAATCCACAAATTTAAGGAAAAAAGAAAAAATGAAAATTTTGACATGGTTAGCAATAATGAAAAGCTTGGTATAAATTCGACAAAAAATACAAACTATTTTTAATTATTAATTACATCATTCAATGCATATTTCATTCTAGATTAAAATGTCAATTTTTCTCTTTGATTTCTGTAATTCGTTTAAAACATCTTGAGGGTTAATTTTAATGTGTCGATGTATATTTAAAAGCGCTAAGCCATTTAAACGGTCTTGAGACATGGCGTTCCTCAAATATGTCTTCAACCTTCGTAAAGTCGAAAATGATCTTTCACTGGTGCACGTAGTAATAGTAAGTGTGGCAAATATTTTTAGCAATATGAAAATATTTGGATAAATTAATCTATCACACTGATTCAATGCATCTATAGCATTCTTCGGTGGGGCTATTGTAGATACCAACTTATCAAAACGTTTGTACCACATTATAAATTCTGCCTTTAAGACAAACTCATTTGTTGAGAGAATATCGGTATTGTAGAATTCAACTAGCCTCAAAAAATTCTCGATTTCAGATTGTTTTTGAAGTTCTCCTTTAGGTAGAATACTGCTAAATTCAAGTAGTACGCCCTGATGTTTAGAAAACCTTTCATTCAGCTGGCTTAGCATGTGATCTGCGAAGGGAATGAATATAAACCTTCGGTAATATTCCTCCGTAGTTTCAAATGGAACATCTTCACTCTGACGGCGTTTGCAGCTTATTAACCTCTTTACTTCAATACCAATCGATATTGCTTTTTCAGAAGCTTTTTGAAATATAGCCCTAAATTCATTTTCTGAATTAGTTCGCATACTTTCTATTTGTTCTACAACATCACGCACATGATTAAGTGCTGAGTGAAGGTCACTATCAACTTTTTGCAGTAATCTGCACAATGCTAATGTATAGGAAAAAAATGCCTGTACTGTATATACTGAAATAAGAAAACCAAACTCACAAATAGAGTTTAATAGCATTTGGGCACCGGATGAAACTTCTTGGTTCTCCCAGGAACTTATTTCATCAAGAGCAAAATAAATCGCGACAAAGAGTTCAATCATTACCATTATGGATTCATGCCGTTCAACCCATCTTGTATTAGCTAGTTGTCGTAGTTTTTTCTTATTTGATTCAGGGCAATGTTCATTAATTTTTCTCGTTAATACTTCACCTCTTTTAGGAGTATTGAAAAACTTATAAATTCGCTCTACTATACCCAAGCAATTCTTTACTTTTTGCACTTTCACAGCATTTCCAATTGCTAAATTTAAACTATGTGACATATAGTGCAAGGGGGTACAATTTCCTTATATGTGTTTGAACTCCATTGAATTTCCCACTCATTGACGCAGCACCATCATAGCCCTGACCTCGTAAGAATTTTACATCAATACCTACACTTTTAACCGATTCAATTAACGTATTTGATAGTTCACGACCAGAAGTATCTGATACTGGAACAAACTGTAAAAAATCTTCTCGTATTGACAAACTCCCTTCTTTATCCTCATCTATGTATCGCACACACAATGAAAATTGCTCAGTAGTCGATATATCACAGGTTTCGTCTGCAAGAATTGAGAAAAATTTTGCAGCATTTACCTTCGCAACAATTTCCCTCAGTATTATGTCGTTGCATGCTACCAGAATTTGATTTTGAATGTTCCAGCTGAGAAACGTTGCATTTTTACCACAGTTTTCTAGATGTTCTCTTAATTCTTTGTCGCCAGCATCAATTCTGGAACGCAATATTGCCCGAAAGTTACCCTCATTTTCTTCAGGCTCATTTTCAACACAAAACTGACCATAATCTCGATGGGCTCGAAGAGGTAGTCCTTGTTTTCCACAAATAATTACTGTTTTAATGATAGGTTCTAATCTTTTCCTATTTAGTTGAACTTTTTGTGCCTTATCCTTATCTATTTGCTTATCAATAGATGTAACTTTCTGATCACGAATGTCCTGCAATCTTTGAAAAGTCAACACAGAACTGGTATGATAAGCAGTTTTTTCTTGTCCATTAAATGCTTCAATTGCGTGCTTCCAGTCAGAAAAACCATTTGAAACTAAGTATCCAACAGCCTGTGCCTTAGACTTACCGACTTCCACTGGCGCAAAAAATGTACAGTACTTACAATAGGCACTATTTTCAGATTTAGAATAACATAACCATTGATATTTTACCAGCCATGAGTGTTGAAAACTTCTTTTTTGATTTTTAAAGATGCAGGAAGGAAAATGATAGTCTGCTTTAGGTTTCCAAAGGATTCTTAGAATATCTAACTTGTCATCGCTAGACAATGGGTTCTTTTTTAAAAGAGCTATATCATTTTGATCAATATTAAAGGAATTAGAAGAGGCTGCCTCTGTTTCATTGAGATGTATTTCGCTATTTTTTGCACTTGGTCCATTATTACTAGTACCGCAAGACTTGTCTTCCACCTCTTCAGAGCCTGTCTCGGTCTTCGGTTTTTTTCCGAAAAAGTGTAACAAATTGCGCACATTTTTTCGTTTTTCTGCCATTTCTGTTATGGGTAAAATTAAACGCAATTATTTAAAAACCAGCTTTAACAGAGTTCTTATGTACAGCAGGCAAACTGTATACGATTTCCAAGAGTCCAAATTCAATTAAAACAATGACATTTATGATTACATTTAAACCGTTCATTTATATGGAGAATACATAAATAGGTTGGCTTGCCATTCTTAACACGAAACATACTTCTATTCACTAGTAACATAAAAATATGAAACATTCCATTTTGTGAAATAATTAACTTTACTTACCAAATGCTGTAAATTCGTCGCCGCTGAAACTTCGGGAAACTCAGGATAATAAGATGAAACACTCGAAACTTACGGTAACAAACGTTCTGAAATTAAGATTTCACTCCTCAAAAAAGAAAACTATACGGAAGCAACAGGATATGGTGAGCATAGCCGGTAACTTGAGATTTTATTATTAAGGTAACTTATTGTCAACTTTTATGATTTCTAACGAATTATCTTGCACTCAGAATACACAAAACAGACAGACTCACTAATGCAGTTGCTTTGAGGAGAGACAATGTGAAACTGACGCTCAAAAATGCGTTCCTTTCTCAAGATGTGCTTTCAAGTTCTTAGAAAAACCTTTCCTCGAATTTCCTTTTTGCGTCGCTCGCATGCGTTCTCTCCATCTGGAAGCTATTAGGGATCCAGGGTCACTTGGCTTTACCCTTCATATGGAGGACAAAAGAAGCCTGAAATGACCACTTTCTTCAGTGCGGGGTGCCTTCCTGTCACTATTCCGTTGGTGTAGGGAAAGACTATAATGAAGTTAGAAAAATGGATGCAAAAAAATGACACGGCTGAAAAATTACCGGTGACTGCATTTCGTTAATGATCGACATTGTGAAGAATTTCTCGAGAATATTGTTAGAAATCTTACGAAAAACCAGCAGATTTACTTACAAATAGTACAGACATTTTGTTTAATACTAAAGCCCTAGCATGAACATGTCGATTTTTGGGGGGGGGCTAAAGCCCGTCAGCCCCCCCCCCCTGGGTGCGCCCCTGCTTTTTATACATGTTTTTTTCCTTTTACACAATTTTAAAACAAAGGCTAAAAATTTTCTGGAGCAGCACCCCCACTAATTTTAGCTACGAGCCGCCACTGTCAGTCAGACCACGAATCACTCGATGTAATATTTACTTACAACCGGCTACTTGGCAACAGTGTCTCCCCAACAGCTTGTGTTCCTGGCCTTGCTCCCTCGCTCGGCGCGACAACTTCTCGGATTCTGCCTCCCGTAAGAACCCTCAGAGCTTGTAAAATGGCTGACTGGAAGACAATAAACCATGTGCTCAACCTACTCCCGTGGAATGTTTTACGACTCGGTTCCGTTGATGAAGCGGTCGAAGTCTTTTACGACCTAATAGTGAGTGTTGTCAACGACTTCGTTCCCTGCAAAAAATCGTCTCCGAACCGACCCCGGTGGATGTCCGCCGAAGCTTTTCTCGCCCTAAAAAATAAGGCTTGTTGGAAGCTAATGAAATCGTTTCCCAATCCTCACTCTAAACGAACTTTCGCCTATCACCGACGGCACGTTAATTTTTTACTGAGGCATGACTACAAAGACTACATTGAGAGTGCGTGCTCAGAAATCAATCTCAACAATAAATCATTCTGGAATATAATAAATTGTCGTATAAAAGGTGGACGAATTCCTAGTTCAGTGTACTATCATGATTCCGTTTTTTCTGGTAGTGCTAGGACTGAAATTTTAACGAGTTTTTCAGATCAAATTTTTCACCTCCCTCCCCTCCCCTGAACCCCCCGAGTGCACCAACCCCGGTTAGGAGTTAACCGCGGTAAAATTATTTCCTAACCGCGATTAAGCCCGTTTTGGTGTGCACCAATACCGGTTAGGGCTTAACGGACGTTGAACCCCGATTAAGAATTAACCGGCCAAAATCGAGCGGTTAAGTTCCTTAACCGGCGTCAGTTTGTAAACAAACATGGAGTTCCGATGGGATAATTTTGAAGACGAGCTCGTTGTTTAGATTTTTTAGGTCGAAGAGTAAACCGCGATGAAATATTCATGGAAAGGGGCGATCCCTTTGAAGAGTTGACGGATAAGAAATTCCACGAAAGGTTCCGATTAACAAAAGCGACCGTACTTTCTCTGTTGGAAAGGATTCGTCACCACCTGGAGTATCCAACACAGAGAAATAAGCCTCTTACGCCGATGAATAGACTTTTGACTGCGCTGAGGTTTTACGCCACAGGAGCTTTTCATATATTAATTGGAGATTCGGCCGGAATTAACCGTTCTACTGCTTCGCGTGCCATCGACGAGGTATCAGTTGCATTAGCAAGCCTTTCACCGCACTTCGTCCATTTCCCCAATTCTATACCAGAACAAAGAACGGTTATGGATGGGTTTCATGGAATTGCGAACTTTCCCGGTGTATTGGGTGCCATAGACTGCACACACGTACGAATAAGGTCACCGGGCGGAGAGAACGCCGAAACTTTCCGTAACAGGAAAGGCTATTTTTCCATTAATGTGCAAACTATTTGTGACCACAATTTATTGATACGGGATATAGTTGCAAGGTGGCCTGGTTCTGTGCACGACAGCACTATTTTTCAAAATTGCACCATAAGGGCACAATTTGAAGCTGGGGAAATACGAAATGGATTTTTGTTGGGTGATGGAGGGTATGCGTGCAAGTCGTTTCTCCTCACACCATTAACGAATGCACGTACTCAAGCTGAACAGAAATATAATAGGGCACACATAAAGACAAGAAACACCGTAGAAAGGCTCTACGGTGTATGGAAACGAAGATTTCCTGTTCTTTCTTTGGGGCTAAGAAGTACTGTTCAGAAATCCCTCACAACAATTGTAGCCACCGCGATTCTCCACAACATAGCCATAGCCGCTAGGGAAGATGACCCGCCAGTTGATATCGAAGTGAGTCGGTTAATAGAAGAACTGCAGCAACAAAGAGGACCTGAGATTGCTGATGACGAGCCTGTTCATCAAGACCATTTGATGCACTGCGACGATCAACACAGTGGTCAGGCTGTTCGTCAAGCAATAATAAATGGTCATTTCAGTTAAGGTAAGAACCTATTTTCCATTTTTGTGGGAGAGTGCTTCAAAATTTTCTTTGATCAATACCATTGTCGAGGCATACTAACCTGGAAGTGGTCCTATTAGAGAGTATTGAAGTTGTATGTGTTTTAGCAACATACCTGCAAACTTATGATCTAGCTTACATTTCAAATCTGATAAACTTTCAATGTTACTTTGTTCTACTTGGACATCTGTTAAGGCAAACAACTGTCATCACCTACTATTTAACTCTTATTAAATATGAAGTTGGTTAAAGCTCAATTAAAACAATATTTGCTGAGGTAAATTTAAAAATAAAGTGTAGTCAAGGGCAGAGCCCACATTGAAATGGTAACGTTTCACTAAAAATTAATTAACTGAGATAGCTTATAATATTTTATTAGTCCAAAAAAAATTCACAACAAAAATAAATATATATTAGTTATCACTTATCAATTAGGTATTAGAATGAATTTTAAGAATTAATCTATTTTTAAGACTGTGTTTTTTGTTTTCCAAAACTTAAGTTTCTCTTTCAGAACAAAAATTTTTAAATCTTTGATTTCCATCTCCTTTACATGCTCCTTTCTTATTATTTTTAGTTGCTCCTCCAACACTTCCACTCTACATCTGCATGACTCCTGAATGGCTTCAGCAGGATTTTGGTTTTTCGTGGTCTTCGGAGTACTTTTTCTATTTCTGTTTCCAGAAGATGACATTCGCAATGAAGTTACCACTGTCTCTGCTGCAGCCACTGACTGAGTATCATCTAATTGTGACTGGCTTACTGATGGCAAAGTTGTGATTTCATCAGAAGTTTGTAATATATTCTGTAAATAACAAAGTGATTCTCTTTTATGGAGAAATATTATATGCAGTTATATAAATATGTAAAATGATAGATGCAATACTCAATTAACTGCTGATAGTGTACTATTCTATGCATTTTAATTCTAATTTATATATGCTATATTTATAATACATTTGTACTTACTGCATTAAGAGATACTTTTTATAAACTATCATCATATTTATACAATGAACCTACCTCAGAAAAATAATTTGCCATATCTTGCGACAGAATGATAGTTTGGTTTTGATCTAAAAAATTAATAACCAGTATTAATATATATTATTTTTATTTAAGTGTTATGTGTTTTGGAATGGGACTCTTATATTATTTTACCCCCACTTAAAAATTCAACATTGGTGGTATTGCTATCTCAAAGATTTACATTAATAATTTTCCTTTGTGAGTGTATCAAGCATTGATTTCTGTTATATTCACAATGACACTATCCAATCACTGGTCTTACCATTAATATTGCTGTCGCCATGGTAAACAGCATCTGAGTCAAACGGATTCAGCAATGGTCTGATGTTGGGACCCAAAAGGACAGCAACTTTTTCATTTATTTTCTTCTTCTTTACATTAGAGGGCCCTCCCCCAGTCTTGTACAGGTCCACTCGATTGTCAGCAACGTCTTTTCTGGTTTTTCTCTTTATGTTTTCATAGCAGGTCCCTAAGGACTGCATAACCTTACAGAGGTGGGAGGGTTTGTGTACTCTTACGAACCAAAGAGCTATGCCGGCGGGAGATAATTCTCCCGGTAGGACCATCCAAGCCGGAAAGGTCTGAGGGGAAGAGTCAGACTAAGAAGCAGTCTTGGGGGTTTTACATCCCCCTGTGCAAGGGCAGCAGCTTGCACAGTACCTCTGTAGGTGGTGATCATGTGGATCTGAACAGCTACAGATGGGTAATCACTCTGTGAAACTGCGATGAGGAAAGCAAGGGGAAACTACCTCATTATATTTCCCATGATAGGCTGAAAAGCTGAAAATACCTCTATGGATCTTTCTGGGGTAAAATATTCCGGAGGTAAAATAGTCCCCCAATCGGATCTCCGGGTGGGGACTACCCTAGGGGATGCACAGAGGAAATGTAAGATTAATAAGAAAGCAAGTAGTGAGAAATTAAAAATAGGCACATGGAATGTTAGGACTATGAATTCAGGGGGTAAACTAGAGAACTTAAAAAGGGAAATGAGAAGGAATAATGTAGGTATAGTAGGTCTTAGTGAAGTTCGGTGGGAAGGAGAAGGCGAGATAAATTCAGACGAATTTAAGATTATTTACTCGGGAGGGGAGAAAAAGGAAAGGGGAGTGGGGATTATAATGAGAAAAGAGATAGCTGAAAGAATTAGTAAGGTAGTGACAGTTAATGACAGATTAATTGCCGTAAAACTCCAGATGGAGCCAGTGGATATGCTTATAATTCAAGTGTATATGCCAACAACTAATGCTGGCGACGACGAAGTGGATGAAATCTATGAACAGATTATGGAGATATTGGAGGATGAGGGAAAAGGAAGGATCACCACCATAGTAATGGGAGATTGGAACAGTGTAGTCGGAGAGGGACAGGAAGATAACATAGTGGGAAAATATGGACTAGGGAAGAGAAATGAAAGAGGGGATAAACTTGTAGAATTCTGCCATAGAAATAGATTAATTGTAACTAATACATGGTTTAAGCATCACCAGCGGAGACTTTACACATGGAGAAGCCCAGGAGACCAGAGACGATACCAGATAGATTACATACTAGTCAATGAAAGATTTAGAAATAGCATTAAAAATGTGAAAACACTACCAGGGGCAGATATCGATTCTGACCACAACCTTTTGGTGGCAAATATACAATGTAGACTGAAGAGCGTTAAGAGAAACATAAGAGTTAACAAGAAATGGAACTTAGAGGAACTCCTTAAAAACAAGGAGGCTATCATGACTGAGCTGGAGGAAAGGTTGGGGGAGAGAGCTGAAGAAAATAGGAAGAATGTAGATGAGGAGTGGAGATACATCCATAGCAACATTAAAGATGTAATGGAAAAGAAGGTAGGAAAGATAACGGGTGAAAGAAACAAAAAACCCTGGATCACAGCAGCCATGCTGCAAAAAATGGAAGAGCGGAGAAAGTGGAAGAACATAAACACTGAAGAAGGCCAAAGAAAGTACAAGGAGTTAAATAATGCTTTAAGAAGGGAAACAGATAAAGCAAGAGAACAGTGGATAAATGAAAAATGCGAGGAGATTGTCGAATGTGAAAGAATTTGTAGAACAGACCTCATGTATAGCAAAGCAAGGGAACTATTCAAGAAAAAAGCAAGAAAGATAGGACGTAAAGGAATCATGAACAAAAGTGGTAAAATAGTATCGGAGCCAGACAATGTAAAGAATGTCTGGAAAGAATACATTGAGGTTCTGTATGACAAAGAAGGAAAGCCAAGAAATATTGAATTAAATGAAGAAGAGGATGTGGAAGAAGATCAGCTAGGACCAAGTATTCTCGAGTCTGAAGTTAAAAGAGCAATTGATGACATGAAAAGAAGGAAGGCTGTTGGGAGTGATGATATACCCGTGGACGTTCTCAAGGTTTTGGGGTCTAAAGCAGTTAAGCAACTCACAAAATTTTTTAACCAAGTATATGATACTGGCATATGGCCTGAAGATTTTTTAGATGTTGTGATGGTACCACTGGAGAAAAAGAACAATGCAAAATGTTGTAAGGATTACAGAACTATTAGTTTAATTTCTCATACAGCTAAAGTTCTAACCAGAATAATAACCAAAAGAATTGAATGTAAAATAGAAAAGGAGCTGCAAGATAATCAGTTTGGTTTTAGAAGAGGAAGGGGGACTAGAGATGCTATAGGATGTATGAGGATGATGATAGAAAGAGCGCTAGAAGTCAATAAAGGTATGTATTTTTGTTTTGTAGATTGGGAGAAAGCTTTTGACCGAGTGAAATGGGATAAAATGCTGGGTATTTTAAACAAAATAGGAATAGATTGGAAAGATAAAAGACTGCTTAAAAACCTTTACTTTGATCAAAAGATTAGAGTCAGGGTTGAAGGAGAAGAAACAGAAAGTACTTCAATAGGGAGGGGAGTGAGGCAGGGTTGTCCTATTTCACCAGCGATATTTAATATTTATGCAGAAACAATAACAGAAGAAGCGTTGATGGAAGAGAAAGGATTTAAGATAGGAGGTGAAAGTATTACCACCATTAAATACGCAGATGATCAGGGCTTAATAGCAGAAGGCGAGAAAGAGCTTCAGAGGATGACAGACAGACTAGTGGAGGTTGGCCAACAATATGGAATGAAGATCAATGCTGAAAAAACGAAAGTCATGGTGGTTTCAAAGGAACATAAAGAATTAAATATAATGGTAAATGGCCAAAAATTGGAACAAGTAAGTAGTTTCAAATATCTCGGCAGTATTTTAGCACAGGATGGAAGTAGTACACAGGACATCAGAAGTAGGATTGCAATGGCAAAAGCAGCATTTAACGAGAAGAAGGAGCTTCTCACAAGCAAGAAAATAAATTTAGAAACAAGGAAGAAATTAGCAAAATGCTACATATGGAGCATAGCTCTTTATGGTGCAGAGACGTGGACGGTAAGGAGAAAGGAGGAAAAATATTTAGAAAGTTTTGAGATGTGGGTATGGAGAAGAATGATGAAAGTGAAATGGACAGAGAGGAAGAGAAACGAAGAAGTATTAGAAATGGTGGGAGAAGAAAGGACGCTAATAAAAACAATCAGGAAAAGAAAAGCAAATTGGATAGGGCACATATTGAGAAGACAGTGTTTACAAAGGACGATCTTAGAAGGAAAAATTAGTGGAAGAAGAGGAAGAGGGAGAAAAAGAATAGGAATATTAGATAATATAAAGCAGGGATATAATACTTATAGAGGTATAGAAGAGGCTTCTAGGGAGAGAGAGAAATGGAGGCAGCGATTCAGTTAAAACCTGTCTTCGGACAGAAGCATGATGATGATGATGAGCAGGTCTTTAATTGATTAGATGTTCTATATGTGACACCTTCAAAACCATAAAAACTTATTCATTATATTTTTGGTTTTGTATGACTTATAATAGTTAAGCGGTTTAAGGTAAATATTGGAAAGGAAAATTATTTTACTAAATTATACATGCTTTGCCATAATATTGCTTTGGTTTTTTGAATTATTTCATTTACTTCACATGCTTGTGAGTGTTGCAGATTACTTATAGCAGTATTTTCAAAACTTGAAACCATTGGTCTAAGGACTATAAAACATAATAAAGATAAATAATTAAATAGTACATAGTTGCAATTTTTATTTTAATGTGAGAATCCTGTGAATTTTATCTGGAGTAACAGAATAACCCATGGGCTATAATGTTGTTCTAATTTATCAATTAATTGCAATTGCTGTTGATTAATATTGTTAAGTTGGATGATGAAGAATGCTATAAAAATAAAGAGTGGTATCAGGTTTGCCTTTTATGAAATTCATCATTGATATAGCTCATGTTTTCATCCTAAATTTCAACATTTTAAACTTTGCATGAATTGTCACTTTATCATGTCTGGTTGCAGAGAAGGAACTCGGTTTACCTTAAATTCTCACTAAACTGATACAGGCATATTTTCAGTGGTACTTTTGACATATTAAAATATCTGTAATTCGGAAAGTATTTAACTGATGACTAAAATTTTCTGCATGGTCAAAAACCACTGAGCAATACTTTATTAAATTTCATTAAAATCTGAGATGGTGGGTTGGATGAATTGGCATGGAATGATCCTAAACCAACTTTGATAACTTTAATAACGTAAGTTAAGTAACTAGTAGGTTCAACAGATACTTTGTGGAGAAATAGTAACGGATATACAATACGACTAAACATTAATTTAATTACCTGGAATTGAATTGAATTCCGTGTTTATTTGGACCCACGTCGCCTCTTTCTCCTTCAATGTGTTCCCATCTGTTTTTTTGTTTTCTATTACGTCTTTGTATTTGGTCACTAAATCTACGATTATGTCGACCTCGTACCTTGAAAAATTTTGTGTCCTCTGCCTCTTCTTTTCGTCAATATTGATCTTTAAAACAAGATAATATTTTCCCGCCTCTAATTGTACATTGACAAATGAATCACGATATTCAACGTGCGTGTTTTCGTTACCACTTTGTTTCGCAATAAACGTGTGGCAACGGCGCTGAGCGTAGAAGTCAATGAACAAACCGGCCGTCAGCTAACCCTGTTCACTAAACAGTTGTTTAATGTTGGTGCACTCCAAGTTTGATTAAACCGCCGGTTAGTTTTAACCGCGATCAGCTAACGGTTGATTTAACCGGGGTTGGTGCACTCGGGATGTTCCCATTGTCTATCTTCCATTGTCACCACCCCCGGCGAAGTGCACCAGCTCCTCTCTGCCCTCCCTTCTAAGAAAGCCAACGGACCCGATGGTATCGCAGCGGAATTTCTTAGGCAAACCGCTTCTTAGCTCTCGATACCTCTTTCAATGCTTCTCAACCGCTGCTTCGCCACGGGAGTCTTTCCCCAACAGTGGAAAATAGCCAACGCCATCCCTATTAACAAAAATGGCAGTAGATCTCAGATGGAAAATTATTGACCCATATCTCTTCTTTCCAACCTATCAATCGTTTGTGAAAAAATTATTCATAATCGGCTCCTCGCTTTCACTCTTCCCTATATTTCCACGTAACAACATGGTTTTCTTCCGGACTCCTCAACTCTAACCAACCTTTCCGTGCACATGAATAATAACACGCACACATATGAAAATTCTTCTCAACTGGACGTGTGTTACATCGATTTCGCCAAAGCCTTTGACACCGTTGACCATTCTCTCCTTCTTCACAAAATCTCCCACCGCTTTAATGTTCATCATCTCTTTCTCTCCCTCATTTCTTCTTTCCTGTCAAACAGAAGTCAGCGCGTAGTTATCGACGGCTACCTATCTTCTTTTGCTCCTGTCACTTCCGGTGTGCCTCAAGGTAGTGTCTTAGGCCCCCTTCTCTTCATCCTTTTCATAGACGACTTAGTGGATATAATTGCACAACCCTGCGGGATACTACTCTTTGCAGATGACTGCAAATTATTCAAACAGATCAATTCCCCAGCCGACTCTGATATTCTCCAAGCTGCCCTAGTCCGCCTCTCAGACTGGACTAAAACCTGGCGTCTTAGAATCAATCCCTCCAAATGCACCGCTCTTACCTTCCCCTTACGTAAGCAACCAATTATAAACCAATACAAAATTCTTGACATAACAATTCCCTTAGTTACAACACAAAAGGATCTTGGTGTAATTTTTGACCAGAAGCTATTATTTGTTACCCATATTAGGAAAGTCACTTCTCGTGCCATGTCAATGCTGGGCCTCATCTATCGTTTCGCCGAAATTACGGATGTTTTCTCTCTACGCACATTCTTTGTTAGTTGTGTTCTCCCAATCTTAGATTATTGCTCACCCATTTGTTCCTCAGCTTCCCAATCAAATCTTAATCACCTTGAAAGGCCCCTAAATTTCTTCCATCACATTATCCGCCAGCGAGTTCCTTCTCTTCGTAATGCGTCCTCTTCCCACATTCTCCACACTCTTGGTTTACTGCCTTTGACCGATCGTAGACAGACAATTGACCTAAAGTTTTTCCGTAACATTGTAAATGGAAAATATAGAACTCCCGAACTTCTCTCCAGTTACCCCCTCCGTATTCCCTCTAGAAGTACCAGATTACATGATTTATTTACTGCCGCACTCCTCGGCTCTCAACCACAAAACGCTCCTTAATTTTCCGCCTCCCAAGCTTATATAACCAAACTCTGATGAAAGATCCTCATATTGATGTTTACCATTGAACTCCATATTGTTTTATTTGACTGTTTTTTTATATATTTTTATATGCATTTATTATTTATTGGTTGTAATGTTCAATGTAATAGGCCTGAGTGCTGTTTTTGAACTTATTAAATAAATAAATAAATCTCTTGCATAGTGAACATATTGAGTAGGCGGGTCCCTTTACACGATGAGTCATATTCTTCCGAGCTTCCATGATCTTACCTTAGTAAGCAATCGTCCCTCTTATCTCTCTCCGAGGTTTGCTTATGTTTCTAGAAGCATCTCTCAGATGTTTTCATGACGCAGGGTTCTCTTACAAACGACGCCTTCTCTGTATTTGACTGAATGCTTTGTCCGCAAGTAGTCGTATATTCAGAACGAATTGCATCTCCTTAGGATGGATAGATTTCCCAAAGATTTAGAAAGCAGTGACGATGAATTTTACATTGACAATGAAGAAACTATTGAAAAATATAATAGTGACGAAAGTGAGTGCTATGATCATGCATATGAGGATAATGAACCAATCGCTGGTCCGAGTGGAATTACGAAAAGGAGAACTTCCCTTGTTTCACCGAAAGATCAGAGTGAATGTACTAACAGTGACAGTGATGTTGAATTCGTAAAGATAAAACGAAGACGCAAAATTGTTTATACAAGTGACAGCAGTGTTGAGAGTGATAGTGATGGAAAAAAGGTGATGTTAGCATTGTAAATTCGGTCATAAAATCCAGTGAAAGTGATGTTTATGTTGGAAAACAAGCAAAAGAAAAATTGAAAGCTGCATCTGTGAATGACCAGGCGCCTAGGAGGATCCCTTTCTCCACTGGACAGTTATGTGTTGGACCTCAAGTTCCTTCTGGATGTGCCACAGCAATAGAGTTTTTTCAGTTGTATTTTACTGAGACGTTGATAAAAAATATAACGGATGAGACAAATGAGTATGCTAGGTGTAAACTTAGCCAGAAAGAACTATCCAAGAGATCCACTTGGAATGATTGGAAAGATGTGATGGTAGAGGAAATGAAGGCTTTTCTAGGCATAATTAGAGTTGGGGACTGGGACTTTTTTCTGTCACAGTGACAAAAAAATACCTGTGAGTCATACCTGTTACTTGAGTCACCGGTGACTTTTTCATTGTATTGACCTTGTGCTGGTGGAGTTGGTGACAGTGGTAACGCCATAAAACCAAGTATCGGCCGATAACGAGTACTTACTTGGTAGCCTGGTGGTAGGTAGTATATATTAAATCGGTTACTAGTGAAGTAGTGAGCAAGAAAATTAAAAAAATTAAATAGTAGAACATTAGGTATATTTCAGATAATAATTATCTCTATTATATTACACAAAGAGAAATGTTTTGTTTACAGAGTTTGTACGGTTACTAACAACAATATACAGTTAGTAATGTTAGTAAATAAACTTTCATACTTGAATTAAAGTTACAATGCGATGAAGTTCATCGAATCTGAAGGAGAACATAATGATTTAACTCGATAACTGAATGTACGATTATTTAATTTCAATAAGAGTAACATAGTGCATTTTATGATTGGAAAATATGGAAGAGAATGATGAGTGATTGATTAATTAAATGTGATAAATAATTAAATTAATTATTGGAAGTCATTACTGGTTCCATGACTGGAATCATTCATTTTCTCCCACGGATAAAATTGAAACGTCAAATGATCCAGCATTTCCTTTTAACATGCATCCCAGACAATTCATAATCAAACTCTTATGGCAATACAGTAAATAAATCGCAAGACCAAACCTTAGCCAAAGTTGATATTTTTATGCCTGAACCTTGCTTTACACATGGAAATATGTGGGGTGTTCAAGAATTCTAAATAAAAATTCTTTAAATTCAAATTATACCAGGTCTTAAGCAACAGCCAACTGTCACAAACCAACATTGTATATAGAGAAGATTTGTAAACATAATAAAACACATTAAAATAACAGTATAAAAAAATTTTGCAAATTAAATAATAACACAATTGAAATATACCCCTAGTATAAAATATTATAAATGAAAATATTTTAAGGAACACAACATGGTACCACAAGAATTATATTATGCACTTATATATAATTATATATATATAATTATATATATATAATTATATATATATAATTATATATATATATATATATATATATATATATATATATATATATATATATATATATACATTATATCACAAGAATTACGTACAATAGGAAATATTTTTTTAAACTTTAAATACTTGAATATTGAAAATATTTAGTTAAGCAGTAAGTTACTTCTTCACTTCCTAAATTTTTTACTGGCAGTAACAAATTTAGGAAGGTGCCAATGTAAACAAAATATGCGATGTTTTTCTCGGGATTTCCTCGAATATTTATCTCCAAAACTATAAGTCGCAATTATGTGGACTCTAGTAAATGTTGTTCTCTATACGAAGACATTTTTTAATCTATACCTCACGGATAATATAAGAGAATGGGGGAGAAATATATAGATTTTTAATTGTTGTTTGCCGAGAGAACCGCCTTAGAGATCGATGTAAACAACATATGCGATATATCTCTCGGGATTTTTCTCGAATTTTTATCTACGAAACCATAACTCGTAATTATGTAGCCTCGCTGACCTTCTTGTAGTAAATGTTGTTCTCTATTCGAATAATCTTTTTAATCTATACCTTACAGATCATATAAGAGCTAGAGAGATAAAAGTTTGCTGCTTGACGGATGCCATTTAACGAGATATTAGTATAAGATTATTAAAGTAATTGTGTAAAGTGGAAGTTCTAATTGACGGATTCAGTTGAAAACCACAATTGGGCGATAAATTTTATTAAAGTTCACTCATATATAATTAAATTAAAACTCATCCAGCGGTTTAGGACAGCGGTGCCCAAACTTTTCTAATGGCGGGCCACATCAATGATTGCGAATCCCTTGGAAGTTGTCAATTATTCGGCGTGTCGGATTTGAGTTTAAATTGGAAATTTTCTATATATTCTGAGATGCCATTAAGTGAAAATCATGTCTAAATAAGGTTTTCATGGCTAACATTTTAATATTTATAGTTTTATTATGAAAATTTAAAAAAAATGTATGAATTTGTGTGTTAAATTTTTCGAATTGATTTTTCGCCTTAGCTTCGCGGGCCGAACAAAAACTCTTCGCGGGCCGCATTTGGCCCGCGGGCCGTAGTTTGGGCACCGCTGGTTTAGGAGATGAAAGTCACGAAGGACGGATGGACGGACCAGACGTGCCCATAAGGCGTTCCGCTATTATCGCTTCGCTGGTAAAGAACGCCTAATAATTCATCGCTGTTTCACGCAAAAAGAATAAACAAAATAGGTATGTTTAAAATAAGCTGTATAAATACACATAGTTTTGTGGGAATCACCAGAAAATTTCAGGTAAATCCATTAAAAAGGTGAAAATTTATGCATTTTTAAATAACTTTGCTCCAGAATAGTCAATTTATTTAAATATCCCCCGGTCTCCCAGATGGGTCTGATTAAAATGTCGCCGCGCTTGAGGGGTTAACTAAATACATATGACATAAAAATGTTGAAGGTATGGTAGGTAATTTTAATGAGAAAATCTTACCTTTGTTTCTATTTTCACAGTTGGGTGTTTTCTGCTAAGATTTTTCCGCAAATTAGTGACAGAAGACTTGAAGCTTAACTTTGCACAAATCACACTTGGCCAAGCCTGTTTTGGGATCTATTTCAGTAAAAAACCGCCACAGCCCGCTCGTCCTCCGCTTTCCTAGCTCCATAGTACAGCACCTCCCAACATCGTCAATAAAGAATTAAGAACTCCTCGTGGTTTAAAACATCTCCAGAAAAATAATTAACAAAAAGTTGAACATTTATGAGAAAAGTACGATAAATGTGGCCACGGCAATGGCTTGAAAACAAATCCTCGTGATATAACGATTATGTATAAATCGCGAGGAAACGAATGCGACCCAACGTAGTCAATCCAAGTCACAGACTGAAGTTTGAAGTATAGAATGGTTGTGGGAAACACTGCGTAGTGCATTATATATTATTAGTAACAAACAACACGTTCGGTGACACCTCAAGAAATGCAGGCGTTAGGAAAAATGCGTGATAATGTGGGCAAACGAAAAATTCATGTGTAAACAAGACGGTCCTTGTGACCCCAAGAGCTTCCGTAAACATCCGAGTTTCTTCGATTTGAGTTGGATACATGTTATTTAGTTCGTTAAAGTAAACAAAATTTTCGACTGAAAGTAAAGTCATAAAATTTAATTCATTCGTTAATGCGAACATTCGTTCAACAAACGTTCGTTGAACGAGTTACCTTACTGCACTGAGGGGCCGTCCATAAATGACGGCACGCAATTTTGGCGGATTTTTGACCGCCCCTTTCCTCCGTCATCATATTTCGTCACAAAAACTCAGACCCCAGAACCAAACACTTGCCCAGGCCAGAAGACCCTTTCCCTTTCCATTCAAGTGTTGACGCATTAAAAGAACTATTCATCTCAAGAGTCAGAGACAACACAGAGCAGATAAACAGTGCCTACATCCCCTCCCTCTACACTGTTCCTCTCGGCCTTTGGGAAGAAGTTGGGACTCGGGTGAATGGGAGTGGGAGGAGTGGGACTAGGGACTGCGCCCTTCCGACTGGTATAATTCCTTCCTTCTTGATAGAAGGCCTCCTCCAAAGTTTCATCGAAACGATCTTCAGTGGAGGTCGTGTGCCATTTTTTCGTAGGGAGCCCTCCTTGGGCGAGCCAACCTTAGGCTCTCGTCACAAGTAATCAATCGCGCCCTTCCTGTTCCACCGAGTGGGAGGAGTGGGACTAGGGACTGCGCCCTTCCTGTTGACTGCAGGTGTTATAGCCCTTCTCAAGAGAAGGTCGGGAACCATATTTACTATCGCATCGATTTACTATGGTGGTCCTTGTGCTTCGTCCGTTATGTCCCTCCTTGGGATAAGCCTCCGTCGGCTTTAAGGTTTATTACGTCTCCGTTTTGATCCTCGTCCAAACCCTCAAGGCTATCATCTCTTTACTGATAGGTATTACACATCTACATCTACATCTACATCTACATCTACATATTACACAAGTGTCACTCTTGCAAGGGAATTGCTCAAAGAATAAATCTCACTTGACAGGGACAATAATGCCCAATAGGAAAGACAATCCAATAGTTATCAAACATCCAAAACTGAAGAAAGGGGAGATAGTGGCGTACAGAGATGAAAATGTAATGATTCTTGTATAGTCACCATGCCTAGTACAAGGGGCACTTCAGAGACTGAAGCTGTGGAAAGAAGAGTGCGAGGCGGTGGCAAAGAAAGAGTTGTCAAACCCAAGGTCGTGACAAACTATACGAATTTTATGGAGGGAGTTGATATAGCTGATCACTTCACGAGCACGTACTTTTTTATGAGGAAGACTCTAAAATGGTGGCGTAAATTGTTTTTCTGGGGGCTTGAGGTCAGTGTTGTGAATTCTTATATTTTGTACAAAGAATGCCAAAAAAGAAAAAATTAAAAACCGGTATCTCATGTACGATTTATTAGGAAATTTGTACGTGATCTAGTTGGAGCTTTCCAGTGTGGTACACTAACTTCTAGGGTTAGACCATTATCCACAGAACAAGAGCAACGTTTAGATGGAAAGCTCCATATAATCATCCCTCACCCTAGCAAAAAACATAAAGATTGTGTTGTTTGTTCTAATGGAAAAGTCCAAGGTGGAAGAAGAGAGACAATTTATATCTGTGAGACATGTGAATGTAATCCAAGTCTTCATGTGGGTGAATGTTTCAAAAAATATCACACCATGAAAAAATATAGAGATTAAAATTGCTATATGAGTTGAAAAATAATTTTTAATGTAAAAAAATGCAAATGAATAAGTTTATATGAAAATAAAATTGAGTTTTTCATCATAGTGCCGCCATTTATGAAATATGGGGGTATTTAAAAATTAAATTCCGAGTAGACTAATGGAATCAAGAAAAAAATGGGAGTGCAAAGGGTTAAGAAAACATAATTAGTCAGAAAGCCAACGCGATCGGGAAACATATTAGATTTATTAGCAACTAACGTCCCAGAAAGAATAAACAAAGTCACCATTGAAGATGGGATAAGTGATCATCAGGCCGTATATGCAGAGTGTAAGTTGAAAATCGATAGGCACCCCAAGTCTCAAAGAAAGTTTTATATATTTGCTAGGGCAAACTTTTCAAGCTTCAGGTCGCGCCTACGAGAAATACTACCTGGCTTCCGTGATATGACCGAGCGATCAGGTGCTGAGTCGTCATGGAAACTATTCAAGGATATAATGCTAGAGAGTATCGATAAGTGCATTCCAATTAAATTGAAGGTCGACAATAAAGAGCCACGTTGGTACAATAAGCAAGTTAGGAGTGCTCTTAGGCGTCAGAGAATAAGCCACGCGAAAATAAAAAATATGCCGTCTACATCATCCGATGAATATAGAGCAACTAAAGTTAAGACGTATAAGGAATCCCGCGCTAAAGCGAGAACTACTATGCGCGAGGCTTTTACTAACTTCCGGAATAAGGTATTAAATAATTATTTGAAGGAGGACCCTAAAGCGTTTTGGTCCTATGTGAGAGAGGTCCAAGGTAGAGGCCCTACAATACCTTCCCTGCGTAATGACTCGGGTGACGTTATTCATGATAGCGTAGAGAAAGCCAACCTGTTAAACGGTCATTTTGTAAAAGCATTCACAGCCGTCAGCGACCAATGCGTACATTATGCACCCGCAATAAGGGGGGGAAGACTGATGGACGATATAGTATTTTCTGAGGTGGGAATAGCAAAGCAACTAAGTTCCATCAGACATAACAAAGCCACTGGCCCCGAAGAAATTCCTGCTCGCGTTTTAAAAGAATTAGCTGAAGAAATAGCACCTTTTCTTCGGATAATCTTCGAGAAATCCATTTCTCGCGCAGAGGTCCCTAGCGACTGGAGGTTAGCGCACGTTACCCCAATTCATAAGGGCGGCGACAAGGAGAACCCAGAAAATTACAGGCCGATTTCTTTAACTTCGATATCGTGTAAGATTCTCGAGCATATACTCGTTAGCAACATAATGCGATTTCTTGATAGTAATTTATTGTTAGATGATTGTCAACACGGCTTCAGGAAAGGTAGGTCATGTGATACTCAGCTCGGTCTTTTTGTTAATTGTTTACTGAGAAGCGGAGAAAAGAATACGCAGGTCGATGCCATTTTCTTAGATTTTAGGAAAGCCTTTGATAAGGTACCTCACAGGAAGTTAATAACGAAATTAGAAACCTTAGGCGTTAATTCTAAAATCGTTAGTTGGATCCGTGAATTTTTAAATCATAGGAAGCAGATGGTTGTTATAGATGGGAAATCTTCGAACTTAGTGGAGGTTGTCTCTGGCGTTCCACAGGGTAGTGTAATTGGTCCGTTATTATTTCTAATTTATATAAACGATATCAGCTCAGTAGTCAGAAGTAAAATTAGGCTTTTCGCGGACGACACCGTCATCTATAGAGAAATAAGCAATCCGGAAGACCACCAGTATCTCCAAAATGACCTAGAAGCTATTTCTGCATGGTGTAAGGAATGGCAGTTAGAGATAAACCAAAAGAAAAGCTGCGTCATCAACTTCTGGAGAACCAAGAGTATCTCGTTGAATAATAATTATTCGTTGGACGGAGTAGAGATTCCAGTTTCAGACTCGATTAAATACCTCGGAGTCACGATCCATCGTGATCTCTCGTGGGACACCCACATTCGCCGATTGATAGGTGCCGCTAACAAAAAGCTGGCCTTTATAGGGAGAATAGTTCGAAATAGCTCCGAAAAAGTGACAGAATTATGTTATTTATCCTTGGTTCGACCGCAGGTCGAATATGCTTCAGCTGTGTGGGGTCCTTACGAAAAGGGACTCACTAACGAGATAGAAAAGGTTCAGCGCAGGGCTGCTAGATTTGTAAAGAGGAATTACGATACTAAACAAAGCGTAGCATCATTAATAGAAAATCTGAAATGGACATCGTTAGAGGAACGTAGGCTGCAGGCTAGAATTAAACTACTGGAAAAATTTATGTCGGAGGGACTAGCGAATGAGGTAGTAGGACTTATCAGAAGCCCGACGTATCTCGGAAGGCAGGACAGTGAGGATAAGATTCGCGAGATCGACTGTAGAACGGAGCGATATAGAGGATCGTTTTTCCCTAGGACGATAAGAGACCATAATAGAAAAAGATAACGTAGGAAAACTATGGACCCTTGGTGCACTGCACCCCCTGCCATCCACCGAAAAGGTGACTTGCAGGGTATAATGTAGATGTAGATGAGATATTTTGTAACCATGAAAGATGAACTTTGGCAGGCCGACCTCAACGATATGCGCTCTTTAAGAAATTATAATGACGGGTATAATTACCTACTCACGGTCATCGATGTATTCAGTAAATATGCGTGGGGGATACCTTTAAAAAACAAAACGGGGCCACAGGTAAAAGAGGCTTTTCAGCAAATCTTTAGCAAAAGTAAACGTGAACCGATACATCTTCAAACAGACAAAGGAACAGAATTCACATCGCGAATAGTGAGAGCACTTTTCAAAGATAAAAATATTAACTATTATGTAACACAAAACCCCGACGTGAAAGCGAGCGTCGTAGAACGTTTTAACCGCACTCTTAAGACACGGATGTGGCGATTTTTTACGAGATTTAACACCCGACGATACGTAGATGTCATATCAAAATTATTGCATGCAACCCACACCGCCATTAAAATGGCACCTGTAGATGTCAATGATGAAAATATTCGCGAAGTTTGGAAAAATTTGTACGACCTCAACGCGAAAGGAAGGCTAAAGGTCCCACGGTACAATGTTGGGGATCTGGTGATAATTGGAAGAACGAAATATACGTTCGATAAAGGATATAAAAATAATTGGTCAGAAGAGATGTTCATCATAAAAATATTATTAAGAGATCACCGATCGTGTATATTATCAAAGATCTCCGTGGTGATGAAATCGAAGGCACGTTTTACGAACCGGAATTACAACGCATCCGCGTCACTTCTTCACAAGAATACAAAATAGATAAAATTATTGCTTACAGGGGAAAAGGTGCCAGAAGAGAAGCGTTCGTCGAGTGGGTAGGATATCCAGAAAGTTTTAATTCGTGGATTAAAATCAAGGATATCAAAGAGTTAAAATCAACGAAGAGTTTTATATCACACTACATCTACATCTACATCTACAATTTACCCTGCAATTCACCAAGTTGGTGGGTGGCAGGGGGTGCAATGCACCAAATCCTACCTAAAGATTGTCTAACGCAATTCGAAATTTCCTATTGTGATCTCTTATTGTCCTCGGAAAGAACGAGCCTAGATAACGCTCCGTCCTACAATCGATCTCACGTATTTTATCGTCTCGATCATTTCTACCTATATACGTCGGTGCCACAATTATTCCCACTACCTCCTCTTTTAGACATTCTGACCTATATTTCTCTAGAAGTTTCAACCTTGAGTGCAATCTACGGTCCTCCAGTGATACCCAGTTCAAATCGCTCAATAAAGAGGTGACGCTTTCCTTATGTTCGTACTTTTGTTTTACAAATCTGGCTGCTCTGCGCTGTACTCTTTCTAGTTGAATTATGTGTCCCTTCTCGTACGGATCCCATATGCTCGCTGCGTATTCCACTTGTGGTCTTACCAGTGATAAGTAGCATGTTTCGCGTACTTTCTCTGTAGTGTTCCGTACTATTCTACCTATGAATGCCAGTTTCTTGTTGGCCGCGCCTATAACTCGACGAATGTGCATGTCCCACGAAAGATCTCGACAAATGGTTACTCCTAAATATTTTACATACTCAGCTTGTCGAATACTCATTTCATCTATTTTATATTCGAAACCTAAATCTTTGTTCTTACTTTTCCAGAACGTGACTGCGGCACATTTAGTATAATTAATTTCGATTTGCCATTCTTTGCACCAAGCTGAAATGGCTCTTAAGTCTTCACACAGAGACTGATGGTCCTCCTGATTTTTTATTTCTTTATATAGAACGGTGTCATCGGCGAAAAGCCTAATTTTACTACGAACAACCGAGCACATATCATTTACATAGATTAAGAAGAGCAGAGGGCCCAATACACTTCCCTGAGGAACACCCGAAGCAACTTTAACGGGGGACGAGTATTTCCCATCGATGACAACTATCTGTTCCCTATTCGAGAGGAAGTCTCTCACCCAACCGACAACTTTCGAATTGATACCACATTGTCCTAACTTCGCAATTAATTTCCTATGAGATACTTTATCGAACGCCTTCCTGAAATCAATGAATATGGCATCGACCTGAGTATTTTTCTCTCCGCATCGCAACAAATCGTCCACGAACAGACCGAGCTGCGTTTCGCATGATCTACCTCTCCGGAATCCGTGTTGGCATCCGCTAAGCAATGAATGACTATCTAAATAGCGCATTACAGAGCTAAAGACTATGTGCTCAAGTATCTTGCACGATAATGAAGTTAAGGATATCGGCCTATAATTTTCGGGGTTCTCTCTGTCGCCACTCTTATGGATGGGCGTAACATGTGCCACCTTCCAATCTTTAGGAACTACTCCTTCTCTAATGGATTTCTCGAATATAATTTTCAAATACGGCGCGATTTCAGCAGCTAATTCTTTCATTACACGCGCGGGAATTTCCTCCGGTCCAGGAGATTTATTTGGCTTAATTGAATGAAGTTGGAGCGCGATGCCATTTTCCGAAAATACCAAATCTTCCATCGAATCGCCCTGACGCATAGGAATAGGGGTTTCACATTCATCGTCATCACGAGTAAAAGCTTTGTGAAAGTGATGATTTAATAGGTTTGCTTTATCCATACTATCGTGAACTACGTTTCCCGTTTCCGACCGCAGTGACGCAATAGTGGGGCCCCTACCTTGAACTTCCCTGACGTAAGACCAAAATGCTTTTGGGTTCTCTTTCAAGTTTTCCTGTAAAACCTTCTTTTTATAATTGTTAAACGCATTACGCATTGCTACTCTGGCTATGGAGCGCGCCTCCTTGTATTGATGCCTTATTATTGCAATCTGTTCGACCGTAGCTGTTGAGGATGTGTTATTTACGCGAGAGTGTAGTTTTCTTTGACGTCGGAGAGCGCTTCTTACTTCCTGATTGTACCATCTAGGCTCTGCACTATCACGCTTCAGTTTGCTCGGAATAAATTTATCTGTACACTCTCGCATCATATCTCTGAACATGCACCAGGATTCCTCCGCGTCTGCACTATCGGTTAAATTGCAGAAATTAGTATATTTATTTCGCAGAAAAGACCTAAATCTTGTGAAATCGGCTTTGGCGAATACATAAAGTTTTCTTTTGGCCTTAACCTGTTTCTCAATAATTAACTGAAATTCCACGTACACTGCCTTGTGATCGCTTATTCCCTCAGCATCAGATACTCTATTCATACGCTCAGGAAGATTAGTAACAAATAAATCTAATATATTATTAAATCTCGTGGGAAATCTCACTAATTGATACAATGAGTGCTTACCGAAAGTTTCTAGTAACGCCTCGCACGATTCACGCTCTCTACCTCCGGGATAAAAGCAATTATGCCTCCAATCTATTGACGGAAGATTGAAATCGCCCCCGATTATAATGGCTTTATCTTTATTAGACGAATTTAGCGTCGCCACTTGTTTCTCCAGAGAATGAATAGTTTCCACGCTCGCATTTGGGGGTCTATAAAAAGCGCATATATTTATAGTTTTTGAGTCACTTTCTTTCACACGACACCAAACACTTTCGACTTCGTCGTCGTTAATCTGTATTGGGTAACTTTCGTATTTATTGCTAACTGCTATAAAGACTCCACCTCCCGACCGGATACATCGATCTTTTCTGTATACGCTATAATCACGAGGAAAGATCTCCTGACTGGCTATGTCTGCCGTAAGCCAACTTTCAGTGCCTATAACTACATCAGCACGCAGACTACGAATAAGATGTTCAAATTCGGCCTCCTTCCTGCGAATGCTGCGACAATTAACCGTAATGATTTTTAATTTCTCGCTATGACTACGTAACGATTCCTCGCGCTCTACTGAGCTATTATTACTGTTATTATTATTAAGATTATAATTATTATTATTTACTGCCTCCTTATCCTTCCTACTATGTCGACTATTTCTACGCTTGGAATGTATTCTACTGTTACTTAACGTCGGGTTTATAGCGCTGTTAAGGTCGCACGCATTATCTACGGAATTGTCGCATGGAAAATCGTTTATCCCCATGCCTTCGATAATTCTGTTACCGCACGGATTTCTTACATTTTCCCCTATTGTGCTCTCAATTAATTCCGTACCGGTAAGCTGCCTACATCCTAACCTACCATCTGATCTACTATTGGCGTGCATCTCAACGCTTGCTAAAAAATTGCAATTGCTTAAATCTAACCTAAAAAAGCCCTAGAATGCTCAAACACCCTACGCGCTACCGCCTCCGCAGCCTCGGCAGTGTAGTGCACACCAGAACCGTTTAGGGATGCCCTACATGAGTCCAGGACCGGCCTCAGGTCAACGAAGTCCACTCCATTGCCCCTACAGAAGTCCCACAGCCTACGGTTCAGCCCGACCACTCGGCTCCAAACCATAGAACCGCAGTCCGTCCGAGGAACAATGCTACAGATGGAAAGCCGCACATCAGCACCAGACTCCTCTCGGACACGAGCAACCTCAGCGGCCAAGTCCTTAAAAGAGCTTAAGACCTCCTCGGAGCCGCGCTTCGAAGCGTCATTGGTACCAACATGGGCCACCACCCGCAGCGAGGAGCAACCCGTGCCCGATACCGACACCCTGAACTCCTTCGTCACCTGGGGCACCGAACCTCCTGGTATACACCTGGAGAACACCCGCTCGTGAACTCCCTCCCGGCGGGCCCGTGACAGTAAAGGCGCCACCACACGCCGGACGTTGGAGCTCCCTATCACTAACAGCCCTCTCTTTCCCCCCGAGCTCTCCTTGGGCCCGGCCTCCACCGAGGAGACGGGAGCGGGCACGGGCGTAACGGCAGTGTAGTCGTCCTCCGACAACACCGCAAACCGATTACTAACAGGAAGAGGGGCCACCGAGGCGTTCCCAACTCCCTGTCTCCGCAACACCACCCCACGATCCCCCCGAGTGGACACCACACACCACTCATCGGGCTTCCGGACCGGAGGACCCTCGACCCGCGAAGAGGAGCCAGGAGCCTCCCCGATCGCTCTGCCGGCTTCCGCACCCAGGCGAACCCGAGCCGCCATTTTGGCGCGGTTTGCTCTCAGGGAAGAACCCGCACCCCTCCCACGCGCCAAGGCTGCCTCCGACCTTTCCACCCTCTGAAGGAGTTCCGCAACCACCCTCTCCAGCTCCGTGATCCGAGACCTCATGGCCTCGCAACCAGCGTCGCGCAAGAAGGAGGAAACAGGAGTCCTCGGAGTAGCCATCCTATCCTCTTAACTAATCTGTACTATCTATATAAATATACTAGGACTAACGTAAATACGCGGTTGGCTGTCTTCAAGGTTAAATTAGGGTCGAGCGCAGGTAAAAAGTGAAAGGGAAAGTGTTTCACTACACCAACAACGTTAGTAAATAAGCAAGAAAGTTTAGCACAAGAGCAATGTAGATTTAGAAGCTAAAGAAATGCTAAGGTAAAAGGAACTAATTAAGAACGAGTAAGGAAATACGCTACTATAAATAAAATTACAAAGATTACGGATTTAGTGGCTGAGAGACGCAATTAACTACTATGATACGGCAATAGAAGGATGAGTAAGCTTTTTGCTCAAAGATGAGTTAAACTACAATTACAACAAAACAATTAACGTAAGAAGATGAAAAAATAAATAGAATAAATAGAAAAATACTAGTTCTACTTAACACAACAATACGGCTACAGCTAAACTACAGCTACTGCTACTACTGCAGGTGTCGCTCGCAGGCAGGTCAGCGCTCGCAGGAGGAAGTGAAAGGCACGTCCGTCCTCTTCAAGGGCCAGGTGACTACGAAGACTACCGAGTAATAGCTCACGCCAATCCTTTCCGGACAACACCACAACTAAATTTAGAACACAGTTGCATCGACGTGTTGAATTGAAGGGTCGGTGGCTGGTGGGTTTGGTAGAATTTCAATATCCCTGCTCGCTTCTTACGGTTAGCAACAATAACAACGCTATAAGGATATGGGAGGATACCGGTGACGCCGAAAAAATAAAATTAAAACCAGGGAATTTTGAAACCATCCACGATCTTGTGCGCGAAATAAATGGCAAAGAAAAGATTTCTACGATATTTAGTTTCGAGGTAGAAGAGAATACAAGACGTGTTAAAATAACATCAGCAAATAATGAAGAAGAAGAAGAAAAAGAAAAACATGTGAACTTAAATAATTTTCGCGCCGAAAGTCATAAGGTCGGGAAAACTAAGCTGTCGTTTTCACCAAGGCTGGCTCTCCAACTAGGTTTCGATCCGAGAATCGAAGTGGGTAATGGTGCTATCTCGAATCATCCTGCAAATATTTTCTTAGGGTTTCCACATCAAATGTTCATTTACTGCGATATTGTGGATTCTCAAATCGTTGGGGATACATGCGCACCACTTCTGAGAATCGTAAACATGGATACCAGGAAGTATGTTTACGGCACACAGAAAATGACTATATTTGACGCACATATGTATAAATAAATGTATGTATAAAGACAACCCAATCGAAAAGAAGGATAATTAAGTGAAGAATGCTAAAAGGACGCATTGTTGGGACCCTGTCACCATATTCAGCTTGTTATTTTATCCTACGATCGTGGAAGAGAGAACCTTAACATCCTTTCTCGCCTTCACAAATCCCCACTGTTGCCAACGCTCAGGAAAATTTCATTCTCGTAGCATTTTATGACGAGCTAATGACCGCAAGGAAAGGAAAATGAGAGATTGGGGAGATGGCTAAGGGAAAATAGAAAAGCAGTGGGGAAAACCCAAGGGCTGAGAAAAGGAAAGTGGGAAGGGACGAAACGCCGCCCCTTGAAATCGGTTGACGGCGTTCCTTGCAGCCGCGTTTTACGATAGGAAAGTATTGTGACCGCTCATAAGACCGGGTCCCAGAGGCCCGGGCCTCGGAGATTTTGCCCCGGTATCTTCGCCCTCTCGGTGGCCCTGCGGTTGAGACTGCAGTACCAGGAATCGCGATGGAGAAGGAACTTGTAAATAATCAAAGACTGATTATTGAGAAAATGCACCTCAACACAGGCGGATTGCATATCCTTAATAAAGAGCCACTTAAAAGTTTTTGTAAATTTAATTTGTATGCAATAGTTACAAAAAGTTTGCTGAGCGGATGAAAGCCTCTCGCGGGCCGCATGAAAACCTCCGGCGGGCCGTATGTTGGACAACCTGGATGTAGATCGTTGGGCAGGAGTAGTGAGCGCAGTTCGTCGAAGTGGGGGACAAGGCTTTGGACGTTAAGATAGATAAGTTGAAAGGATCGAGGAAAAGTTCTTTTGCAAGAGAATGTGTTGGGACTGGGATGGGTAGGGAAATGCCATTATGGGGTGGGGGCAGACGGTTGGTGGTAAGATGAGGAGTGTGATAAATAGTTCGTCTGTGGATGGTTGGTATGACCTGTGGGAAAAATTCAGGGGCACTAGGGTTTGGGTATGGCACCCTGTCGTGTGACGGGAGGAAGGCTGGTGCATTTGGGTTAAGAGTAGAATTAGGCTGAAGAGAAGTTTCGGAGGAAGGCTCAATGACAAACATCTTGCGGTGTGGTCGAATAATCTAGACAGCAAAGTGCAGTGGATGATTCAGGTAAAGAAGTGGTTGAGAAGAGCTACGATAAGGTGATTAATCCAAACAGGAAAAAGCACACATAGAGGAGAAGTAATGCTACAGTATATGCTAATGACTAAGTAACAATAATAGAAATATTAATTAATTATTAAGAAATAATAAATGAGACACCACACTAAAGCAGCGCAGGTAGAGCAAAATAGAGGCAGAGATGAAATGAAGCAATCGAGGGGAGCACTTGGTAGGAATTGAACACGAAAAAACTAATCGGATAAAGAGCACTGCACTGGAAATGGACGCTACGATTGAGTAAGGGGAATGCGAGGGGATTTCACTTTAAACTAGATTGGCTGGAATGAAGGTGGAACTAAATCACGGATTTAATGAGAAAAGCACAGAACCGCGAAACACTGAAAATCACTAAATAGGGTTTGCACCAACACTAAGGGCTTTTCTACACGGGAAAAGGAGCACTAAAATAAACGCAGCACAAAAAACTAAGAGAGAGACCGAAAAAGGAGAAATTTTATGCACCGGAACCACTTGGAAATAAACATTAGGGGAATGGGAAGGGAACAGGTGTTCGTTAACTAAAAGAAAGTCGGATTTTGGCTTTGGTGTAAGATTTCAATGTTTTCCAAAATATCTTATTTTGTTTCATCCTAAATGGCCGACGGAGAGTTAAAGTTACGAGGTCCTTTTTCTTTTCCTCTATTCAACGATACCTGGATTCCGGATTGACAGAGGATCCCGCGCAACACTTTCATTTGTATTTTATTTCGTGTTTATACGTGGTTATTCCTGCCGCAATAAGAGTAGTCATAGAAAGCTATGTTATAAAGGAAAGAATGGAAATGGAAAAAACTTACATATGTTTGAGTTAGAAGAGCATTTCCAAGAAATTATTCCATATGAAAAACAAAGTCGGACGAAAATTTTTCTGCATCTTGGACGGCGGGACATTTCATTGCCAATGCGCGACTCGGGATTTCACTATGCAAAACTTGACATTGAAAATAACAGAAAAATATTTCCTATTTCCTCAACGGCTCCTGAATTTACGACGAATTTGCCACGAGACGAATTTGCCACGAGACGAATTTGTCGTGCGACGAATTTACTACGCGACGAATTTGCCACGCGACGAATTTGTATCGCGACGAATTTGACACACGACGAATTGCCCGCGAAGAATCGACGTAGAGCCAATACGCACAGCATAAGAGACAAGGAGAGACTGAATGGTCGCCTACGTCAGGTCATATCTGAATTAGAACTAAATTTGTTGTTGCAATACCGTCTTATAGGATATCTTCAAGAATATGAATATAAAACATATTTTTTTAATGGTTCCTACTTCTTTTGTTAAGCTTATTCTTGGTAGTGTTTATATTCCTCTTTCATCCAAGGATTCAATGCATTCGGACTATTGTAAAGAACTTGAATTAATTTAACACAAATATCTTCGATCGAAAGTTTTATTGTATGGAGATAAACAATAACTTCCCGGATGTTTCATCGATGAATAGTGCAATGCCATAAAGCACAGATTGTTCTATGAATGGACAAACTATTGTTGAAACCCTAAATTTTCTTGATTTAAAACAATTTAATGTGTTGAATGTTAATGGTAGATGCTTACCATCTTCTGCTTCAATGTTATTTGAGTCTAAATCAAGTAAAATATCATAGGACCGGTTCAAGGTGTATTGGCGCCGCGAGCACCAAATTTGTTAGAGCGCCCCTCTCCGCCAACATTTTTCATTGCTATTAAAAAAAGTCATTATATCATCTAACATAATTGTTTTTAATTTTTTATTATTTTTTGCAAACTGTTCACCATTCACTACAATGAGTTGTATTACGATAAAGATTTAAGCTAAAATGATACAATGAGCCACTTCCGAGAAATTGGTGAGTACAATCATTGCATGAATTTGTATGTATAAATAAATTAATATACATGTAACTATAAAACAAAAAATTGTAAGACTAAGGTGGTTAAGAAGACAAAAAAATAAAACTAATAATTTGCATTATATCTGAAAAATTCCATTTACCAGATTTTATTGATTTTTCGATCGTATTTCAAATATACCCACTCATGAAAATTGTACTTTATTTGGTTTTTGGTCATAAAAGATCTTGATTAATTTTCTAGTTATTGAATAGAACTTAAACATCCATTGCGTTTAATTTTATTTATTGAATTATATTAAAGTATTTTTAAAAACTGTTTAGAACAATCCTCAAACTCGCGCTCCCACCAAAACACTTTACTCATTCCCCACCTTTTAATCATAGATACCAGAACATATATCAAATCTTATTTAGCAATCCACCCTTAACGACATTTTCGACCTACCTCTCGAACTTTTATAACTTTCTGAGTATTAGCAAACCATCGCGGATCTATATGATGTACAAATAAGTGCGAAACCAAACGTAACCCATTATACACACACTTATTTAGAAAGTTGTTAATAATAATAATTTCCACTAGTAAAACTAGTCTACATTATCTTCTATAAGGATATAATTAACAAATAAAGAGTCGTGCAAATACAATAACACTGGCGCCAGACTTACGACAAAATGATCCTCCTGCTATTCCGCCGATCCTCGTTCTTCTAAATAAAGGAATCATTCTTTCGCATTCAAAAGTTATCTTGTGTATATAAATCGATAAATATATGTGGACTCGATACAAGGACCGAATACAGGAGTGAACTCACACTTCAAAAATGAGTGAACATTCAATAGAGTTAATAGTTAAAATTGTTATGATGTTATAATTATGACAGATTTAGCTGCCTATTCAAGCTATCTTTTATAACTACTTACCTACATTTTTATCAAAAACTCAAAACAACTAAGGACTTATGAGCGGAAAGCAATAACAGAATTTCCCCTTTCACTCTGACCAAGGAGGAAACATTCCCAAACAGAATGCACAACTCGAATTGCAACAATATATAGATACAAATACCTTAATGGGAAGGCGCCCCCGCAAGTCGGCGCCCGGGTGCATTGCACCCACTGCACCCCGGGCATGCGCGCCCCTGCATACAGTTATAAAATGCAAAGAATTTTCCATTAGTGTATTGCTGCTGCATTTGAGAAGCGACATTAGTGAAGTGACGAGTGAACTGCGTCAAGTTATACTAAATGTGCAATCGAAATTAACTTCGTTTATAAAAGGGATAGTAGGAAGGAAATTGTGGCAATACTAGCCTCTGTTGATGGGTTTTCAACCAATGCAATTGTAAGCAGTGAATTTATCAGAAAGTCTCTTGCGTGAAAGGCATTCTTCTTCAAAAAACTCTTATCGAGTAATGAGCATGGTTCACAAACAATATGATATTGCAAAACAAGTTGTAATTTCGAAAACTGCAGAAAATGATTTAGAGGGTTCAAGATTCAGCATTTCACTGGATGAATACACATCTCTTCGAAATCGTCGATATTTGAATATCAATTTTCATGCTAATAAGAAATTCTGGAATTTGGGTATAGTGCGTATTTATGGATCCCTGTCTAGTGAAAAAATGTTGGAACTAGTGGGAAAGAAACTTGCTGAATTTAAATTGTGCAAGAAGAAGCACGTCATGGCCTGTGTTACTGATGGATGTAAGAATGATGTAAGAAACATTTTTAAAGAAATGAATGTCTTCGAATCAACTGAAAAACGCACGGTTAAACTAAACATCCTTTTTGATTCTCTCTTAAACATCCCTCCTACGTCAATCAAAGGGCCTTCTCTGCCGCTAGCCTTTTCATAACCAAACTATGCATGTCATTGAGTGATCGTTGAGTTGACACCTTCATCTACATCTACATTATACCCTGCAAGTCACCTTTTCGGTGGATGGCAGGGGGTGCAGTGCACCAAGGGTCCATAGTTTTCCTACGTTATCTTTTTCTATTATGGTCTCTTATCGTCCTAGGGAAAAATGATCCTCTATATCGCTCCGTTCTACAGTCGATCTCGCGAATCTTATCCTCACTGTCCTGGAATCTCTACTCCGTCCAACGAATAATTATTATTCAACGAGATACTCTTGGTTCTCCAGAAGTTGATGACGCAGCTTTTCTTTTGGTTTATCTCTAACTGCCATTCCTTACACCATGCAGAAATAGCTTCTAGGTCATTTTGGAGATACTGGTGGTCTTCCGGATTGCTTATTTCTCTATAGATGACGGTGTCGTCCGCGAAAAGCCTAATTTTACTTCTGACTACTGAGCTGATATCGTTTATATAAATTAGAAATAATAACGGACCAATTACACTACCCTGTGGAACGCCAGAGACAACCTCCACTAAGTTCGAAGATTTCCCATCTATAACAACCATCTGCTTCCTATGATTTAAAAATTCACGGATCCAACTAACGATTTTAGAATTAACGCCTAAGGTTTCTAATTTCGTTATTAACTTCCTGTGAGGTACCTTATCAAAGGCTTTCCTAAAATCTAAGAAAATGGCATCGACCTGCGTATTCTTTTCTCCGCTTCTCAGTAAACAATTAACAAAAAGACCGAGCTGAGTATCACATGACCTACCTTTCCTGAAGCCGTGTTGACAATCATCTAACAATAAATTACTATCAAGAAATCGCATTATGTTGCTAACGAGTATATGCTCGAGAATCTTACACGATATCGAAGTTAAAGAAATCGGCCTGTAATTTTCTGGGTTCTCCTTGTCGCCGCCCTTATGAATTGGGGTAACGTGCGCTAACCTCCAGTCGCTAGGGACCTCTGCGCGAGAAATGGATTTCTCGAAGATTATCCGAAGAAAAGGTGCTATTTCTTCAGCTAATTCTTTTAAAACGCGAGCAGGAATTTCTTCGGGGCCAGTGGCTTTGTTATGTCTGATGGAACTTAGTTGCTTTGCTATTCCCACCTCAGAAAATACTATATCGTCCATCAGTCTTCCCCCCCTTATTGCGGGTGCATAATGTACGCATTGGTCGCTGACGGCTGTGAATGCTTTTACAAAATGACCGTTTAACAGGTTGGCTTTCTCTACGCTATCATGAATAACGTCACCCGAGTCATTACGCAGGGAAGGTATTGTAGGGCCTCTACCTTGGACCTCTCTCACATAGGACCAAAACGCTTTAGGGTCCTCCTTCAAATAATTATTTAATACCTTATTCCGGAAGTTAGTAAAAGCCTCGCGCATAGTAGTTCTCGCTTTAGCGCGGGATTCCTTATACGTCTTAACTTTAGTTGCTCTATATTCATCGGATGATGTAGACGGCATATTTTTTATTTTCGCGTGGCTTATTCTCTGACGCCTAAGAGCACTCCTAACTTGCTTATTGTACCAACGTGGCTCTTTATTGTCGACCTTCAATTTAATTGGAATGCACTTATCGATACTCTCTAGCATTATATCCTTGAATAGTTTCCATGACGACTCAGCACCTGATCGCTCGGTCATATCACGGAAGCCAGGTAGTATTTCTCGTAGGCGCGACCTGAAGCTTGAAAAGTTTGCCCTAGCAAATATATAAAACTTTCTTTGAGACTTGGGGTGCCTATCGATTTTCAACTTACACTCTGCATATACGGCCTGATGATCACTTATCCCATCTTCAATGGTGACTTTGTTTATTCTTTCTGGGACGTTAGTTGCTAATAAATCTAATATGTTTCCCGATCGCGTTGGCTTTCTGACTAATTATGTTTTCTTAACCCTTTGCACTCCCATTTTTTTCTTGATTCCATTAGTCTACTCGGAATTTAATTTTTAAATACCCCCATATTTCATAAATGGCGGCACTATGATGAAAAACTCAATTTTATTTTCATATAAACTTATTCATTTGCATTTTTTTACATTAAAAATTATTTTTCAACTCATATAGCAATTTTAATCTCTATATTTTTTCATGGTGTGATATTTTTTGAAACATTCACCCACATGAAGACTTGGATTACATTCACATGTCTCACAGATATAAATTGTCTCTCTTCTTCCACCTTGGACTTTTCCATTAGAACAAACAACACAATCTTTATGTTTTTTGCTAGGGTGAGGGATGATTATATGGAGCTTTCCATCTAAACGTTGCTCTTGTTCTGTGGATAATGGTCTAACCCTAGAAGTTAGTGTACCACACTGGAAAGCTCCAACTAGATCACGTACAAATTTCCTAATAAATCGTACATGAGATACCGGTTTTTAATTTTTTCTTTTTTGGCATTCTTTGTACAAAATATAAGAATTCACAACACTGACCTCAAGCCCCCAGAAAAACAATTTACGCCACCATTTTAGAGTCTTCCTCATAAAAAAGTACGTGCTCGTGAAGTGATCAGCTATATCAACTCCCTCCATAAAATTCGTATAGTTTGTCACGACCTTGGGTTTGACAACTCTTTCTTTGCCACCGCCTCGCACTCTTCTTTCCACAGCTTCAGTCTCTGAAGTGCCCCTTGTACTAGGCATGGTGACTATACAAGAATCATTACATTTTCATCTCTGTACGCCACTATCTCCCCTTTCTTCAGTTTTGGATGTTTGATAACTATTGGATTGTCTTTCCTATTGGGCATTATTGTCCCTGTCAAGTGAGATTTATTCTTTGAGCAATTCCCTTGCAAGAGTGACACTTGTGTAATATGTAGATGTAGATGTAGATGTAGATGTAGATGTGTAATACCTATCAGTAAAGAGATGATAGCCTTGAGGGTTTGGACGAGGATCAAAACGGAGACGTAATAAACCTTAAAGCCGACGGAGGCTTATCCCAAGGAGGGACATAACGGACGAAGCACAAGGACCACCATAGTAAATCGATGCGATAGTAAATATGGTTCCCGACCTTCTCTTGAGAAGGGCTATAACACCTGCAGTCAACAGGAAGGGCGCAGTCCCTAGTCCCACTCCTCCCACTCGGTGGAACAGGAAGGGCGCGATTGATTACTTGTGACGAGAGCCTAAGGTTGGCTCGCCCAAGGAGGGCTCCCTACGAAAAAATGGCACACGACCTCCACTGAAGATCGTTTCGATGAAACTTTGGAGGAGGCCTTCTATCAAGAAGGAAGGAATTATACCAGTCGGAAGGGCGCAGTCCCTAGTCCCACTCCTCCCACTCCCATTCACCCGAGTCCCAACTTCTTCCCAAAGGCCGAGAGGAACAGTGTAGAGGGAGGGGATGTAGGCACTGTTTATCTGCTCTGTGTTGTCTCTGACTCTTGAGATGAATAGTTCTTTTAATGCGTCAACACTTGAATGGAAAGGGAAAGGGTCTTCTGGCCTGGGCAAGTGTTTGGTTCTGGGGTCTGAGTTTTTGTGACGAAATATGATGACGGAGGAAAGGGGCGGTCAAAAATCCGCCAAAATTGCGTGCCGTCATTTATGGACGGCCCCTCAGTGCAGTAAGGTAACTCGTTCAACGAACGTTTGTTGAACGAATGTTCGCATTAACGAATGAATTAAATTTTATGACTTTACTTTCAGTCGAAAATTTTGTTTACTTTAACGAACTAAATAACATGTATCCAACTCAAATCGAAGAAACTCGGATGTTTACGGAAGCTCTTGGGGTCACAAGGACCGTCTTGTTTACACATGAATTTTTCGTTTGCCCACATTATCACGCATTTTTCCTAACGCCTGCATTTCTTGAGGTGTCACCGAACGTGTTGTTTGTTACTAATAATATATAATGCACTACGCAGTGTTTCCCACAACCATTCTATACTTCAAACTTCAGTCTGTGACTTGGATTGACTACGTTGGGTCGCATTCGTTTCCTCGCGATTTATACATAATCGTTATATCACGAGGATTTGTTTTCAAGCCATTGCCGTGGCCACATTTATCGTACTTTTCTCATAAATGTTCAACTTTTTGTTAATTATTTTTCTGGAGATGTTTTAAACCACGAGGAGTTCTTAATTCTTTATTGACGATGTTGGGAGGTGCTGTACTATGGAGCTAGGAAAGCGGAGGACGAGCGGGCTGTGGCGGTTTTTTACTGAAATAGATCCCAAAACAGGCTTGGCCAAGTGTGATTTGTGCAAAGTTAAGCTTCAAGTCTTCTGTCACTAATTTGCGGAAAAATCTTAGCAGAAAACACCCAACTGTGAAAATAGAAACAAAGGTAAGATTTTCTCATTAAAATTACCTACCATACCTTCAACATTTTTATGTCATATGTATTTAGTTAACCCCTCAAGCGCGGCGACATTTTAATCAGACCCATCTGGGAGACCGGGGGATATTTAAATAAATTGACTATTCTGGAGCAAAGTTATTTAAAAATGCATAAATTTTCACCTTTTTAATGGATTTACCTGAAATTTTCTGGTGATTCCCACAAAACTATGTGTATTTATACAGCTTATTTTAAACATACCTATTTTGTTTATTCTTTTTGCGTGAAACAGCGATGAATTATTAGGCGTTCTTTACCAGCGAAGCGATAATAGCGGAACGCCTTATGGGCACGTCTGGTCCGTCCATCCGTCCTTCGTGACTTTCATCTCCTAAACCAGCGGTGCCCAAACTACGGCCCGCGGGCCAAATGCGGCCCGCGAAGAGTTTTTGTTCGGCCCGCGAAGCTAAGGCGAAAAATCAATTCGAAAAATTTAACACACAAATTCATACATTTTTTTTAAATTTTCATAATAAAACTATAAATATTAAAATGTTAGCCATGAAAACCTTATTTAGACATGATTTTCACTTAATGGCATCTCAGAATATATAGAAAATTTCCAATTTAAACTCAAATCCGACACGCCGAATAATTGACAACTTCCAAGGGATTCGCAATCATTGATGTGGCCCGCCATTAGAAAAGTTTGGGCACCGCTGTCCTAAACCGCTGGATGAGTTTTAATTTAATTATATATGAGTGAACTTTAATAAAATTTATCGCCCAATTGTGGTTTTCAACTGAATCCGTCAATTAGAACTTCCACTTTACACAATTACTTTAATAATCTTATACTAATATCTCGTTAAATGGCATCCGTCAAGCAGCAAACTTTTATCTCTCTAGCTCTTATATGATCTGTAAGGTATAGATTAAAAAGATTATTCGAATAGAGAACAACATTTACTACAAGAAGGTCAGCGAGGCTACATAATTACGAGTTATGGTTTCGTAGATAAAAATTCGAGAAAAATCCCGAGAGATATATCGCATATGTTGTTTACATCGATCTCTAAGGCGGTTCTCTCGGCAAACAACAATTAAAAATCTATATATTTCTCCCCCATTCTCTTATATTATCCGTGAGGTATAGATTAAAAAATGTCTTCGTATAGAGAACAACATTTACTAGAGACCACATAATTGCGACTTATAGTTTTGGAGATAAATATTCGAGGAAATCCCGAGAAAAACATCGCATATTTTGTTTACATTGGCACCTTCCTAAATTTGTTACTGCCAGTAAAAAATTTAGGAAGTGAAGAAGTAACTTACTGCTTAACTAAATATTTTCAATATTCAAGTATTTAAAGTTTAAAAAAATATTTCCTATTGTACGTAATTCTTGTGATATAATGTATATATATATATATATATATATATATATATATATATATATATATATATATATATATATATATATATATATATATATAATTATATATATATAATTATATATATATAATTATATATAAGTGCATAATATAATTCTTGTGGTACCATGTTGTGTTCCTTAAAATATTTTCATTTATAATATTTTATACTAGGGGTATATTTCAATTGTGTTATTATTTAATTTGCAAAATTTTTTTATACTGTTATTTTAATGTGTTTTATTATGTTTACAAATCTTCTCTATATACAATGTTGGTTTGTGACAGTTGGCTGTTGCTTAAGACCTGGTATAATTTGAATTTAAAGAATTTTTATTTAGAATTCTTGAACACCCCACATATTTCCATGTGTAAAGCAAGGTTCAGGCATAAAAATATCAACTTTGGCTAAGGTTTGGTCTTGCGATTTATTTACTGTATTGCCATAAGAGTTTGATTATGAATTGTCTGGGATGCATGTTAAAAGGAAATGCTGGATCATTTGACGTTTCAATTTTATCCGTGGGAGAAAATGAATGATTCCAGTCATGGAACCAGTAATGACTTCCAATAATTAATTTAATTATTTATCACATTTAATTAATCAATCACTCATCATTCTCTTCCATATTTTCCAATCATAAAATGCACTATGTTACTCTTATTGAAATTAAATAATCGTACATTCAGTTATCGAGTTAAATCATTATGTTCTCCTTCAGATTCGATGAACTTCATCGCATTGTAACTTTAATTCAAGTATGAAAGTTTATTTACTAACATTACTAACTGTATATTGTTGTTAGTAACCGTACAAACTCTGTAAACAAAACATTTCTCTTTGTGTAATATAATAGAGATAATTATTATCTGAAATATATATACCTAATGTTCTACTATTTAATTTTTTTAATTTTCTTGCTCACTACTTCACTAGTAACCGATTTAATATATACTACCTACCACCAGGCTACCAAGTAAGTACTCGTTATCGGCCGATACTTGGTTTTATGGCGTTACCACTGTCACCAACTCCACCAGCACAAGGTCAATACAATGAAAAAGTCACCGGTGACTCAAGTAACAGGTATGACTCACAGGTATTTTTTTGTCACTGTGACAGAAAAAAGTCCCAGTCCCCAACTCTAATTATGCCTAGAAAAGCCTTCATTTCCTCTACCATCACATCTTTCCAATCATTCCAAGTGGATCTCTTGGATAGTTCTTTCTGGCTAAGTTTACACCTAGCATACTCATTTGTCTCATCCGTTATATTTTTTATCAACGTCTCAGTAAAATACAACTGAAAAAACTCTATTGCTGTGGCACATCCAGAAGGAACTTGAGGTCCAACACATAACTGTCCAGTGGAGAAAGGGATCCTCCTAGGCGCCTGGTCATTCACAGATGCAGCTTTCAATTTTTCTTTTGCTTGTTTTCCAACATAAACATCACTTTCACTGGATTTTATGACCGAATTTACAATGCTAACATCACCTTTTTTCCATCACTATCACTCTCAACACTGCTGTCACTTGTATAAACAATTTTGCGTCTTCGTTTTATCTTTACGAATTCAACATCACTGTCACTGTTAGTACATTCACTCTGATCTTTCGGTGAAACAAGGGAAGTTCTCCTTTTCGTAATTCCACTCGGACCAGCGATTGGTTCATTATCCTCATATGCATGATCATAGCACTCACTTTCGTCACTATTATATTTTTCAATAGTTTCTTCATTGTCAATGTAAAATTCATCGTCACTGCTTTCTAAATCTTTGGGAAATCTATCCATCCTAAGGAGATGCAATTCGTTCTGAATATACGACTACTTGCGGACAAAGCATTCAGTCAAATACAGAGAAGGCGTCGTTTGTAAGAGAACCCTGCGTCATGAAAACATCTGAGAGATGCTTCTAGAAACATAAGCAAACCTCGGAGAGAGATAAGAGGGACGATTGCTTACTAAGGTAAGATCATGGAAGCTCGGAAGAATATGACTCATCGTGTAAAGGGACCCGCCTACTCAATATGTTCACTATGCAAGAGATTTATTTATTTATTTAATAAGTTCAAAAACAGCACTCAGGCCTATTACATTGAACATTACAACCAATAAATAATAAATGCATATAAAAATATATAAAAAAACAGTCAAATAAAACAATATGGAGTTCAATGGTAAACATCAATATGAGGATCTTTCATCAGAGTTTGGTTATATAAGCTTGGGAGGCGGAAAATTAAGGAGCGTTTTGTGGTTGAGAGCCGAGGAGTGCGGCAGTAAATAAATCATGTAATCTGGTACTTCTAGAGGGAATACGGAGGGGGTAACTGGAGAGAAGTTCGGGAGTTCTATATTTTCCATTTACAATGTTACGGAAAAACTTTAGGTCAATTGTCTGTCTACGATCGGTCAAAGGCAGTAAACCAAGAGTGTGGAGAATGTGGGAAGAGGACGCATTACGAAGAGAAGGAACTCGCTGGCGGATAATGTGATGGAAGAAATTTAGGGGCCTTTCAAGGTGATTAAGATTTGATTGGGAAGCTGAGGAACAAATGGGTGAGCAATAATCTAAGATTGGGAGAACACAACTAACAAAGAATGTGCGTAGAGAGAAAACATCCGTAATTTCGGCGAAACGATAGATGAGGCCCAGCATTGACATGGCACGAGAAGTGACTTTCCTAATATGGGTAACAAATAATAGCTTCTGGTCAAAAATTACACCAAGATCCTTTTGTGTTGTAACTAAGGGAATTGTTATGTCAAGAATTTTGTATTGGTTTATAATTGGTTGCTTACGTAAGGGGAAGGTAAGAGCGGTGCATTTGGAGGGATTGATTCTAAGACGCCAGGTTTTAGTCCAGTCTGAGAGGCGGACTAGGGCAGCTTGGAGAATATCAGAGTCGGCTGGGGAATTGATCTGTTTGAATAATTTGCAGTCATCTGCAAAGAGTAGTATCCCGCAGGGTTGTGCAATTATATCCACTAAGTCGTCTATGAAAAGGATGAAGAGAAGGGGGCCTAAGACACTACCTTGAGGCACACCGGAAGTGACAGGAGCAAAAGAAGATAGGTAGCCGTCGATAACTACGCGCTGACTTCTGTTTGACAGGAAAGAAGAAATGAGGGAGAGAAAGAGATGATGAACATTAAAGCGGTGGGAGATTTTGTGAAGAAGGAGAGAATGGTCAACGGTGTCAAAGGCTTTGGCGAAATCGATGTAACACACGTCCAGTTGAGAAGAATTTTCATATGTGTGCGTGTTATTATTCATGTGCACGGAAAGGTTGGTTAGAGTTGAGGAGTCCGGAAGAAAACCATGTTGTTACGTGGAAATATAGGGAAGAGTGAAAGCGAGGAGCCGATTATGAATAATTTTTTCACAAACGATTGATAGGTTGGAAAGAAGAGATATGGGTCAATAATTTTCCATCTGAGATCTACTGCCATTTTTGTTAATAGGGATGGCGTTGGCTATTTTCCACTGTTGGGGAAAGACTCCCGTGGCGAAGCAGCGGTTGAGAAGCATTGAAAGAGGTATCGAGAGCTAAGAAGCGGTTTGCCTAAGAAATTCCGCTGCGATACCATCGGGTCCGTTGGCTTTCTTAGAAGGGAGGGCAGAGAGGAGCTGGTGCACTTCGCCGGGGGTGGTGACAATGGAAGATAGACAATGGGAACATCCCGAGTGCACCAACCCCGGTTAAATCAACCGTTAGCTGATCGCGGTTAAAACTAACCGGCGGTTTAATCAAACTTGGAGTGCACCAACATTAAACAACTGTTTAGTGAACAGGGTTAGCTGACGGCCGGTTTGTTCATTGACTTCTACGCTCAGCGCCGTTGCCACACGTTTATTGCGAAACAAAGTGGTAACGAAAACACGCACGTTGAATATCGTGATTCATTTGTCAATGTACAATTAGAGGCGGGAAAATATTATCTTGTTTTAAAGATCAATATTGACGAAAAGAAGAGGCAGAGGACACAAAATTTTTCAAGGTACGAGGTCGACATAATCGTAGATTTAGTGACCAAATACAAAGACGTAATAGAAAACAAAAAAACAGATGGGAACACATTGAAGGAGAAAGAGGCGACGTGGGTCCAAATAAACACGTTTATTCTTTCTGGGACGTTAGTTGCTAATAAATCTAATATGTTTCCCGATCGCGTTGGCTTTCTGACTAATTATGTTTTCTTAACCCTTTGCACTCCCATTTTTTTCTTGATTCCATTAGTCTACTCGGAATTTAATTTTTAAATACCCCCATATTTCATAAATGGCGGCACTATGATGAAAAACTCAATTTTATTTTCATATAAACTTATTCATTTGCATTTTTTTACATTAAAAATTATTTTTCAACTCATATAGCAATTTTAATCTCTATATTTTTTCATGGTGTGATATTTTTTGAAACATTCACCCACATGAAGACTTGGATTACATTCACATGTCTCACAGATATAAATTGTCTCTCTTCTTCCACCTTGGACTTTTCCATTAGAACAAACAACACAATCTTTATGTTTTTTGCTAGGGTGAGGGATGATTATATGGAGCTTTCCATCTAAACGTTGCTCTTGTTCTGTGGATAATGGTCTAACCCTAGAAGTTAGTGTACCACACTGGAAAGCTCCAACTAGATCACGTACAAATTTCCTAATAAATCGTACATGAGATACCGGTTTTTAATTTTTTCTTTTTTGGCATTCTTTGTACAAAATATAAGAATTCACAACACTGACCTCAAGCCCCCAGAAAAACAATTTACGCCACCATTTTAGAGTCTTCCTCATAAAAAAGTACGTGCTCGTGAAGTGATCAGCTATATCAACTCCCTCCATAAAATTCGTATAGTTTGTCACGACCTTGGGTTTGACAACTCTTTCTTTGCCACCGCCTCGCACTCTTCTTTCCACAGCTTCAGTCTCTGAAGTGCCCCTTGTACTAGGCATGGTGACTATACAAGAATCATTACATTTTCATCTCTGTACGCCACTATCTCCCCTTTCTTCAGTTTTGGATGTTTGATAACTATTGGATTGTCTTTCCTATTGGGCATTATTGTCCCTGTCAAGTGAGATTTATTCTTTGAGCAATTCCCTTGCAAGAGTGACACTTGTGTAATATGTAGATGTAGATGTAGATGTAGATGTAGATGTGTAATACCTATCAGTAAAGAGATGATAGCCTTGAGGGTTTGGACGAGGATCAAAACGGAGACGTAATAAACCTTAAAGCCGACGGAGGCTTATCCCAAGGAGGGACATAACGGACGAAGCACAAGGACCACCATAGTAAATCGATGCGATAGTAAATATGGTTCCCGACCTTCTCTTGAGAAGGGCTATAACACCTGCAGTCAACAGGAAGGGCGCAGTCCCTAGTCCCACTCCTCCCACTCGGTGGAACAGGAAGGGCGCGATTGATTACTTGTGACGAGAGCCTAAGGTTGGCTCGCCCAAGGAGGGCTCCCTACGAAAAAATGGCACACGACCTCCACTGAAGATCGTTTCGATGAAACTTTGGAGGAGGCCTTCTATCAAGAAGGAAGGAATTATACCAGTCGGAAGGGCGCAGTCCCTAGTCCCACTCCTCCCACTCCCATTCACCCGAGTCCCAACTTCTTCCCAAAGGCCGAGAGGAACAGTGTAGAGGGAGGGGATGTAGGCACTGTTTATCTGCTCTGTGTTGTCTCTGACTCTTGAGATGAATAGTTCTTTTAATGCGTCAACACTTGAATGGAAAGGGAAAGGGTCTTCTGGCCTGGGCAAGTGTTTGGTTCTGGGGTCTGAGTTTTTGTGACGAAATATGATGACGGAGGAAAGGGGCGGTCAAAAATCCGCCAAAATTGCGAGCGCGGGATTGGCCTACCGCGAACATTCACAACCACACGGCCATCCCAGGAAACAATGTCACTGCGTAGAAGCTGGTCGTGTAACAACCGTGCTTTTCTCCTGAAAGTTTGAGGTACGGATTTTAATATTTCTTTACCCGCAAACGCTTCAGTCTCCTGATCTTTTAAATCACCGTTGTCGTCCCAACCTTTCAAACCATCATCGTCGAACGATGACGTCTCAGAAGTTTCCAGGGTTTTATTATCATTGTTATGTATTATCGGTAAATATATAGGCCTTTTCTCTTTCTCCACGAGGTTTAAATATTTTTGTAAAATCTCTCTATATTTTATCCATTTATCATGATCCGACACAGCTTTTTCGAATAATATAGCCCTCATTTCTTCATCCATTCGCGACATTTGAGAGTTTTCATTTTTCTGTCTAAAACGCTCGAGCACATCAGGTGTTATTAGTAACATTTTCTTTGCATGTTCCATGATTACCCTAATAATGAACCGACAGCTCCGCTAAGTAGAGAACCCAAGATTAGGGGGAGAAACGCACCACCAGATTGTATGATAACTCGTCTCTTCTTCTTCCAACACTCGCCGCGCTTGATCAGTTTTCGTAAGATCTTTTTGTGTCGAGCTAATTTGCGTTTATGAAAAGACTTCACGGATGTGTTCCCTTTTAACACGTTGAACACACATTCGCAAATCGCCTCGATTAAAGTTTTATCAGCTGTTTTTAAAATTGCTACTCGTTGCACGGGTTTGATTCCGCAAAGAGCTCTAAGGAGTTCACGGCAGTTCCGAACGGCTCGAGACATCTTTTTCGAATGAGAGATGTGTCGCCGCGCTACGGTTTTTGTGCTTCGGAATATATACTTGGGTAAATCCGTCTTCAGGAAGTATCTTTGACCTTATTCGATATTCATCTGGGGTGCACTGTTTTAAGTCGAACAAAATGTATCCGTGGGGAAATGCGGTTGCATCTTTAAAAGCATCTTGAATGAATTTAGGATTTTCTGGGTAAATTTGTCTGGTGAGGTGGTGAATTTGAGCTCTATCTCGCGGATTTTTGAAGCACACAATGTAATGGGCGTTAAGGGATATATCGCGTCTGCCGGACCCTTGGTGAAATAAATTCTGCGTTATGAAAATAACGCTCAACCCCCGATGATGAGAACCTTTAGTAAACATATCAACAACACGGTGATCAGCCTCTCGCATCATATCATCTAGGATGATTAACCGAGATCGTCCTAACCCGCCAATCATATCATCTAAGTCAGGTATTCCTTTATAAAATTTTACTATTGAATTCTCTCCCAAATTCTTCGGTATAGATTGTTCCTCTGAATAACACCAAATTATCTCCCCAATTCTAGCATCAATCATAATATCGATTGCGTTTATAAATTTTTCCATGAAAACGGATTTTCCGGACCCGGTAGGACCGGCTACTATAGCCGTAAAAGGATGTTTCCAAGGGGTTGACATGTCTACGAATGAAGGTTTGAAAGAATGGTTCAGGTTTTATAATAAAGTACACAAAATTTTGTAGAAAATGGTTAATTTCTTTATTCAATAATAAAAAAAGGGCAGGTACTATCTCCAAATATTCCGCCGTTGGGCCCGAAAAATGGGGATTCTGCATAAACAGATACATAAGTAGGTTAATAGCCAACTTCAACACCAACATCATCAGATTAAACAATAACTTTAACAACAACAATTTCAACAACATCATCAGATTAAACAATAACAATAACTTCTACAGGAAATTCAACAATAGCACCCACAAAAAAAATTCAACAATAAAATTCGACAATGAACTCAACAATAAAATCTCCACAAAATAACAGGACACACACACACGAACGAGTACATTTTCATACACTGTAATAATGAGGTATCAATCAATCAATCAATCAACCAATTAATCTTTGTCAGAGGTTACAACAACGTGACTGGGTAAACATTCTTCATTTATTTACCATTGCCGAGTAAAATTTCAGGAAAATGAGTATTGCCTTAAAATAATCATAGCGTAATAATAATAATAATAATAATAATAAATAATATAAAATAGCATCAATAGTAAATAAATAAATAAATAAATTTGCATGTACACCTAAAAATTAAACATCGGGATTATAGCCAAATGGCAATGTGTCATACTTTCCCACTCTTCGCCTTTTAGTATAAACCACTCTGTATATTTTTTTCTCCGTTCGTGTTATCACATCGTGTAATTTAGTCCTACGGATTTGGCGTGGTATAACGATGTTTTTAGGCGGTGCCTCGTTTACCACCATCTCCTTGAGGCTATCAAAACTTATGGAGTTCATGTTCGATGCATTTATAGCAATACCCTTTACTTTACATATAATTTTGACTGAGCTTGGGTCACCGCCGCAAAAAACTTTATAAGCATAATTCTTGGGGCCTCCCGAGACAAATTCTACTATGTACGACCCTTCACCATATCCACACAGCTCATCAGTCATCTCTCCTAAGAAGGTACCTGTAGGTGGCGACCATTCACCCTCTTTTTCCGTAAAAATAACACTATCGGTATCCCAATAGATCGCCCGATCGCCCAACTTCTCCAGATACTCGTATAGAACGAGTCTGGCGTGGGCGGTCGTGTAGCAAGCTATCGGAACACTGACGTTGGCCGAGTTTCCCCTCCCCTCCAACCTATCTACGTAATTAGCGAAGACAGCGTCCTCGCTAATCGGCAGAATACCAAGCACTTCTAAATTAGGATTGGTCAAAGTTTTATACAGGATTTCAACATCGTTGATTATTACTGTACGGGTGAGGTCTTCCCTTTGGCCAAATTTGCCCCAAAGAGAGTTTAACATCAGTTTTGATATTGACCTTAGTCCCGCGTTAAAACACACATCGTCATACTCTAGCACTATGCCCTCTTTCTCCTTCAACTCCTCCAAATACCTTGTCTTATCTCCCTCTGTTACACAGGTCTCGGGCCAGCCGCTAGCTTGTTGCTTTATTTTTAAAAAGCTATTTATGTATCCTGTAAAAAGACCACCTTCAACATTCGAACCATCATAGAGAGTGACCTCATAGCTCCACAACTCGTGAATATCCAAAATTTTGTACCCCTTTTTTACGGCCATTTTAATTTCATCGGTGACCCAAGTCCCAACGAATTTCCGCTCATCCACATCCTCATGTGGGCACGCCTCCTGAACTCCACCTACCGCACAACTCCTACATAGCGGAAAAAGAAGTTTTTCGTTTACACGAACAGGGAGAATCGGATGATAAATGTCCCGTGGGGGTAACACAGTACATTTCATGATTCCCTCACATTCGTTTAACGGTGGACATTCTTCCCCAACGTAAATTTGCGGATGTCCAACTGGATATTTCCGCCATTTATTCACATAGGGATACAACGAACAAACGTCTAAATATTTCATTTGTTCCCCAGAACGCACGCGGTGATACAGTTTCGCCGCGTTTGTTCGACCGCCGAAGAAAGCGTCTCGGGGGTTGAGAGGCTCCTTGACGGCATAGGGGTGACAATCTAGAAACTTCTTTATCTCCGGGTTCGATTGTAGGTATTCCATGAATTTACACTCCCACATCTCGATTAATGAGCATCCACTTTTTAAAAGATGCTCACGTCGGTATGCGGTGGCCTCGAACCTGGACCCCATTGTCTCATTTTGGTTATTCGAAATAGGGGTATGACGGTCGGGGAAGCAATCAGGACACCCATGGTAAAAGCAACCGTAAAACTCAAATATCGTTACGCCGCTTTCGCTCTCCAAATACCCATCGACTCTGTAGCCGGCATGTTTTACCTCGCGGCCGTTTGCAGCATGAGAAATTTTAATATTCCGCTTCTGCTTCTCGGACAACAACCACATAATGGCTATATGTGATTGCCTGTCTCGCCATCGGTAACCACCTGGTGGTACAACACCTACAGTGTTCTCCTTCAAGAAGTTTCTCTTATATGCCAAGAGACACGCGCTAGCGATAGTCAAAGCATCGGTGAAAGGATACACATTTGTCAAATGATGAAACTGTTTGCTAAATACACAACACGCGCTTCTTAATATTGTAACATCGTTGGAGCAATACTCCCTCAGGGGCTTTTCAAAGTCAAACACAGTCTCTGACTGTGTATCGTACCACTCATCAAAGGTGGATCTTTCACCGATGGTCATCGTATCGTAGCCGAACGATTCCTTCTCAGGAATCGAACCAACATACCCTCTGTTTTCCATCCTAGTGAAAAAGTGTAGAAAATAACCCTTCTTAATATCTACATCTAAACTAAACGCCGCAGGTAATTTAGAGAGAGCCATGGGTAGAAAGTTTAAAGAATCTATAAATCTAAAATTTTGAACCTCCATTGTTATAATTTTGGTTCCAGTCATTATAACTTTGGGGGTCCATTTATTATTAATCACCATATATTTTAAAAGAAAATGACCATCATACCCCTTCATATTATGAGCAATACAAATAATTTTCCTGAAATTTGTCCTGGGTAATGCTAAATATTTGAAAAAATCTTGTACGGGGTCGCATGAATCAAAAATATGTTCACAAACACCGCATGTATGACACACATGATCGCTTTTTGTAAAATCTGCGCAATCGGGGCAACTCTGCTGTGCATCACATAGAATGGGGATATGCTCGTACGACCCGTTGCCTGCTGGCTTATCTTGACGACATTCAAAGTCGTAATAAATATAGAGCACTTTGTTGATGTTTTTATCATTGGCACTCCCCAAACTGCGTTGCATGAAACAGAGATGCTCCGATGGGCAAGCCTTCCGACACACATTGCAATATGTCTCACCGCATCGGTGTTTTTCACCACCAGCATTTGGCTTGTAAACCTTGTTGCATTCCCCACAATATTTTCTATTTTTGCAGAGAGCCGCACCATTTTTTTATGGTTTTCTAAACAAACCGCCCCAAAAAACCATCGGTTACACCCATCACATTTTTTTTTCAACATTTTCAACACATTTAGGTTTTTCGAAACAGCGATCGCAAATGGAATCACATTTATGCGTTGTTTTATGGTCGTAAGGCTTATGGCACTCCCTACAATAGTAGGAGCACGAAAATGCACCCGTTAGTGAGGTGATGACGTTAAAATGTCCGTTTTCATAAATCAGATCAATGTAACCCCGTGGCTGGCTTTCCGTCGGTTTAGGCCCTTCAAAAATAACATCCCACCCCTTCCTATCCCCAAACACTGTTAAACAATAATTTTTTTAAAAATTCTGGATTTTTCTTATCTCGTCAACACCACCCCCATCCGTTAAATCAACCCCGGAATCATTCATCAAATCAATAGCTCTCTCTCTTTGTAGATTATACACATCATCCTTCATCTTCCTTAAAACAGCCCGCTGATCCTCGTGCATGGATATGCCGACCGCGACAGCCCTCGCCAGACATATGGTGCCATTATCGGGTATTACCACAATGCTGCGTTTTTTTTTACAAAAATCGTCAAAAGACATTTTGTTGACGTATGTGCTACGTCTTCCGCGACCTAAAGGCATATCAACGTGGTTAATTTCCACGGTGATATGCCCTGATGTTGTGAAAGAGTCATTACTTTGAAGGATGTTTGACACCACTTTCAATACTGTCTCAGCATCCAACTGATCAGCTCTTCTAAAGGGAATGTTTGCCTTCTTTTCAGGTGTTAAACTGTTATATAAAGTTAACCCTAATCTATCATTCCCTTTTACACGGCCATCCTTCACATACCGTACAAGGCCCCTGAAACATTTTTCCACCCAGATGACCGGATTGATATTCACCGGAGGCGTTTTTAATGCCACCTCAATCACCCTCCCGGGCAGCTTAAATTTATTAAAAAATTTCTCCCTCTGCTGAATCAATGTAAAACAGGTACCTTGGGAGTTGTCGGTGTCTTCATCACCGCTCTCGATGTCGGGGGTTTCCCCACTCTCGCTTGAACTCACGGGTTCCTCCTCCTCCTCCTCCCCCGCATCAGCGGTCGTTGACGATGTCCCAGGGGATGCCTCATTCACCGCCGCCGCCGCGTCATATCCGCGACCATTCGCGACACCGTCACCCCCTTGATGCACGCGGGGCTGGCCACAGCCAGTTTGCCCGCTCCCTGCGTCGGAGATCGGCTCTGCAGCATCTATTAAATGAATTTTCATGTTAATAATCTAATTTGATATAATAATAACAATTTTTAAAAGCAATTCCGGAAAGAATTTATCTTCCAGAAATTAATACATAGTAATAATAATAATAATAATTTACATTACAATTCTCAGCTTCCACCATCGCCTCTCCATTAGCCTCATTACCGTCTCCCATCTCAGGTGCAGGGTTGTCGTTGTTGTTCCCTTTTGTTAAATGAAATTTATGTTACAGTGATTTTTAATAAAATAATAATAACAATAATAATAAAAGCAATATCCAAAATACCTTGTTTGGATCGCTTCTTTGCAGGAGTTTCCCCAACAGCCCCGTTCGCCCCCTCGCCTGTGCAACCTCCAGTAACCCCGTCAAGCATTTTTCTTAACCGCGGGTTTTGGTTGATGATCCACGCTGCCTCGGCATCCTCAGCGCTTACGCATGAGGGTGGCGGATTACCCGTATGCACCCTCTTTCTCCCTTTATTCGCCTTGAGGCGTCATATGCCCGACATTGAATAAACAACGCCTCGCTGTCGTATCGGATCTTTCTAGCCTGGGTCACGGATGCGATTAACTATTTTCCCCACGATTGATCGGTTTCGTACTCCATCGTCGCTAAACTCTCTCTCTTTCTCACACGCCTACACACGTACGATGTGTTCTTGTCGGATACCTCAGCGGCAGTAAGCGAACAGCGGCAGTGGCGCACATTTTATGAATTTCGAAGGTGGTTTGGGATTGGTCGATGCGTTTTGGTGTAGGAGTGCGCGATTTAGTGTGAGGGCATACAAATTAGGGTTTGGGGTGCACGTACGGCCGTTAGAGGTTGTCACCTAAGACGCCCTAATGACTGCAACGCTGATGACATTGATTAGACCGGCCTTCGTGGCGCCACCAGATATTCTTGCATAGTTAAGGTTTGGGGTTAAATAAGTAGCCACGCTAAGGAGTGAGATTGTAACGTAGATTATTTGGCATTGTCTCGTTTTCACATTCTTTCTTAAGTTTGAATCGCTGGCAAAAATTACACTTCTATATAAGTAACCACGCTAAGGAGTGAGATTTTAACGCAGATTATTTGGCGTTGTCTCGTTTTCACATTCTTTCTTAAGTCTGAATCGCAGCCAAAAATTACACTTCTATATTTTCCGCATCATCATCATCTTCATCATTCGCAACGCTGGATACCTACTGTTGTGCTTGAATCATTAAAAGTTAATATTTTTAAATTAATCGCTGGTTCGTAAATAATTATAAAGCAAACATCGGGGAAGACATCAGAACATATTAAAGAGTGAATTTTGAACGTAGTTTTGATAAAATTTCTTAAACATGGTTATGGAGTAATTTTCGTTTTATATGCTTCAATCGTAAATTTCACGCATTCATATTATTATTATTATTATTATCAGCGCATTGTTCTTGTAGAGGATGCGCCGCTGCGATGGGATATAAAGCGTTCAATGATCGACGAAATACAAAACTTGTTATAACATGTTTCTTCTTCTATACACACCGCGTTGGATAACCGCCTTTCTAATTCTTAAAATAACCAACTATTTGTCGTCAATTTTCGACACCTTCATTCGCTTGTGAGAAGCCGTGGGGTTAACAACGAAAGCTGTACAATGAAATCTTCCGGCGTTTCTTCCTCTCCTGGGAGGTTTTTACCATACAACCCTTCGAAATCTACTGAAGAAACAATCAACGCACAATCGGGCAAATCAACATTACGGAGTCACGCGGGAAAATTTCAGGATGAAAGATTTCCACGCGTTATCGATGGGTGAGAAGCCATCGCATAATGTTTCCACGGTGGAAGAGCGGTGTCCTCTGGACGGTAAACCCTATCTCATAATGGTGACCGCTTATGATATCAACTCATCCGGTACGAAGAAAGTGCACATAGGAATGGATTTTCGGAACGAATTTAAACCTGCAGTCTTCGTAGGAAAGAATAGAGCTTGTGGTGTTTTACTCACGCCTACGCAGTGGAGAGAGCTGATGAGTTATGGCGAAACGATTGAAATGTTTTTAAAGAGCGGTCTGGGGTACAGGGCACCGGACATCGCCTTTGACAATGTAAAATTGACATTCGACGAGTTATATGGAGAAAAAGTTATTAAAATTGCAAAAGAGGACAGGTACAGTGTGTGGCTGGGGAGTGCTTCATGGCTAGGCTTAACAGCTATGAAATATTGTATTGAACATGTTTTACGTTTGTGTGAGAATTGGTATGACGAGTATGTTCACAATATTTTTCAAACAATTGTGCGTCAACTTAAGGAATGTGTCATATCGAAATGTGCTGGTTGTAAAGATCCAGTGTTAGAGCATTCGTGTCATGACACCGAGACTTATCAAAATGAACTGTGCGAATTGTGCTCTAACTACGATTACTTTGCGGGTTTGTCTGACACCGAGACTTATCAAAATGAACTGTGCGAATTGTGCTCTAACTACGATTACTTTACGGGTTTGTCTGACACCGAGACTTATCAAAATGAACTGTGCGAATTGTGCTCTAACTACGATTACTTTACGGGTTTGTCTGACACCGAGACTTATCAAAATGAACTGTGCGAATTGTGCTCTAACTACGATTACTTTGCGGGTTTGTCTGGAGAAAACGGACTCGACAATAAAAGATTTCTTTTCGAAATTGCTGCAATTTGCAAAATGAAATATAAGTTCTGCTATGAAATTATAATAATTATACTCTGTGTAGTGCAAAAATTCTCAAACGCATTTTATTTGATACCATTGTTTTTACTCAGTAAAATAAACCGTCATTAATAATAATTAAATATTTAAAAATAAATAAAAATTATGTCATTGCTACCTGTCTAGTGAAAAATATATTAAAGAGTAAATTGTGCACAAATACTTATAAATATGATCTTATGTCACAAACCTGTTGTTCACTTTGAGTTGCAAAGTTTATTTCAATGTAAATAAATTTTATATACCAATGAATTATATTGTTTTCGTTTACTTGAATCATCCCGGCATTTTATTATAATTATTATGCTCATACATGCTAAATAGCCTTTGTGGAGTTAACGATTTGAGGAAAACGCTTAGGGTGAAAGACCCGTCGTTGCATCAGCAGGTATAACTCGCGGCCAAAGAATCTAAGGGTATAATTAGCGATACCGGCGCCGTTCCGGGCCGACCCTTGTGACGGTGGAGTGAGGGGGACGTAGACGAGCCGTGGGACCAGCCCTCGTGTCAAAATTTCGCACACCGCCAAAGTGAAAGTTTTTCCCACCCCCACCCAAGCGTTCTTACGACACCGTCAACCCCTGACGTAGCTCCGTAGAGAGAGAGAGCACGTGTTTTTGAACGCGCGTGAAAACTCGGTTTGATTTCGACTCCACAGTTGTAAAGCTTATCTCAATGTAAATGAATTTATATATCAATGAGTTGTAATGTTTTCATTTACTTGGATCATCCTGACATTTTATTATAATTATTATTATACTCATGCATGCATGCTAAATATTATATAATGATTTATAGTAGCAATAATAATGAATATAACTATAAAAGTTTCGAATGAGCATTCTATCTGCGATTAATTAACGCGACCCTCATAGCAAAACTCGCCATTAGAGGGGGAAATCGATCGCCATCGGGCTTGGAGGTTGGAATTCCGAAGATGCGAATGGGTTAGGGAGAGGGGATGGGGGCGAGAGAAAGGAAAGCATACGTCACACGAGGGCCAAAGGGTAGCTTAAAAACCTCAACTTCTCTCCATTTGCCAATCGCACAATTAGCCGAATGTTTAGCATGCTCAACTTAGGATGCCAGGTTCAGGCGTTCGATCCCAACATCCTCCAAACTATTTTTTCAGGTAAAATTTATTCTAATATTCATAGTTCCGGTTTTCGACATCCGAGGGCGCTACAAGTTTAATTTCAAGATGGCTACCGCCGAGAGAAGCAACAATTTCAAACTTAAAGATTTCTGGGGTGGGGGAACTACGGCACTTGAGCTGGATCCGCGTTACCGCTGAGGTTCCTACGACAACCTTACGTCAGCAGCTGGGGGTGGGGGACTTGGGTTGGAACCGCAGCGATTTCAAATCTCGCGCCATCATAACCTCACTGGCGCCAGTAGGGGGAGGGGAGGGGGTATGCGGCGTCTGGAACGACGAGATTTCAAATCTCGCGCCATCATGACGTCACTGGCGCCAGTGGGGGAAGGGGTGGGGGTAAGCGCTGTCTGGCGCTCTTACCGCTATAACTACTGACGAGACCATCGCCAACTTAAGACAAGATTATGAACACATAATCATATCAGGTGACTTTAATGCCAATTTCGCCTCAAGCCTCCTCCTCAGATTTACTCAACGCAAATAATCTACTTGACTCCCATCAATTTGGCTTTCGAAAGTCACATGGCACCACCACCGCACTAATTAAAATCACCGATTATATATGCAGACACATGGATGTTCCTCAGGGAAGAGTATTGGGCCCTCTACTTTTTTAATCTATGTAAATTATATCTGCTCGGTAGTTCGTAGTAAAATTAGAATTTTTGCCGATGATACCGTTCTATATAAAGAAATAAAAACCAGGAGGACCATCAGTCGCTTCGTGAAGACTTAAGAGCCATTTCAACGTGGTGCAAAGAATGGCAAATTGAAATTAATTACACTAAATGTGCCGCAGTTACGTTCTGGAAAAGTAAGATCATACATCTACATCTACATATTACCCTGCAAGTCACCTTGACGGTGGATGGCAGGGGGTGCCGCGCACCAAGTTCCTAACTAATTATTATTCACAGTTATCTATTGTGGTCACGTATTGTCCTAGGGAAAAAGGACTCCTTATACCTCTCCGTCCTACAAGTAGGCTTCGAGTATAAAATAGATGGAATAAATATTCAAGCAGCCGAGTATGTTAAATATTTAGGAGTAACCATTTGTCGAGATCTTTCATGGGGCATGCACATTCGTCGAGTTATAGGCGCGGCCAACAAGAAACTGGCTTTCATAGGTAGAATAGTACGGAACCCTTCAGAAAAAGTACGCGAAACACACACACACAAAAGTGGAATACGCCTCATGCATATGGGATCCTTACGAGAAGGGACATATAATTCAATTAGAAAGAGTGAAGCGCAGAGCAGCAAGATTCGTAAAACAAAAGTACGAACATAAGGAAAGCGTCACCTCATTATTGCGGGATTTGAACTGGGTACCACTGGAGTATCGTAGATTGCACTCAAGGTTGCGGCTTCTTAAGAAATATAGATCGGAATGTCTAAAAGACGAGGTTGTAGGAATAATTGAAGCACAAACGTATATAGGTAGAAACGACCGTGACGATAAGATACGTGATATCGATTGTAGGACGGAGCGTTATCTAGGCTCGTTCTTTCCGAGGACAACACGAGATCACAATAGAAAATTTCAACCTGCGATAGACAATCTTTAGGTAGGTTGTGATGCATTGCACCCCCTGCCACCCACCAATTAGGTGAATTTCAAGGTAACATGTAGATGTAGATATTACGAAAGGGTGAAATGTAAGAAGGGGCTATATAGTCTCAATTTCGCCCTAAATAAATTCGTGTGTCTGTCTATATTCATATCCGTTCTCTCCATCTCTCCAACGCGTCGTCGCGGCTAACGCGCGTATCGTCTCAAGCAAGGCCTCTGATTGGATAGCTTCAGTTCTCAACGCCCGTAACGCGTGCATGGAAACGCACGTTAAGACTTTTCCAAATTTTACTTAGAATTCACTTCCCGTCATCCCCTCCTCAATAGTGTCATTCTTTCACTTTACCTTATCTTCCCCTGGTTTTCCCCTTTCCTTCCAACTTCACTCCTCCCACTAATCACCTAAAACTCCCAGTGCTATCCACCCTCTCTCTCTCCCACTCCCTCTCCAACCGACCTTAACCCCACCTCCCATCTTCCCCCTCTCTTCTCCCCTCCTTTCTCCACCTTTTTGTTTCCTTCTCAACCTCCTGTTATGGCCATATATTTTTTGATTCGTGTTGCCTGATGATGATGGTGATGCATCGAAACTGATCGTACGTGTATATTTTTATGTGTATTTAACACAATGTTATTTTAAACTGTGTCGTTTTGTTCAATTTAACAATGCCTATCCTAATCTCATTTTAACCAAACGAAACGTCAAATAAAAATCGGGGTTATTAGAAATGGTAAATAATTTAAAATAAAATTATTTCTGGTTAATTGGTAATAGTATCTCTATTTACGACATATATAATGAGCAGTTAGTAACCCTGTTATGCTCTCAGCTAACGAATAATTCGAGAATGGCCTATTCCATTGCAGCCGTTCTTTCAGTAAACAGTTGGCCTAACGCCTAAAGAAGATTTGGATGATCGATTAGAAAAAGATTTGTTTTTCGAGAAACTAGCCATTAAAACTTTTTCCCTAATTGTTTTAGAGGGGTAGTTGCAGCGGGCACGCGCTGGATTCCTGCGAAATCTGAATAATTTACATATACGGGAAGTTTGTCAAAACACGTATAAAAGATAAGACACTAATATATTCCCATACACTAAATATGGTATATCGCAGGATTAATGAAGAAAAGGATTTCCTATTTCCTCAACGATTCCTGCATTTGCGACGAATTTGCCAAGCGACAAATTTGTCTTGCGACGAATGTGGCACGCGACGAATTTGCCACACGACGAATTTGCCACGCGACGAGTTTGCCAAGCGACGAATTTGTGTTGCGACGCATTTGTCATTCGACCCCTGAATATACATATATATAAAATTATTAAAAATTTAATCACTACCAAATGAAACTTCCGAGTCCATTGTTGATTTCATAATTAACTCGCTTTGGGAGCATGGTGTTGATATGAAAAAGTGCATTGCTTATGGAGCAGATAACGCTGACACAAGTTTTGGGGAACTATTAAGAAAAGGTACAAACAATGTCTTTTATAAATTACGCGAGAAATTTAATCTCGACTTAGTAGACATTGGTGCCCGAGAGTACCAACCCCGGTTAAATCAACCGTTAGATGTTCGTGGTTAAAACTAACCGGCGGTTAAATCAATATTGGAGTGCACCAGCATTAAACAACGGTTTTGTAATCGCGGTTTGCTGACGACCGGTTTCCTCTTTGATTGCTACGCTCAGCGCTGTTGCCACATGTTTATTGTGAAACAAAGTAATAACGAAAACACGCACGTCTAATATCGTGATTCATTTGTCTAGGTACAATTAGAGGTTTAGGGTCATTCCATGCCAATTCATCCAACCCACCATCTCAGAATTTGAAGAAATTTAACAGAAAGTACTGATCAGTGGTTTTTCACCATGCAGAAAATTTTTGTCATCAGTTAAATACTTTCCGAGTTACATATATTTTAATATGTCAAAAGTGCCACTGAAAATAGCCTCTACGTCAGCAGTCTTTTTTATAGCATTCTTCATCGTCCAAATTAAAAATATTAATCAATAGCAATTGCAATTAATTGCTAAATTAGCACAACCTTATAGCCCATGGGTCATTCAGATCAAATTCACAGGATTCTCACATTAAAATAAAATTTGCAACTACGTACCATTTAATTATTTATCTTTATTATGTTTTATAATCCTTATATCAATAGTTTCAAGTTCTGAAAATACTGCCATAATTAATCTGCGACACTCACAAGCATGTAGATTAAATGAAATAATTCAAAAAACCAAAGCAATAGTATGGCAAAGCGTGTATAATTCAGTAAAATATTTCCAATATTTATCTTAAGCCACTAAACTATTATAATACATATAAAACCAAAACTAAAATGAATAAGTTTTTATGGTTTTGAAGGTGTCACAAATAGAACATATAATCAATTAAAGGCATGCTGCCCTATTTTGTCATATTTTTGAAAGCATGGTGTCAAGCACATTGATGGGCTATCATAACGGCCAATTTTAAGGAAAATTTAGAGCTGCAGAAATCAATTTTTTGTGCTCATTGGTCTTGGAGGGGCCCATTTTTAAATTGAAGTTCAGAAAACTGTAATATTAGAAACATCATGCCCATATAAATATTTATTTCCAGTTCTTAAATTCATTGGGGGCCTTATTGATGTTTTCAGCAAGTTATTGGCTCTAATGCATCTTTCAATATCTGGAGAATGAGGAGTGGCAGTTAATATTCTTGCCAGCACAATTCAAATTTCCTTATAATTATCAGTATATGTGGAGAGTTAAAATAACTCGGACAAATCTAATCCATGGTGAAGGATTTAGTGAATTTTTTGTAAATTTGCAGATGGGTCCAGTGCTAAAAACGGCTCTATGGTTGTTAAAACTCGTGCCTGTCACTGATGAATAAATGATGTTCCTTTTTGTGGTGTGGCAGCAGGGCTGGCACGAGCTACGGGCAAGTCGGGTGGCTGCCCAGGGCACCAAATAATTATATGGGGGTGCTATCCTGATCATTTATCTATGCATTACTTGCAAGTGACTAAATATTGGATACCAATTTATATCGATGAACAGGCTAGAACCTTGATGGCAGTTCTTTTAATTTTTCATTATCAATAACTTGTACAGAGCGATGAATAAATTAACATGTACTTTTTAAATATCTCAACAAAGATTAATGGAGGGGGGTGCTGGAGTGCTATCTCGCACACGGTGCCAAAATTCCTCGGGCCGCCCCTGCGTGGAAGTGTCCATAGTTCTATATATTTTAGATATTTTATTGGGGTATTATCTTTGTCTTAGTTATTTGTTTCTATGGTTCCATTTAAAGTGCCTTCCCATCCTCCCAGTATATGTTCCCGAAGTTCATCAATGGCCTTCAAACACGATTTTAAATGTGATGTCTTTTCTTTACAGAAACAAGCTGACAAAGCTTTATGTAGAGTGTTTTACCGCACATACGGTAAACCCTTGTTTTCATCTCTCAATATCTTAACTCTACCATCCATTTACATTTTGAGCTGTGCAACTTTTGTTAGATCTAATCATCAACTTTTTCCCACAAATGCAGAATATCATAGCCATTTCACCCATTCATTATTTGACATTCACATTAATGATTACAATAATGTACTTTGTCAAAGAGGCCCTCACCATTCAGCCTCTGTAATTTATAACAAATTACCTGGGGACATAAAATCAGTTTCATCCCACAAATTGTACAAAAGTAAAGGTAAGAAGTTCCTTCAGAAGAAAACTTACTATAGTTTTTGTGAATACCTTGATGATTATGTGTGAAATTTTTTGCTTTTCTTTGATCTTCTCTGATGTATGTTATCAATCTTGTATCTTGCTTTGTATTTTTTCTTCTTCCCCCTGTCCCCCTCCTGTCTTGTTTTGTAATATTTAGTGACGAAACCATGCAAATGTATTTGCCAACGGTGAAATAAATTATATTATATTATTATTATTTACCAATTGCTATGTTATCTGCTTGATTTTTTTTAAATCTTAAAAATATTTGTAAAATAGCAGCAAGAACTGCCAAAAAACACTAGATTGCCAAATTTTGTTAAATATTTGTAAAAACCTTTAGATTCCCCCATAGAATTATTTTTACTAAAATAATGAACTAACGCATTCCAGGATGGTAAAATTCTATATAAAAGTTGATGCAAAAAGTCACTCCAGCACACTTCAAACAATTTGGGGATTGTTAAAAGAGACAGCTCTGCATTTATATCAATGGTTTTCAATTCATTTGTCTGAAGGCCTGATTGGTGGAAATATGTTGAAATCCCTACTAAATTTTGGAAAACAATGTTTACTTCGGCTATATTTTTTCTAATAATTTTCCACACTAATTGGGCTCTGTGGGCTCCAGAGTGTATTTTCATAATTTGTGATGCTCCTAGTTCTCTTTTCTCATCATCAATAAGCTTTGTCAAGCCATTTTTTTCTCCGTTGTTTAAACTAGCACCATTGGTCACTATAGATGACACTTTTCTAAACAGCCATCTGTAATCCCCAAGATTGTCACTAAATGCCTCTTTTATAGCCTTCAACCATGTTCTGATTGTTCAGGTACAGCTAAAAACAATGTTTCTTTCAGGCCATTTTTGTTGACAATTTCCCCAGCATGTAAATTTTATCAATATTTGTTCTGTCAACTGAGCCATCAATTCTCAGTGACAATGCTAAGCTGCTTTCGATCTTTTCCTTCAATATTATGACATTAGATTCTACAATACAGTTAACTAATATGTGTAAATGTAAAGATGGAGTGATGTATTGTAAAATGATATAAGGCCACCTAGTGAAAAACGTTCTAACTAAATTAGCCATTAACATGATTCAGGTACCTAACCCACAACAAAGAGTATAATTTATTCATGGCATTCATGATTCATTTATTACTTGAAAAAAAGAACTAGCAACTGCACAAAATTGATTATAAAGCTGCACATTTGACTTTTAGAACTACACAACATTGTTAGAGCTGTATGTCAAAATAGGCCCTGTATCATAGCAAATGAAACCATGTTTGAAATAAATTCATTTGGATTCTTTAAAGGAACATATCTCTTTTTCTCATTATTTTCCAACACTTTTGTTAATAAATTATGTATTTTTTACATATCTATGTAACAAATATATTGCACATAAATAACTGCTACAAAAGAGTTGATGTATTGGGAAAGTGAGTGCCCAAGATAACATCATAACTATTCATATTTTCTATCTTATTCATATTGAATAACAGCTACAATTCCAATGTTATCTTATCCTAATTCTCTCTGTGGATCTCTTTGCCCTACCCATGGTGCAAACCTTGTGCATAAGCCCAATTTCCTTCTCATTCACTCAAAGATCTATATTCTATTATGTTCCTTTTATCAATAATTCCTTATCCACACTCAATCCATCCCTTCTCATAAATCTCTTGCATTTCTATAATGGATATTATTAAGACTTCATTTTTCTGTGTTTTATTGTTATCAATGTTATAATCTTATTCATAGTTTAGTATGGTTGACAATTTGTTATCTCTAACAATTTAGTCAACTGTAATAGCCAATGATAGTTTGCTGTTTATGGATCATTCTTAAATAAATAAATAACTTGTTTAAGGTAGTTTTTTACCGCACATACTTTCATTCTAATGGAAAATTAAGGAACCTCTGACAAAAATGAATTTTGTTGAGCTGGTTCTTTCAAAAGGTTAAAAAAACTTCATTTTTGGTCAGCTGGTCTAGATATAATCACTTCCAAAGTTTTTGTAGGTTTATTTTTATGCATTTTAATGCCTTTTTAGATATTAACTCAACTTTTTTGAACATATTAAACAATGCTATGAGTTATCATGTTATATGAAAGTATGAGAGGGATCATGCTATGAAATATAAACTGGAATGTACTGAATTTACCCATATATAAACCCCCTCCATATAAGTCCCAATCTTGCTTTTTGAAACAGAATCTAAGAGAAAAACTCTTGAATAAAAGCCACACCTTAAAAAATATTGATTAGGTCAAAAAAATTATGGCAAACTGAAAATCACTAATAAATACAGTTAGCAGTACAAATTTAAAAATATTCTTATTATTTATAATAATAAATTATTTACGTGAGTTATCTGTAACTCATCAGCAGTATTGCAGGATGTAAAGTACAACCCAGGTATCCCTCGAGATATGCTTTTTGCTAATATGTCATGACAAAATTAAGGAAAAAATTTGAGATACAGTGGAATCTCCATTTAACGTTTTCTTGGGGAACAAGTTTTTTGAGCCTTATATGAAGTAATACCTTAAATGGGGATAGTCTAAAATTGAAAGATTAAACGGCAGTTTATTAATATCAAATTATTATTAATTGAAACAAATATTAATAGTACAGATTAATTGAAAGGTAAACTTACTGTCAAGTTACAGGCTTTTTATATGGAATAAACTAGTATGGAAAGGTGTACTCCATGTCAGAGTACACAGTTTCCAAATGCGTTCTTTGAGATCGACAAATTTTAGTAAAATTCCCCAATACCAAATTTCATCAAAATATGTCCTGCGGTTCCTGAGTTGAAACGTACATTGTAAGCTACGTGTAGTTCTTCATGTAATATGGTCGTAATTATCGTCCGATTTTAACCAAAATTGGAATCCTTGGACAAATATTAGTAAAACTTTCCAATGCCAAATTTTATCAAAATACGTACAGCGGTTCCCGAGTTGAAAAAGAGGAGCATTGTAAAATACATGTAGGTCTTCATGTAAAGTGGTCGTTATTGTAGTCCGATTTTAACCAAAATTGGAAACGGTCGGCCAATTTTAATAAAACTTCCCAATTCCAAATTTCATCAAAATACGTCCATCGGTTCCCGATTTGATACAAGTACATTGTCAGCTACATGAAGGTCTTCATGTAAAGTGGTTGTTATTGTAATCCGATTTTAACCAACAATGGAATCGGCAGACAAATTTTAATATAACTCCCCGATACTAAATTTCATTAAAATATCTCCAGCTGTTCCCGAGTTGTAAAATTTATAATTAATATTTTTTGAATGAACAAAAGAACAGCAATCACGTTAATTTCCTTTTCTTTAATTTTATCGTAAGCCATACGTTTTACGGGAAAAGTTATTTGACAAAAAAATGTGTATTTAATTATGTTACGAGTATTTAACGAGATACTCGCGAAATACGTTGTAAAGTACCTACATGTAGGTCTTCGTGTAAAGTGATCGTTATTATAGTCCGATTTTAACCAAAATTGGAATCTGTCGATAAACTTGAGCAAAACCTCCAAATACCAAATTTCATCGAAGTACGTCCAGCGGTCCCCGAGTTTATGCATGCGGACGGACGGACGGTAACGACCTCCCCTTTATGCGTTCACTTCGTACACTTCATGCAAAAAACGCGTAAAAAATGTAAATTTCAGATAGACGTTGTAGAATCCAGTTGGCAAATCTGAAAAAGAAGAATGAGCCATTTATTAAAATCTATGCTCTACATTAAACCGTGAATGACTTGCGTGAGATGGCAAATGCGTAAAGAGGAAGATGATATCGGAGGGATTGGAAAAGTGAAGAGAGTGCCGAGAATAGCGTGAGAAGCGCGAAGAAGTTATCTTTCACTCTTCTCTAATTATTTTTTGTTAATTCCACGTCGAGAAGCGAAGGTGCGTGAATTATTCGAGCAAATAAGGAATATTTTATCTTAAAAGAAATGATACGCGTACAATTACCAAAGATGTTATTAGTTACTATATGAAAAAGGGGTAGTTTTTCCTCTAACCCCAATTTTCCCATATACTTTTAGTATCTATATTCGCGGTTTCTATATTCGCTCCGTTTTTAGGAACTTAACCCCGCGAATACGAAGGGATTACTGTAATTTCAACGAGCTTCGAATAATTTATCCAGCGATGAAATATTGCGGTGAGCGTTGGCAGACATGTCAGCGCGTGCAATCGGCCAAACGTGCACAACGCTGCATACAAAATGACAACGCTAGCAGATGTTGGAATTTCCCACGTCCTTGTAGTCATTAGATTATAAGGGCGTTTGTTACATTTCGGCGCTTTATGCGAAATACACAAATATAATTGCTTATCTTGTGCGGTGTAGGGAAATGCTTCAGCGGCGGACGAGTAAGTACACGAAGTTTGAATAACATAACCTCGATGTAACAAAAGCGTTGATTTGAATAAAACCTCCTTTTGTGGGGGATTTAAGACTCAGACTATCCTCTTCTCACGAGGCCAACGGATCGAACCAGACCCAATCATAGTTGACTATACGGAAACCGAGTGGGCTGAAGAAGTCTCATGCCTAGGGATCACCCTTGACCGGCGTCTGTCACTCAGCGCCCACGCAACAAAAATGGCCTATAAAGCAATTACTCTCAGGATCAGACTCTCCCCCATACTAAAGTCCCCCTATGTCTCACTCCGAAACAAAATTTACCTATACCAGACAGTAATTTTCCCGGCGTACACGCACGTCTCGGCTGCGTGGAGCGGTCTCTTAAATAAAACGGGCCTAGAACAGCTCGCAAAGGCAGAACGCAGCGTACTCCGCACAGTATTACAGCTCGGCTGGAGGACCACCAACGAGGTCCTCCACTCTCTAACTGATACCGTCCCTATGGTGGAGAGGTTGAGAAACACATCACAGAAATTTTACCAGGCATTACAAACCAAGGCCCCCAGACTCCTACAAGAACTGGGTAAAACAGCGATCCGCCCCTGGGATACTTGCAAACGCCCGCGTGCATCTACGGGTTTGGACGAGGATCAACCCCCCCCCCCCCCAATACGGAGACGTAATAAACCTTTAAGCCGACGGAGGCTTATCCCAAGGAGGGACATAACGGACGAAGCACAAGGACCACCACAGTAAATCGATGCGATAGTAAATATGATTCCCGACCTTCTCTTGAGAAGGGCTATAACACCTGCAGTCAACAGGAAGGGCGCAGTCCCTAGTCCCACTCCTCCCACTCGGTGGAACAGGAAGGGCGCGATTGATTACTTGTGGCGAGAGCCTAAGGTTGGCTCGCCCAAGGAGGGCTCCCTACGGAAAAATGGCACACGACCTCCACTGAAGATCGTTTCGATGAAACTTTGGAGGAGGCCTTCTATCAAGAAGGAAGGAATTATACCAGTCGGAAGGGCGCAGTCCCTAGTCCCACTCCTCCCACTCCCATTCACCCGAGTCAGGGGGAGGAAACTTTTATGGGGCGATTTGGTTCTCGTCAGATACATCAAGTTGGTGAAGGCACCGTGAAAGCGAAAGGTTGAGCGCTGTCGTCGCTCTAATTTGAATGGTAAGACAGCCAATGAGTGAGCGCCAAGCCGAATTTGAAGTGATCATGTGATCATGTTGAGAAGTTGTGACTGTTGAACTAGGTAACTGCGTAACTGAAAGTTTATCCGCCATTACGGGAAATCTTGGGAAAGTGTTATTTTTTAGTACAGGTAAGGATGTTTTGACTATAGAGGAGTATATGAATGAATGGTTAACAACTTCATATATGCTGGTGATACATGTGACTCTCGGTGTGTGTTAATTAAGTTATTTTCTGTACGTTGCAACGTTTCCACTAGCTTGCAAAAATGAATCAACCAGAGAAGATGGTTCGTTCACGTAAGTGCTACGCACTAAACTGCAAGCATACGAGGGGAACGACCGGAGATCTAAAGTTGAAATTACATTCGTTTCCTCGCACGGAATCTACGTAAGTACTATTAGCTATATTTTTAAAAATATTTTTGTAAGTCGACAGAATTATATGCAGTAATACCTCGATATACGAAGTAGAAGCGCTCCGTGAGTTGCTTTCGAGTATTGAAACAATATATCGATTAATTAATGTACTTCTGTATTTTATTACCTACAGTACTACATATTGTGTAATAATATTACGTACCGAGAAAAATAAAGAATGAGTTACGTTTCTTTTTGAGATTAATCTTACTATGGTTGTGTTTACGTATGTGAAATTATATCCAGATTGCAATTTGGAACACACGAACCTTGTTCTACCGCCCAACTCAGCTTAGTTGTTATTTTTGATCCTTTAATAAGTGACTGAGAACCTTCTCTCGGATGTGTTTGTTTATTCCTAAGAAAGGCTGTGGCCTTATATCTATTGCATAATAAGTACAGTCAATTTGACATCCTATACATATATGTATATGTCCTGGGATGAATAACAATTATTATTGTTATGGGATTGCAATTTTTAACTTGAAACCTCTCGTTTCGAGATACGGCGAGTATATCGTGGACTACCTGTAGTAAAAAGGTCACTTATTTAGTGTACAGATTATTCGCATATCGAGTTATTACTGTAGTTAGATATGTATCTCAGCATTTTCAACTTTAATAATAGTAACCATTTAACGAGATACTTCACTATGGCTTGTTTTCATGTGATGCATATCTTCACTTTAGGAGCAAAATTGTATTTGATGCATATGTTGAAGTGTTAATAATTCTGTAATGTTATCATTCCAGGTGCCGAGAATGGGTTCCTATGCTTATTGATTCATTGAGACTGGCAAAAGTCACTTCTGTTCATACTTTGTCATGACTTGTTTCTTTATTATTGTTATGATGTTTGTCTGGTGGCTGGCTTCTGCAGCTTTCATATGTTAATTATTCTTTCGTCTGTTACAAACATTCTACTGTATTATTTTTTCAATGTGTGCATGTTTCCTATATTTATTGAACAATAATTGATCTATGTGGTTCAATTCCATTTAATATCTGTTATATGTAAAATATTTCTTCTGCAATAAAACTATTTAAATTTAAATTATTATTCTTTCTATTCTCACCCATTACTCCTCTGGTTACGTTATTCGTAAAAAGGTTTGATTTGCTAAATAAAAAAATTAGCGTCATTTATTGAAAAATAATGAATAAAACTAAATTGGTGTATGATTTTTGAAAATTGCGCTCGCCGTCTGTACGAAGCTGCCATTGGCTGCTGAAATTCGTCTGCTAGCTGCCTGTTCTCCGCTTCGATTGGCTGTAAAAATGACGGCAACGCAACAGCAGCGCCAGCTAGCCAGTGCCTTCACCAACTTTTTGTACTAGCCAGCTAAGACCACGATTTTAACAATGGAGTTCCCTCTCCCTGATACTGCATCTGCCTCAAAGAATATTCTGAGGGAATGTTGCATTGCGAGCTCTGCAAAGACTACTTCCATGGTAAGCAGTGAATTGAAATTTTCTTTCTTTTTTGGAGTTAGGTATACCAATTATTTCAACTGTTGATGGCATAATAATTCCATAATATGAAATAAAACAATGTAATTTTTCACTTTCATTGGAAAATTACCTTGTTTTATTTCATATTAGTTATACTAGATTATAAATAATAAAACGTTAACATTCTATTATGTCAATTGAGAAGTATTGACTAAACCATAGTAGATATAGAAGGCTTCGTATTTCCTGGGTCAATTTGTAGACTGACAACAGTTTCGCCAACCTTTCTGTCGGCGTCTTCAGGTTGAACACAACTTCCTTGTAATGGGGGATCCTCTTAAGGTCAGGAAAGAGAGAGAGGAAACATCGTTGAATCCCAAATGTGCGAGTATTTCAGAATGAGCGAGGTGCATAAAGACGGAGTCCGTAATTTAGTATAACTTTTTAAATATTATTAAAGATTAATGGATGCTATGTTATATTTTCATATAAACCTTTTTCCCATCCCAACTGATAGCTTGAGTTTTAGGGTTGCAGTACTTCTACTTAAGTGAACTCGATTGGGAGCTGAGGCACAATTTTGAATCAACAAAAAAGATTTAAAAATGTTGACTTACAATCAACTAAATGCAGTATTTATTTTCAAATTTGCAAAGCTTATCAGTGTTTACTCCCTTTTTCCCGATGTTTTCCTCAATATGTTTTAGTATTTATCGGGAACAAGCAGCATCTCATGCTGCAGTATGCATAGAATGCCAGCTTCTCTGTTTTCTCTATTTGCAGTGATGGACAATTTTTTTGATATGGCAGCCACTAATTATAATTCATTATGCCTGATTATCATATATCTTGGAAGGTATAGTGTAAGAGTTTCTCTCAGGTTCCCAAATTAAACCAATGTTAAATATATTGGTCAGGAACATTGGCTAAAATTTTATTTCTTTATGGAGTATCCTTTTGGAGAAATTTCACTTTGCCTTTTTACTACATAGAGCAGCAGTATTCATCCAGTGGTATTTGTAGTCTTGTTGGTACATGAAGTTTTTTAAGGGATTTGTAAAAATATTAGAGATCAAAGGTTTTGATGTTACTTATACGAATTGCATCATAAAATGCTTTTGCAGAAAATTAGTAATTGATGGAATAAAGTGATCTAAAGATCCTATGCAGACAGGCATAAGCTGTAATGTTGGGAATAATTTTGAAACCAGAAAAAAGTCTGCTGTGACCGGGAATCGAACCCGGGTCTTCCACTTGCTGAGTGGATATTCTACCACTGAACTATCATAGCAGATCAATTTTCTCGTTTCTTAATGCAGATGTTACGGATGCTACGATAGTTCAGTGGTAGAATATCCGCCTGGCAAGTGGAAGACCCGGGTTTGGTTCCCGGTCATAACAGACTTTTTTCTCGTTTCAAAATTATTCCCAGAGAAAATAGTGATAAATTATAACGGTTGTCTTTAATATTTTTATGTACTCTTTAAAAAAAACGTGTATGACAGTGAAATTATTTAACTTGAGAACGGTCAGTGTTAGCTATTTTGGCCATCTTGGTAATTTGGTTTAAAAAACAAAATTAAATGACCAGGTCTCCAAGCAATAGAAAGAATTCAAGGACGATTTATAAAATAGCTTTTCCTCAAAGAAAATATTCCACACTCAAGACATAACTATTCTAATCTATGTAAATACTTTTGCAGGATAGATGTTAACTTTTTGTTATTTTATTTTTAAGGAATACTGTTACATCATCTATCTACTTGCCTCAACTACTCAGTTTAATTAATTTTGCCATTCCTGGTAGATGTTTGAGACACCCAACTCTCTTCCATATCACTTTTTCGAGAGTGAATGTGTGCAAGTACTTTCCTTTACTTAGACGCCAGATTTTGCAATGAATATTTGCTCTAGATCCCACACTCGACTTTTTTTAAGACTCCTTACCAACTTTGCAGAGGAAGATAATGAAAGCTCTCTATTTCTGATTGTATTGTAGTTCATATTTTTATGCTATGTGTATCTCATTGTTTCAGTTTAATATCATTTTATTGTATTTATATTATTTTATTCCATTTTTGTTGTATTTTTATTATTGTAATGACGATCTTCGTAGTGTATAATATTTTATTATAACACATGTAAATGGGGTCCTCCTGTATGTGTTAAATAAACTATTATTGTTATTAATCTTTATTTAAATTATTTTCATTAATTACTACTATTTAGCTAGTTATTTAACCCAATACTTTTCCCATATGGTTTAATATATGCTTGTTTCCTTTGCCGTAAATAGCAAGTTGTGTGCCTGTAATCAAGGTTCCAAACAGGACAAAGCAACAGGCATCATTTCAGCAGTTGTCTAATGCTGCAGCACGAGAAAAGTTCTTGTGCCCATGTTGCATGCGTAGTAGAAGACCTCGCCTTGATGCAATTTTACCATTGTTAGTTGGTCTTCAAGAACTACCGCTTCGCATACCAGAAGGGGAAGCCCTTCAAATTCTAACAGAGAGAACGATGAATTGGCAGGTAACAATAAGAGGCTACTTTAAAGTTGTCTTAAAAGTTAAGGTACAATTTTTGCGAATATAAAGTTTGTGTTGTTTGTGAAAATTGCATTAAATTTAATAATCAGGTGCTTGATACAAAACTGCTAATTGTCGAAACCCATTCACAAGTTTTCATTTTAGAGAATTAACTTGAAGTTATATTTAGGCCTTAAATCTATTAACTACAAATGTTGCTTTACTAATGGCTGTCTGGCTAAGTGTTAAATTATATTTTATTTAAAACTGTTCATTTTATTGAATCACATAAGTTGCATTGGTTGGTAGGTTTATGAGCATTTCTTATATTTATATGAACATATAATTAGAAAATATTTTCTTGAATAATTTATAGGATAAAGCACGCCAGGCTCTCGATACTGAGGAATTGACAGCTGCTTTAGCAAAACTGTCAGTTCTTTCTAAAAGAATTAATGAAGCAGCTGCCCGTGAAAAAACAGAAAAAATTATTACCACCGAGCTCAAAAAAGCTGCTAATAATCCAGAGCTGCATTGTAAGGTTAAATCCATTTCTTCATTGAGTGGAATCAGTGAAAATTCACATTTGAAGCGGACAAATACAGATAAAAATGTAAGTGTTCTTTGTAATTTAAAAGAATAATTCCAATTTGAATTTAAATATAATGTATGCCAATGTTGAAGTGGAATAGTTAAATTTTAATTCATATCTAGCATTTTCTAAGTCTTCATTTTGTATTGATCTCCCAACTTCTTTTTTTTAACCCTTAAGAGATTGTGCTTGGTCTTTGAGACTATGCTCTTGTTGTTTTTATAGGGATTTCCCTACTCTGCATTGCTTTCTTTCTGCTGGTTGCGCACTATATAAATGACTAAATTCTTTTGTTTGCCCTTTATTATGATGTAAGCTGTAATTTACATTGCAAAATTTGTAGATAAGTGTTTACTTATCACACCATCACTAGAAACTAACATTTTATGAAGAAATCATCAATTGTGTTTTTTGACTTAGTGACATTTGGTCTGTGTGCCTGGTTGAGAAAAGATTTTTTCCTACTGCCCTTTTCAAGTATGGTCATTCAATTAAGCATTTCTCACTAATTGCTGTGGAAAAATGATGGACCAGCATGATTTGTTTTTGTTTCTGAAAAGAAAACAGGAAGACCAGAACCTATTCTGTATTGTGCTCAATATATATTTGCAGAGAGCATATTGTTGATTAGTACATCAACATTTCTGAGATCCAAGATAAAAAAGCAGAAGATAAAGCTAAGATAAGCTCAATAAAATTTAAGAGATGTTTTTACTTTTCAATTTTTATAGTTGACGTTCAATTTTATATCAAGTTTATTTTCATTTAACATATAATGCCGTATTCTGTTCCTTGTAAAGCTTTGTTTCCATTAGCCCACAGATTAATGTAGCTATATTAATAAGAAATTATGGTACAGTAAAAGGCCAATAATCCAGCACCATTGGGACTTAAGTAGTGCCAGATTATCAGATATGCCGGACTATTAGATGATACTCCTAGCAATACCCCTAGACACTTTAATTTCACCTTTTTACAGGTTATTCAGTAGTATAATATTTTTAAGTACAGTAATTTAAATAGTCTTCATAATAGTAAATACTGTACTACTGTAAATAGACTAATAATAATAAAGCAATACATGCAAATACAGTAGTTCATTTACCAATATTGTAGGGATGATCTCAGAAGTGATACTCGTTATTGGCTTCCCTTAGGACCATTTAGTAATAAACCACTTATATTATTTATTATCGCCAATTTCTGATGTAGTGTCAAAGTTACATACTTAATTTTGGCACCTTTATCACCTCTGCTCACATTATAAACCATTATATAGGTTGAAGGGCTTAAAATAATAAACAAAATGTGATCAATGCAACACAGAAACTTTGCGTTTGGCAAAACGGAAAATGGCAGACTGCACTGCAATACACTTGTTCGGCAAGCGAAATTTGTCTGGCTATAGAGTGAGCCCCAGGCTGCCAGATGCCGAACCACTGGGAGTTCTGGGCTACTAAGAGAATTTTACTGGATTTGAAAATTTGTTTAAATATTTTTTTAAATTAAATAACTTGATAATTGGATATTTTGCTTGATTTTCGACATTGTAGTCAGAATGACTGCATACAACCTCTTACATTAAAAAGTACCACACAACCTCTTAAAGGTTAAGAGACAGTGATGAGATGTATCATTTCTTTGATAATGATATTATTTTGAAGTTCCTTCTCAAACTCTATACATTTATTATCCTTGAATCATCATGAATTATCAAAGGTTTTTTTGCCATGTATTGGTATGTTTTAAAATGAAAATGAAAGCATGAAATGTTGTTTTCAGCTATGATAATGATGAATGAAAAGATTATGTTATATAATTTCAAAATTTTAAAAGTATTTTCAAAATTGACATAAATCTTGAAACAATTTTTCATCCCTCCTTTAAAAAGCTTCATCATACAACATTAAATAGAAAATATTAAAATATATTTGGAATTTCACAAAAAATGTCAAAATAGTTCAAAAACCAAGCATACATAGCTACAAGAAAATTATTTATTAAAATATTCCAGCAAACTTGTTTGCTTCTTCTGGCAGGTGCTCTGAACATTTAGAACTTCTCGCTCCAAAGAATTTACTTTTGATATAGTAGTGCTGTTCACATCAAAAGAAGTTAAATATCTTCGCACCACTTCAAGTGCCTGAACCGTTTCACCAAGTGTGGTAACTGATTCTTCTTCTTGTACAGCCTCTTCTTCTGCTACAGCCTCTTCTTCCTCTGCCTCTTTGGTATTACAGATTTCTTCCACGTCTTGTGGAGGACCAGACGTACTCTCAAGATCATCACACCGGACAAACTTCAAAATTTGTGTCCATGTCAGGTGCAATTTTCAACCAATTTTCGTGGTCAATCACATCGATATCTACATCAATTTCCATAGCATTGTTGCAATTGAACGCAGCCTTATGTAAACAGTTTGATATTGTTTGAGGTGTAACTGAATTCCATGCAGCTGTTACCATATGCAAACCCTGAAGGACGCTCAGTTTCAAATGTTTATTCATCTCAATGTAGGATACTGCTTTCTGCACCAAAGCCTTCCTGTACTTTGCTTTCATGGAGTGAATAATGCCCAAGTCAAGTGGCTGCAGATGGCTAGTACAATTAGCTGGAAAAAACACCACTTTAATATTGCGAAGAAAATCAGCATCTGGAGGGTGGGCCGGACATTTATCAATAAATAGAAGGATTTTTCTATTTGCACCTCCCATCTTTGCATCTAATGATTTCAAAAATGTTTTAAATATATCCGTTGTCATCCATGCATTTTTATTACTGGCATATTTACATGGCAATGCCCGTACATTTTTAAAACACCTTGGCTTGGCAAATTTACCTATTATTAGAGGCGTCAACTTTTCACTGCCATCTGAATTTGCACGTAAAAGTGCAGTTATCCTATATTTACTTCTCTTTCCACCATGGCACTTGTCTCCTCTAGTAGCAAGAGTTTTTGATGGAAGAAGGTTGAAAAAAATGCGTTTCATCTGCATTAAAAATATCATTCGGCTTATAGCCTTCTAAATACCTTACCAATGTTACACTCTTCCAGTAGTCAACAGCTCCTTCATCAACACTAGCACTTTCGCCACAAACACTTTTATATTCAAGTCCATGGCGCTTCTTAAATCTGTCCAGCCATCCATTGGAACCCTTAAAGTTTTCTATTCTAAGCCTAGTTGCTACCCTAATTGCTTTCTCCTTCAACAGTACACCATTGATTGGGAGGTTGGCGGAGCGCATTCCCACAAACCACTCTATCAATATCTTCTCCATTTCATCATATGGTGATGATTTGATATTTTTTCTTTTGATGGCTTTACCCCCACATTTCACTTCTTTGTCAAGTATTAATTGTTTATTCTTCATTATACAAAACAATGAAGACGAAGCAAGATTAAATTTGCGTGCAATTTCTATCGCAGGCATGCTTGGGTTCTTTTCCACTTCTTTTTCCGTAATTGTCAGCTTCTTCCTTTTACTAGTAGCCATTATTAAGGCAGGCAGGCAGCACAACGAAGAGTTGAACTGCTAGATAAGGTAGACAGAGAGGGGACAGGCATTACGTCATCGGGATTGGAGTAATCAGCTGACATGTCTCACAAGGGAAGCCCCCAAGGTGTGACACTCGTATCGGAATTCGACTTTGCAGAATGAAATTATATGCAAAATAACGGACTCCTATTTCTACCTAGGTGCCAACTCGACGTCGTTTACGAGAAAATGTCCTTTGAAAATCGCGATCCGAGAGTCATCGAGATAAGAACGTTAAAACTTTTTCATGAGCAAAAAGAAATCAGAAAAGAAGCATATTGTATGTAAAAATTACGATATACGCTCAAAACATTGTGAGTGGCTCATCATGCGCAAGCGGCTACATTGTCTGCTAAGACGGTAGCGGCCGCAAGGAAACCGTAAATCCTACAATGTAATGAATCCTGCGCGTATGTTCCTCATTTCTGGTATCACGCTCAGTTACCTGTTGTCATAGTGTGCTATATACTCGACGTCGTTTACGAGAAAATGCCCTTTGAAAATCGTGATCCGAGAGTCATCAAAATAAGAACTTTAAATCATGATCAATACATGATGAGATGGTAAAGCGAATGGGTGATCCGTAAAATTATGTTCATTAAGAATTACGGTGAAGAATTACGATGAAGAAAATAGTGGTTATAATGCATTGAATACATTTTTTTAAAAGGTTTGCATGTTTTATCGATGATACGCTGGAAATTGCGAACAAATTTAAAAAACCGGAGAAAAAAATATTGGTCCCTTCGGGAATCGAACCCCGGCAAAAATATTTGAAATCCAACTCGTTTCCCCTAGACCAACGCTCCAAGAATATTAGGAAAGGACTTTTAACGTTCTTATTTCGATGACTCTCGGATCGTGATTTTCAAAGGGCATTTTCTCGTAAACGACGTTTAGTATATAGCACACTATGACAACAGGTAACTGAGCGTGATACTAGAAATGAGGAGCATACGAGCAGGATTCATTACATTGTAGGATTTAAGGTTTCCTTGCGGCTGCTACCGTCTTAGCAGACAATGTAGCCGCTTGCCCGTGATGAGCCATTCACAATGTTTTGAGCGTATATCGTAATTTTTATGTACAATATGTTTCTTTTGTGATTTCTTTTTGCACATGAAAAAGTTTACTAAATGCGGGAAGTGTCAAATAAAAATTGAAGTACGAGTACATAATATTTTTTCACTAAATGCGGGTTTTTCACTAAATCGGGTTTCACTAAATGCGGGAAAATAATACATTGTTTATATGGAGCTATTGTCGGGACATGAAAAAATCTTCACTAAATCCAGGATTTCACTAAATGCGGGAACATTAAATCTGGGTTTTACTGTACTAAGGATTATAAAAAATTTTTAATTGTCTCCAGTTAAAAATGCTATTCTTCAAAGTTATGTAAAGGCTCATCACAGGGGAGAACTGACCTTGCTTCTGGATTGCAAAACTAAGTGGAATAGCGCAGAGCCGATGATTGAATAATTTTTAAATCTATATGATAATTCAATTGTAAAGGCATTAACGGATTTAAATTGTTCTGAATACTTAGTTAATGTTAATTTACCACTACTAAGGGAAATATTAAACACTTTAAAACCAATAAGATTGGCTGTAGAGGCGTTAGGTCGAAGAGATGCAATCCTCTTAACAAGTGAAGGGATTCTAAAGTTCCTTTTTGATGAATTAAAGTATGAAAATATTCCACTGTCGCAAGAACTTTTCCTTGCAATCAAATCACGCATAGCGGAGAGAAGAAATCAAAACATAGTGTCCTTAATGAGGTTCCTGCAAAATAGAGATATAAATTCGACTAAGGAATTGCCAATCTCTATAAAAAGTAGCATAAAGAACTTATGAACAAATTTTTCAAGAATTCTGAGGTAGGCCTAGATGCAAATTTGGAAGAGGATCAAGAAAAACAGAATGTTACTGCTAATAGCTTGAATGAAAAATTAGCTGATGCAATTGATGCATCCCTGAAAACAAAACATGGAAAAGTCGACTTTAATAAAACAATATCAAAAGGTACTGGTAAGCTGACAGAAAATCTCTCAAAAGTATTAGATGCATTAAAAACAATTCAGTCAACATCCACTGAGAACGAGAGTGTTTTCAAGCTTGTCGAACTTTGTTCCAAAAAAAGAGCGAGCATGAGCGATAAATCACTCAACGCTCATTGTTTTCTAAAATCTTATTTCTTAAGTGAAGATAAATATATATATATATACTTAAAGAAAAGGAAAGGCAGTAATAAGGGTGGCAACAAGGTGTTGAAGGATGCCCAGTGGACACCAAGTTGAGGACCAAGTTGGTAGGCTGCTGGGGGTGTTGAAGACACGCAAAAAACACAAAAACGTAAGCTTTTCGGGAGCAAGTATGCCCTTCTTCAGCAATGGAGTGTAACTAACTAACAACATGGTTGGGGAGCGTTCATCTTAATATATACCAGTGGAGCCAAACCCTCGATAATTTTTGTAAGTAATTAACATAGTTATTAAAGTGTAGCATTTCTCATTCTTACTTATTTCTACATTTGCCAAGGCACATCGATAAATGTGCACATTTACTGGCAAATGTACGAATAATACATATTTCTGGACACTTAAAACTTACATTTACCGAGCTTGGTGGTAAATGTACACATTTACCAGTAAATGCACACATTTCCCGATTACTTACCTTTACCGTAACATATATATATATATATATATATATATATATATATATATATATATATATACATATATATATATATACACACACACACACACACCCGCTCCCCCATTAATGCTCTTAATTGGTGCCAGGAAAATCAAGTGCTAACTGAAACAGCGCTATTCGGAACACGTACTTCCATGAGAAATGACGTTATAACATCTAATTCGTTCCCGAGATTCTATTAATGGAAATGTAACTTGGTAGTATTATATAAATAATACAGCAAAGTATTCATTGTTAATCATATTACATAGCGTAGAATAAGTCTTCATTTGCATTGCAATTGTATTTAAAATCGACCAGTAAAACTTGAATATAAATGAAGAACAGAATGCATTTTACGGAACATATTTTGATTTCATGCTGAATAAATCACACAGGAGCATTAAGGAATAGGAATTAGTGTAGAAGAGGATACCTGTGTCTACTTATATATATATATACAGGGTGAGGCAATAGTCACTATGCAGCCTCAATTTTATTAACACAAAGAAAATTGGAACAATAACATAAGCATCATGACTAAAGATACTGTTCAATTAAGAGAAGGCAACCAATAAGACAAAAACAAAATTGTATAACGAAACGATCGAAACCTTACTACGTTTCAATAAAGAAATATCGATTCATAAAAGAATTATTACATGTGCTTGATAAATAAAGGAACATGGAATGAGACCAAATAAAGGAAGAATTCAAATATCTTGGTATTACATTTTAAAAAACTGAACAATCGAAAATGGAGCAATAAACAAACAAATGTTAGCGCTCTCCAGCTTTTAGTTGCCGTAAAACCTCTAATTTAACCTCGAGAGTTAAGTATTTCCTCTTTTTCTCCTCTGACTGCCAGTTATCACTCATGGTCATTTTATTTAAATAGAAAATATAATTTATACAAAGTTCACTCTACATTTTGACCTGTAAAAACATCGACAAGTGTACAGGCGGACCTCTACTTACGAACTTAGTGTGTACCTGGAAATGCATTCGTAAGCTGAATGTTTGTAAGTTGAATTGAGATTTTCTTTAAGAAACAATGTTAATAAAAAGTGAACAGTTAGGATAAATTAATTTATTTTCAACGAAAACTTTAATTTCCTTGTACAAAGTTGTGTAGAGAACATTCAGTGGTTTCCAAGACATCTGTTGATGGGAGGGATCCATGATTATTTTTCTGAAGATTTAGGGGCGGAATTATTTGGTTCAGCAGGGCTATTTTTAGGTGAGTATGCAGGATATTTTTCTGATGCCTGAGAAGTTGATGCCGGAGAAGATGTGCTGTTGTCTACTTTTTTGAAGAATCTGTTCAACAAAAGTTGAATTGAAGACATTCTTTTCTTTTATTCATATAGGAGTTTATAGCTGGATAGCTCTCTGTGAACACCTTTATAAACTGTAGAACTTCTTTCTGCATTTGGGTCATTATCTTTTAATACCTTCAAAGCCTTCTTTACCGAATCGCTGAGGACTTTTGCAGACAAAACTTTTGTAGGAGGACAATTGCTGTCATCTTCCTGTTCTTTGACTTCCTTCTGCATTACTATCAGCTCATTATTTGTAAGTTCAATCAAATGAGAGTCCATTAACTAGTCCACATTTAAGGCATCCATTTCTAAATTTATACTTTTCCCATTTCTACAACTTATGGGTGATTTGCTCTTCGGTTTGTTCAGAATCCTGTGAATTGCTTGAGCAATAGTTTAACGTAAGTAAAACCTTTTGATGGTCACGATTACCATCTGGTCCATTGGTTGCAGTAAGGAGGTGGTGTTGGGAGGCAAGAAGACAACTTGGACGTTTGAGTCCAAGTTAGCTACTGTTACTGGATGACCTGGGGCATTGTCGGTGACCAATAAAATTTTAAAAGGCAAATTACTCGCCATACAATAATTTTTGACAGCTGGAACAAAGTGATAAAGAAACCACCGCTGAAATAGCAAGGATGTTACCCTTGCTTTCTTATTCGAAGCATGGTAAATGTTGCCTTGACTATGCCCTTGAAGGTCCTTGGATTTTCAGAGTGATAAACAAGAAGTGGCTTCAATTTAAAATCTCCTGTGGCATTTCCACCCAGAAGGAGGGTTAGATGATGTTTAGAAATTTTGAATCCAGGAACCTTCTCTTCAGTTGCAATGAAGGTCCTTGAAGGCATCTTTTTCCAGAAAAGACCTGTCTCGTCAACATTGAAAACTTGTCGAGAACAGTAACCCCCATCTTTAATAATTGTTGTCAATGCCTCAGGAAATTTTTTTGCTGTTTCGTGATTGGCACTTGCAGATTCACCAGATGATAAAGGGTTTTTCATATTTATCCTACATTTGAATTTTGCAAACCATCCAGAACTGGCCATAAATTCAGCAGGATCACTCACCATTTCCCCCATACACGATTTAATATTCTGAAAAAGGCTTCTAACCTTGAATCAATTCAGTACTCAATCATTGTTTTTTTCTATTTTGATTATGAATCCAAATTGTTAAACACTTTCATTTCTTCAACGATGACATTTCAATTTTTACTGACAATCACATACTGAAGTGAGCCTGTGTTGTGAATGTAATGAACAATTTTTTGTTTGTCTTTTAAAATGGTTCCAATTGTCAAACAATTGACATCATAAATACATCCAATGGAAGCAATCTTTCTGATTGCTTTATTATGTCCATTTTAGTTTCCATCGATAGCACTCGATGTTTTTTACTACTCATAGAAGAAGCACCATCAGTATCACTACTTTTATGCTTGCTTTCCATATTCTTAAGGGTATTATAAAATAGAAAGGAATATATAATGTCACCACACACCAGTACAGATACAAATGCACAGGGAAACTCGAGAGGCATAAGCAGGAGCATAACTATGTATCTAAGGGTCGTAGGACGACCTAGTAAGGCCTCCGTGCATACACGCCACTCAGGAAAACTAGCTGCAGAACTCCTCTTGCAGTGGAAAACATGCCTAATAAATGACATTTTTTTAAACTTTAATTTTTGTAACTTTAGAAGGCTTAAGTCTATCGATAATAGTTAACTTTTACATTAAAACATACCGTCACCAACACAAGAACCCTCAAAGCTCTACTGATTATAATGAAGTGAATTTCAGATGATATAGGAAACATTACAAATAGAGTTTAGGTTAGTAAAGGTATTATTAAAATGTAGAAGCATAATTACGTGTTCTTATCTTAATTTTTTAAAGATATTTAAGTGAATTTTTTGTAATTAAAAAAATGTCACTAATATCCAACAATGTGTTTTGATATATAATTGAGCTCCATGGTTTTCTCGTGTTGTTGAGGAAATGTTCTTAGCAGAGGATTGTGATTATTCGAAATTCTGGAAAGTGTACTTACAGATGTTGAAAGGTTTTCCAGTCCCTTTTCTTAGCTACTTGACTGTGTATGTGATAATATCCTTCATTATATGGTAGTCAGATTTAACTGTAAAAATTGTTTCACTAAAGAAGAAGAACTCACTACCATCTGCTGCCTTACAAGTAAATGTTTCGCCAAGGACTGTCTATGATCGACCAAAGAAAGTCCTAAGCTTAAACGCAGATCCCCAACAGTCAGAAACTTAATTAAAAGGATCTGTTTATGCTTATGTCATGAGTGACAGAATCAAGAGATAAGAAATCTCATAAAGGGGGTTGTTTGTGTCCACTTGATAAAAAGAACAAAGAGCTTCTACCATGGTCCAAACATTCGTATCTGCGAGAGTGTGTTCATTAACTGAATAGGGAGTCGATATTTCTTAGGACATGGAATGTTCGTAAGTATGAATTGTTCGTATCTTGAATGTTCGTAAGTTGAGGTCCACCTGTACACAGAAGCATCAAGCAACTGCAAATACTGACATCTTCAGTGTTGTAAATGCGCAGAGGCGCTGCACAGTGGACTTCGTAAATTACACCAGAAATTTTGAAGAGCGTCAATGTTAACATGCGAGTCCAATTCGGAAAAAGGTATTAAATTATTTTCAGCATTAATGCAGAACAGCGTTAAAGCAGGGAGTGGGTGTATATACATACACACACACAAACTGGCGAAGTTAATATCAAGTTGGTAAAAAATTGGTGGCAGCCCTGTACTAACTCATAGAAACTTGCATAGCTGTGAAATGGTTTAATGTAAGTCAAGATTAAATGTTAAAATAAAGGAAATACACCTGTAATCGGATGCAAATTTTAAGTTTTCAACTTTGATTGCATCCATATTTTTCTTGCAACCCAACATTTTTTAAATGTATGGGTAATTTGGATTTATTCATTAAATCTTGTTTTTCAAGCAAAATAATCATCACAACATTCTGAAAGTAATCAGTGAGCAGGGAGAACTTTTTTTGTCACAGAGTCACTTATAAGATTGTAAGAAAGAATATTAACTTTGTTTTACAGGAGGAGTCACAATCCAATCCTGGAAAAGTAGAGGGCCCCAAAGAAATTTCTCCTCCTGTACCAATTGCAGGTGCATTGGTACAGTGTGTGGGAGGACCAGCAGCAAATACATCAGTTCCAGGTATACCAGCCACATCTGGAGCTGGATTACCAGAGTTACAGGTATGCCATCAAAAAGAAGACAACGTTAGATATTCATCGATAGAAAAAGTAACTAGTGATAAAATTTGCTTACAAACTGTGATAAAAGGTACAAACCTAATTAATTAGTAAAATATCTACAAAAGACTTGTTTGTGAAGTTTGTATGCAGAAAGACACACACTGCTGAACACGGAGGCTTCTGAAAAGGCCCTTGCTGAACTCAGCACGAGAAATACCAGATTTTGAAATGGGAGAATTTCTGCCGCAGCAGTTCTGGTTAGAATACTAGCTCGGGAAGTGGAACACCCGGGTTATATTCTCAATCAATTTTTCTATGACTTTTCGGAAGTCATAGTAAAATATGAATTTAAATATGGATCAATTTTGTTAGGAAAAGTGCCAATTTCATTGCGGATATTCCTTCCAATATTAAATTTGAAATGTTGTTCGTGCCGTTTTTTTTTTACAAATGAATTGAGCTGAAGTAATGAAATTTGTTATGAATTAATTTATATTGATTGTGAATTTTATGTAAATGTATCCTGTTTATATTATTTCCTGATCATGGCCCTTTAAGAGAGTCTTTTTGACTTTTTTGGATATAGAAATCCTAAACACGCTGCAGTTACTTAGTTGCTTTACTGTTTTGTGTACTTCAATGAACTTGTATAGATATATATTTATTTTATATTTGTATTTTTTGTTTTATTTTAGCTTCTTGATGCATGCTTGAAATATATACATTTAAAAAATCCTTTGTTGCCAGTGATGCACTTGCATGCCTATTTTGCATGGAGACTCTGCATCCATTTATATTTATTTGTTTATGATTGGTATATTCATTGATCAATTTTTTAATACAATCGCTAATTTCCTCGTCAAGCTGGCTGCATCAGGAGAAGGTTTTATTTTAGTTGCAATATAGACCCATTTCCATGAATGTAAATATTTTCGAAGTGTATGATTGAGGAACTAAGCCATTTTAACATCAGGACTGATGAACAGTTTAAGGTGTTTTCCCCAATGCTATATATGCTTGTAGGATAGTTGTCTTTCATTCTTGTAATTGAGTCAAGCCTTATTCATTTTATCTCTGTGAAATGAATATTTAATGAATTGCTATTTCAATGAAATAATATTGATCGTTCTGTTTTTCAAAAGTAGCTTTCGATTATTTAGTGTGAAAGTTGCTGCAAATGAAGTTTATTGTTAGATTTCATTTATTTTTCTAAATATTTTATGAAAAAGGGATACATTTCATAAAATCTTATTTAAATTAATTTTCTCTCAATGTATGTTTTATTTTAGTCAATATTGCGTATACAAATCAAATTTAATGTTGAAATGTGAATACAAAACCTTTTTTAATGTCTTTTGCATCTAATTCAGATGCTTTCGTTGTTATCAATATGCAACATTAAGAAAATATAATTATATCTAACTTCGATATTTTATCAGGATACCCAAAATAATTTCTAATTATGACTTAATTTTGCATCATCATAATATGTAGCGTGCAGAATTTATGATTTACCTATGTTGGTTGGTTTGGTTTAAACCACCAATAGTAGTCGGCATGCTGTATCCACTTCAATTAGATGTTGAACTCGAAGGGGTGTGTTGTGGTGCACAAATGCAAAACTATGCCATGGAAGACTTTGTGTGGTGTATGTGAATAAAAATACATAGTATCAAATATATGCAGATGGACTGTGACTTCAGAAGATCAACTACAGAAGAGTATGAAAGAGGAAACTTGACAATCTGTATTTCTGCTGTCTTGGCTAAACAGGCTTAGATTGATTTTACAATGTGGAAATTAATTTTGCATATGTCAAAATTATTATTTCTAATACACAATTAACTGGATTTCTTTGTAGATGAACTTAGAAATATTATGGCATATCTAAGTGGAATTAAGTATGAGTAGTTAGGTTGCAATAAGAATCATCAAAACATGATACTGTTTTCACTCTTTTATTTTATCTAACAGGAAAATCAGTTACATTTTATTTACATCATTATTTTTTGGTCTTTTAAAAAAATTTCGTTAAAACTTATATTGTAACGATTTATCAAAGTTGGCATAATACACACAATCTTATTGAAATATCTTGTCAGTTGTTAAAGCCAAAAAAACTGTACAATTGACTCAACTTGAATAATTGTGTTAAATTCATATTTTTTAGAACTGCATGGTCAAAATTTTTGTCAGCATCCAAATGTTATTTTTCTTTTTCTATTATGGCTTTAACCCACTTGAGCATCTGGTGGTACTGGCTGAGCATTAAGTTTCAAATTAAATCTTTATCAAACATTGCATTGGAATAGTTCCCTCTTTCAGCATCCAAGTGAAGCTTTCCATTCCCAAAAACTTCGTAAAAACAAAATAAGCCAGTTCCATTTGACCACATTGTTTTTGTAATTCCAACCAAACAAACAGCTTATTTTGGAATCACATATTAGTATTATTCTGAAATTGTAATTTTATCTATGCTTGTGTTATATTAGGTGTGAAAGACTGAAGTTTTAACTCATTAAAATTTGTCCATAAGTAAAATTAGGAAGTATATGGATATTTTTTATGGCTGGAAGGATGTTTCAAATCATTAAGAAATAGTTATTTTTAAAATGGACAAATTTTACAGCATGTTAAAATTCCCAGAAAATAAAGTGAAATTCCTTTTAGGAATTGATCTCATGAACGGTTTTGTCATTTTTAATATTTAAAAAAGAATTCTTTATGATTTCGGTGACTGCAGTGTGTGTATAGATTAACCTGCTACTGAAGTCATATATAAGTAATTGCTATGTCATTATTTTAAAATAATAATAAATGCAAGGCACACTTAGTCTGGAGAAATTTTTGCAGGACTAAAGTAGTGCCTCTATCTTTAGGGTAAATTATTTCACCCCATCTTGGGCTTAAAATGGCTATATTTGTATTTTGCAGACATTTTGAGCCTTCATCATCCCAACACATTTCATTTCAATGTTCACAAGTTTATTTATTTAGTTTGTATCTTTTGGGGTTACTTTTGTGGAAGTTTCATCCTGTAAATCTTTCTAGGCTTGGTTTGATTTCATTTGGTACAAAATCTTGTTATGTTTTGGAGATAAGGTTTGTTGGTTCATACCAGTGCCTGGCAATATGAAGTAAATATCATTTAATTACCGTATTTACTCGCATATAGACGGACACTGCATATAAGCTGCACCCCAAACTTTTCACCATCAAAAATAGAAAATAAAACACCTGAATATAAGCTGCACTGAGTACTCAAAAACATGATTGAATATAGTGATTTGAATGTTTCTATTATGCCTCGATTTCAAACTTATATGGAATAAATCAAATTACAAGTATATAAAATGATCAAATTAACCCTGTCGCTGCTATGGACTTAAAACTTCTGCGTCAGCCGTGTGTGCAGAGTTCAGTGAACTTGAAGCACCCCTGTGCTGAATACTTTCCCTAGGAGCTCCACGTCTACGTTCATTCGTTCGTCTTTTAGTCTCTTTATATTTTACAAGTTATTTTGTCAATCATTTACATTCATATTGATTATTAACCATCTCGAAAAAATATTTTCATCTTTTTTGTTGATTATTTTTATTAATATCATAAGAAAACGAAAGAATCTAAACGCGACTAAAAAAACTTGGTTTGAGAACGGGATGTATTACGTATGAAAGTTGACACAGAACTGAAGATATTTCTGGCTTTTTTCCGTCTGTTTTAGGGCATAGGGGGTTAGAAAAGTGATGGCCATGGGATGAAAAAGGTTTTATGCGGGTGCAAAAAGCCCGGGGAAACGAAGTAGAAGCAGCCTTTTTCATCGTCCAAGGTTATACTAAAAACAGCTTGAAAATATATGTCTAAGCCATCTACAGAGTACATCTGTTAGTACCACAAAAATCCACGGCACTTCGTTAGCATCGATAGACTGATTGCGTTTTGAGCAGCGAACGAAAAAGCTTGAAACGCATATATGCGTCGATAGCAGTAGCGGCTGTGCGCTACCTCGACGCATATATGCGTCGATAGCAGCGAAAGGGTTAAACAAGAACACAACTAAGGGAAATAATTTTTATTAGGCTCTCCAAACTATGGCCCATGACCCCATTTAATGTAATAAGTACGAAAAATCGTAATTTACCCATATCACTAAACTGCCTTTTAATAAGAAAATAGCCTATATTTGTATATCGTGTGCCTATATTTTCTCAATGTCCTACAACTTCTGCATTATACCTATCCTCCTAAGCAAAAATTTGTGTCATGTCATGAAATATGTAATCTAACCACGGGATCCTCGAAAACTACCTCGTTCAGTGCCCAATCTTTTTGCGATCTATAACATCTTAACCTGAATAATTTCATATCACTGGTAGTCCATTTTTTCAGTATTTAATTACAAATTCCACAACTTCAGTGTTGATATCTGGACACCATTCTTTTTTGGGCCCTTGGAAGCTTTTTTTGTACACTTACGAATAAAAGTGTCATCACGTAACCATGCAGTTTCCATTTGTTTCAGCGAAAATAATAACTTTCTTTTTAAAAGATGTAGTATACTAAATTCTTCTGTTCATAATGTCAGAATATTAATTACATTTCCCTTAATATAATTAAAATGTAAATCACTATAATATTATGGATTGATAATGATATAGATGACAACTTCTTGGGAACGACTGAACCACTCTGTTACAAGACCACTTAAAACAAAGTAAATGAAAAATGCCAATTACTTATGAATGTATGTTGCTTGTTAAATTAAATTCCTAACGTAGAATAATAACATAAAAATTTTCTTTTCCTTTTTATATTGAAATGTATTATTAATGTTATTATTAAATGTTTTTCATATTGATTCTATGTATAGTGTGTATAGGAGCCATCTAGCAGTGCTTTAGTTAACTTCAATAAATATTTTTTTAAAGATTTTTTTCACTTTTGTATTTGCGGATAAGCTGCTTCTTAATTTTACAAATGAAAAACTTGGAAAAAGTGTGGCTTATGTGTGAGTAAATACAGTACTTAATTGTGTAATTTCAATTGAATCAATCAATTGAATGAAATATTACCAAGCCTAAATGTATTTGTTTTGTAGTGGAAGCAAGTTAATGTCTTGGCTTTATTAATTTTCTCGTGAGATAAATTGTTAGTTGGAAGTAGGAAAACAGTACGGTTTTTTGTGAAGTTGTTGAGGTTGTTGTAATGCTGTTTGGGGAAGAATTTATGAAAGTGATCAAGAAAAATATAATTTTCTTAATGTCACACTTGTATAATGGTATCCTGCTAGAAAGAATAGTTCATTAATGGAACTGTTAAATGACTGACAATCTCTTCTAGGAGAAAGTGAAAGAGCCATTATAAACATTACAACAACTGCATGCAATATTAAAAGTTAAACTATCACATTCATCAGCAACTTAAATCATTTAAGTTATTGTAATTAGTTTAATTTGATCTGCACAGTTTTATGTGCCCCTTTTTTGATTTATATGAACATGATGTAATTGATTATTTTTATTTTGAAATGTAATTAGCAGATATTTATATATGAAAAATTTTAAAATTATATTTTACTATGACATTGTTTTAAAGTTTCTCCCTCCCTAACACTTGGAGATGGAGGGGAGGTAAATGCACATGCATCCTGGTAAGAAGAGTTAGAATTGCGTCAGGAGAAGAGATATACAGTCAAACCCTGATTTAGCTCCACCGTTTGTCCAGCACTGACATTGGTGCTAAAGTGGGGGTAGTGGTAAATCGAGGTATATGCTTTCTTTATGTGATTCTGTTTACAGTGATTCACGGGGCGGTATGCAGGGATGGCATTATATAGGGGGATGCTAAATCAGAGTCTGACTGTACATGCAAATTTCAGATATAGCAACGGATATTAATAATTAAATCAAGATTGTGAAGGTAACAGTATTTTAAAAAAATACTATTTACCTCAATTGAGGCCCAAGGTTTCTATCCTCTCCAGAGAGCTTGAAAATTGTACTTCACCCTTGAATTGCATTCTAAAAAAATGGGTGTAATTTGAAGAGTGCAGCACATCAAATGTGGGGTGTAGCAATTAGAGTGCTGGTCTACTGCTCGAAGTACAAGTGGGCACAAATCCTGTCCAAGATCTAAGATTGCCCAGCCCCCTATTTGTGTGTACGAACTAGGATAACATGGAAACGAAAATGATGATAACACACAAACCAGCACTCTCTTTTGGAATGGATGTTAAGCAGTTGGCCCCCTTGCTGCTCTTCGTAAGAGAAGGCTAATGCTGGCACCAATCTTCCCTCCTCCCTTCTGTGTCCAGTGTGGAAGGCAACTGAAACCATCATACCATGTGTTTATACCCTTGGTCTAAAGGTTCAGAACCATTTAAATCAAGTGCAATGGACAGCAGTGAAAATGACATCCTTGAGCAAGACAATGGTGAAGATCCAGAAGACAGTGACAAAGACAGTAACAGTGTTATGTGCTGCTGATATTAGAATAAGAAGTAATTATAAATAAACTCATTTGTTCATATATGGTTTTAATTACTGCTTACTACCAGAGCCCATTTAGAAAACTGATAGAATTATTCTATAAAATGTTTTTACTGCAACAAATAAATTTGTATATTCTTGCTAAATTTATAAAATTTATTTAGAAATAATACAGGAAATTAATGATAAAGAGATCAACCCAACAGTAAGATATTTTTTTTTTATTTAAAAAATTGATTCCTCGGAAGACAATTGAGGTGTGGAAGGGAAATGGAAGGCTTTACTAGCTGTCATATTGGCATCTTCTACTAATTATAAAACTTTCAGATGAATTACTATTTTGATACCTTATTTTTCACAATTCCTAACTAGTCTTTAGAAATAATACAGGAAATTGATGGGATAGATAAACCAACACATCCTCGAAATAAATTTTGGTTGGAGGGGTATTAAATGTATCTTTGTTTACATTATTACAATATTTATTATAACACTACCATAATTGCTTATCAAAAAATGACCAGTATGCATGAATAAAGCATAGTGGTTACCATTGTATAGTTTAGCGTTACCAATGTAACCAATGGAAAAAAGTAAAAATAAAGAATGTGCATTTTTCTTAAGCTTTGCTTGTCTTTAGCAAACTATGTGGGGAGCGAAAATAAATGAAATCCTCTTCAGCAGTAAAGAGGGGAGATTGGGAACCAGCTCTCTCTCTCTCTCTCCGGCGAGCTGTCTTCCGATTGGCATTTGTTTTTTTCCGAATTGGTACCTTTTTATTCCTCTACCTGCTATTACCATCATCAGTTATGATGAAGCTCAGTACTAAGCAAGCTCCCTTCCCTACTGGGCAAAGCTACTAACTCTCACTCTCCCTTCTTACTAATGATCATCGATGGAATACACTCATCCCCATTCAGGTCACATCAGGCGTTCCTCAAGGAAGTATAGTATATATATACTATATATATATATATATATATATATATATATATATATATATATATATATATATATATAGTATACTATAATATATGTAAATGTTATTTGTTCGGTAGTAGATAGTAAAATTAGACTTTTTGCATATACTCAACTGAGATGATCATCAGTCACTGCAGGAAGATTTAAAAGCTTGGTGAAATGAATGATAAATTGAAATTAATTACAGTAAATGTGCTGCAGTATCATTCTGAAGAAATATGAACAAAGAAATAGGTTTCAAGTATGAAATTGATACAAGGAATATTCAAGCAGCTAAGTATGTAAAATATTTAGGAGTTACCATTTGTCATGACCTTTCGTGGGACATGCACAATTGTCGTGGTATAGGTGCAACTAACAAGAAACTGGCACTCATAGGCAGAATAGTGAGGAATAGTACAGAGGTAGTGTGCGAAGCATGTTATTTTTCACTAGTTAGACTGCAGGTGGAATATGCTTCCAGTAAATGGGATCCATATAAGAAGGACCATATAATTCAGTTAGAGTACAGCAGAAAGCAGCCAGACTTGTTAAACAAAAGTATGAACATATGGAATGCGTCACGGTTAAGGCTCCTAGAGAAATACAGATCAGAATGTCATGCAGAGGGTTTATTGGGAATAATTGAGGCTCCAACGTACATAGGTAGAAATGATCATGATGATAAGATATGTGAAATTGAGTGTAGGACGGAGCACTATAGGCTCATTTTTTCCAAGAACAATACAAGACCATAACAGGAAAGTCAAATCTGTGAGTAAAAACTGTTAGGTAAGCCTTAGTACATTGCAACCCCTGCCCCCCACCAGATTGTTGAATTGCAAGGTGATTTTGGTCCTCTCATGAGACAGACAGACGACTTTATTAGGGCGAGGTGGTCAGAGCAGAGGGTGGTCCTCTTAAGCTCCATTTACACTATACCGGGACAAGTCCTGGGACTGAGTTCACAGTCCATGGTTGAGATGGTTAGATTCAGGACAGGACACAGGGATTTTCTTAACTGAGCATGCGTCACTCGCAGTTATGGATTTTGCCACAATATGTGCCTGTGCAGCTGACACAATCGCATTTTGGCGGTTGCAAAGAAGTTAGAAAATTTGCAGAAGGAATTCAACAGGAGATATTTAGAAAGTAAAAAGTTGCTTTAAAATGTAGAGAAATGATCAGGGACACCATTTTTAAAAGAAGAAACTTTAGCCTTTGTAACTGCTTTATTCTGTCAACTTTTATGAATTTTCATTTTTTATAACATTACAATTTTGTGATGGATTTTTTTGTAGCCGTGTGAACTGGGTTATCCCTTCCTTTGGAAAATTGCTAAGAAAAACAGACTTATTGTGGCAAAAAGATCCTGCTAAGTGAAAAGAATGAGAGAGGATGTTTATGTTGCATATATCCCCTTTTACCAAAGATTGGTCATTGGGCCTGCTAACCCAGAGTGTAGGTTATTGCGTCGTTTATTGACAGAGGTCTACTCTTGAACGAACAGGCCACTTCAATGAGATTTACAATTCTATATCTTTATCTAAGGTGAAAGATAGATAGCATATTTTTGGGAACACTACTTGCCTTGCTAAAAGTTAGTCTGGAAGGAATCTTTGCGCTAAATGGAAGCCATCTCTTCATCCTTTACCTCTGCATGATTCTATAAATACAATGCCAAGATGAGCATTATTTTGGTGCATAGGTATTGCGAAGTGGAAAGAAATATAAGTAATAAAGTTTTCTAATTCCATGCTGAGTCCAATTATTCATGTATAAATTTTCTAAAAAATACACGCCATCTTTTGAATCATTCCACTAAATTGTGGTTGTCTATGGAGGTGGTCAGGTCAGAAGGTGGTTTGTCTTAGAGAGGATAATTAACCCAGAAAAGATATCTTTTGAAACCATTCCCTAAAATCATAGTCACCTCAGGAGGTGGTTGCTTCTGGAGGTTTAACTATAGTTGATTCTGTTATTCACTCGAAGAAAAGTTCCATAAATAGTATAAGATGCCAATATTATTATTACATCAAGGTGGCAACTTGACTACTTATACAAAATAGTATTTCAACATCCAATATTTACAATTTTCATTTTCTCAACTCTTGCTAAATACACTACCTTTTTGAACTTCGTGTGCTTGTGGTTCGCGAATTTGCACTTCGCGAGTTTTTTATGACCATTGTTTTGGGCCCATTATTTACATTTCGCATCGTGTTTGCAATGACAAGCGGAACTTCCTCTACATTTTAGTTTCGAAGTTCAGTTTAAACTTGGGCACCCTAGAAAAGGATTTATTATATTTATAATGCTCATTATTAGCAATCTCAACTTGATTATTTTGTAGCTCAGTTTGGAGTTCACTGCCAACGCCTCTATTTTCAGCATACTTTCAAATTTAAAGAAAATTTTGGTATGCAAGGTTTTCATTTTTTATTACGGATTTTTTGTACATCTAACAATTGCTATCATCTTGTAACGTAAGATTTTCTGCTGCGTATATTGAACGCGATTACTAAAAGAAATGTTACCACTTTCTTCAGCTAGGTTTTGATTTTCTGTTACGCATTTCAAGCGTAATTAATAAAATAAATGTTACCACTTTATAATGCTAGTGTGTTTTATGTGGTTGGAAATGTTTGTTTCAGAACCCAAGAAAACATCCGAGTATCACGTACTCAACATTCCATTTCAGTACAATTTAAAACATTTCCTTGTAATGAACAAAAGATCGATAATCGCATGCAGAAATGGAAGGAAGTGTAATCGCATTGTAATGCTGGGTTTTCATTTGCTATTACGCGTTTTGAAGATAAAAGAATTTTTTCACTTAATGATGCTAGGTTTCCATTTGTTATGTTACTGTAAAATTTTATTTTATTTACTATTAAACTGCATTATTTATGATAAATTTTTTAGGTTGACTGGGAATCGTACTCCCATATTAACATTGCGTCTTATGGGAAAATAGGACTTACACTTCGCGTCAGTTTTCTGCAACCGATTATTCGCGAAGTTGAAAGAGGTGGTGTATTACAATATTATATAACTTCCAAAGTGCATTTACAATAAGCAAAAGTTAATCTCCTTTTATTACATTTACATTCTAACTGCAGACTAGAATAATGATAAAAATGCAAAAAATTTCAAGGTTCCTGGAAGGCCTTTAGGGCTACCAGAGCAGTCTTGTGGTCCAATAAGTCCCAACCGTACAACCCCAGCGATCTATCCCCTACTTCTCACAATTTGTCCTTCATTACTGTTAGCGAATCAAAGTATGTTATTCTTGCCTTGAAGGGGCCTACATGCTGGGGAAAAAACTCCAACACCTCTGTAGGAAGCTTGTTCCATTTTCCTATCCCCCATTTAATAATATTTACCCAGATTTGTTTTTTGGCTGGCATTTTCGCTTATATTTTTAATCCCTATGGCCAAAATACACTGGTTTTGCCATTCTGACACCATGTCCCTCCATGATTGTATATTGACGTACACGTATATTCCTGTTAACCTAGCTCCTTCGCGTTTATAATGTCTCCCAACGCTGCTTATCTAGCACTTCACTGACACTCGCATCCCTCTTTAAGTTATCCAGGACAAATCAAGCTGCTGTCCTTAGTACCATCTTAAGTTTCACAACTGACCCAGTCAAGTGAGGCTTGCAAATCACTTCCCATTCCAGTATTGACCTAATAAGTAATTTATAAGGGATCTTTTTAATAGCTTAAGAGATTGAACCAAGTTATTCAAAAAAATTAAGAACAATCAAGGGCCTGGAAATTTTCCTTCTGATACTTCAGAAGTTATTACTCCATCACTAAAAGAATGCATTACCTACTATGATTCGACTTGGCCATCTTTCCCACACCTCATTTGTCTTCTGCAGAGACGCCAACACTACAAATTTAATAAAGTTAAGTTGGGGATTTTCGCCTATATATTTCCTGTATCATTTCTGCCAACTAAAAAATGTACTTTTTCAGAAAATTTAAATAGTAAACTGTTATTCTCAGGAAGAAAAGGTTCATAATTAGTGCAAATATGACTGCTAATTCACTTTTCGATTCAACCTCATTTGTCTATCTCAGGGTTACCAACATTTCCAACAAGACGCCTCCATGTTGGATTGGTTCTTCGAATCTAAGTGCCTTCATTATTTCTAAGGACGTTCCTAATTTCTGGCTAATCAACCTCTTGAATTAGTAGATGACTGCTATACATATGAACAGCTTAAAATTAGTAGATATCCAGGACTCCTAAGTCAAATCGGAACTCAATTTTCCAGGTTTCCAACATATCAAAGGTAAAACAACTGTCTGTGGTCTTGCACAGGCTTTTCCACTATTACTTTCCTGTATTTCTAGAATTTTTATAATTTAGCAAATACAAATGTTCCAGTAAAAGGCAATCACACCACAATTGCTTTCTTAATGGTTTACTGAAAATATTTAGTAAGCAGATTACAATTAAGACAAACTTGTACTTGAGATGTGGAGACGAGTACGAAATGTTCCAAATGGCATGGACCGCCCTCGCAGCAAACTAAACATCTTCCTAGCTCTGCTACCCAACAAGATGTGCTTCAATGTGAAATATTAAAACTAAAAGAAAAGGTATATAAAATTAAATAAGGTGCAATTTTCTCAGCATTCTATCATACTGACAAGATCATAATCGAGGCACAAAAAGTTCTTCTGTGAATGAAACTTCAAAGAAAATATTACCCATCCTTGAATCACGGTTTATTGTGATAATACCTTACAAAAAATAATCTATTGAAGGTTACCATTGTTGAGAGATGAAAATTTCTTTATTTAATGTTACAATATTAATGATATATATTCAACACTTTATGGTAATCAATTGTTTTTACATAGAAAATTATTTGCTATTGCTCTACATGAGCAGCATTGTCTACATACCTGGCATAGTTGGGAGTAGAATTTTTGGACCATAGCTGCAAGAAAAGAAACCTACGACCTAATTAAGAAGAGAAAAACGGCCCTCTTCATGATGCAGAAAGTAAAATAAAAGTCACACAAGGAAGATCTTGAAGGCCTCTCAGGTATCAAGGAAAAGCACAAGATGTGGATACAACTAAAACAAGTTCAATAATGGCATGGGCAGCAGTTTGGAATTATTTTAGAAATAAACCTCTTCCTGGCTCTGCTATCCAACGAGATGTGCTTCAATGTGAAATATTAAAATTAAATGTTATTTGATCAATATTATGGTTTCATATTGGGACCAGATAATTATGGCACAAAAAGTTCTCTTCTGTGATTGAATCTTCACAGAAATATTACCCAACCATGAATCAATGTTTATTTAGCTAATATCTAAGAAAAACAATATTCCTATTGAAGTTTACCATTTATGAGAACAATCCCAATTTCTTTCTACCTTTTCATTTAATGCTACGATATTAATATTTTATTCAACGCATTAGGTAATCGTAACTGTTTTTACCTTGAAAATTATTTGCTACTCGAGAAAAAGAAAATAAAAATCGTTCCATAATATATATATATATAACTATGTTGCTTTCGCCTTCATTTCCAACCCCTTCCTTTTCCTAACCATTTATTCAATTAACTTCCATACGTTTTATGTGTTACCCCTCCTGTCTCACTCCCCCCTTTTTTCCCTATATATATATATATATATGGAACGATTTTTATATTTTATCACCTGATGATGCTACAATCGTAGTGAATCCGGTCATGCATTATAAATTTGTGGAAGTGACTAAGTTCTTTCTTTTTCTCGATGGGTCAATTCCACAGGGTTGAGCCTGACCTCATTATTGATCTTATTTGCTACTGCTCTACATGAACAATTTTAACTTTTCTCTACTTACTCGCCATGAAGTAGTCTTGGAGTAGAATTTTTGGGCCATTGCTCCCGGAAAAAACCTACTACCTGATAAAGGAGAGAAAAGTAAAAAATCCCTCTTCATGGCGCATAAAGTGAAAGAAAAGTGACACAATGAAAAAAAATCTTGAAGACCTCTGCGACGAGAAAAAGCGCAAGATGGCCACAAGTTGAAAAAAAAATGGCGTGGACAGCACATGCAGCACGTACAGCAAACAGCGTTTGGAAGTATATTAGAAATGGACTTCTCCTGGCTCTGCTACCCAACGAGATGTTCATCAACGTGAAATATTAAAACTAAAAGAAAAATATAGAAAATTAAAAAATTTGCGATTTTATTAACATCGTTTCATATTGGAGTAACTACCGATTCACACGTTTTTTCCTCCCAAAGAATGGACCAATTTCGGAGGAACTGATGCAAAAATACAACTTAAGGCACATCCTGAAATCTACAACTTAAAAATTACAATACACTTGTAATAAACGAAAAGTTGCGACAGGTGTATTAAATCATTTATGCAATTTTCAAGATGACCTTTGGTGACTCAAATCTATATATTACGTGTGTATCTTCTAAAAATAAAAGCTTAGCAATAAAATAATAATAATGCATCTAGTGGCAGTTTTAAAAATGAATCGCACCGAATTCTTAGTACCATTTATTAAAAATTCAAATGTGGGAAGGAAAATATACATTTCGCCATCGATACCGCAGATATACGCTACAATAAGGGTTACAAAGTACCTTAATTTATCCAACAATAGCTCAACTATTACGTTCTGAAACAAAGTGGCACTTTGATCCTACGAGCACCTCGATTACAATGCCACGCCAGCGTTATCTACTTAAGTACCCAAACATCCGGTTGACGAGCTACTATGTTGCACTACGTAGCACACACTGATACTGCTGCCCCTATGTGGAGAATTTCAAACTAATTTATGTGAGCAATGACCTTGATATATTGATCCACGGAACCTGAACGCCGGAGAAAACCACCATCTTCTTACGATAACATTTCCTAACCGTGGTGTATTGATCAAACATCACTTTATGATTCGCAAGAAAACAACAAAGTAACTTGCACACAAGCAGTTCAATTAGTTGTTCTTTTCTTGTGAATCATATATTACTTACAAAAAAATTGAGCAGAATTCCTTACAATTATAAAAAAATTCTTCTAGCGCATTTATCCCCTATTTATGCGACTAAAATATTGCATATAACGATTATTCCCGGACTGACCAATCGCAGGGTTTCCCTTTGCTATCAGGACACCTTTCTAGATTGAAATCGCACATTTTATCAAAAAGTGTATATGGCATGGGAATATTTTGTGCAAGACAAAATCAAATTAAAAACCCATTTGGGCTGTATTATTCTAATTTTCAGGTATTTCTAACACGGTAAAATGACTAGATGACATGAAAACATTAAATAACTTGAGGCGATAATTTGTGGAATTTCATTGTAAAAACGAGATTACTTTTTTAAATTTCTATTTTGTTCTAATTTACAATAAGACCAAGGTTTCGTTTTTGCAAGATGCTTCGAAAAAAGCAAACCCTAGACCCCATCTGCATAATAATCCAATGGAAATTTACAAATTCAATTTCTTTTTACGAAAGAAAACAATGCTTAACAATCATGCCAAAACATTTTAGTGGCAGCTCCTACCATTGTACAGAAGCGTTTCCACCTTTCCATATACTCACATATAGGGGAAAAAGACTCCAAATCTGCAGGCCTCTTGCTGCGTTTCCCTTAAATTTCCTTCTTACTTGGAATTTCTTCCACAGTAATTATCGTTGAAATGAAAGAAAAGAAAATGCGATGCGAGGATTACGACAGATAGGATTAAAACGAGAAAATGCTTAGAATAGGAGAGAAGCGAAAGATTACACAGGTTACAAAAAAGTGGTAGGCGAACTGGATTCACCTGGATCAAAATGCACCAATGAAACAAAGATTAGATTAGCGAAGCCAAAAGCCGATTTCAGAAGAAAGGACCAACTGTCACGAAAAATAAAGGAAGATATAGGAAATAAATAACTGTGTGTGTGGAGTAGAGCATTGTATGGAGCAGAAACATGGACACTCAGGAAGTAAGACTTGTGAAGCTTCAAAGTGGGCTTGGTGAAGAATGTTGAAGATAAAAATAGTCAGAGACAATGAAAATACAAAACTTTGTAAATTCCACATAAAATATACATATTTGACATGGCCATGGTTTCGTTGTTATAATCACTCCTTAAGGAGGTTCAGGAGTGATTTTTACAACTTTTAACATCATCTCCACCGTAGTCTCCATAGTCATGTTTTGTTGCAGGTATATATTTTGTGGAATTAATTAATTTTATTTTCATCATCATGAAGCTGGTACGCCTGAAACTATTACCTTGGGCAGAAAGGATGAAAAACGAGAAAATACTAAGAAGAATAGGTGAAAAGAATGTGATTTTACAGACTACAAGAAAGACGAACTGGATTGGACTTTACCTGAGAGAGCTTGATTAAAGACGTGTTACAAGGATAAAGAAAGCGTAGGAAAGGGCTTCACGACTTGAAAGGGAAAGAGAGCTATCAAAGACTTGTGAAGCTTCGAAATGTGGGCTTGGTGAAAAATGCTGAAGATAAAAATAGTCAGAGACAATGAAAATACAAAACTTTGTAAATTCCACATAAAATATACATATTTGACATGGCCATGGTTTCGTTGTTAAAATCACTCCTTAAGGAGGTTCAGGAGTGATTTTCACAACTTTTAACATCATCTCCACCGTAGTCTCCATAGTCGTTTTGTTACAGGTATACATTTCGTGGAATTAATTTATTTTATTTTCATCATCATGAAGCGTAGGAAAAGGCTTCACGACTTAAAAGGGAAAGAGCTATGAAGACATTAATAAAGTTGCGGGAAATAGGCGTTTCTGGAGGACCAATTTTCACCGAATAATCACCAGCCTGCCTAGATAGCCTATCATGAATTACGACAGAGCGAGGATTATGCTAGTAAATATGGTATATATCACGAGTTTACTCCCTTAACACTAGCCAGCAGCGATGAAAATGTAGTATACATGACTTTTAAGTAAGGCAAACATTAAATTTGTACTAAAACTACCAAGTACCTGAGAAGCGACGGCCATTTTGAAACTCCCCATTATAAAAAACGACGCTCATGACTGAAGTTGAGTATATATATATATCAGGAAATATCAGACTAGACGCCAAGATTTATGTTTTCTTCAGATTAACATAATGGAAAAGCTTTAAATTAATTTGTTAGAATTCCTTATGTGCTTTATTTGTTTATATGTAATTTAGGAAATACGCTTTGATGCGTCATATGTAGTGTAAGTTTCGTACTGATTTATGTACATTGTAAGGGCATTGAGTTTTGGAACTCTGGAACGTGGACCGGAACCAAGCACCTTAGCAAGTGGGGGCATAGAGGGAGGACCGCCCCACCGCCCCGAGCGACAGAAAAAGGGGGTGATAAAGGGCGCCAAACGGCAAATCGGCCTTCCTTGTAAAAATTGCCCGTAATGTGTGAGAAGGGAAATGTACTTCTCGGTAGTCGGCAATGAAAGGTGCCTTTCCCCTATGAATCCGAAACTGTTTTCGGGCGCAAATGAAAGGCTGAACTTCCCCACCTCCATTTTCAAATTCTCACGCATCTGCCACACGTCCACGGGTCCAAAGGCGCTAGTACAAGACAAAAGGCACTCTACCCCGACCTAGTTCGATTACCCTTGAGTGTCTCGGGTTGTCCCCTAGCCCTTTAAGACGCGAGAGGCACCCTTTTGTCTATTTTAAGATAATATCTACCCCCTTCCTACTCGTTTAGCAGTTGTCGGAAAAGCACGTTCTCTGCTAAAAGACGCTAGTTTCTCCTTCGGATTTCATAATTTCGGTTTAAAAAGTTTTCATGATATGTTTATTTTTCAAGCATCATTTCTTATCTATACTCACAGCAAAAAATGTCCTAAAACGACGCGATAGGATACGAACGCAGTCGTATTGCATATAATCACCACCCTTCAATTTGTTAACTCTCCCACTTAAAAGATATTTTTAGTTACAGGTTATACAAAAGAGTGGGCTTTGTATCCATTATCAGGTTTTGTTGTGCCTACGTACTTAGAATTACATATCTACAAAAAAACGTCCGTTTTGTGAAGGCAAACGTCGACACGTGCGAGAAGGTAAGGAAGGAGGGGAAACCGTAACGGGAAAGACGACGTCACAGGCTATGCGCAGTAACTCAGTTTTGGTTTGGACGAGTCGATCTTCGGAAAGGGAAAGCTCGAGGCGGCAGGCTATACTTCCTGACCACACAAAGTGCCATTCTTGGATACACACACAATTACTCTTGGCTAACCTTATCGCGCTCGTGCTCTCTTTGCCGTTCCTAATTTTTGTTACTGTTGATTTCTATCATTACCGTCGTCATTCTTTGTTATCGCTTACTGTCGTTAGTGCTGTTAATCTTGGTTGTTTTCACTTTTTTTCTTGTTAATCTTTTTTGTTCCTTGCGCTTTATTTTTCTTTAATTTTCGCGTTACGTTTTGCCTATTATTCCTTTGTTAGATCGTATTCCATTTGCTTTCAAAAGGGAGACACCTCCATCTACCTCAAAAGTTGGGAATACAAAGGTCATACATAGTATAGTAAATAAATAATTATCAATTCTATTTTGTTACGTTTTAATCCCATCTTCATTATTTGGCCACTAATTTTAAAATCTATTTTCACTGTAGTGCGAAGTCCAGGACGGCGGTCCCGCTCTCCTGTACGTAAGGGCGGGCGGGACAACTTCAACTGAAAAGTATTTAGAAAGTTTTGAGATGTGGGTATGGAGAAGAATGATGAAAGTGAAATGGACAGAGAGGAAGAGAAATGAAGAAGTATTAGAAATGGTGGGAGAAGAAAGGATGCTAATAAAAACAATCAGGAAAAGAAAAGCAAATTGGATAGGGCATATATTGAGAAGACAGTGTTTACAAAGGACGATCTTAGAAGGAAAAATTAGTGGAGGAAGAGGGAGAAAAAGAATAGGAATATTAGATAATATAAAGCAGGGATATAATACTTATAGAGGTATAAAAGAGGCTTCTAGGGAGAGAGAGAAATGGAGGCAGCGATTCAGTTAAAACCTGTCTTCGGACAGAAGCATGATGATAATGACGCTACTTAGCAATGCGATATTCAAATACAAAACATTTCATAGCTTTCAGATTAAATTAATTCATAAATTTCGTTCGTTACTTGTTCTTCCGGTATCATTAAAAGCCGCTTTAAAATGACGAAATAATGCGGGATATCCAGTCCAAACTGATTTTACAATTCGAAAGCTGCTTGAAATCCACCGAACATCCAAGACTCGCCCAATTTTTCTCAACTGGAGAGTTAAGCTGGAAGCTATTGTCTTCAATTCGTTCGAGGTTGATTGTAAAGGGCATATATTGTATCAATGAAACTTTTAAATGATAAATAGCTTTCATGTCCTCAATGCTATCATGAACAGCTAATTCTAACCGGCGGTTCAACAAGGCCAGATTATTATCCCTGATTGTTTCAGTTTATCTTGTAGTTGCTTATCCACACCTGATTTTTTGCCCTGCATCGGATGCAAAGCAGACAAGATTCTTCTGTAAATATGCTTCAGTCTTACCATATGAGTCAAGACATTTCAAGAGTTCGTTTGTAACTGTATCTGCGCATTGGTTGTTCAAAGAAATTAAATCAATAATCATCAACTCTTTACTCCCATCAAGGACAACTTTTATGTACACAATTAGAACCAACATATTGCGTATTGTTATTGAATCATCAATTATGACTGAAGTTTTCCTTTCTTCGGCAATTAATTTCGATGTAAGCTTTTTAAATTCTGGCGCAATATGCCTTATTATTTCAGTAACACTGTAACGGGAATGAAGAGTTATTTCTACGTCGAGTTCATTCTTTATTTGTAACTGAATCAAATCTTCGTAGTCAGAAAAAGGGCTAGAGACACTTACCTCGCTCACCTGTTCGACAAGATCTCTTCTTATACACACGATGTCACTTCTGAAGGTTCTATAAGAATAAACAAGGCTAGAGGCAGGACTGTCTGCAGAACTATACGCCAATGACAGCAAAGAATTGCCACGATTTCTTATTGGTGATGCGTATGCATTCAGAAAAACAAGACAGGGTTGACACAAGTATATACCTACACTTCCCACTTCTACAGCTACCGCTTCACATCAAGGAATTACTGAAACTTTTCTCTGTTTTCCTCTACCTGACGCTTTATTTCGGAATCTAGCATACACACTATATCAACTTGCTTTCCACTTACAACATTTAGAAAATTATCTGCATGCATACTAGCCTCAATATGATATTTTGTTTTCTCATGTTTTCCAAAATATTCTTTTGCATTCTTCCAGTTTAGATAGGCTGTTGTTACTAATGCTCCTAATGCTTGATCTCCTCTGCCTCCAACTTGACGAGCAAACAATACACATATTTTACAGAATGCTCAACCTCTCTTATGTCTCCTCCATAAACGAATGATAAACATTCTGATATAAAAGAATGTGCTCTTCAATTCAATTTATTTTAGCTTTCCTGTGGCTCCAAAAACGTAAATCCCACTTAATAAATTATAAAAGTATTCCTACTATTCAACGAATTGATGGAAATGTGCGACTTTGGGCGATTTGAAACCGCTCCGATTGTGATTTTGCGGAGCTATCATCTGGCAACCCATCTACACTGATGAAGTATGTTTTGAGCAGTTTATTTCACTTCCTTTACCCTATGAGTCACCCTTAAATGTTCCCCTCTCCAATGGTCAAACATAGTGACCGTTCTAGGTCACTAAGTAGCGCCTCATGTGCCTAAGCATAAATCCGCCCATCTGAGTTGCAGTTAAAAACTTAACATTTTGTGTTTTCTTCAGTCATTATTTCTTTAGGTTCTTAACAAAGGAGAATCCATAAACCCTCAAACCCTCCCCATATATACGGCCCTGGTGATTGGGCATATACTTTGTGGCCATTTTCACGGAAGACGTTTCTGCCTTTTGACAGTATGTTGTGAATAATTTGTTTCACACCCTTCTCCCTATTTCATGCCCCTTTCGTGTTTTTCCCTCCCTCCACTACTCTCGGATCTTTTTCGAAACGAGACCTTGCTCCTAAGACCACCCTTGGACTTCAACCCATCTCTCTCAGCATCCTGTTTTTCGGAAAATGATGGGCATTTTCTGGAAATCAAACGGGAACAACCGAAAAACAATACTTTTGTCTTGAATAGAAGCAAAGTTGAACCAAAAATATATTAGGAACCGGAACTGGTAAGGATTTTGTCTGAGTAGCATAAAGGAAAGGAGGATTTTCCCTGTACTCACAATTCACTTGCTGTTTTTAGAACCGATTTTAAATCTCCGACCTCGACTTGGGTTTTCCCCGCTCTACCCACTGCTTTTCTGTCATCCCGTGCTTTTCTCCCAAATACTCTCATTTTCCTCCCCTTTGGATCTTTAGCCTGTAATCGTAATAGAACGCGACGGAAAGGACCTGTTTCATGCCGTCTCCCTCTGTGAGTTAACGTCTCATGGGTTGGAACACATCTTTCTTTGCAATTACAGTAGAACCTCATAAATCCGGCATTAAAAATCCCGGAATTATAATAAATCCGGATTTTTTTTGAAATGTGATGTTTCGCGGGTTGCCTATTCCGCTACAGGTTGGTAAAAACACCGCGTCGTAAGAAATTTCGACAACTTTAGAACCAATTTGGAAGCAGCGGTTCAAGGCACATACAAAGTATACATAAAGTAAACTTTTAATGCAGGAAATTGACTTGCTACATATTATGTTCCCCTTCTTTTTCCGAGCCATGCGGATTCCAGACTTCCCCTCCGTGCGCTCGCTTCCGTCCATGCAAGAATCGTCAGGAAAGTAGAGGAGGTGACAAAATAAGAGAGGGGGTTGTGATTAGGGTAATGTTGTTTTGTACGCAGAAGATTGGTAGATGAGATGGTTTCGCTCTATCAGTATCGTCAGTCTGCGCCCACCTATGAATACTGTCGTGTTCACGCTCGTTTTTTTTGTTTTTCAATAGTGTGACAGAGTCATATTCGGTCGTCTTTCAAAAAAGCTGTAAACCCCTCCAGTAATATTATGAAGCGTAAACATAAAACTCTTTCTATTGAACAAAAAGTGGACTTATTAAGAAAACTAGAAAATGGCGCTTCAGTTAAGAGACTTTGTGAAGAGTATAGCGTAGGAAAGTCCACTGTGTACGACTTGAAAAAACAAAAAAGTTATTTCCTGAAATTTTATGCAGACAGTGACACTCCTAAGGCTATTAGTAGCAGAAAAACATTACACACTTCCAGAGTCAACGATGTCGATAGAGTGTTGTTTGAATGGTTTCGACAAAGAAGAAGTGAAGGTGTACCGGTATCGGGCTTATTGCTAATAGAGCAAGCAAAGAAATTCCATGATGATTTGAAAATAAATAAAGCTTGCGATTATTCACAATCGCTTCAAGCTTTGTCATGGAATACGAAAATTAGCCGTGTCTGGTGAAAAGCACAGTGCCGATTCGGATGCTGCCGAATAATTTGTAGACGAGTTTACGATGTTAATTTCAGATGAAAATCTAAGTGCCAAGCAAATATATAACGCGGACGAAACGGGATTATTTTGGCGATGTCTTCCTCGGAGCACACTTGCAGCTGGGGAGGAGGATAAGGCATGTGGATGTAAGGAGTCCAAGGAGCAGCTGACTGTTCTTGTGTGCACAAATGCAGCAGGTACACACAAACTAAAGCTTACCGTAATAGGTAAAAGTGCACGCCCTCGTGCTCTAAAGAGTAAAAAATTTACCTGTCCGCTATCACGCTAATAAACGTGCATGGATAACTTCTCAATTAATGTCGGATTGGTTTATGAATTGCTTTGCACCGGAGGCGCGTGCTCATTGTAAATCTGTTGGACTAAGTGACAACTGTAAAACAATTCTGACATTAGATATGCATCACTTTTGGTATCGGGAAACGTACGTGTGGTTTATTAACCTCTTAATTGTACATCTTTAATTCAACCCATTGACCAGGGAATATTACGGTCACTAAAATGATATTACAGGCGGCAGTTAATGCAGAAATTACTTGTTGCTTGCAATAGAGGCCAAGGTGTGGACATTCTAAAAAAGGAATTAAACATCAAGGACGCGATTTGGACTCGAACTAAGGCGTGAAATGATGTAACGGCCGCAACACTGAAAAATGCCTGGCATAATTTGTGGCCTGCGAGCATTTTTGAAACAATAGATGATTCCCCAATAGAGTTTTTAGGTTTCAATGTTAGCGACAAAAAGAAATTATGGAGTTTGCTAGGCGATCGACAAATAACGCTTTCACAAACGATCTAGAAGAAGAAGACGTAGAAAACTGGATGGAAATTGACAAAGAAGCACCTGTTGTGAATCAACTAACTGACGGAGAAATAGTTGAAATGGTTTTGAAACCCGAGCATGAGAATTATGAAGAAAGTGAAAGTGACGATGATCACAAGGTAGCTACTAACAAGCCTTCAATAGACCGCTGCATAGAATTAGTCACTGATACAATATCGGCAGTAGAGCAACGGCCATGTATCGAATCACAGGATATGATGAATTTATACAGAATTAAGGACAAATTGATCAAGAAAAGATCACAATGCATGAAGCAAGCTAATTTGTGTGATATATTCCAGAGTTTCTCAGAAAAACCTTCAAAAAGCTTCCACTTCTAAAATTGATGGACCTCCCGTTTGTGTTACTGAAGATGCTGCTGATTCAACGTCATCATCTAGCGATTAGGAGAATAAATGAAACACGTAAATTGGTTAGTATGCATTAAATTTGCATGGACGTAATTTCAAATTTGGATTTTTGTTAAATATATGTACCTAAATACTTGCTTTTATATGTTTTGATGTAAACTTTGGGTTCTAACGTTACGCATTTCATTGTTTTACTTATAGACGTGATATGGAATGAAGGTTAACAGTGGCGTATCCAAGGGAGGCAAAGGAAGGATCTATTATAAACTTTTAAAAATATTTATCATATTTTTGAATCTGTGATTAGATATTGAAATACATTGCATACTAACGCTCCAAAGTTCAACGTGTTTGTACATCAATTTCTACGACATTAATTTTACGGCGCATATTTACGTACATTACTTCTGGGTGCGTATGCAATTTGCAATGATTTCAAAAAACCGGAATTTTAAAAAATCCTGCTCGCGCTCGGTCCCGAGGGTGCCGAATTTATGAGGTTCTACTGTATACGCATAACAAGAAACAACCATAATGCGTTATATTAAGTTCTTAAATAACACAATAAAAGTAAAACTCAATACCAGAAATATCAAACTCAACCACAACTTACGGGATGATTCAGCAACTTGCCTCAAGTCACGTGGTCGCCGGTTTCCAATGTTGGAGTCATGCGCAGTAGACCAGAATCGCTTTACCTATATCCTTACTCTATGAGGACACCGTAGTTCATAAATTTAAATTGAAGTATTTCCTTGTAATGAGCAAAAGAAGATCGAAAATCGCATGCGAAAATGTGCTGGGGGCTAATCATAGAGTAAGGATGTATATAGAGCGCGCTTCCTGCCTGCGCAGTGGAGAGAAAGTTCCCCCAACATATGCCTCAGCTCGAGTCACGTGACTTTAGGCAAGAGACGGATTTTGTCTCCCCTTCGAACATGCAATGCCGCGGAAGTATTTGGATTAAGGAGTTTTAAAATAGATTCTGTTCCTTTAAAAGGTTAAAATGAAACAATGGGATGAAGAAAACACCCCAAATAATTTGATATTTTTGAAGATTTAAAAATTTCCCTTCGGTTGTAATAATAGAGACACCGGGGAATCCTCTCAGCCCTGGCTCCAGTTTGAATCCATAACAAGATGATATAAACGGAACTTATGATGCCTATTTTCCACATAATATTTAATACTTATAATGGTTTTCATAGTTCTAAAATCGCCGCGGAAGAGTTGCTAATTGTTCCCAAATTTAATAATTTAGCGTTATAAAATCATTATATATAGACGTTCCTTACAGAGGAGGATATAACATACATATAGGAGGATACTAATGTTTAGGCACTTCCAGATGAGATGGAGATTCGAAGGATTTTGTGCGAAACCGACTAGAAAAAACGAAAATCTTGAAAAAGTGCAACAATGCGGCCGCTAAAAATTCGCAATTGTTTAAACAAATTTTCAAGGTTTATGTATTTTCGAATGTGCTAAGGAGCTGAAATTTTTTTTATAGGTAGGATTTGAAAAAAACGAAATAGGGATTATAGAAATTTTGATATTTAAATTTGTTTGGCAGTTGAAAATTCTTCAAGTTTAAAAAAATAGGTAAATGTTTAGATAATATGGAGCGAGATATGGAGTTGAAATTTTTATGTTATTTAGAGAATAGTCCATACAAACGAATAAACATTTCAGTGTATCCATGAAATTGTTGTTGCGGCCGTTAAAAATTATTTAATTTTAAACAATTTATAAATATTTTACTTCTAAATGTGCTACAAATTTAAAATTTGGCGGAAATGTGTGACATTATTTACCCAATGTGGAAAAATTATAATATTCCTAAAATTGTAAAAATTAGTGATTTTTTTACTCTATTATTGTTCCATAAAGAAAAAACAAAAATCGGTCCCGAGGAGAAACTTTATGAATAAAAGAAATATTTCCCATGATGATATATCACCCTGAAAAATGAATTTATTTCAAGGTGAGATGAAATGCTTGCAGTATGCAAGCACCTACTAGTATTACATATACCTACATTCGAACGGAAAACTAAATTGATCACGCATATTTGCGTGGGAAAAATTACTTATGTACCGGACTATACTGAATCCAACAATAGTCATTGCGATGGCAACACTCGTGTTATATATACTTAAAAAACGTCGGTATTTACGCGGAATCCGAAGAAATACGATCGATAAGCAACATTCTACCATATAAATTAAAATTTTCATTAATTTCTTCAGAGAATAGTGCAGATCCCACACCAAGATTACCATTCTAAGATATTTTAATGTGCAAGAGAAAATTAACCTGCACGTTGGATATCAAATTGCCAATGTAAATCAAACGGCAAGGATAGTAATCGAACCTGGGATTTTCAATCTTTGCAACAAACACTATCCTCACGATCTCAGATCCAGTAGCAAGAGATTTCCACCAATTGTGATGGAAATCGGTCCATTGGTTGAAAAAGTTAATAGGGAAGAACAGACAGACATGACGAAACTAGAAACCTATTTCCATTCTGGAAAGTAGCCTAAAAAATAGGTTTTTAAATTCTTTAGGTGGAAATTTCTATACAAGCGTAGAATTTAACACTTTTATTACATTAAATTATAAGTTCATTTTAATTACCAAAATTCGATTGATAAAATTTAGTTCCTATGTATTGCCAATTTTATAATTGTGGGATGTATATGAATTATTTGAATGCAGAGTATTATTGAATATCACAAGAATATGTATATTCTTCTGCAATATTCATTAAGATCGACACAGAAATTAATAGAAGCTATTAACAAGAAATATGGTCGACCAATATATTTTGATGCAGTCTTATTTTAACTTTGACATTGTCATTTTTAACGTTACTTAGCAATGCAATAGTCTAATAATATTTTTCCATATCTTCCATAAATCATATCAGGTGACATTACACTACTAATTATTTGGTACAGTAAATTTACATGTGATTTTTCTTATTAAAAGACAAAAAATACAACTGAAAATATGAAATGATGCACTTCTAATAATTAGTTGCTAGTTACTATGGAACAGAAATAAATAACATCAACAATGTTTTACGTCAAAATTTTTTATTATTATTATTCCTTTATTTGGTAATATACCAATATTATAATGCTTGCAGATAACATACAATCGTTACAACATATTTATCAAGTTTCTTCCAATCACCATCACATAAACAACACACTACTTCCTTCTATCCTTTATCAGGAACTGTTTACATCTATTCTTAAATTCTGGGTCACTTTTTACATTACGTACCTCAGCAGGTAACTTGTCAAACTCGCTTACTCCATTCACAAACACACTTCTCTTAGCAATTTCTTTACCTCTATACTGAACAAAAAATTTTTCATTGGTAACCTGCCTAGTTATATAATTATGTACATCAGATGCTTTGGAAACTAGTCCACTCAGGTACTTGGGCAACAAGCCTTTCTTAAGTTTATACATAAATAACATACTATGAAATTTTAACAACATTTCAACACTTAACCAACCTAATTTATCCAACATATCCTCTATCCTACAATATTTATCACATCCAATAATCACCCTCATTGCTTAATTTTGCAACAGTTGCAATCTCTGTAAATCCTTCTTATAACCCAAATACATAACACAAGCACAATACGTAAACACACTTTAGAACTTGCTGTGGGTACAAAGTTGGCACATCTTATCTTCACAGTCCACAATTTCCTCCTACATTCATCTTTTGGAAAACTATAATACAGCAATTAATGTAAGTGAAATAGAGAAGTTGTATTTTTAAGCATTTACTGACCAATAAGCCTCTTTTACAATTATTATTAATTTAAATGTTATTAATAATAACTTTCCTTTTAAAAGTGATACTTAACTGTACCCATTACAGCTTTATGTGATTTTTATATAGCACTTAAGTAAGGTGACCAGATTTTTATCACATGAAAAGAGGACAGTTAAAATTCAGTGTTAAAAATTGTTGCTAGAAAATCATAGTCAAAGCATAAGGCGTTATGTAAGTTTTATAAAATAATAACTTCATAAATAAACAACTCGACATCTTCAATAATAAATACATTTCCAAGTACTCATCTACGTAGCACGTGGGTTTTGTTTTTTACACATTAACAAATGCGTTTAAAAGAGCCGGGAATATATTAATTAAATCATGATACACTTAAAGTATTTTTAAATGCGGTATTATAAGCACAAAATTAAGTAAATATTTCTCGGCATAATTATATACTATTCGTACGTACTTCATGTTCTTATATTAATACATATTAAAAGAAAAACACGATTATCCATTAAAAGTACTTGATTACACAAGCAAATTATTTAGCCATAATACTCCAATAAGTTGAGAAACACTATTACAACAGAAAACTGCATCAATACAACTTATTTTAAGAATCTCATTCTTACGCGTCTCAGACGTTTGTCTTTTCATTAAACTTACCTATGAAATGTAATCGATCCTCCTTTCACATATCTTTCTTTGCAATTATATGCACAACAAGAAACAACTATAATGCGTAATATGGAGTGCTTAAATAACTCAATAAATGAAAAACTCAACACCAAAACTACAAAACACAACCACAATGTACGGGATGCTTCGGCAGCTTGCCTAAAGTCACGTGGTCACCGGTTTCCAATGTTGGGCCCATGCGCAGTAGACCAAAATCGCTCTATCTATATCCTTACTCTATGGGGCTAACTGCACGATTGCTGAAAGAAGTGTTATTACTTTGTAATGCTTGGTTTTAATTAATTATTACGCATTTTGAAAGTAATTAAAAGACACTTTTCACTTTATTATGCTAGGTTTTTATTTTCTTTTACGTTTTTTTTATTTTCTGTGAAACTGCTTTAATTATGATTAAAAAAGTGAATTTGTTTAGGTTGACTGGGAACTGTACTTCCATTATTACATTGCGTCTTATGGGAAAATAGGACTTGCACTTTGCGAATTTGCATTTCGCGTCAGTTTTCCGGAACCAATTATTCGCCAAGTTCAAAAAGGTGGTGTATTTCTCTTCTCTTCCAGCCTCTTTCCTAGCATTCTCCCTTATATGATTTCTTATGGCAGATTGTTGACTCAAAATTTTAGCCACCAATTTTTTATGTATTTACCTTCTTATTAAGCTCCTATCATCTCATACTCTATTTAACATTTGTTTTTCCTTCCGCCCAACTAATATTCTCCAATCTATACCATATCCACATCTCAAATGCCCCTAAAATTAAATGAAATGCTTAAACATTGTAGTGATAGATATCAATGGCCATCACTTCTCTTTGGACTAATAATAGGATTTCAATATTTCCTCTCTAAAAATAGAGAAATGATTCCACACTCATTGGTTGTAAAATGAACATGTTCGGACATCAAATTAACTTATTTAACTCAGGATCAAATTAAATAGGGAAGATGAATAACACTGAAAACGTTGTTTTGAGATTTTTCATTTTGATATATGTAGGCTTGGTAGGATTCAATTTAAATTGATAAATGTCGATAAACTTCGAATTCACAAAAGTTTCAAATTCGAAGGAAATGAATTGTCGTCGATAATTATCGACTTTTTACCATTTAATTTTCTAGGAAATTATACGTCATGACTATGGAATTTGATTTACCTCTCACTAACAATATATTTTAACGCCAAACATCCAAAACGGAAGAGAACGTATGTATTTGTCATACCAGTTGGGCACACTTCATTCGGAATTCCCTACACTTTGCTTTCTGGTGTTTGTTATGTCATAGATTTGAGGACCCCTACTGAACTACTGCGGGGTCTAATGTCAAGGGTACGGGACAAAAGAATATGATTGGTTTCTTGCACTGTCTGTACGCTTGACTGTATCCGATAATCCTTATGCATTTGGGTCGTTTTCACAAAGCCATAAGTCGCCATACTAAACCACATTTACCAAAAAGTCTGTAGACATCAGTTGTACCTTTTGTGCGACAAGATCTGCCAACCTCCTTCAAGATGCAAATAGAATGGCTTTCCCAAACACTAAAAATGGGTACGGATCGCCAGATGTCCATATAGTGTTTTCACAAACAAACTGTCATGAAATTCATATTTTTAGGAGTCATATCCACAATACATCCTCCAATATGAAGTTCTCGTGCTTACTTTCTCTTGCATTGCTGTAAAAGGAGCATCGTTCTGCGATCGCATTCTGGGCTTATTTCTAAATTCATTCATTTTCCGCATGGGAATTATTATCACGAATTTCGTAAAGGCATCAACGATGACCAGGATGCATTTATTTCCCGAGCGCGTACGCGTTAACGGCCCCATAAAAGCCGCAAATATTTTTTGCCATGGCTCCGTCGACGCATCAGCGGAATGGTAGCCTATTCGAGTGTCTTACGCCGGCTTAGCGCGTTGACATTCGGCACAAGACCTCACATATTTTTAAATTCCTCGGTGCATATTTGGCCAAAAAAAATCCCTACATATCTTTTCTTTGTTTTTTTTTATATCCCAAGTTCCCACCGATCGTGGAGTCATGAAAATACGCGGAAACCATGCGCCGAATCTCCTCCTCTCGCGTCTCAACAGTAAATTCTTAATTTTGACTCCTCGTTTTAATTTATCCTTTAACTCGCAACGTACCGGGCCCCTATTCTGATAATCAATAATGGATGTAAAGGCTAACGGCGTGTTCTGCAACACGCATACATGGGACTCCCCATTATCTTCACACGATTGCGTCTCCTCCTCAAACATTCTGGACAAGCAATCAGCTATTACATTATCTTCCCCCCCTTTATATGCTTGGTTTGAAATTTTGAAGGGGACAGGCGCAATATCCAACGTCCTACTTTCCCTAACTGCTTAGGATGACTTCGCATTCAAGACAAAGCTTCATTATCAGTATATAATTTAAATTCCCGGCCCCGTAAATATTGGTCGAACCTTTCCACCGCGAGGCATTCCGCTTCGTAGGTGGTGAATTTTCTTTCGGACTCATAAGGGGACCTTACGACATGTTGGTCGCCGATTTGGTTGAAACTTAGTGAGCATGTAGTACCTCCTTAGAGATGAAAAATGCCAAAGCAAGACGATGCACCTCTCAAGCATTCGCGAGATATACGCGATCAAATTTGGCGAGCGATCTAGCGTTCCAATGTATACCTTGTCAGTAAACGTGCGGCTAGCGAACGCGATGGGAGCAAGATGCCATTTGACCTCCGGCGTTGGACGAAGACTTGAGTAAAATCGGGAATGCGCAACAATGGAGGCGACGCAATTTTATCCTTTAAGTTTTCAAAGGCTTGTTGTTGAGCGCGGCCCCAAACAAAGCGATTATTTTTCCTCTTCTACTGATTTAATACCACGAAATATTTTGTCAATCAATCGAGATAAACTTTGCCCCCCGTACAAATTCCGAAAGGCAGAATTCATACAACCCGACCGGTGTAATAAACGCCGTCGCTCGCCTACTCTCTGGAGAAAGGGGTATTTAATGGTAGGCGGCTTTCAGATTTAAAATAGTAAAATATTTCGCTTTCCCAAAATGCATTAACGCGTTTTCCACAGTAGGCAACGGGAAGGCAACCAAACCGACCTTACGGTTAAGGGGTCGATAATCAACACCAGTCGCGAGGTTTTATCCTTTTTAGGTATTAAAAACGCTGGACACGCGTACGGCGAATCGGATTCGACGATAATTTCATCCCGTAGGAGCTTCTCGACTTGTTTTTTCATTTCAAGCCTTTTCGCGGGATTAAATTGAAAGGGCGGAGATCTGACCGGTTCATTATCAGTTAAATTCAAGTTATACTCTAATAAATCAGTGCATCCCAAATCATCTGTAATCACGTCATTATATTTCCCGAGCAAGGTGCGTACGCGCGATTGTTGAGTAGTGGTCACATGAGTATAAATCATGGTCTCTCGAATGTTTTTAAACGATTCTTTGTCCGGACCCTGCTCAACCATCGTTGCAATCACCCCGGGCCGAAAGGAGAATTTGAAAGTTCTTTCGACAAAGTTAATAATCATGCCCGTATGGTTCATAAAATCAGCACCCAAAACGATCTCGAGCGGGGAATTCGGCAGAATTAAAAATTCTTTTTTCCACGACAACTCGTCTATTTGGACTTTAAGCTCTACCTTACTCTCAACTCTACAGGGAGAGCAGCCGACACCGCAGCAGATAACATCAACTTTCGTAATATTGCACCGAGAAAGGCTTATTTTTTTGCAAAAAGGAGTTTGCGACGCAAGAATGGAACGCGCTCGAGTCAAGAAGGGCGGTAATCGAGACCTTATTAACCGAAACTCTCTGCTTCGGTGATACAGATCCCTTTTTAACCGCACTTGATAGTTAGGCGCACCAAAATTAGCCTTGCACTCCTATCGAAATTAGTCTAGATCAGGAAATTCGTTCGCCCAATACCAATCCTTTGCCTTCCCACCTACTATCTCGTGCAGTAGTTTAAGCTGCATTTTGTGGTCTAATTCGAAATGAAGAATGAATCTGTCTAACATTTCCAGAAAGCCCATAACACTTTCTCCCGACACGCCTCGGAACCCGTTGCCACCGACGCGCCGCTTCTACAATGCTTTCAAGGGCCTTAAGGTTGCACGTACTATTTTCATTTTTTCCCACTTCGTCCATCTTTAAGCGCAATTTTCCTACCTTATCATTCCCTTCGACTCCTCCTTCTCCAGCGATCGAAAGCGCATAATCACGAACCCTCTTTCGCAGCTCTTCCACTACGCCCTCCGTTTCAAGTCCAAATTTAACACATAAGTCAATTAGTTCAGATTTGGCGAGTTAATTAATTCAACCCGTCCCCGAGGGCAAATTAGTTGCCATAGAAATTACCCGCCGATAACGACTAACTCTCAGCCACGCTCTGCTACTATTGAACTGGGTCCAGGAAGGTGGCGAGGATATAGAGAAACGGGGCGTAAATCCAAACCAGAAGTTTTAATTAAACTAACGCTATACAATAAATTCCAAGAGCAACTCAGAACCAAACCTCAGAAGGGCGTAGGGAGACAGGGAGGGAGGGATGTGGTTAGGAAGCTTCTCTCCATCCAGGTGAGCGCAGGCGAAGCAGAAGCGTCGTGTGGTCTCACTGGTCGCGGGGCGCGTGCGATCAGCCCAGCGCTCAGTCTGAAAACGTCCGTGCGCGTCACTTTTTATAGCTGCTGGGCCATTAAATTTCCGCCGCCGGCCCCTTTTTTCGCGGCCAGGATCCGCGGCTATGTTCCTCTCCTTGCCGGAGGGCTCATCGGCGGGGAGGCCGCAGAGAGGAACCCGCCCGCGTGGACGGTTCAAGCTACGTCCTCTATTCATGTGCTAACCCCCACCGTAAATCTAATCATGAAGAAATTAAAATGTTGATAAAATGTTGCAAATATTGTTTAAAAACTTTTTCAGTACCTTTGGACTACCATAACAACATTAACACCATAATTATGAAATGGGCATGTTAATCAAAATCTCAGTCATTATGTGTACTTCATATTTTTTCACATTTAGCGTGCGTAGATTAAAGTGAAAATCATATTTAGACAAAGAGGTATTATATGAGAGAAAGGTGACTATGATGAAAATTTGTCAATTAAAATTTAAAAATAAAATTCTTTAAAGCAAACTCCTAAACTGTACGATTAAAAAAGAAATTTTGTTGTGGTAAACAGTTAAAAATATACATCAAGTTTACAGAAAAATTTGTTTCACACCAGGGACTTGATATCTCAAACAAATGTCTGATGGTTTATACGTCTCATGAGTGAGTGCATGTGTGTTTGGTGCATAAACCATCAGACATTTGTTTGATCCGTTCTGGCTAGAGAAGTTTTACCCCTAAAGGATGTACAGTGACATATATCGTCCAATGCAACATCCTTTGTTGTTACAGCTCCTATCTCCTTTGTTCATTCAGTCACCGCAGCAAATATTGTATCCATAAAAACATGATGAGTCAGGGAACATTCCTAAACAAACAGTATCTCTCTCTTACTACTTCTAATTTTTTCAGAAATAGATTTCCCCTCAGTGGCCATGACATCAATAACTAAGTCACTTACTGATGCAGAAATGCTGGATTTAATTGATAATGATAATACTGACAGTGAAAGTATTGTTTCTTTTGTGAGTGTGACTTCAGAAGGATATTTGTTAACTTCAGAAAGTGAAATTGAAGATGAGGATGTTAGTTGTGAGGGATTAGAAGATCATGTTTTTCATTGGAATGATATCGACAGTGCAAATGTAGTTTCTCCTTTTGATTGTGAAAGTGCTGTGAACCTTAAAATTTTGAGTGATAGCCCGCTAGAGTACATTGAAAGTTTTTTTGATGAAGATCTTATAAAACTGCCCTGGAAATCCTCCTCTGTGTGTTGTACCATGTTTTTAAATGCACTGCACATTATCCAATATTGCAGAATAAAGTTTTAAGTAGTAGTCTAAAAAAATTAATAAACAGGACAACCATTCATGCTAAATATTACTTATATTTTAAGATTTTTATTGTTAATACAGTGGAGCCTTGCTATAATGCGCTTCACTATAACGCGAATTCGGATATAATGCAAATTTGGATACAACGCGATTGTGACATGGCTCCTACATGCTCTGGAAGGTTGTTCTGTTTGCACACAAGCTACATACATATAGTCGCTATAACGCGACCCCACATTTATCGCGATTGAATTTATTGGACCCCAATTACCGCGTTATAGCGGGGCTCCACTGTATTTTCCGAAAAATAAATTAAAATAACACAAATTGCATTCTGGAGTACTGTAAATACCCCCATATAATGTGCAATTTTTGTTTCTAAATATTTTAGTTAAAAATTAGGATGCGTGTTATACGAAGGTACATAATCTTCCTATTTTCATTTGACCCCATATTTCCACAATTTCGGCACATTAATTACTGCCTGGGTATCCTCATATTTTTATTGGTGATTTTTACGAAAAGTAAGATAGATAATAGTAAAAATTTATTAACTAATTCTATAAACATACATTAATTAGATATGAAAAGAATCAAGTCAGTATTTATTCATTTTAAAAGCCAAGAAATTATTCGTCATATGACCATTTTTCTTCGATGTTGTTATCGGAATCGTCATCTTCAGTATCTTTTGTATCCTCTGTTGCCGTGGTGATGTCATCATCGTCCTCCCACACCATATCATCTTCACTGCTATCTAAACTATTACTGATGCAACATTTCTTAAAACCTTTTATAATAACATTCGTGGACAATTCATTCCACGCATTCTCGCATTTCACTGTATATGATTAACTACATTATAACTCACCTTTCCTTTTGTTAGCACAATGATGAGTTATTTTACGCATGACGTAACCCTACACCAGCGCCCAGCCTGGTGGTGAGTATTTACAATTAGAAAAAATGGCAGCTGATGCCTAGTATGTAATGATTGAGTTAGCTGACATTCCTTTGGAACATTAATCGAAAATTTAATGTCGCACTTTCATTATGTTACCAATACAATACAAATAATTCAATCATTGCTTTAGACCACGTTACACCATCTACTTGATTCTAGAATGGTAATGCTAAAAAAATCGGGTAATGGCAACAGCGCTCCAGTGAGTGCAACGGAAGGTCCTAATGCTTCTGTAGATGATGATTCCGAAAATACCTGCGAGGAAGAATGGACAAGTGACCAAGAATTTCTTGGCTTTTGTAATAATTAAATAGTTCCCTTTATACTTTTCATATTAAACTAAATATCTTGTGATGCATATCTGGTATCATTATTTAATAAATTTTGTTTTTTTATTTATATACTTTCTTCAAGATATCATGTACAAACCCATAGGAATCCATGGGAAACCCTGGCAACATTTAATATCAGCCCTACATAAAAAGACTTCGGGTCAACATCTTTTGACGTCCGCCCATCATAGAAAGACATTAGTTACTGTGTACCATTGTATAAGTTGCAATGTGGTTTTCAGGCCAGAATTTTCTATAATAAGAGCCCGTTATACTTGAGTATTTACGATAAAACAGAAATTGATAAAAGTTAGAAGAGTTCACAATTTTATTTTTAAAATTGGGCAAACCTCATTGTTCACTTGCTTAGTTTGCATTAAGAACTGATCTATTAGATAAGTGGTGCCCAACCTTTTTGGCTTTTGACCACTATATGGGAATAGAAGATTAAAGATGAAACATTATACTTTTCATAATTTCCTAATTTCATTTTATGTTATAGTATGTCCTCTATTTGTTAAAATCATGGTGAGCCAGATGCAGGCATTCGCCCGGCCAGATGTGGATCAGTAGCCATAGTTTAAGCACCGCTATTTTAGCTTAATGAATGATATTTTGTTGAAGTCGTGCTGAAATATTGAGGGTTTGTTTTTATGGTAAATTTTAGGTGGAGGATATCGGCAGTCATATGTTGCATAGGATAAGGCTAAGACAAAAAGCCAGTTATGGGAAACTAGCCGATGACAAGAAGGCAAAACGAATTAAAGATACTGCCCCACCAAAGACAGTGCCACTTCCATTGAAAAAGGACATAAAGGCAAGTATTATTACTTATTTTAGTCGGCATCGTCGAACTTATGCTTTCAGGGTCAAGAAAGGAATTGATTGGTACAGCTCTCAAAAAGGGCTCCAGTTATTCATTGAATGGCAACATTTCCACATCGTGCTCATTTTTTCCATATCTGTCTGCTCAGTCTCTTCTTGTGTATGATTTGGTAATGTTGCCACCTTCCCTGCTGTCAGAGCCCAGGTTATATTGCCCTGACTACAAAAATTCCCACTTATATGATTCGGTTATACTTTTAGAATTGGATGTCATATCTTGATATTGCCTTAGGGAAGTAATTTTGAGCTGACTTCTAAACTATGAGTATGATATTCTCATATCATTTAGTTTAATTAAATGGATGCTTACCTAAATTTTAATTATAGTTTCTTGGTTATTTCTTTGACAGCTTGTCTACTTTTTTATGTTTAAGGCTTAACATCATACATGTGTCATCATCCCAATTCTAGACTAGTAACTTCTGAGAAAGGCAAATTATCAGTTGAGAATCTTAATACAAAATCAATGTTCATTTTTCTTTACATTGTTCTATATTCCTAGTTGAGTTTGTGATAAATTCATTAATATTCCTATAATAATTCTTCATAGATTAGAAAGTTATCATGTCTTAAACACGTCGGGGCCCTTTAATGGGGATCCAAGGTAATTGAAGCAGGAAAGAATTTTGGCTTGTGACCCCTATAACCTATTTCTGCATTTATTGGGGGCTACATAGCCAACTTTGGATGTCTTTTCAGGCCACACCCAGTCCAAAATACAACTGAAGAGTAATTTAAGAAAACTATAGGGTTTAGTTTGAGATTAATATTTTCCTATTCATTTATAAATGTACTTATATATTATGGGACTAGAAGATTAAAAATGAAACATTATACTTTTCATAATTTCCTAATTTCATTTTATGTTATAGTATGTCCTATATTTGTTAAAATCATGGTGAGCCAGATGCAGGCATTCGCCGGTCCAGATGTGGCTCAGTAGCCATAGTTTAAGCACCGCTATTTTAGCTTAATGAATGATATTTTGTTGAAGTTGTGCTGAAATATTGAGGGTTTGTTTTTATGGTAAATTTTAGGTGGAGGATATCGGCCGTTTTACGTTGCATGGGATGACGCTAAGACCAAAAGCCAGTTATGGGAAACTAGCCGATGACAAGAAGGCAAAACGAATTAAAGATACTGCCCCACCAAAGACAGTGCCACTTCCATTGAAAAAGGACAGAAAGGCAAGTATTATTACTTATTTTAGTCGGCATCGTCGAACTTATGCTTTCAGGGTCAAGAAAGGATTTGATTGGTACAGCTCTCAAAAAGGGCTCCAGTTATTCATTGAATGGCAACATTTCCACATCGTGCTCATTTTTTCCATATCTGTCTGCTCAGTCTCTTCTTGTGTATGATTTGGTAATGTTGCCACCTTCCCTGCTGTCAGAGCCCAGGTTATATTGCCCTGACTACAAAAATTCCCACTTATATGATTCGGTTATACTTTTAGAATTGGGTGTCATATCTTGATACTGCCTTAGGGAAGTAATTTTGAGCTGACTTCTAAACTATGAGTATGATATTCTCATATCATTTAGTTTAATTAAATGGATGCTTTCCTAAATTTTAATTATAGTTTCTTGGTTATTTCTTTGACAGCTTGTCTACTTTTTTATGTTTAAGGCTTAACATCATACATGTGTCATCATCCCAATTCTAGACTAGTAACTTCTGAGAAAGGCAAATTATCAGTTGAGAATCTTAATACAAAATCAATGTTCATTTTTCTTTACATTGTTCTATATTCCTAGTTGAGTTTGTGATAAATTCATTAATATTCCTATAATAATTCTTCATAGATTAGAAAGTTATCATGTCTTAAACACGTCGGGGCACTTTAATGGGGATCCAAGGTAATTGAAGCAGGAAAGAATTTTGGCTTGTGACACCTATAACCCATTTCTGCATTTATTGGGGGCTACATAGCCAACTTTGGATGCCTTTGCAGGCCACACCCAGTCCAAAATACAACTGAAGAGTAATTTAAGAAAACTATAGGGTTTAGTTTGAGATTAATATTTTCCTATTCATTTATAAATGTACTTATATATTATGGGACTAGAAGATTAAAAATGAAACATTATACTTTTCATAATTTCCTAATTTCATTTTATGTTATAGTATGTCCTATATTTGTTAAAATCATGGTGAACCAGATGCAGGCATTCGCCGGGCCAGATGTGGATCAGTAGCCATAGTTTAAGCACCGCTATTTTAGCTTAATGAATGATATTTTGTTGAAGTTGTGCTGAAATATTGAGGGTTTGTTTTTATGGTAAATTTTAGGTGGAGGATATCGGCAGTCATATGTGGCATAGGATAAGGCTAAGACAAAAAGCCAGTTATGGGAAACTAGCCGATGACAAGAAGGCAAAACGAATTAAAGATACTGCCCCACCAAAGACAGTGCCACTTCCATTGAAAAAGGACATAAAGGCAAGTATTATTACTTATTTTAGTCGGCATCGTCGAACTTATGCTTTCAGGGTCAAGAAAGGAATTAATTGGTACAGCTCTCAAAAAGGGCTCCAGTTATTCATTGAATGGCATCATTTCCACATCGTGCTCATTTTTTCCATATCTGTCTGCTCAGTCTCTTCTTGTGTATGATTTGGTAATGTTGCCACCTTCCCTGCTGTCAGAGCCCAGGTTATATTGCCCTGACTACAAAAATTCCCACTTATATGATTCGGTTATACTTTTAGAATTGGATGTCATATCTTGATATTGCCTTAGGGAAGTAATTTTGAGCTGACTTCTAAACTATGAGTATGATATTCTCATATCATTTAGTTTAATTAAATGGATGCTTACCTAAATTTTAATTATAGTTTCTTGGTTATTTCTTTGACAGCTTGTCTACTTTTTTATGTTTAAGGCTTAACATCATACATGTGTCATCATCCCAATTCTAGACTAGTAACTTCTGAGAAAGGCAAATTATCAGTTGAGAATCTTAATACAAAATCAATGTTCATTTTTCTTTACATTGTTCTATATTCCTAGTTGAGTTTGTGATAAATTCATTAATATTCCTATAATAATTCTTCATAGATTAGAAAGTTATCATGTCTTAAACACGTCGGGGCACTTTAATGGGGATCCAAGGTAATTGAAGCAGGAAAGAATTTTGGCTTGTGACCCCTATAACCTATTTCTGCATTTATTGGGGGCTACATAGCCAACTTTGGATGTCTTTGCAGGCCACACCCAGTCCAAAATACAACTGAAGAGTAATTTAAGAAAACTATAGGGTTTAGTTTGAGATTAATATTTTCCTATTCATTTATAAATGTACTTATATATTATGGGACTAGAAGATTAAAAATGAAACATTATACTTTTCATAATTTCCTAATTTCATTTTATGTTATAGTATGTCCTATATTTGTTAAAATCATGGTGAGCCAGATGCAGGCATTCGCCGGGCAAGATGTGGCTCAGTAGCCATAGTTTAAGCACCGCTATTTTAGCTTAATGAATGATATTTTGTTGAAGTTGTGCTGAAATATTGAGGGTTTGTTTTTATGGTAAATTTTAGGTGGAGGATATCGGCAGTCATATGTTGCATAGGATAAGGCTAAGACAAAAAGCCAGTTATGGGAAACTAGCCGATGACAAGAAGGCAAAACGAATTAAAGATACTGCCCCACCAAAGACAGTGCCACTTCCATTGAAAAAGGACAGAAAGGCAAGTATTATTACTTATTTTAGTCGGCATCGTCGAACTTATGCTTTCAGGGTCAAGAAAGGATTTGATTGGTACAGCTCTCAAAAAGGGCTCCAGTTATTCATTGAATGGCAACATTTCCACATCGTGCTCATTTTTTCCATATCTGTCTGCTCAGTCTCTTCTTGTGTATGATTTGGTAATGTTGCCACCTTCCCTGCTGTCAGAGCCCAGGTTATATTGCCCTGACTACAAAAATTCCCACTTATATGATTCGGTTATACTTTTAGAATTGGATGTCATATCTTGATATTGCCTTAGGGAAGTAATTTTGAGCTGACTTCTAAACTATGAGTATGATATTCTCATATCATTTAGTTTAATTAAATGGATGCTTACCTAAATTTTAATTATAGTTTCTTGGTTATTTCTTTGACAGATTGTCTACTTTTTTATGTTTAAGGCTTAACATCATACATGTGTCATCATCCCAATTCTAGACTAGTAACTTCTGAGAAAGGCAAATTATCAGTTGAGAATCTTAATACAAAATCAATGTTCATTTTTCTTTACATTGTTCTATATTCCTAGTTGAGTTTGTGATAAATTCATTAATATTCCTATAATAATTCTTCATAGATTAGAAAGTTATCATGTCTTAAACACGTCGGGGCACTTTAATGGGGATCCAAGGTAATTGAAGCAGGAAAGAATTTTGGCTTGTGACCCCTATAACCTATTTCTGCATTTATTGGGGGCTACATAGCCAACTTTGGATGTCTTTGCAGGCCACACCCAGTCCAAAATACAACTTAAGAGTAATTTAAGAACACTATAGGGTTTAGTTTGAGATTAATATTTTCCTATTCATTTATAAATGTACTTATATATTATGGGACTAGAAGATTAAAAATGAAACATTATACTTTTCATAATTTCCTTATTTCATTTTATGTTATAGTATGTCCTATATTTGTTAAAATCATGGTGAGCCAGATGCAGGCATTCGCCGGTCCAGATGTGGCTCAGTAGCCATAGTTTAAGCACCGCTATTTTAGCTTAATGAATGATATTTTGTTGAAGTTGTGCTGAAATATTGAGGGTTTGTTTTTATGGTAAATTTTAGGTGGAGGATATCGGCCGTTTTACGTTGCATAGGATGACGCTAAGACCAAAAGCCAGTTATGGGAAACTAGCCGATGACAAGAAGGCAAAACGAATTAAAGATACTGCCCCACCAAAGACAGTGCCACTTCCATTGAAAAAGGACAGAAAGGCAAGTATTATTACTTATTTTAGTCGGCATCGTCGAACTTATGCTTTCAGGGTCAAGAAAGGATTTGATTGGTACAGCTCTCAAAAAGGGCTCCAGTTATTCATTGAATGGCAACATTTCCACATCGTGCTCATTTTTTCCATATCTGTCTGCTCAGTCTCTTCTTGTGTATGATTTGGTAATGTTGCCACCTTCCCTGCTGTCAGAGCCCAGGTTATATTGCCCTGACTACAAAAATTCCCACTTATATGATTCGGTTATACTTTTAGAATTGGGTGTCATATCTTGATACTGCCTTAGGGAAGTAATTTTGAGCTGACTTCTAAACTATGAGTATGATATTCTCATATCATTTAGTTTAATTAAATGGATGCTTTCCTAAATTTTAATTATAGTTTCTTGGTTATTTCTTTGACAGCTTGTCTACTTTTTTATGTTTAAGGCTTAACATCATACATGTGTCATCATCCCAATTCTAGACTAGTAACTTCTGAGAAAGGCAAATTATCAGTTGAGAATCTTAATACAAAATCAATGTTCATTTTTCTTTACATTGTTCTATATTCCTAGTTGAGTTTGTGATAAATTCATTAATATTCCTATAATAATTCTTCATAGATTAGAAAGTTATCATGTCTTAAACACGTCGGGGCACTTTAATAGGGATCCAAGGTAATTGAAGCAGGAAAGAATTTTGGCTTGTGACCCCTATAACCCATTTCTGCATTTATTGGGGGCTACATAGCCAACTTTGGATGCCTTTGCAGGCCACACCCAGTCCAAAATACAACTGAAGAGTAATTTAAGAAAACTATAGGGTTTAGTTTGAGATTAATATTTTCCTATTCATTTATAAATGTACTTATATATTATGGGACTAGAAGATTAAAAATGAAACATTATACTTTTCATAATTTCCTAATTTCATTTTATGTTATAGTATGTCCTATATTTGTTAAAATCAAGGTGAACCAGATGCAGGCATTCGCCGGGCCAGATGTGGATCAGTAGCCATAGTTTAAGCACCGCTATTTTAGCTTAATGAATGATATTTTGTTGAAGTTGTGCTGCTGAAATATTGAGGGTTTGTTTTTATGGTAAATTTTAGGTGGAGGATATCGGCAGTCATATGTGGCATAGGATAAGGCTAAGACAAAAAGCCAGTTATGGGAAACTAGCTAATGACAAGAAGGCAAAACGAATTAAAGATACTGCCCCACCAAAGACAGTGCCACTTCCATTGAAAAAGGACATAAAGGCAAGTATTATTACTTATTTTAGTCGGCATCGTCGAACTTATGCTTTCAGGGTCAAGAAAGGAATTAATTGGTACAGCTCTCAAAAAGGGCTCCAGTTATTCATTGAATGGCATCATTTCCACATCGTGCTCATTTTTTCCATATCTGTCTGCTCAGTCTCTTCTTGTGTATGATTTGGTAATGTTGCCACCTTCCCTGCTGTCAGAGCCCAGGTTATATTGCCCTGACTACAAAAATTCCCACTTATATGATTCGGTTATACTTTTAGAATTGGATGTCATATCTTGATATTGCCTTAGGGAAGTAATTTTGAGCTGACTTCTAAACTATGAGTATGATATTCTCATATCATTTAGTTTAATTAAATGGATGCTTACCTAAATTTTAATTATAGTTTCTTGGTTATTTCTTTGACAGATTGTCTACTTTTTTATGTTTAAGGCTTAACATCATACATGTGTCATCATCCCAATTCTAGACTAGTAACTTCTGAGAAAGGCAAATTATCAGTTGAGAATCTTAATACAAAATCAATGTTCATTTTTCTTTACATTGTTCTATATTCCTAGTTGAGTTTGTGATAAATTCATTAATATTCCTATAATAATTCTTCATAGATTAGAAAGTTATCATGTCTTAAACACGTCGGGGCACTTTAATGGGGATCCAAGGTAATTGAAGCAGGAAAGAATTTTGGCTTGTGACCCCTATAACCTATTTCTGCATTTATTGGGGGCTACATAGCCAACTTTGGATGTCTTTGCAGGCCACACCCAGTCCAAAATACAACTGAAGAGTAATTTAAGAAAACTATAGGGTTTAGTTTGAGATTAATATTTTCCTATTCATTTATAAATGTACTTATATATTATGGGACTAGAAGATTAAAAATGAAACATTATACTTTTCATAATTTCCTAATTTCATTTTATGTTATAGTATGTCCTATATTTGTTAAAATCATGGTGAGCCAGATGCAGGCATTCGCCGGGCAAGATGTGGCTCAGTAGCCATAGTTTAAGCACCGCTATTTTAGCTTAATGAATGATATTTTGTTGAAGTTGTGCTGAAATATTGATGGTTTGTTTTTATGGTAAATTTTAGGTGGAGGATATCGGCAGTCATATGTTGCATAGGATAAGGCTAAGACAAAAAGCCAGTTATGGGAAACTAGCCGATGACAAGAAGGCAAAACGAATTAAAGATACTGCCCCACCAAAGACAGTGCCACTTCCATTGAAAAAGGACATAAAGGCAAGTATTATTACTTATTTTAGTCGGCATCGTCGAACTTATGCTTTCAGGGTCAAGAAAGGAATTAATTGGTACAGCTCTCAAAAAGGGCTCCAGTTATTCATTGAATGGCATCATTTCCACATCGTGCTCATTTTTTCCATATCTGTCTGCTCAGTCTCTTCTTGTGTATGATTTGGTAATGTTGCCACCTTCCCTGCTGTCAGAGCCCAGGTTATATTGCCCTGACTACAAAAATTCCCAATTATATGATTCGGTTATACTTTTAGAATTGGATGTCATATCTTGATACTGCCATAGGGAAGTAATTTTGAGCTGACTTCTAAACTATGAGTATGATATTCTCATATCATTTAGTTTAATTAAATGGATGCTTTCCTAAATTTTAATTAAATTTTCTTGTTATTTCTTTGACAGCTTGTCTACTTTTTTATGTTTAAGGCTTAACATCATACATGTGTCATCATCCCAATTCTAGACTAGTAACTTCTGAGAAAGGCAAATTATCAGTTGAGATTCTTAATACAAAATCAATGTTCATTTTTCTTTACATTGTTCTATATTCCTAGTTGAGTTTGTGATAAATTCATTAATATTCCTATAATAATTCTTCATAGATTAGAAAGTTATCATGTCTTAAACACGTCGGGGCCCTTTAATGGGGATCCAAGGTAATTGAATCAGGAAAGAATTTTGGCTTGTGACCCCTATAACCTATTTCTGCATTTATTGGGGGCTACATAGCCAACTTTGGATGTCTTTGCAGGCCACACCCAGTCCAAAATACAACTGAAGAGTAATTTAAGAAAACTATAGGGTTTAGTTTGAGATTAATATTTTCCTATTCATTTATAAATGTACTTATATATTATGGGACTAGAAGATTAAAAATGAAACATTATACTTTTCATAATTTCCTAATTTCATTTTATGTTATAGTATGTCCTATATTTGTTAAAATCATGGTGAGCCAGATGCAGGCATTCGCCGGTCCAGATGTGGCTCAGTAGCCATAGTTTAAGCACCGCTATTTTAGCTTAATGAATGATATTTTGTTGAAGTTGTGCTGAAATATTGAGGGTTTGTTTTTATGGTAAATTTTAGGTGGAGGATATCGGCAGTCATATGTTGCATAGGATAAGGCTAAGACAAAAAGCCAGTTATGGGAAACTAGCCGATGACAAGAAGGCAAAACGAATTAAAGATACTGCCCCACCAAAGACAGTGCCACTTCCATTGAAAAAGGACAGAAAGGCAAGTATTATTACTTATTTTAGTCGGCATCGTCGAACTTATGCTTTCAGGGTCAAGAAAGGATTTGATTTGTACAGCTCTCAAAAAGGGCTCCAGTTATTCATTGAATGGCAACATTTCCACATCGTGCTCATTTTTTCCATATCTGTCTGCTCAGTCTCTTCTTGTGTATGATTTGGTAATGTTGCCACCTTCCCTGCTGTCAGAGCCCAGGTTATATTGCCCTGACTACAAAAATTCCCACTTATATGATTCGGTTATACTTTTAGAATTGGGTGTCATATCTTGATACTGCCTTAGGGAAGTAATTTTGAGCTGACTTCTAAACTATGAGTATGATATTCTCATATCATTTAGTTTAATTAAATGGATGCTTTCCTAAATTTTAATTATAGTTTCTTGGTTATTTCTTTGACAGCTTGTCTACTTTTTTATGTTTAAGGCTTAACATCATACATGTGTCATCATCCCAATTCTAGACTAGTAACTTCTGAGAAAGGCAAATTATCAGTTGAGAATCTTAATACAAAATCAATGTTCATTTTTCTTTACATTGTTCTATATTCCTAGTTGAGTTTGTGATAAATTCATTAATATTCCTATAATAATTCTTCATAGATTAGAAAGTTATCATGTCTTAAACACGTCGGGGCCCTTTAATGGGGATCCAAGGTAATTGAAGCAGGAAAGAATTTTGGCTTGTGACCCCTATAACCCATTTCTGCATTTATTGGGGGCTACATAGCCAACTTTGGATGTCTTTGCAGGCCACACCCAGTCCAAAATACAACTTAAGAGTAATTTAAGAACACTATAGGGTTTAGTTTGAGATTAATATTTTCCTATTCATTTATAAATGTACTTATATATTATGGGACTAGAAGATTAAAAATGAAACATTATACTTTTCATAATTTCCTTATTTCATTTTATGTTATAGTATGTCCTATATTTGTTAAAATCATGGTGAGCCAGATGCAGGCATTCGCCGGTCCAGATGTGGCTCAGTAGCCATAGTTTAAGCACCGCTATTTTAGCTTAATGAATGATATTTTGTTGAAGTTGTGCTGAAATATTGAGGGTTTGTTTTTATGGTAAATTTTAGGTGGAGGATATCGGCAGTCATATGTTGCATAGGATAAGGCTAAGACAAAAAGCCAGTTATGGGAAACTAGCCGATGACAAGAAGGCAAAACGAATTAAAGATACTGCCCCACCAAAGACAGTGCCACTTCCATTGAAAAAGGACAGAAAGGCAAGTATTATTACTTATTTTAGTCGGCATCGTCGAACTTATGCTTTCAGGGTCAAGAAAGGATTTGATTGGTACAGCTCTCAAAAAGGGCTCCAAGTTATTCATTGAATGGCATCATTTCCACATCGTGCTCATTTTTTCCATATCTGTCTGCTCAGTCTCTTCTTGTGTATGATTTGGTAATGTTGCCACCTTCCCTGCTGTCAGAGCCCAGGTTATATTGCCCTGACTACAAAAATTCCCACTTATATGATTCGGTTATACTTTTAGAATTGGATGTCATATCTTGATACTGCCTTAGGGAAGTAATTTTGAGCTGACTTCTAAACTATGAGTATGATATTCTCATATCATTTAGTTTAATTAAATGGATGCTTTCCTAAATTTTAATTATAGTTTCTTGGTTATTTCTTTGACAGCTTGTCTACTTTTTTATGTTTAAGGCTTAACATCATACATGTGTCATCATCCCAATTCTAGACTAGTAACTTCTGAGAAAGGCAAATTATCAGTTGAGAATCTTAATACAAAATCAATGTTCATTTTTCTTTACATTGTTCTATATTCCTAGTTGAGTTTGTGATAAATTCATTAATATTCCTATAATAATTCTTCATAGATTAGAAAGTTATCATGTCTTAAACACGTCGGGGCCCTTTAATGGGGATCCAAGGTAATTGAAGCAGGAAAGAATTTTGGCTTGTGACCCCTATAACCCATTTCTGCATTTATTGGGGGCTACATAGCCAACTTTGGATGTCTTTGCAGGCCACACCCAGTCCAAAATACAACTGAAGAGTAATTTAAGAAAACTATAGGGTTTAGTTTGAGATTAATATTTTCCTATTCATTTATAAATGTACTTATATATTATGGGACTAGAAGATTAAAAATGAAACATTATACTTTTCATAATTTCCTAATTTCATTTTATGTTATAGTATGTCCTATATTTGTTAAAATCATGGTGAGCCAGATGCAGGCATTCGCCGGTCCAGATGTGGCTCAGTAGCCATAGTTTAAGCACCGCTATTTTAGCTTAATGAATGATATTTTGTTGAAGTTGTGCTGAAATATTGAGGGTTTGTTTTTATGGTAAATTTTAGGTGGAGGATATCGGCAGTCATATGTTGCATAGGATAAGGCTAAGACAAAAAGCCAGTTATGGGAAACTAGCCGATGACAAGAAGGCAAAACGAATTAAAGATACTGCCCCACCAAAGACAGTGCCACTTCCATTGAAAAAGGACAGAAAGGCAAGTATTATTACTTATTTTAGTCGGCATCGTCGAACTTATGCTTTCAGGGTCAAGAAAGGATTTGATTGGTACAGCTCTCAAAAAGGGCTCCAGTTATTCATTGAATGGCATCATTTCCACATCGTGCTCATTTTTTCCATATCTGTCTGCTCAGTCTCTTCTTGTGTATGATTTGGTAATGTTGCCACCTTCCCTGCTGTCAGAGCCCAGGTTATATTGCCCTGACTACAAAAATTCCCACTTATATGATTCGGTTATACTTTTAGAATTGGATGTCATATCTTGATACTGCCTTAGGGAAGTAATTTTGAGCTGACTTCTAAACTATGAGTATGATATTCTCATATCATTTAGTTTAATTAAATGGATGCTTTCCTAAATTTTAATTATAGTTTCTTGGTTATTTCTTTGACAGCTTGTCTACTTTTTTATGTTTAAGGCTTAACATCATACATGTGTCATCATCCCAATTCTAGACTAGTAACTTCTGAGAAAGGCAAATTATCAGTTGAGATTCTTAATACAAAATCAATGTTCATTTTTCTTTACATTGTTCTATATTCCTAGTTGAGTTTGTGATAAATTCATTAATATTCCTATAATAATTCTTCATAGATTAGAAAGTTATCATGTCTTAAACACGTCGGGGCCCTTTAATGGGGATCCAAGGTAATTGAAGCAGGAAAGAATTTTGGCTTGTGACCCCTATAACCTATTTCTGCATTTATTGGGGGCTACATAGCCAACTTTGGATGTCTTTGCAGGCCACACCCAGTCCAAAATACAACTGAAGAGTAATTTAAGAAAACTATAGGGTTTAGTTTGAGATTAATATTTTCCTATTCATTTATAAATGTACTTATATATTATGGGACTAGAAGATTAAAAATGAAACATTATACTTTTCATAATTTCCTAATTTCATTTTATGTTATAGTATGTCCTATATTTGTTAAAATCATGGTGAGCCAGATGCAGGCATTCGCCGGTCCAGATGTGGCTCAGTAGCCATAGTTTAAGCACCGCTATTTTAGCTTAATGAATGATATTTTGTTGAAGTTGTGCTGAAATATTGAGGGTTTGTTTTTATGGTAAATTTTAGGTGGAGGATATCGGCAGTCATATGTTGCATAGGATAAGGCTAAGACAAAAAGCCAGTTATGGGAAACTAGCCGATGACAAGAAGGCAAAACGAATTAAAGATACTGCCCCACCAAAGACAGTGCCACTTCCATTGAAAAAGGACAGAAAGGCAAGTATTATTACTTATTTTAGTCGGCATCGTCGAACTTATGCTTTCAGGGTCAAGAAAGGATTTGATTGGTACAGCTCTCAAAAAGGGCTCCAGTTATTCATTGAATGGCAACATTTCCACATCGTGCTCATTTTTTCCATATCTGTCTGCTCAGTCTCTTCTTGTGTATGATTTGGTAATGTTGCCACCTTCCCTGCTGTCAGAGCCCAGGTTATATTGCCCTGACTACAAAAATTCCCACTTATATGATTCGGTTATACTTTTAGAATTGGGTGTCATATCTTGATACTGCCTTAGGGAAGTAATTTTGAGCTGACTTCTAAACTATGAGTATGATATTCTCATATCATTTAGTTTAATTAAATGGATGCTTTCCTAAATTTTAATTATAGTTTCTTGGTTATTTCTTTGACAGCTTGTCTACTTTTTTATGTTTAAGGCTTAACATCATACATGTGTCATCATCCCAATTCTAGACTAGTAACTTCTGAGAAAGGCAAATTATCAGTTGAGAATCTTAATACAAAATCAATGTTCATTTTTCTTTACATTGTTCTATATTCCTAGTTGAGTTTGTGATAAATTCATTAATATTCCTATAATAATTCTTCATAGATTAGAAAGTTATCATGTCTTAAACACGTCGGGGCCCTTTAATGGGGATCCAAGGTAATTGAAGCAGGAAAGAATTTTGGCTTGTGACCCCTATAACCCATTTCTGCATTTATTGGGGGCTACATAGCCAACTTTGGATGTCTTTGCAGGCCACACCCAGTCCAAAATACAACTTAAGAGTAATTTAAGAACACTATAGGGTTTAGTTTGAGATTAATATTTTCCTATTCATTTATAAATGTACTTATATATTATGGGACTAGAAGATTAAAAATGAAACATTATACTTTTCATAATTTCCTTATTTCATTTTATGTTATAGTATGTCCTATATTTGTTAAAATCATGGTGAGCCAGATGCAGGCATTCGCCGGTCCAGATGTGGCTCAGTAGCCATAGTTTAAGCACCGCTATTTTAGCTTAATGAATGATATTTTGTTGAAGTTGTGCTGAAATATTGAGGGTTTGTTTTTATGGTAAATTTTAGGTGGAGGATATCGGCAGTCATATGTTGCATAGGATAAGGCTAAGACAAAAAGCCAGTTATGGGAAACTAGCCGATGACAAGAAGGCAAAACGAATTAAAGATACTGCCCCACCAAAGACAGTGCCACTTCCATTGAAAAAGGACAGAAAGGCAAGTATTATTACTTATTTTAGTCGGCATCGTCGAACTTATGCTTTCAGGGTCAAGAAAGGATTTGATTGGTACAGCTCTCAAAAAGGGCTCCAAGTTATTCATTGAATGGCATCATTTCCACATCGTGCTCATTTTTTCCATATCTGTCTGCTCAGTCTCTTCTTGTGTATGATTTGGTAATGTTGCCACCTTCCCTGCTGTCAGAGCCCAGGTTATATTGCCCTGACTACAAAAATTCCCACTTATATGATTCGGTTATACTTTTAGAATTGGATGTCATATCTTGATACTGCCTTAGGGAAGTAATTTTGAGCTGACTTCTAAACTATGAGTATGATATTCTCATATCATTTAGTTTAATTAAATGGATGCTTTCCTAAATTTTAATTATAGTTTCTTGGTTATTTCTTTGACAGCTTGTCTACTTTTTTATGTTTAAGGCTTAACATCATACATGTGTCATCATCCCAATTCTAGACTAGTAACTTCTGAGAAAGGCAAATTATCAGTTGAGAATCTTAATACAAAATCAATGTTCATTTTTCTTTACATTGTTCTATATTCCTAGTTGAGTTTGTGATAAATTCATTAATATTCCTATAATAATTCTTCATAGATTAGAAAGTTATCATGTCTTAAACACGTCGGGGCCCTTTAATGGGGATCCAAGGTAATTGAAGCAGGAAAGAATTTTGGCTTGTGACCCCTATAACCCATTTCTGCAATTATTGGGGGCTACATAGCCAACTTTGGATGTCTTTGCAGGCCACACCCAGTCCAAAATACAACTGAAGAGTAATTTAAGAAAACTATAGGGTTTAGTTTGAGATTAATATTTTCCTATTCATTTATAAATGTACTTATATATTATGGGACTAGAAGATTAAAAATGAAACATTATACTTTTCATAATTTCCTAATTTCATTTTATGTTATAGTATGTCCTATATTTGTTAAAATCATGGTGAGCCAGATGCAGGCATTCGCCGGTCCAGATGTGGCTCAGTAGCCATAGTTTAAGCACCGCTATTTTAGCTTAATGAATGATATTTTGTTGAAGTTGTGCTGAAATATTGAGGGTTTGTTTTTATGGTAAATTTTAGGTGGAGGATATCGGCAGTCATATGTTGCATAGGATAAGGCTAAGACAAAAAGCCAGTTATGGGAAACTAGCCGATGACAAGAAGGCAAAACGAATTAAAGATACTGCCCCACCAAAGACAGTGCCACTTCCATTGAAAAAGGACAGAAAGGCAAGTATTATTACTTATTTTAGTCGGCATCGTCGAACTTATGCTTTCAGGGTCAAGAAAGGATTTGATTGGTACAGCTCTCAAAAAGGGCTCCAGTTATTCATTGAATGGCATCATTTCCACATCGTGCTCATTTTTTCCATATCTGTCTGCTCAGTCTCTTCTTGTGTATGATTTGGTAATGTTGCCACCTTCCCTGCTGTCAGAGCCCAGGTTATATTGCCCTGACTACAAAAATTCCCACTTATATGATTCGGTTATACTTTTAGAATTGGATGTCATATCTTGATACTGCCTTAGGGAAGTAATTTTGAGCTGACTTCTAAACTATGAGTATGATATTCTCATATCATTTAGTTTAATTAAATGGATGCTTTCCTAAATTTTAATTATAGTTTCTTGGTTATTTCTTTGACAGCTTGTCTACTTTTTTATGTTTAAGGCTTAACATCATACATGTGTCATCATCCCAATTCTAGACTAGTAACTTCTGAGAAAGGCAAATTATCAGTTGAGATTCTTAATACAAAATCAATGTTCATTTTTCTTTACATTGTTCTATATTCCTAGTTGAGTTTGTGATAAATTCATTAATATTCCTATAATAATTCTTCATAGATTAGAAAGTTATCATGTCTTAAACACGTCGGGGACCTTTAATGGGGATCCAAGGTAATTGAAGCAGGAAAGAATTTTGGCTTGTGACCCCTATAACCTATTTCTGCATTTATTGGGGGCTACATAGCCAACTTTGGATGTCTTTGCAGGCCACACCCAGTCCAAAATACAACTGAAGAGTAATTTAAGAAAACTATAGGGTTTAGTTTGAGATTAATATTTTCCTATTCATTTATAAATGTACTTATATATTATGGGACTAGAAGATTAAAAATGAAACATTATACTTTTCATAATTTCCTAATTTCATTTTATGTTATAGTATGTCCTATATTTGTTAAAATCATGGTGAGCCAGATGCAGGCATTCGCCGGTCCAGATGTGGCTCAGTAGCCATAGTTTAAGCACCGCTATTTTAGCTTAATGAATGATATTTTGTTGAAGTTGTGCTGAAATATTGAGGGTTTGTTTTTATGGTAAATTTTAGGTGGAGGATATCGGCAGTCATATGTTGCATAGGATAAGGCTAAGACAAAAAGCCAGTTATGGGAAACTAGCCGATGACAAGAAGGCAAAACGAATTAAAGATACTGCCCCACCAAAGACAGTGCCACTTCCATTGAAAAAGGACAGAAAGGCAAGTATTATTACTTATTTTAGTCGGCATCGTCGAACTTATGCTTTCAGGGTCAAGAAAGGATTTGATTGGTACAGCTCTCAAAAAGGGCTCCAGTTATTCATTGAATGGCAACATTTCCACATCGTGCTCATTTTTTCCATATCTGTCTGCTCAGTCTCTTCTTGTGTATGATTTGGTAATGTTGCCACCTTCCCTGCTGTCAGAGCCCAGGTTATATTGCCCTGACTACAAAAATTCCCACTTATATGATTCGGTTATACTTTTAGAATTGGGTGTCATATCTTGATACTGCCTTAGGGAAGTAATTTTGAGCTGACTTCTAAACTATGAGTATGATGTTCTCATATCATTTAGTTTAATTAAATGGATTGTTTCCTAAATTTTAATTATAGTTTCTTGGTTATTTCTTTGACAGCTTGTCTACTTTTTTATGTTTAAGGCTTAACATCATACATGTGTCATCATCCCAATTCTAGACTAGTAACTTCTGAGAAAGGCAAATTATCAGTTGAGAATCTTAATACAAAATCAATGTTCATTTTTTTTTACATTGTTCTATATTCCTAGTTGAGTTTGTGATAAATTCATTAATATTCCTATAATAATTCTTCATAGATTAGAAAGTTATCATGTCTTAAACACGTCTGGGCCCTTTAATGGGGATCCAAGGTAATTGAAGCAGGAAAGAATTTTGGCTTGTGACCCCTATAACCTATTTCTGCATTTATTGGGGACTACATAGCCAACTTTGGATGTCTTTGCAGGCCACACCCAGTCCAAAATACAACTGAAGAGTAATTTAAGAAAACTATAGGGTTTAGTTTGAGATTAATATTTTCCTATTCATTTATAAATGTACTTATATATTATGGGACTAGAAGATTAAAAATGAAACATTAAACTTTTCATAATTTCCTAATTTCATTTTATGTTATAGTATGTCCTATATTTGTTAAAATCATGGTGAGCCAGATGCAGGCATTCGCCGGTCCAGATGTGGCTCAGTAGCCATAGTTTAAGCACCGCTATTTTAGCTTAATGAATGATATTTTGTTGAAGTTGTGCTGAAATATTGAGGGTTTGTTTTTATGGTAAATTTTAGGTGGAGGATATCGGCCGTTTTACGTTGCATGGGATGACGCTAAGACCAAAAGCCAGTTATGGGAAACTAGCCGATGACAAGAAGGCAAAACGAATTAAAGATACTGCCCCACCAAAGACAGTGCCACTTCCATTGAAAAAGGACAGAAAGGCAAGTATTATTACTTATTTTAGTCGGCATCGTCGAACTTATGCTTTCAGGGTCAAGAAAGGATTTGATTGGTACAGCTCTCAAAAAGGGCTCCAGTTATTCATTGAATGGCAACATTTCCACATCGTGCTCATTTTTTCCATATCTGTCTGCTCAGTCTCTTCTTGTGTATGATTTGGTAATGTTGCCACCTTCCCTGCTGTCAGAGCCCAGGTTATATTGCCCTGACTACAAAAATTCCCACTTATATGATTCGGTTATACTTTTAGAATTGGGTGTCATATCTTGATACTGCCTTAGGGAAGTAATTTTGAGCTGACTTCTAAACTATGAGTATGATATTCTCATATCATTTAGTTTAATTAAATGGATGCCACCAAAGACAGTGCCACTTCCATTGAAAAAGGACATAAAGGCAAGTATTATTACTTATTTTAGTCAGCATCGTCGAACTTATGCTTTCAGGGTCAAGAAAGGAATTAATTGGTACAGCTCTCAAAAAGGGCTCCAGTTATTCATTGAATGGCAACATTTCCACATCGTGCTCATTTTTTCCATATCTGTCTGCTCAGTCTCTTCTTGTGTATGATTTGGTAATGTTGCCACCTTCCCTGCTGTCAGAGCCCAGGTTATATTGCCCTGACTACAAAAATTCCCACTTATATGATTCGGTTATACTTTTAGAATTGGGTGTCATATCTTGATACTGCCTTAGGGAAGTAATTTTGAGCTGACTTCTAAACTATGAGTATGATGTTCTCATATCATTTAGTTTAATTAAATGGATGCTTTCCTAAATTTTAATTATAGTTTCTTGGTTATTTCTTTGACAGCTTGTCTACTTTTTTATGTTTAAGGCTTAACATCATACATGTGTCATCATCCCAATTCTAGACTAGTAACTTCTGAGAAAGGCAAATTATCAGTTGAGTTTCTTAATACAAAATCAATGTTCATTTTTCTTTACATTGTTCTATATTCCTAGTTGAGTTTGTGATAAATTCATTAATATTCCTATAATAATTCTTCATAGATTAGAAAGTTATCATGTCTTAAACACGTCGGGGCCCTTTAATGGGGATCCAAGGTAATTGAAGCAGGAAAGAATTTTGGCTTGTGACCCCTATAACCTATTTCTGCATTTATTGGGGGCTACATAGCCAACTTTGGATGTCTTTGCAGGCCACACCCAGTCCAAAATACAACTGAAGAGTAATTTAAGAAAACTATAGGGTTTAGTTTGAGATTAATATTTTCCTATTCATTTATAAATGTACTTATATATTATGGGACTAGAAGATTAAAAATGAAACATTATACTTTTCATAATTTCCTAATTTCATTTTATGTTATAGTATGTCCTATATTTGTTAAAATCATGGTGAGCCAGATGCAGGCATTCGCCGGGCCAGATGTGGCTCAGTAGCCATAGTTTAAGCACCGCTATTTTAGCTTAATGAATGATATTTTGTTGAAGTTGTGCTGAAATATTGAGGGTTTGTTTTTATGGTAAATTTTAGGTGGAGGATATCGGCCGTTTTACGTTGCATGGGATGACGCTAAGACAAAAAGCCAGTTATGGGAAACTAGCCGATGACAAGAAGGCAAAACGAATTAAAGATACTGCCCCACCAAAGACAGTGCCACTTCCATTGAAAAAGGACAGAAAGGCAAGTATTATTACTTATTTTAGTCGGCATCGTCGAACTTATGCTTTCAGGGTCAAGAAAGGATTTGATTGGTACAGCTCTCAAAAAGGGCTCCAGTTATTCATTGAATGGCAACATTTCCACATCGTGCTCATTTTTTCCATATCTGTCTGCTCAGTCTCTTCTTGTGTATGATTTGGTAATGTTGCCACCTTCCCTGCTGTCAGAGCCCAGGTTATATTGCCCTGACTACAAAAATTCCCACTTATATGATTCGGTTATACTTTTAGAATTGGGTGTCATATCTTGATACTGCCTTAGGGAAGTAATTTTGAGCTGACTTCTAAACTATGAGTATGATGTTCTCATATCATTTAGTTTAATTAAATGGATGCTTTCCTAAATTTTAATTATAGTTTCTTGGTTATTTCTTTGACAGCTTGTCTACTTTTTTATGTTTAAGGCTTAACATCATACATGTGTCATCATCCCAATTCTAGACTAGTAACTTCTGAGAAAGGCAAATTATCAGTTGAGAATCTTAATACAAAATCAATGTTCATTTTTCTTTACATTGTTCTATATTCCTTGTTGAGTTTGTGATAAATTCATTAATATTCCTATAATAATTCTTCATAGATTAGAAAGTTATCATGTCTTAAACACGTCGGGGCACTTTAATGGGGATCCAAGGTAATTGAAGCAGGAAAGAATTTTTGCTTGTGACCCCTATAACACATTTCTGCATTTATTGGGGGCTACATAGCCAACTTTGGATGTCTTTGCAGGCCACACCCAGTCCAAAATACAACTGAAGAGTAATTTAAGAAAACTATAGGGTTTAGTTTGAGATTAATATTTTCCTATTCATTTATAAATGTACTTATATATTATGGGACTAGAAGATTAAAAATGAAACATTATACTTTTCATAATTTCCAAATTTCATTTTATGTTATAGTATGTCCTCTATTTGTTAAAATCATGGTGAGCCAGATGCAGGCATTCGCCGGGCCAGATGTGGATCAGTAGCCATAGTTTAAGCACCGCTATTTTAGCTTAATGAATGATATTTTGTTGAAGTTGTGCTGAAATATTGAGGGTTTGTTTTTATGGTAAATTTTAGGTGGAGGATATCGGCAGTCATATGTTGCATAGGATAAGGCTAAGACAAAAAGCCAGTTATGGGAAACTAGCCGATGACAAGAAGGCAAAACGAATTAAAGATACTGCCCCACCAAAGACAGTGCCACTTCCATTGAAAAAGGACATAAAGGCAAGTATTATTACTTATTTTAGTCGGCATCGTCGAACTTATGCTTTCAGGGTCAAGAAAGGAATTAATTGGTACAGCTCTCAAAAATGGCTCCAGTTATTCATTGAATGGCAACATTTCCACATCGTGCTCATTTTTTCCATATCTGTCTGCTCAGTCTCTTCTTGTGTATGATTTGGTAATGTTGCCACCTTCCCTGCTGTCAGAGCCCAGGTTATATTGCCCTGACTACAAAAATTCCCACTTATATGATTCGGTTATACTTTTAGAATTGGATGTCATATCTTGATACTGCCTTAGGGAAGTAATTTTGAGCTGACTTCTAAACTATGAGTATGATATTCTCATATCATTTAGTTTAATTAAATGGATGCTTTCCTAAATTTTAATTATAGTTTCTTGGTTATTTCTTTGACAGCTTGTCTACTTTTTTATGTTTAAGGCTTAACATCATACATGTGTCATCATCCCAATTCTAGACTAGTAACTTCTGAGAAAGGCAAATTATCAGTTGAGATTCTTAATACAAAATCAATATTCATTTTTCTTTACATTGTTCTATATTCCTAGTTGAGTTTGTGATAAATTCATTAATATTCCTATAATAATTCTTCATAGATTAGAAAGTTATCATGTCTTAAACACGTCGGGGCCCTTTAATGGGGATCCAAGGTAATTGAAGCAGGAAAGAATTTTGGCTTGTGACCCCTATAACCTATTTCTGCATTTATTGGGGGCTACATAGCCAACTTTGGATGTCTTTGCAGGCCACACCCAGTCCAAAATACAACTGAAGAGTAATTTAAGAAAACTATAGGGTTTAGTTCGAGATTAATATTTTCCTATTCATTTATAAATGTACTTATATATTATGGGACTAGAAGATTAAAAATGAAACATTATACTTTTCATAATTTCCTAATTTCATTTTATGTTATAGTATGTCCTATATTTGTTAAAATCATGGTGAGCCAGATGCAGGCATTCGCCGGGCCAGATGTGGCTCAGTAGCCATAGTTTAAGCACCGCTATTTTAGCTTAATGAATGATATTTTGTTGAAGTTGTGCTGAAATATTGAGGGTTTGTTTTTATGGTAAATTTTAGGTAGAGGATATCGGCCGTTTTACGTTGCATGGGATGACGCTAAGACCAAAAGCCAGTTATGGGAAACTAGCCGATGACAAGAAGGCAAAACGAATTAAAGATACTGCCCCTCCAAAGACAGTGCCACTTCCATTGAAAAAGGACAGAAAGGCAAGTATTATTACTTATTTTAGTCGGCATCGTCGAACTTATGCTTTCAGGGTCAAGAAAGGATTTGATTGGTACAGCTCTCAAAAAGGGCTCCAGTTATTCATTGAATGGCAACATTTCCACATCGTGCTCATTTTTTCCATATCTGTCTGCTCAGTCTCTTCTTGTGTATGATTTGGTAATGTTGCCACCTTCCCTGCTGTCAGAGCCCAGGTTATATTGCCCTGACTACAAAAATTCCCACTTATATGATTCGGTTATACTTTTAGAATTGGGTGTCATATCTTGATACTGCCTTAGGGAAGTAATTTTGAGCTGACTTCTAAACTATGAGTATGATATTCTCATATCATTTAGTTTAATTAAATGGATGCTTTCCTAAATTTTAGTTATAGTTTCTTGGTTATTTCTTTGACAGCTTGTCTACTTTTTTATGTTTAAGGCTTAACATCATACATGTGTCATCATCCCAATTCTAGACTAGTAACTTCTGAGAAAGGCAAATTATCAGTTGAGAATCTTAATACAAAATCAATGTTCATTTTTCTTTACATTGTTCTATATTCCTAGTTGAGTTTGTGATAAATTCATTAATATTCCTATAATAATTCTTCATAGATTAGAAAGTTATCATGTCTTAAACACGTCTGGGCCCTTTAATGGGGATCCAAGGTAATTGAAGCAGGAAAGAATTTTGGCTTGTGACCCCTATAACCTATTTCTGCATTTATTGGGGACTACATAGCCAACTTTGGATGTCTTTGCAGGCCACACCCAGTCCAAAATACAACTGAAGAGTAATTTAAGAAAACTATAGGGTTTAGTTTGAGATTAATATTTTCCTATTCATTTATAAATGTACTTATATATTATGGGACTAGAAGATTAAAAATGAAACATTATACTTTTCATAATTTCCTAATTTCATTTTATGTTATAGTATGTCCTATATTTGTTAAAATCATGGTGAGCCAGATGCAGGCATTCGCCGGGCCAGATGTGGATCAGTAGCCATAGTTTAAGCACCGCTATTTTAGCTTAATGAATGATATTTTGTTGAAGTTGTGCTGAAATATTGAGGGTTTGTTTTTATGGTAAATTTTAGGTGGAGGATATCGGCAGTCATATGTTGCATAGGATAAGGCTAAGACAAAAAGCCAGTTATGGGAAACTAGCCGATGACAAGAAGGCAAAACGAATTAAAGATACTGCCTCACCAAAGACAGTGCCACTTCCATTGAAAAAGGACATAAAGGCAAGTATTATTACTTATTTTAGTCGGCATCGTAGAACTTATGCTTTCAGGGTCAAGAAAGGATTTGATTGGTACAGCTCTCAAAAAGGGCTCCAGTTATTCATTGAATGGCAACATTTCCACATCGTGCTCATTTTTTCCATATCTGTCTGCTCAGTCTCTTCTTGTGTATGATTTGGTAATGTTGCCACCTTCCCTGCTGTCAGAGCCCAGGTTATATTGCCCTGACTACAAAAATTCCCACTTATATGATTCGGTTATACTTTTAGAATTGGATGTCATATCTTGATACTGCCTTAGGGAAGTAATTTTGAGCTGACTTCTAAACTATGAGTATGATATTCTCATATCATTTAGTTTAATTAAATGGATGCTTTCCTAAATTTTAATTATAGTTTCTTGGTTATTTCTTTGACAGCTTGTCTACTTTTTTATGTTTAAGGCTTAACATCATACATGTGTCATCATCCCAATTCTAGACTAGTAACTTCTGAGAAAGGCAAATTATCAGTTGAGAATCTTAATACAAAATCAATGTTCATTTTTCTTTACATTGTTCTATATTACTAGTTGAGTTTGTGATAAATTCATTAATATTCCTATAATAATTCTTCATAGATTAGAAAGTTATCATGTCTTAAACAAGTCGGGGCACTTTAATAGGGATCCAAGGTAATTGAAGCAGGAAAGAATTTTGGCTTGTGACCCCTATAACCCATTTCTGCATTTATTTGGGGCTACATAGCCAATTTTGGATGCCTTTGCAGGCCACACCCAGTCCAAAATACAACTGAAGAGTAATATAAGAAAACTATAGGGTTTAGTTTGAGATTAATATTTTCCTATTCATTTATAAATGTACTTATATATTATGGGACTAGAAGATTAAAAATGAAACATTATACTTTTCATAATTTCCTAATTTCATTTTATGTTATAGTATGTCCTATATTTGTTAAAATCATGGTGAGCCAGATGCAGGCATTCGCCGGGCCAGATGTGGATCAGTAGCCATAGTTTAAGCACCGCTATTTTAGCTTAATGAATGATATTTTGTTGAAGTTGTGCTGAAATATTGAGGGTTTGTTTTTATGGTAAATTTTAGGTGGAGGATATCGGCAGTCATATGTTGCATAGGATAAGGCTAAGACAAAAAGCCAGTTATGGGAAACTAGCCGATGACAAGAAGGCAAAACGAATTAAAGATACTGCCTCACCAAAGACAGTGCCACTTCCATTGAAAAAGGACATAAAGGCAAGTATTATTACTTATTTTAGTCGGCATCGTCGAACTTATGCTTTCAGGGTCAAGAAAGGAATTAATTTGTACAGCTCTCAAAAAGGGCTCCAGTTATTAATTGAATGGCATCATTTCCACATCGTGCTCATTTTTTCCATATCTGTCTGCTCAGTCTCTTCTTGTGTATGATTTGGTAATGTTGCCACCTTCCCTGCTGTCAGAGCCCAGGTTATATTGCCCTGACTACAAAAATTCCCACTTATATGATTCGGTTATACTTTTAGAATTGGATGTCATATCTTGATACTGCCTTAGGGAAGTAATTTTGAGCTGACTTCTAAACTATGAGTATGATATTCTCATATCATTTAGTTTAATTAAATGGATTCTTTCCTAAATTTTAATTATAGTTTCTTGGTTATTTCTTTGACAGCTTGTCTACTTTTTTATGTTTAAGGCTTAACATCATACATGTGTCATCATCCCAATTCTAGACTAGTAACTTCTGAGAAAGGCAAATTATCAGTTGAGAATCTTAATACAAAATCAATGTTCATTTTTCTTTACATTGTTCTATATTCCTAGTTGAGTTTGTGATAAATTCATTAATATTCCTATAATAATTCTTCATAGATTAGAAAGTTATCATGTCTTAAACACGTCGGGGCCCTTTAATGGGGATCCAAGGTAATTGAAGCAGGAAAGAATTTTGGCTTGTGACCCCTATAACCCATTTCTGCATTTATTGGGGGCTACATAGCCAACTTTGGATGCCTTTGCAGGCCACACCCAGTCCAAAATACAACTGAAGTGTAATTTAAGAAAACTATAGGGTTTAGTTTGAGATTAATATTTTCCTATTCATTTATAAATGTACTTATATATTATGGGACTAGAAGATTAAAAATGAAACATTATACTTTTCATAATTTCCTAATTTCATTTTATGTTATAGTATGTCCTCTATTTGTTAAAATCATGGTGAGCCAGATGCAGGCATTCGCCGGGCCAGATGTGGCTCAGTAGCCATAGTTTAAGCACCGCTATTTTAGCTTAATGAATGATATTTTGTTGAAGTTGTGCTGAAATATTGAGGGTTTGTTTTTATGGTAAATTTTAGGTGGAGGATATCGACAGTCATATGTTGCATAGGATAAGGCTAAGACAAAAAGCCAGTTATGGGAAACTAGCCGATGTCAAGAAGGCAAAACGAATTAAAGATACTGCCCCACCAAAGACAGTGCCACTTCCATTGAAAAAGGACAGAAAGGCAAGTATTATTACTTATTTTAGTCGGCATCGTCGAACTTATGCTTTCAGGGTCAAGAAAGGATTTGATTGGTACAGCTCTCAAAAAGGGCTCCAGTTATTCATTGAATGGCAACATTTCCACATCGTGCTCATTTTTTCCATATCTGTCTGCTCAGTCTCTTCTTGTGTATGATTTGGTAATGTTGCCACCTTCCCTGCTGTCAGAGCCCAGGTTATATTGCCCTGACTACAAAAATTCCCACTTATATGATTCGGTTATACTTTTAGAATTGGGTGTCATATCTTGATACTGCCTTAGGGAAGTAATTTTGAGCTGACTTCTAAACTATGAGTATGATGTTCTCATATCATTTAGTTTAATTAAATGGATGCTTTCCTAAATTTTAATTATAGTTTCTTGGTTATTTCTTTGACAGCTTGTCTACTTTTTTATGTTTAAGGCTTAACATCATACATGTGTCATCATCCCAATTCTAGACTAGTAACTTCTGAGAAAGGCAAATTATCAGTTGAGAATCTTAATACAAAATCAATGTTCATTTTTCTTTACATTGTTCTATATTCCTTGTTGAGTTTGTGATAAATTCATTAATATTCCTATAATAATTCTTCATAGATTAGAAAGTTATCATGTCTTAAACACGTCGGGGCACTTTAATGGGGATCCAAGGTAATTGAAGCAGGAAAGAATTTTTGCTTGTGACCCCTATAACACATTTCTGCATTTATTGGGGGCTACATAGCCAACTTTGGATGTCTTTGCAGGCCACACCCAGTCCAAAATACAACTGAAGAGTAATTTAAGAAAACTATAGGGTTTAGTTTGAGATTAATATTTTCCTATTCATTTATAAATGTACTTATATATTATGGGACTAGAAGATTAAAAATGAAACATTATACTTTTCATAATTTCCAAATTTCATTTTATGTTATAGTATGTCCTCTATTTGTTAAAATCATGGTGAGCCAGATGCAGGCATTCGCCGGGCCAGATGTGGATCAGTAGCCATAGTTTAAGCACCGCTATTTTAGCTTAATGAATGATATTTTGTTGAAGTTGTGCTGAAATATTGAGGGTTTGTTTTTATGGTAAATTTTAGGTGGAGGATATCGGCAGTCATATGTTGCATAGGATAAGGCTAAGACAAAAAGCCAGTTATGGGAAACTAGCCGATGACAAGAAGGCAAAACGAATTAAAGATACTGCCCCACCAAAGACAGTGCCACTTCCATTGAAAAAGGACATAAAGGCAAGTATTATTACTTATTTTAGTCGGCATCGTCGAACTTATGCTTTCAGGGTCAAGAAAGGAATTAATTGGTACAGCTCTCAAAAATGGCTCCAGTTATTCATTGAATGGCAACATTTCCACATCGTGCTCATTTTTTCCATATCTGTCTGCTCAGTCTCTTCTTGTGTATGATTTGGTAATGTTGCCACCTTCCCTGCTGTCAGAGCCCAGGTTATATTGCCCTGACTACAAAAATTCCCACTTATATGATTCGGTTATACTTTTAGAATTGGATGTCATATCTTGATACTGCCTTAGGGAAGTAATTTTGAGCTGACTTCTAAACTATGAGTATGATATTCTCATATCATTTAGTTTAATTAAATGGATGCTTTCCTAAATTTTAATTATAGTTTCTTGGTTATTTCTTTGACAGCTTGTCTACTTTTTTATGTTTAAGGCTTAACATCATACATGTGTCATCATCCCAATTCTAGACTAGTAACTTCTGAGAAAGGCAAATTATCAGTTGAGATTCTTAATACAAAATCAATATTCATTTTTCTTTACATTGTTCTATATTCCTAGTTGAGTTTGTGATAAATTCATTAATATTCCTATAATAATTCTTCATAGATTAGAAAGTTATCATGTCTTAAACACGTCGGGGCCCTTTAATGGGGATCCAAGGTAATTGAAGCAGGAAAGAATTTTGGCTTGTGACCCCTATAACCTATTTCTGCATTTATTGGGGGCTACATAGCCAACTTTGGATGTCTTTGCAGGCCACACCCAGTCCAAAATACAACTGAAGAGTAATTTAAGAAAACTATAGGGTTTAGTTCGAGATTAATATTTTCCTATTCATTTATAAATGTACTTATATATTATGGGACTAGAAGATTAAAAATGAAACATTATACTTTTCATAATTTCCTAATTTCATTTTATGTTATAGTATGTCCTATATTTGTTAAAATCATGGTGAGCCAGATGCAGGCATTCGCCGGGCCAGATGTGGCTCAGTAGCCATAGTTTAAGCACCGCTATTTTAGCTTAATGAATGATATTTTGTTGAAGTTGTGCTGAAATATTGAGGGTTTGTTTTTATGGTAAATTTTAGGTAGAGGATATCGGCCGTTTTACGTTGCATGGGATGACGCTAAGACCAAAAGCCAGTTATGGGAAACTAGCCGATGACAAGAAGGCAAAACGAATTAAAGATACTGCCCCACCAAAGACAGTGCCACTTCCATTGAAAAAGGACAGAAAGGCAAGTATTATTACTTATTTTAGTCGGCATCGTCGAACTTATGCTTTCAGGGTCAAGAAAGGATTTGATTGGTACAGCTCTCAAAAAGGGCTCCAGTTATTCATTGAATGGCAACATTTCCACATCGTGCTCATTTTTTCCATATCTGTCTGCTCAGTCTCTTCTTGTGTATGATTTGGTAATGTTGCCACCTTCCCTGCTGTCAGAGCCCAGGTTATATTGCCCTGACTACAAAAATTCCCACTTATATGATTCGGTTATACTTTTAGAATTGGGTGTCATATCTTGATACTGCCTTAGGGAAGTAATTTTGAGCTGACTTCTAAACTATGAGTATGATATTCTCATATCATTTAGTTTAATTAAATGGATGCTTTCCTAAATTTTAGTTATAGTTTCTTGGTTATTTCTTTGACAGCTTGTCTACTTTTTTATGTTTAAGGCTTAACATCATACATGTGTCATCATCCCAATTCTAGACTAGTAACTTCTGAGAAAGGCAAATTATCAGTTGAGAATCTTAATACAAAATCAATGTTCATTTTTCTTTACATTGTTCTATATTCCTAGTTGAGTTTGTGATAAATTCATTAATATTCCTATAATAATTCTTCATAGATTAGAAAGTTATCATGTCTTAAACACGTCTGGGCCCTTTAATGGGGATCCAAGGTAATTGAAGCAGGAAAGAATTTTGGCTTGTGACCCCTATAACCTATTTCTGCATTTATTGGGGACTACATAGCCAACTTTGGATGTCTTTGCAGGCCACACCCAGTCCAAAATACAACTGAAGAGTAATTTAAGAAAACTATAGGGTTTAGTTTGAGATTAATATTTTCCTATTCATTTATAAATGTACTTATATATTATGGGACTAGAAGATTAAAAATGAAACATTATACTTTTCATAATTTCCTAATTTCATTTTATGTTATAGTATGTCCTATATTTGTTAAAATCATGGTGAGCCAGATGCAGGCATTCGCCGGGCCAGATGTGGATCAGTAGCCATAGTTTAAGCACCGCTATTTTAGCTTAATGAATGATATTTTGTTGAAGTTGTGCTGAAATATTGAGGGTTTGTTTTTATGGTAAATTTTAGGTGGAGGATATCGGCAGTCATATGTTGCATAGGATAAGGCTAAGACAAAAAGCCAGTTATGGGAAACTAGCCGATGACAAGAAGGCAAAACGAATTAAAGATACTGCCTCACCAAAGACAGTGCCACTTCCATTGAAAAAGGACATAAAGGCAAGTATTATTACTTATTTTAGTCGGCATCGTAGAACTTATGCTTTCAGGGTCAAGAAAGGATTTGATTGGTACAGCTCTCAAAAAGGGCTCCAGTTATTCATTGAATGGCAACATTTCCACATCGTGCTCATTTTTTCCATATCTGTCTGCTCAGTCTCTTCTTGTGTATGATTTGGTAATGTTGCCACCTTCCCTGCTGTCAGAGCCCAGGTTATATTGCCCTGACTACAAAAATTCCCACTTATATGATTCGGTTATACTTTTAGAATTGGATGTCATATCTTGATACTGCCTTAGGGAAGTAATTTTGAGCTGACTTCTAAACTATGAGTATGATATTCTCATATCATTTAGTTTAATTAAATGGATGCTTTCCTAAATTTTAATTATAGTTTCTTGGTTATTTCTTTGACAGCTTGTCTACTTTTTTATGTTTAAGGCTTAACATCATACATGTGTCATCATCCCAATTCTAGACTAGTAACTTCTGAGAAAGGCAAATTATCAGTTGAGAATCTTAATACAAAATCAATGTTCATTTTTCTTTACATTGTTCTATATTACTAGTTGAGTTTGTGATAAATTCATTAATATTCCTATAATAATTCTTCATAGATTAGAAAGTTATCATGTCTTAAACAAGTCGGGGCACTTTAATAGGGATCCAAGGTAATTGAAGCAGGAAAGAATTTTGGCTTGTGACCCCTATAACCCATTTCTGCATTTATTTGGGGCTACATAGCCAATTTTGGATGCCTTTGCAGGCCACACCCAGTCCAAAATACAACTGAAGAGTAATATAAGAAAACTATAGGGTTTAGTTTGAGATTAATATTTTCCTATTCATTTATAAATGTACTTATATATTATGGGACTAGAAGATTAAAAATGAAACATTATACTTTTCATAATTTCCTAATTTCATTTTATGTTATAGTATGTCCTATATTTGTTAAAATCATGGTGAGCCAGATGCAGGCATTCGCCGGGCCAGATGTGGATCAGTAGCCATAGTTTAAGCACCGCTATTTTAGCTTAATGAATGATATTTTGTTGAAGTTGTGCTGAAATATTGAGGGTTTGTTTTTATGGTAAATTTTAGGTGGAGGATATCGGCAGTCATATGTTGCATAGGATAAGGCTAAGACAAAAAGCCAGTTATGGGAAACTAGCCGATGACAAGAAGGCAAAACGAATTAAAGATACTGCCTCACCAAAGACAGTGCCACTTCCATTGAAAAAGGACATAAAGGCAAGTATTATTACTTATTTTAGTCGGCATCGTCGAACTTATGCTTTCAGGGTCAAGAAAGGAATTAATTTGTACAGCTCTCAAAAAGGGCTCCAGTTATTAATTGAATGGCATCATTTCCACATCGTGCTCATTTTTTCCATATCTGTCTGCTCAGTCTCTTCTTGTGTATGATTTGGTAATGTTGCCACCTTCCCTGCTGTCAGAGCCCAGGTTATATTGCCCTGACTACAAAAATTCCCACTTATATGATTCGGTTATACTTTTAGAATTGGATGTCATATCTTGATACTGCCTTAGGGAAGTAATTTTGAGCTGACTTCTAAACTATGAGTATGATATTCTCATATCATTTAGTTTAATTAAATGGATTCTTTCCTAAATTTTAATTATAGTTTCTTGGTTATTTCTTTGACAGCTTGTCTACTTTTTTATGTTTAAGGCTTAACATCATACATGTGTCATCATCCCAATTCTAGACTAGTAACTTCTGAGAAAGGCAAATTATCAGTTGAGAATCTTAATACAAAATCAATGTTCATTTTTCTTTACATTGTTCTATATTCCTAGTTGAGTTTGTGATAAATTCATTAATATTCCTATAATAATTCTTCATAGATTAGAAAGTTATCATGTCTTAAACACGTCGGGGCCCTTTAATGGGGATCCAAGGTAATTGAAGCAGGAAAGAATTTTGGCTTGTGACCCCTATAACCCATTTCTGCATTTATTGGGGGCTACATAGCCAACTTTGGATGCCTTTGCAGGCCACACCCAGTCCAAAATACAACTGAAGTGTAATTTAAGAAAACTATAGGGTTTAGTTTGAGATTAATATTTTCCTATTCATTTATAAATGTACTTATATATTATGGGACTAGAAGATTAAAAATGAAACATTATACTTTTCATAATTTCCTAATTTCATTTTATGTTATAGTATGTCCTCTATTTGTTAAAATCATGGTGAGCCAGATGCAGGCATTCGCCGGGCCAGATGTGGCTCAGTAGCCATAGTTTAAGCACCGCTATTTTAGCTTAATGAATGATATTTTGTTGAAGTTGTGCTGAAATATTGAGGGTTTGTTTTTATGGTAAATTTTAGGTGGAGGATATCGGCAGTCATATGTTGCATAGGATAAGGCTAAGACAAAAAGCCAGTTATGGGAAACTAGCCGATGTCAAGAAGGCAAAACGAATTAAAGATACTGCCCCACCAAAGACAGTGCCACTTCCATTGAAAAAGGACAGAAAGGCAAGTATTATTACTTATTTTAGTCGGCATCGTCGAACTTATGCTTTCAGGGTCAAGAAAGGATTTGATTGGTACAGCTCTCAAAAAGGGCTCCAGTTATTCATTGAATGGCAACATTTCCACATCGTGCTCATTTTTTCCATATCTGTCTGCTCAGTCTCTTCTTGTGTATGATTTGGTAATGTTGCCACCTTCCCTGCTGTCAGAGCCCAGGTTATATTGCCCTGACTACAAAAATTCCCACTTATATGATTCGGTTATACTTTTAGAATTGGATGTCATATCTTGATACTGCCTTAGGGAAGTAATTTTGAGCTGACTTCTAAACTATGAGTATGATATTCTCATATCATTTAGTTTAATTAAATGGATGCTTTCCTAAATTTTAATTATAGTTTCTTGGTTATTTCTTTGCAGCTTGTCTACTTTTTTATGTTTAAGGCTTAACATCATACATGTGTCATCATCCCAATTCTAGACTAGTAACTTCTGAGAAAGGCAAATTATCAGTTGAGAATCTTAATACAAAATCAATGTTCATTTTTCTTTACATTGTTCTATATTCCTAGTTGAGTTTGTGATAAATTCATTAATATTCCTATAATAATTCTTCATAGATTAGAAAGTTATCATGTCTTCAACACGTCGGGGCACTTTAATGGGGATCCAAGGTAATTGAGGAAGGAAAGAACAAAATTCAGGCCAGAAATTGGTGATGTGGCCAACTATCCGGGATTTGCACTGTCCTTACTGAACTGCATCATAAATTGAAAAAAGAGCTATATAAGGACCAATAGAAAAGTATGATAGGTCATGCAAGATAAGGAGGACTGGAAAAGTAAACTATAGTGAGCTTAAATCTTCTCTTTACCTGATACCAGCAAGAGTGACCTCTGCATCTACCTGTTGATAATAAAATGACCTCCAGGGAGCTACATAATGTTTTATTTAGCTCAAACATTTAATACGAGTCGAAGACAGCACAGGCTCCATTGCAGGATAAATTTGGCAGCTGCACATACCAGTAGCGTGATACTGTCTTCTAAGGGTCGATTATAATATATAACAATGAGGAATGAATTTTAGTGGGGGTGAGAGGGAGAGTAGGAATATAAGATATCTTTGGTCATGATTATATGTCATGATTTTCTCAGTTGACATTTTAGAAAAAAATATTGCCTTGTAATCGGGCAAAAACGGCAATTTAGATAGCACTGAATATGACACACTGTGGGAGGGTAATGGCAACAGCACTCCAGTGAGTGCAACGTAAGGTCCTAATGTTTCTGTAGATTATGATTCCGAAAATACCTGCGAGGAATAATGGACAAGTGACCAAGAATTTCTTGGCTTTTGTAACAATTAAAAGTATCCTTATAATTTTCATATTAATCTAAATATCTTGTATATATATATCATATGGTATCATTATTGGTTTGTCCGTCCGCCCGCTTGTTGTTTCATGGATTTTTATCAATTTTAATATTTGGAATTACAGTCAAAGACAATAAGAAAATCACAAAAATAAATCACTTAAGGCAATCACAGTTACCACTCGACTGGTGACAAAAAATAAACTTTTCGTTATATCTCATAAATGTTTGTCAAATTAAAATAGTAGAGGAAATGAAATACTCTATGTTACTAGTTCTACATGTTTATATTATATTATATTTTAATTTTTTGGAACATTTACGAGATATAAGGGAGATTTTTATGTTATGTGGTACCCCTGAGTGTCTTACATGATTTATTTTTGTGATTTTCTTGTTGTCTTTGACTGTCTTTCCCTGATATCAAATTTCAAAAAATCTATTTGGTAGAAGACGAGTACGAGTATACAGGTGGACGGACAAACCGACTCTAATATGCGCTTATGCTGAAAGCAAAATGTGCCTAACAAGATGGAAAAGTATACTCCCTAAATGGAATACACATAGATTTTAATGGCATTCTTAATGGGAAATACATACGAAAATGTATCGAATGATTGGGTGATTCTCGGATTTTCATCCCCAAAACTATAAGTCATAACTATCTGGTCTCGGGGACTATCTTGTAGTAAATGTTGTTCGCTATAAATAAGTTTTTTAATCTATACCTCATAGATCATATGACAGCATGGGAGAGAAATATATAGATTTTTAATTGTTGTTTACTCAGAGAACCGTCTTTGCGATCGATGTAAACAAAATATGCGATATCATTAATGAAGTTAGGCTCAACCTTATGGAATTTGCTCATTATGAGATGTAATGAAACCAGTTAGACACTTCCACACAATTTAATAGATTTAAACAAAATATGTGATGTTTTGTGCAGGAATTTCTAGAATTTCTATCTCCGAAACTATAACTCTTAAGTAAGTGGTCTTGCAGATTTTCTTGTAGTAAATGTTGTTCTCTATCCAAATAATTGTTTTAATCTATACCTTACATATCATATAAGACCTAGGGAGAGAAAAGTTTCATATTTCATTGTTGCTTGATGGATGCCATTTAACGAGACACGAGTATATGTTCATTAAAGTAATTATGTCAAGTGGAAGTTCTAATTGAAGGATTCAGTTCAAATCACAATTGGGTGATAAATTGTAATAACGATGACTCATACTTAATTTAATTAAAATCTGTCAAGCGGTTTAGGAGATGAAAGATATGACTGACAGACAGACCAGACGTGCCCATAAGGTGTTTCACTATTACCGGTTTGCTGGTAAAGAACGTAATGATAATTTTAACAATGGGCTTGCAAATTTAAAAAAATTCAACAATGGCCTCTTGCGAGCCCACTACAGCTCACCACTGCATTTATAGATATATACATTGGCACTAGTGGTATAGTGATTAATGTGTCGGCTTACCATTACAAAGTTCCGGGTTCAAACCCCACAAATGGAGGTTTATTTTTAAAAAAACAATTATTGGTGCCTGGTAGTAGGCAGCAGTACTGTCAGTATGGTATAGAGCTGAAAGCAAATGATGTTGGCTGGATCTATATCCAATACAGCTGTAGGCGTGATTGGGATGATTTGAATGGCTACCGTACTGCGATGTGGAAAGCAATACGAAAACTACCACATTACAATCCCTAGTAATGATTATATGGTTGGACAAAATGAGTTCTCTCAAGGTAAAACAATCCAGAGGTAAAATAGTCCCTCAATTGGATCTCCAGGTGGGGACTGCCTTGAGAAAACATTAGTCGAAAGTAATTTATGAATAGGCGCTTGGAACGTAAGAACTATGAGAAAGACAGGAAAGCTAGAGAACTTGAAAGAAGAAATGAGAAGAAATAGAGTTGAAATTATAGGACTGAGCAAAACTAGATGGGAAGGAGAAGGACAGTTCGACTCAGAAGAGTTCATGGTAGTTTACTCTGGAGGAAATAGTGGGGAAAGGGGAGTAGCTCTGGTACTTAGGAAAGATATGATGAAAAGCATGACAAAGATAATAGCAACGAACGATAGATTGTTGGCAATAAAGCTAAAAGCAGTCCCAGTGGACATGCTGATAATCCAGGTATATATGCCAATGTCAGCTTATGAAGATGAAGAAATAGATGAGATTTATGAGCAAATTAATGATATTTACAAAGAAGAGGGAAGGTAAACTGCATAATAATGGGAGATTGGAACAGCATAGTTGGAGAAGGACAGGAAGAAAATGTTGTCAGGCAATAAGGACTTGGGAAGAGAAACCGAGGAGGGGAAAAGCTGGTAGAATTCTGCATCAATAATGAATTTGTAGTGACTAATACATGGTTCAAAAATCATAAACGAAGGTTATACACATGGAAAACCCCAGGAGATAGAATGAGAAGCCAAATAGATTACATCCTAGTAAAACAAAGATTCAGGAACAGCATAAAGACCGCCAAGACATTACCAGGAGCAGACATAGATTCAGATCACAGCCTTCTAATAGTTGATGTAAGTACAAAGCTCAAACACATAAGAAAAATGAGGAGAGAAAGACAGACTTGGGACCTAGAAAAACTGAAAGAAAGGTAGGATGTAGTCAGCATGAAGTTGGAAGATTGCCTAAGAATTTTGGAAAACAAACCAATGACCATGGATATAGAATGGGAAGAAATTAAAACCAGTATCAAGGATACCTTGGATAAAGAGATTGGAAAAGAAGAGAAGAAAACATGAAAACCATGGATCACTAAGGAAATGCTGGCGAAAATGGATGAGAGACGAAAATGGAAAAACATTAACAGTGAAGCAGGTAGAACCAACTATAGATGTATAAACAATGAGCTGAGAAGGGTAACAGATAATGTTAGAGAAAATTGGATAAAAGAAAAATGTGATGGAATACAACAAAAGGAGAAATTAGGATGGTACCATATGATGTACACTAGGGCACTGGAATTAGATGATAAGAAGTCTAATGGAATTCGTGGTAAAGGAATTATGAATACGGATGGGAAGATAGTCTCAGAAACAAAGGATGTAGCACACGTATAGGGAGAATACATTAAGGAACTATACAGCAAGCAGGCAGGATCAGCAAAAATAGAACTGGAAGATGAGGAAAACATTGAAGAAGACAACTTAGGACCAAGTATTACGGAGAGTGAAGTAGAAAAAGTGATAGTGAAACTAAAGAAAGGGAAAGCCACAGGCAGCAATGGAATACCGGCTGAGGTACTTAAAGTCATGGGATCAGAAGGACTAAAAGCGATCTCAAAATTAATTAATAAGATTTACAAAACAGGAGAGTGGCCTCGTGATTTCCGAGAAGTAACAATGATTCCTCTAAAGATGCCAAAGGCAATGCAGTGTAAAGACTAAAGAACGATAAGCCTTCTCTCACACACTTCGAAGAAGATTCTTAATAAAAGGCTGAAGAAAAAGGCAGAAGAAATGCTAGGGAAAGATCAATTCAGTTTCAGAAAAGGACGAGGAACTAGAGATGCTATAGTGGTAGTTAGATTCATATCAGAAAGGGGAATAGAGTCCAGTCAAGATATCTGCATGTGTTTTGTAGACTGGCAGAAGGCCTTTGACAGAGTAAATTGGGTAGTGTTGATGAAGATATTAAAGGATATAGGTGTAAACTGGAAAGACAGGAGACTGATCAGGAATCTATATGTGAATCAAGTTGTAAAGGTCAGGTTGGAGAATGCAGATACCTTCAGAGTAAATATTGGTAGAGGAGTAAGATAGGACTGCTGCCTATTGCCAACCCTATTCAATATATATGTAGAAAGTCTAATGCAAGAAGCATTAGAAGGCACAGGAGATTTTAAAATTGGAGGAAGGATTATAAGAACAGTAAAATATGTGGATGATCAAGTACTTGTAGCATGAAAGGAAGAGGAACTCCAGAAAATGATAAATAGACTAGTAATAACAGGTAGAGAATACAGTATGGAAATAAATAGAAAAATCCAAGGTTATTTGAATCAGGCAGAGAGAGAATCTGATCATAATTATTGGAGTAAAGCCTTTAGAACAAATTTCAGACTATAAATATCTTGGAAGCATCATAACAAGAGAAGCAAAATGTACTAATGGGATCAGGACTAGAATAGGAAAAGCAAAAGCGGCTTTCAGAAGAAAGAAACTCCTACTTACAGGGGATATAAGGGAAGATATCTGCAAGAAGTTCATAAAATGCTATGTATGGAGTATAGCTTTGTACGGGGCAGAAACAAGGATGCTAAGGAAAAATGACATCAAATACTTGGAAAACTTTGAAATGTGGACTTGGAGGAGAATGCTGAAGATAAAATGGACAGTTAGGATGAAAAATGATGAAGTGCTACGAAGAGTAGGAGAGAAGCGAATGATTATACAGACTATTAGAAGGAGGAAGGTAAACTGGGTTGGACATTACCAGAGGAGAGAATGATTAAAGACGTGTTAGAAGGAAAACTAGATGGAAGAAGGGAAAGAGGTAGGAAAAGGTTTCAGCTGATAGACAATTTGAATGGGAAAGATAGTTATCAAGATATGAAGAGGACAGTGGAAAATAGGAGTATATGGAGAACCAGGTTTAACCATGAATAATCATGGACCTGTCTACAGACAGACTACCTATGATGATACCAATATAAAACCATTATTGATACTATTCCAGCATGCTAATAAAACCCAAAATATCGACTTGAAACCTCAAATCAACCGAACATATCGTAATGGTGTGAAGAATTATCTGTATACATTTACAAAAAATACTTCACCAGAATTAAAGCTATAATTCACCCACATCCATACCTTTCTATTTCTGCCGGGTGAAAATTCACCCATGTGTAGTAGTATCGTGGTTTTTTAGAAGTGTAGTAGTTAAGGGTTTACCATAATTATAAAGACTTAAGGCAACCATGTAATTAAGGAAGGCCACTTACGCCAAGTAACATATTTCAACGATCAACTCCGGTCCCTCATTATTTGTATTTTGGCGAGAGCCATGAGAATAATAAGAAACTTGGGTGAAAATGCAATTAAAATTATTTTTATTACCGCAACTGTATTTTAAATAGAATTTTATGGTATTCGAGGAGATATTGCTTACGACTACTTAGTATCATCATATTTTGCTAATCATACCAAAGCGGGTGGGGGTAAAGTTCGAGATTACTTTTAATTGAATTTTAAAATATATTACGGGAATGACGCCTATCTCTCCAATCTACTCTACACATAGAAAATTGCATCTTCTTTCATTATTATACCTAATCCTTAAAACAAACATCCCATGATATCTATCCACAGCAAGCCTGTCATAACCAAGCCAAGTTTCCCATAACAATGCTGGCGTGAACTGATCCACCTCTTTATACACCTCTTCCTCATCTTCATGGGACTCAAGCATCTGCACCATTTCTTCCTCAGTCAACTCCTCTTGGGACGAGTTCAAAAGTTCTTCTATTTCTTCTACTCCCATATTATCAGTATTAATTGGAAACTTATTTAAAACAGACATTGCAGAAACTGAACTAGAAATTGTTAACCTTCAAAGTGACACTGTTTTACAATCATATAAAAAAGATAATGACTTCTGGAATCTGGTTGACAAGAATAGGTTTTCTTTGTTAATAGGTGTAACGCTAAGGGTAAACTCTTAATTTGGTTCAACGTACCTCTGTGAGTCATTATTTTCTAGTATGAAATTCATAAAGTCAAAGAATTAGAGATGCACATCTAATTGATTGTCTGCGAGCTGGGTGTTCATCTTATAATCCAGATTTTCATTCGATAACTGAAGAAGTGCAATCACAAGTGTCACATTAATTTTAATTAAATTTTATTTTATTATTTAAATAAGTTAAATCATATAATAATATTATGTATGACAGAGTATGTAATATAGATATTATATTTTATAGTTTATATCTTTAAATGTAAAACCCTTAATAAATGCATTATTCTTTGGTGCCCGCGACCGTTTCATTAATACCAAAAGTAGCCTGCCACCATGAAAAGGTTGGTGACCCCTGGTCTAGAGATTGGAGTATGAAAGTCATGTAGGGTGACATAAACACAACCTGCACATCTGGGTTTATACTTTGAAAAATTACAGAAGGATGACAAGGAGCATTATCAAGAACAAGGAGAACCTTGAATGGAAGGTCCTTTTGTACAAGATATTCTCTTGCCAAGGGCACAAAATAGTAGGTGAATCAATCTGTGAACATGACTAGCGTTACCCATGCCTTCCTGTTAGACTGCCAAATAATGGGTAAAAGGGAATTATGCTTACCCTTTAATGCCCTGGGGTTCTCTGTACGATAAACCAGCAAAGGTTTACACTTAAAATCTCCCGATGCATTGGCGCAGAAAAGCAAGGTCAGACGGTCTTTGGCGGTCTTGAATCCAGGCACAAATTTTTCCCATTTACTGATGTAGGTTCTCAATGACATCCTTTTCCAAAATAATCCTGTCTCATAAGCATTGAATCATTGGTGGGGATGGTAATCATTCTCTTCAGTTATCCTTAAAAACTCTTTCTGGAACCGCTTTGCAGCTTGGTGGTCAGCAGCACTCTCACCAGATAACTTTATATTGTGCAGATTGGAATGCTTTCTGAGCTTGTCAAACCATTCATCACTAAATTTAGTCTTTTGATGGCTCTCCTTCCTTCTCACAAACCGTTTTGTATATTCGCTGCACCTTCTCCTGGATCACAGTGCCACTGAGTGCCGCTCCCTTCTGTGTCTGCTCCTCAATCCAAGTGTTCAATAACATCTGTCTTATTCTGCTGCACGGACCTATTACTTATACTCCTTATGGAATCAATATTAGCAGTGGCAGCTGCAAGACTTGCTTCAATGGGTTCCTTGTCCTTTCGAATTGTGCGAATAGTCGATTCATTCACTCCATACTCCCGTGCCAAGTGCCAAAACACCAAAATTTTGCACCAATACATTTCAAAGAATTTCTTTCCTCCTTGCAATGTCTGCCTTCGGCATGCGTACAGAAACCTAGTGAATATTTGAGGCGCTGGAAGCAGCATGCTAAATTAAAATGTCACAAAATTTTTGGAGACCCCTCCACATTACCTGAAAATGGACCATGTTGCAAGAAAATTGGTGTAAAAATGAAATCCATGCAATACTGAAAACATGCTGCATGAATCCGCGCTGCATGAGGTTTTACTGTATTTATAAGCAATGGCCAGATTCTGATATTTATATGTAATAATTCTAATAGTTACAGTACATTTCTTAATCATTTTCATTTATACTGTGCCATATGAATTCGATTATCTTGTTTAGCACATTAAAATTATGTTAATTAGAGGTAATTACAAGAATTGTACGGCTGCAAAAACATAAAACCTTATTCATTCAACTTTACAGGTCGAAAAAGAAAATGACCCTAAAATAACATCTATGGGTCACACATTGGAAGAAATACAGATAAAACAGCTCCTTTGAGCTGATTTAAATCCCTTGTCTCTTTCATTAACAAAATCGTTTTTTTTTTAAATTCCAAGGAAGAATATACAATTTTACATGAAATAAAGTTATATAGATTGTAAAACTATTATGTTATTAGAAAATTGCCCATCAAAAATGATGGGATCACCACAAAAGTAGTACCAAGATATTTGATTTCGGTATAGAAAAATCAGTAAAATTTACTATGATCTGGTTTGGCTTTTGTGCACAATCAAATCAGTGTTTTTAAAAATTATCTTAGTTTTAATTATATAGTTTAAATAATTATTATCTTAGGAAAAAATTTCCTTAAAATTCATTCATCATCTCCTTTGCATGCTAATTGACTCATCCATCTGGAGACTATTTGGGATCCAGTGTCATTTTGCTTTCCCCTTCACGAGACAAGACAATTACCCTGACATAATTCTTTTCTCATTCAATGTGGGGTTTCTGTCGGTCGCCATCCCACCAGGTTTAGGAACTTACAAGCACTGCCTTACGATCGTGTGCTATGTAGCAATCCCTTACCGCTTTTAGCTCTCAAATTCCGCCAGAAAAAGTCAAAAGTTACATCTTTCAAATCATATATCCCTTTACTCGCTAAATGATAATTTTTCCCACTAAGCAACTTCAAAACCCACCGGATATAGCAGAAAAAAAGCCAGATCGGCAGAACTGTCCCCAATTCTCTTATTTCCTAAATTTAGCAGTTAAAGGATTAATAAGCAATGGCAGTGCAGATCTTGTATTTTTATAATGTCTGTTTCGGTTATATCATCCGTTCAATCCCACAATATGAATGTATTGCTGATTGATCCCAGATGTTCACTGAAGTACTTTATATTATGAATAATAATTATATTTATTTAATGTATACAGTACAATGGCATATACTAGTGAGCTGCAGTTTTCCAGAATGTTTTGGGCCTCATCTCAGTCACAATTTTGTGAATAAGGGGTGCAATGTAATAAGTAAAATTTATTTGGGATTTATTCCGAAAAATTAGCTGTTCCTGGTTGGTGGGTGAAGTCAATAACTACATTCACCAAAGTATAGTGAGCAACAAGAAATCTGGCTTACGAGGTCTTATTTATATATATAAAATGTTAGTAAAATTTAATTGGAAGAATCCAATTTCCAATTTTTAGGAAAAATAAATGTTGATTTAAATCATTGAATTTTAATAAAAATAAACATCCAAAACTACTAAGCCTATTTATATATAACTGGAGAAAATATTGACCAAGACAGTTGAAATATGTTCAAATGAATTTAAAACCCTCGCGAATAAAGTCCTTTTAGTTTTGTTACTTTAACATATTTATTAGCTGGTATTATTTATCTTATTCAAATTATATCATTTAGATGCTATTAAAGCCATTTAAAGTCCTTGCAAATAAATAAACATTTTGTTGTGTTACTGTTACGTATGTATTAGCTGCTTATATGTAGCTCATTCACATTGTCAATTAGACATGATTATCAGAATTGTATGACTGTACTAACGTCTTGACCTTATTTATTTTACTGACTTTACAGGAACCAATCTGTGTAGTGACCGGTGTAAACGGTTATGCCTATAACGTGTGGAATAGCATCCCTTACCCAGTGTCCCACCGACGTGAAGTGCCTACTCTTAACAAGGTATTTGATCTATATATGTATTATTGAAATGCGAGCAATGGCAGGTTTAAGGTGGTCGCACTTGGCGTACCCCAGGGACCCCTTGAAGTAAGTGGCCTCAAAAGCATGTTCATGCATATAATCTCAAAAATATAAAACGTCTCAAATTAAAATTTATTTATTAAAATGTATTATTCACTGAAAAAAATAAAAGTGAAAGATATACATGCGAGCTGTTCATTACTACAGTCAATTGTTAATTCTTCTTCATTTGCCGATTTCATGAAAACGGCAAGGGTTTAGGGGACATGCCCTCTCTTTCCACACTGCATACATGGGAATGTACTTATACCCTTTAAAAAATGAACCTGCCTCAGGTATCCCCAATGGCCATAACAGGGTTAAAAACCATATGTGCATTTCGGCTACAAAGCAGCAATCTTTAGTGTTAATTCACCGAAAATCATACTATATATAAAAGTAATTTTAGTATCTGAGGCGATGTCTGGTAAAGTATAAGCATGTATCTATAACTGAAATGCTACATAACGTAGAGACAAGTGGAATGTATCATTTTATCCTCAATAAAAAGTATAGGGTGGTAGGTTGATATTTAAAGCGATTCATTGGAACAATTTGTTTTTTTTTTAATATTTCCTGTTTTAAGTTTCCCCATTTAAAAACATGGAGATGAAGGTAGACCATTTTTATTTGTCCATGAAAATTACTAAAAATCATCATGCAAAGTCAGGAATTGAACTTGAGGATGAAGAAAATAATGAAGTTTCATTTTATTGTTGCCAAGCTCAATATCGTAAGCCTATAACATTGAGATGAATTCAAGGTCAGTTAATTATCCATATTTATATAAGAGGTTGCATAACAAGCTATTTCTTCAGTTTCAAATATTAAAAGATTAGCATGGGGAAGGAAAAGAGAGAGGAATGGAGAATGGGTGGAAGGAAGAGAGAAAGGGAGATTGGGGAGGAAGTGAGAAGGGTAATTGAAGCAGGAAAGAATTTTGGCTTGTGACCCCTATAACCCATTTCTGCATTTATTGGGGGCTACATAGCCAACTTTGGATGCCTTTGCAGGCCACACCCAGTCCAAAATAAAACTGAAGAGTAATTTAAGAAAACTATAGGGTTTAGTTTGAGATTAATATTTTCCTATTCATTTATAAATGTACTTATATATTATGGGACTAGAAGATTAAAAATGAAACATTATACTTTTCATAATTTCCTAATTTCATTTTATGTTATAGTATGTCCTCTATTTGTTAAAATCATGGTGAGCCAGATGCAGGCATTCGCCGGGCCAGATGTGGCTCAGTAGCCATAGTTTAAGCACCGCTATTTTAGCTTAATGAATGATATTTTGTTGAAGTTGTGCTGAAATATTGAGGGTTTGTTTTTATGGTAAAATTTAGGTGGAGGATATCGGCAGTCATATGTTGCATAGGATAAGGCTAAGACAAAAAGCCAGTTATGGGAAACTAGCCGATGTCAAGAAGGCAAAACGAATTAAAGATACTGCCCCACCAAAGACAGTGCCACTTCCATTGAAAAAGGACAGAAAGGCAAGTATTATTACTTATTTTAGTCGGCATCGTCGAACTTATGCTTTCAGGGTCAAGAAAGGAATTAATTGGTACAGCTCTCAAAAAGGGCTCCAGTTATTCATTGAATGGCATCATTTCCACATCGTGCTCATTTTTTCCATATCTGTCTGCTCAGTCTCTTCTTGTGTATGATTTGGTAATGTTGCCACCTTCCCTGCTGTCAGAGCCCAGGTTATATTGCCCTGACTACAAAAATTCCCACTTATATGATTCGGTTATACTTTTAGAATTGGATGTCATATCTTGATACTGCCTTAGGGAAGTAATTTTGAGCTGACTTCTAAACTATGAGTA